>JAMXBB010000009.1:58498452-58670690 GCA_024138015.1 Lumnitzera littorea
CCCCCCCCCCCCCCCCCCCCCCCCTCTACCCTAAAATAGGAGCAAGATGGCATGTTCCTTAGGTAGTTCAGCCGATAGTGTTGTAAAGCGGTGGGATAAACTTACTCAGATCAACTCTATTGTAGTAGATACTTATTCGAAAGATAAAGAAGGAATATCTATAGCAAGGTACTTGTATAACAATACAATTTACTTCGGTGACTCGTCAAATGGAGTAGCCAGTGATACCAATAGAGTTCTAGTTTCAAAATATAATAAATATTGGCAAGACCTTCCAAAAACATGGAATCTTAAGAGGATAAGAGAGGTGGAGAGGCTGTGCTTTCCAAGAGAGCGCGAATTCCACATCTACTTAAAATATCTCAACTTTAGACTAAGCTTCCCATTCTTGACTTTTGTTAAGCAGTTCTTCAATTATTTCCAAGTTGCACCAAGTATGTTTTCACTAAACACTTATCAACTTCTCATAGCATTCGAGATAAAGAGTTGGATTTCTAGACATAGTAAATTGAACCAATCCACACAAAGGACATTGAACTGACGCCGAATGATGCTACTGCAGTAAGGAAAATACAAGAGAGAAGGAAAAACAAAATGTTTTTCTAGGACGTCGAGAGACTTATTAGGCAATATGAAATTAGAGAGCCAGTCTTCTCCGAAAAAGAAGGTATGCTCCTAAGAGATGGCTGTACTGAGTAAAGCTATAAGAGGAAAGTCGTTCTTATGTCTTAGGGGAGGAATTGTTACCTTTGAGCCTTGCTTAGTACAGAAAATATAAGTTATTCTTATTCCTCACTTTAATATTAATGCATCCACTTTCTATTGCAAATATAGGTGCATGTAAGGTGAACCCTACTAAGCTATTAACCTAGGCAAATGACAAAAAATTGAAAGCCAATAGATGTAGAACCTCTACAGTTGCAGCCACTCGGCTAATTGCCATCAAGAAGGCAGTAAAAGAAGGCATGGTCAAACAAATGGTAGCCTAAAAGACATCCCATCCTACTAAGAAATGGCAAGGGAGTGAGAAACCTAGGCCGGCCGAAGCCATGCAAGTTGAGATCCCTCCTATCGAAAGTATTCCTCCCACTGTGGAGCTAAGGGAGGATGGCTAAGAAATTGAACCTTAAAATGAGGCTAAAGTGAGCAATTTGGATGTCATCGGGGGGTCATCACTCCCAATAGAGGTTATACCGAGTATAAACAAAAGAAGTAGGAAAGAACTCGTCGACAAACCCCTTGCTAAAGGTCTAAGGAACTAGATAGCAAGTTGAAGGAGGCTATGTGCAACAAAGCTCTTGGCATCAACAGTGTCGAATTTGTCCCTAACACGAAGGTCAACGAGTACTTCATTCCATGTTGGACCTACAACATCTTACTTACCAACTTGGCCCTAAGTGATAGGATAAAATCCTAAGCCTTGATGGAAGGCATTATTCTTCTAAAGGATAAGAAGATTGTAAAGAATGATATCGATAGGGTCGGCAGTTGTAATTAAGCGCATATTACAGCGAAGCAATATGATGTAAGTATCAATTGTGTCCTTTCAACTATTAAACGTGTTTGGTCACTAATACTCTTGTTTGTTTATAGATCAACAGCCACATTCTGATAGCCTTGGATGAAGCCAATAAAGAAATGAAAAAGGTAATAATAATAATAATAATCCTTCATATATTCTTCTAGTGGTCTAGAAAATTCAACATTTTATATCGACTTGTTGCAAAAAATTGTGGATGCATATAACTCCTCAAATGCTCAAACCACAACTACTAAGAATGCAAGAATATAGGCTAAGATGGAGGCTAAGAAGTATCAAAATGAACTTGCTGTCGAGAAGTTGGAACATTCTTTAGTTGCCAATGAAGTCTCAAGCCTCAAAGCCAAAGTTAATGAGCAGTATAAGGAGGCTGAGGATCTAAAGGAGGAGCTACGCAAAAAGAAGGAAGAGTGTTGGGATTTAGGTCGATTGCTCTAGTTAATGAGTGATGAGGAAGATAGGCTCAAGATGTAAATAAAAGAATTGGAGACCAACAACTCTAGGATACAAAGCCATGTTACCGAGTTAGAAGAGACTTTAAAGAAAAGGCCCTTTGTTGAAGAGGTACTAGAAATAGTCACCCCTAGTCGGCAATACAAGAGATTATTATAGAAAAAGTTGTTGGAGGGGGTTGAAGTGGCAACATAAGAGATCCTCAAGTTTTACCCTAACTATGATCTCCCATGCTTGGATTTCGCCTACTTTGATGATAAAGTCAATAGCTATGATGAAGGTGACGAGGATTCAAGTTTCGAGAATAATATGCAAAGTGATAATAAGGCTCCTACCGAGGATCTTGAAGATAACGAAGATCGTCTATCCAAAGAAATCCCCTATGAGCGTAAAGAAAAATCCACCTATCCCCAAACCCCTCACCAATAAGACTCCACCTTTTAATCAACAAAACGCCTCTACTCAGTCCGAGAATAAGTCATAGGATTGTTTTGTTAGCTTATCTTCTATGTGGACTATATTGGGCCGAATGGCTGAATATTTGTAATTATATGTGATAAATCTTTCTCATTTCCTCGTGTTACTTAGTCACATTTTATTTCACATACCTAAAGTTCTCGGCATGTTTTATTTCATACGCTCTTATTTTTCGACATGTTTTATTTCACAAGTGATGTTTCCTCAACATGTTTTATTTCACACACCTAATTAGAGCATCTAATAGATACTATCCATTAGTCGTTTAAGACGTAGACTTGTCGTTTTACTTAGAAGTTCGTGAACTATGTTAAGCTTGAACTTGCATTGGTTTGTTCACCATGCAATTTGAACTTATTAATTCACCAATCATAAAAAGATCAAGATATAAATTAAAGCTTTAACTTTGAGTACAACCGTCCTTCAAAGCAAGTAAGCTGTTGCCTTACAAAACAAACAAAAATGCATAGCATTCAAGAAATTAATTAAAATAAAGCTTTAAGTTCTCAGCATTCCATGCACAAGGAATGACTGTACCATCCAACCTTTCTAGTTGATAGGCCTCCTCACCAACAACTTCTTGGACCCTAACTAAATCTTCCCAATTTACATCAAGCTTCCCTTGTTTCTCTCGTGCACCAGTCGCTTCCAATTTTTGGCAAACCAAATCTCCAAGATGAAAAACCTTATACTTTACCTTTTGATTATAATATCTTACTACCCTACGTTGATATGCCACAACCCTCACTCTTGCGACATCTCTAATCTCTTCAATTGTATCTAGATTTGTTGTTAGACCAATGTAATTGATGATCACATCAAAATTTTATATGTATAGATTTGGTAGATCTAACTTAATCGACAAAACTGCCTTCGTACCATATGCTAACCTAAAGGGGGTTTCCCCTGTTACTATTCAGTAGGTAGTTCGATATCTCCATAAGATATTTGACAATTCGTCAATCCATTTTCCTTTAACTTGATTAACCTTCCTCCTCAAGCTGTACAAGATAATCTTGTTACTAGCTTTGACTTGTCTGTTAGTTTGGGGGTTAGCTACAGATGTATAGTTCAAGTGAATGCTATATTTCTCACAAAATACTCAGAATTTGTTGTTATCAAATTATAGTCCATTGTCTGTGATTATCATAAATGGGACTCTGAACCTTTATATTATAAAATTGAAAATGAATGCCTCAACTTTCTATTCGATGATCCTTACCAATGTCTTAGCCTCTACCCATTTCGTAAAATAATCCACAATAACAATGACAAATTGTCACTAGGTTGTAGACTTTAGAAAGGGTCTAAGTATGTCCAATCCTGACTGGGCAAAGGGCCAAGGACTAGATAAGTAGCATAATTCAATAGAAGGTGCATAACTTGGCATCCCATGCTTTTAGCATTGCAGATAATGCTGAACAATAGTTCTTGCATCTTCTTTCATGGTCAACTAATAATAGCTGTGTTGCAATGCACGGATATGCAAAGTCTGTACCGTCATGTGGTTGCTGCATACACTATTATGTAGTTCAAATAACACTCGTTGGGCATCTTTTGAAGGAAGGCATTGAAGATAAGGTTAGGATATACCGCATTTGTACAGTTGATCATCTATCAGCATATAATTTGCAACTTGATAAACTAATCTTTGAGAATCTTTCTTGTCATCAAGGAGGAGGACACCATTTTTTAAGTAATCTACGAGGGGATCTATCCAGGACTTCTCACTTGGGCAAGGGGCCAATTCGCAGCTCTGCGAGACAATTGATAAACTCTTGTGTGAGAGTAACTCAACAAAGAGTTTATCACTCAAATTAAGGAATGCCATACTGGCCAATTTTGACAGTTTGTCAATAGCAATGTTCTTATCGGTATTTTATGGATTAAAAAGGACTTAAATTCTTCTACAAGATTTGTACTATCAACAAGTATTTGCTCATTTCTTCTTCCTTCGCTACATAACTTCCTTTTACTTTATTCACAACAAGCTATGAATCTAAGAGGACTTTGATTTTCTCAACACCAACTTCCTTACGAGCTTGAGTCCCAACTATTAGAGCTTCACATTACACTTCGTTATTGCTAGTTGGGAATCTACATTTCAAGGCATAATTAACCTTGACATTGTGGGGTCTTTGCAGAATAAGGCTTGCACCACTTCCCTCTCTAGTGGAAGAACCATCCACATAAAGATATCATATGGGTTTCTTGGCAATCTCTATACTATCTTCCTCACCAGTGAACTTAGCCAAGAAATCCGCTAGCACTTAAGCTTTTAATGCCATTCTAGGTTTGTATTGTACATCATAGGCACTCAATTCTAAAGCATATTTCATCATCCTCCCAAAAGAGTCTAGCCATTGTAATGCCTACTGCAAAGGTTGATTAGTGATGACTACGATTTGATGAGCTTCAAAATACTGTTTCAATTTCCTTACCGAGAGAACCATTACTAATATAAACTTCTCAATTTTCGTATATCAATGCTCCGGTCCCTATCAGACATGACTTACATAATAAACTAGTCAATGCTCCTTGCCATTAATTTGGACCAACATAGAAGAAAGTATACAGTAGTTGATTAATAGGTATAAATATAAATTCTCTCCTAAGATAGGTTTCCAGAGTATGGAGGTGACATGAGGAATTCTTTAAGTTCATTAAATTCCTTCTTGCAATCATCTATCCATTTGAACTTTTTCAAATTCTTTAAAATTTTAAAGAATTCTATACACCTATTTGCACTTCTCAACACAAACCGGTTAAGGGCAACTATTCGTCCAATGAGTTCCTGTACCTCCTTGACAGTACCAGGAGATTTCATGTTTATTATCACATCAATCTTTCTTGAGTTGGCTTCAATGCCGCGTTAAGTGACCATGTACCCTAAAAACTTCTCCAAAGCAATGCTAAAGATGCACTTTTGCAGATTGAGCTTCATGTTATATTTCCTCATAGTAGCGAATGTCTCCTTAAGATTAGCAAGATGCTGATCCTCTATCATGCTTGTATAATCATGTCGTCAACATATACTTCAACATTACAGTGGATCTGGGGTTTGAACATCATAGTGACAAGCCTTTAATAGGTTGCACCAATGTTTTTCAACCCAAAGGGCATCACCATATAAATGTCCCGAAATTAGTAACGAATGACATGTGGACTTCATCTTCCTTGTCCATTTTGTTTTGGTTATAGCCAAAAAATACGTCCTTGAAAGAAAACAACACATGTCCAGTGGTTGAATCGACCACCTTGTTAATTTTTTACAATGGAAAGCAATCCTTAGGATAGGCTTTATTAAGATCCATGAAGTCTATGCATATATGCCATTTGCCATTAGACTTCTTGACTAGCATAAAGTTGGCTAGCCAAGTTGAATAAGGCTTTTCTCGAATAAATCCTGCCTTCAAAAGTTTCTGAACTTCTTCTTCTATGGACACCTACCTCTTGGGGGCAAATTGTCTTTTCTTTTATTGGATCACTTTCACACTTGGATCAATCTGGAGCTTATGTACTATAACGTCTCTAGGGATACCCGACATGTCCGAAGGAGATGATGCAAAAACATCAGCATTGTCTTGCAAGATGTTGATTAAACTTTAACAAATGTGTGCCAACAAGGTTGTCCCTATCTTAGTCATTTTTTTAAGGTCACTTCCTAAAGAAATTTCTTCTGTTTCATTCTCGGCATTGTCTATGCTAATTAATTTTCCTTTTAGACAAGTCTCTACTTGAAAAACTTCTTTATGCCTTAAAGCCCTTATGTACAAAGACCTTGCCAACTATAGATCCCCTTTAAATACACAGATTCTTGTAGGAGTGGAGAATTTGGCTTTGAGATGAGAAATTGAAAGGACAAGGTTGAAGAAGTCTTGACACGACTAACCCATGATAATAATGTGTGGGGACCAACATTTGACAACAAGAAAATTCACTTTGTCTTCTAAAATATGCTTATCATCTCTAATCTGGATGGGTAAAAAGATTACTCCGGTTAACCGAACAAGTTTATTATTGAAGGCATACAAGTCATAGTTGTAAGTTCTTAGTTCTCAATTATGCTTTGATCTTGGGTCTCATCTAATCAAAAGCATGGTAAAAAATAATGTCTATCGAACTTTAATGTCAACAAGAATTTTCTTGACCTTGAAGTTAGCAATTCTCGTACTAATGACTAGTGTGTCATCATACAGCCTTTGGATGCCTTCAAAATCTTCCTCTGTGAAAGAAATTGTATTATCGATTTCAACCTTCTTGCCCTAGCAGAAGGTCCACTGATAATAGTATTGATTATCCCATTAGGTGCTCTACTAGTATTCCCGTCTCTTGCATCTTTCCTGGCTAGTTGGCCGAGTGGCATTTTCCTAATCTTCACATCTCCTTTAAGTAGTCTCTCGATATTCTCAGCATCATGCGTAAAAAACTTGTGTAAGTGCCTTCGTTAGATTGCATCATCGATCACATTCTTGAGTTCAATGTATTCGTTTGTGTTATGACCTTTGTCACGATGGAAATCACAGTATTTGTTAGAATTTTGCCTTAAGGGGTTTCCCCTCATCCTCTTTAGCCATTGCAACATGACTCTCTACTTACGTACCTCCATTAATATGTCCGAAATTAGATGATTAATTGGCATGTGGGATGAATATGTCACAATTCATGCTCTTTTTCTCTCAGCATTGGTGTAAACCCCCACATTTTTCAATCTAGCTTCTGAAGTAGACTTAAGTATGTTAGATAATCTAGGAGTTAACAAGGCTAATGAAAGCGAAAACCCTAAAATAACTCGTCAATCGTGTAGAAAATTTTTCAATCCTAAATGTATGTAAATACTAAAGATTTCATTTGAAAGTGATAAAAACCCTAAAATTATAACTTTAAGTATAGAAAAGCACTAAATCACCATAATTAACCCTTAAACCCTAATTGATAATATAACCTTAGTATTATACCAAATCATTGGTAAAACATTAAGGGTAACTTTCAATCATTCATAAATACATATAATACTAAAGTAATCCCTTAGAAACTAAAATATTGTATCATAGATCACATTCATCTTCTAATTATATAATTAGGATTGTATTACATAAAGTTAAGGGTTTAGTTGATGTTTAGGTTACATGTAGTAAACCTTAATACCCTAATTGATACTTTTCATAGTAGTTATACTAAGTAGCCTACCAAATGATGTATATAGGATATAAATACCTAAAGTAAGATCTCATCATCTATTTTTACTAATCAATTCACCAAATGTCTCATTTCCTTAATTTTTCTCCTAATTTCCCTTGATTACTACATTATGTATACTAAATGGCATATACTTTTGTAAAGTTGACCAAGGTCAAAAGGTTGACAAGTCAACATGTAGAAAAGTCAACAAAATGTCACTTGCACTTTAGAAATATCTCTTCCTTCTAATGATTTCTTTTCTTTTCTTTTAGACTTTTCTTCCTTTTCTTTTCCATTTTTGCCGTCCACTCCTTGTCCCCTTCTAGACCCCACTTTCTTCTTCTTTTCAAACACAAAACAAAATCAAATCTAGTCCCTTACCCCACCTCCATAACCGTGACCTCCCCTTTCCCTTTCACTTTCCTAATTTTCCAAATTTGCATCCATATTTCAAGAGCAAACTAAGGTATGTTATTATGTTATTGTGTATTGCTTCATATTATTTAAACGTTAGATGAAGAGGTAAGTTAGTTTGAGTAGCTTATGTGTTGTGTACATCTATGTTGAAGAAGGCATAAAGCTTCGATCTTTATGTGTAGTAGAGTAGGAATCTTTATAAAGTGGAAGAAGATGCATGTGTATATGTCTTTAAGTATGTGTACATAAGGGTATACTAGAGAAATACAAGTATAAAGACCTTTGTACATAAGTATTCATTATGTACATAACCTAAACTAAGACATATACTAACTATACATACCTATACCATGCTAAATACACCCTTAAAACACAAAAAGAATGAAATTTGAGAAGCTTTCTTAAAAGGAATTTTAAGCATACGAAAATACGTATAAAAATATGTATATCACCATATGTATATACGGGTATATGTACAAGTATAAATACAACATAAGTATAAGTATATATATGAGTATACTAGTATACATACAAATATAGTAAAGGTATAAGTGTACTTTATATATGTAGAAGTGTACATAAGACACTTAGGCATGAGGTAAAGCTTATGATGCAAGCAATGATGTAATCATATGATGACATAAGCAATGACACAAGCAATTGATGACATAAGCAATGACATAAGCATAAGTTTATAAAATAAGAAATAAGAAAAGTACATAAGAATTAGGTACATGAATTAGTAAACCCTAATACACTTCCTAAATTAGATTAAGCTTAATTAAGTACATGAATTAGTAATATCAAAGTAAAATTCTCTAAGTGTAAGAATCTAAAGGCTAATTAAATCATTAAGTACAAACATAGGATATAAATATGAGCAATAAGAATAATTAAGCTTCAATAGTTAAAATTTTCATAAATTTAGTCCATATCGTAAAACACAGATCTTAACGTCTAAAATGGACATCACCGTATGAACGTACATTCGAAAATAATGAAAAACAACTATAAATTCATAAATATCAGAAATAGAAAGAAAAAGTTATATACAATTAGTGATAAAGTTTAACAGGATAAAAATTGATAGTAATCCAAGTAAAATTAGGTAAATAGATATCTAAAATTACTAGTTAATTCAATTACTTACTAGTATTATTATATTGTAATGATTAGGTGATCCCGAGGTGGACGAAGATCTCCCGATTGATTACTACGACAAGAGCAAGTCGTCATGGTCGAGTGAGTATTTACCCTATGATTCCATACTTGTATATGATTGTAGATAGTAGACTTAAATGATATTGTTAATTGATTGTTATGTGGGGTCGGGAAATGCTTGTGTATGTTATTATGTGCTAAGTTGTGAATTTATCTTAAGTACGAATAATACTTTGTTTGCTGCATGGTAGTATAGAAAATGATTGTGTGTACTATTAGATGGTTACATCATAATTGGACTTAATTATACTCGACTCATAAGAAGAAACTGGTACATGCATCAACATGCATTACATAGACATAATTCCGACCGTCACATCACACGAAGGTAAAGAGAGGCCATTCGAGAGTTGTTATTATAAATTTATTAGTTCTATACGGTACACTCGTATAAAATGATCTTACCTTAGCCCATGAGAATACTAGGCGTTAGAGGCGCCAACCACCTGGCTAAGAGTCGAGTCTAGAGGCCTTCGTTTAGGGGTGAGTGTGGACTATGGGGGCCCATTCACAATTATACTAAAACTTAGTTTTTATGAAAAAAAAAAAAAAAAAAGACTTGTTTGATTTAAGTACAGAACGTAGAGTTCCATAGTAAAGTAAGTTCTAGTATAATACCCGAATCTAATTGGTGCCGTGTATACTTCAATCCTAACTTCAGAGGGCGTTAAATCTGAGTTACGTATATGGACTAGTTGACTATACGTATTGTTTGGCATTCTATTTGATCATTCATTTATATGCGTAAATATAATGTATTTATAACTTGTCTATGGTGTAGCTGAGGGTTTTACTCACTAAGCTTAAGCTTACACCCCCTTAGACTTTTGCTGTAAGATAACTTGTTTATAGAGGCTAGCTAAAAGATGCCACAGATTAGCTTGGGGATTTGGGCAAGAGCGAGCCTTCTAGTGTATCGAGAGAGAATAGATTATGTAGACTTGTACTTATATACTTTTGTTTTACCAATAATATAGACTTAGATATACTAAATTACTGTGTATTGTAAACTTTGTAGTTTAAATTTTATATAAATATGTTTGTGTGATGATATCATATGGATCTGTATGTTCTTGAAAGACTAGTAGTTATAGAGCCTTGTATATTGTGTGAAGAGTTCATGATTGAAAGGGTAACCAATCAGGAGTTCTCCGTACAATATATGGCGTCTGCCATGACTAGACCATCCTTAGTTCGTGACAATTGGGACTTTGATCGTCATCCGTCCTAAGTCAATCTTTTGCACTTCTCCTCTTGTCATTTTTCCTATCTCCTCTATTTTGATTAGCTTCTTGCTAAGCCTTTATATTGTCTTCTTGTCAAATATAGGATGTAGCCTTAGCTTTAAACTCAGCAAAAGTTCTCAGCTTATTCTTAGAGAGAGACTTACAAAAGTCTCCGTGGGGCTTGACTCCATCAATGATAGTGTTGAAGGCTATACTCATGTCTAATTCTAAAATTTGGACCATCTCAGCCATAAACCTAGCTAGATAATCTGTAATAGACTCGTCCAATCTATGTTTTATTGTGTTAAGGATTGAAAAATCCTTAACAGGAAGCTTACTTACAAGGAAGTGCTAAAGGAACACTTCTACTATTTCTTCGGAACACAAAATAATGTTTGGCTTCAAGTGTTTGAACCACATACTTGTCACATTCCTCAATGTCAAAGGAAAAGCTTGGCAAGCTACAACATTACTCAAGTTGTGCAACTTGGCCAAAGTGTTGTAGTACTCTAAATGATCCTCAGGATCTTTCATTGCATCATAAGTTTCAAACTACAACAACTTGATGTGCCGTGGTATAATCTCCTCCAAAATCTCAAGTTTGAAGGGGCTCTTCTTAATGTGGAACTGTTTACTCATAGTAGCAAGGGTGCTAAACTGTGAGGGTCCAGCATGGTGCACTTACTACAGTTACTTACCCTTATCAACTTTCTTGACTGTAGGAGTCAAAGGTCTCATTATGACTTTAGCTTGCTTTTTCAATAATTCGGATGAATAGATTGAATCATCACTATTCTCAGCGCTATGATCACCATGCTCCTTATGTTCATTTTGTGTAAGAAAAAACAAACAACGCCAAATGTTGTTAGGTGATTTTTGATTAGAACTTTCATCCTGCAAAGAAAGAAAAAACTTTTGATACTGAGGCTAGTCCGGTACGACCACTCCAATGCCTAATTTAGTAAATGAGTATAAGAGAAGACTAAATAAGTAATCAAGAGTTGTTAGAGAGTCTTACAATGTTTCTTCTTCCTATTTATAAGCTAATGTTGTATTTGAAACAATAGTTAATAGAGCAATTATCAGGACACGTGGAGGTCACTTAATCAATTACATTCCTAAAATGTAAGAATAATGGGCAATTGTGTAATATAACCACGCTAAGAGATAACTGTTTGCACCACTCTCCTTGAATTCAAATCAAATATGGATCTATATTACTCAATGTTAGCAGAGAATGGAGTTACTTGGCCTGTCAACAACCGAGTAGCTAAGTGACTGAAATTTGACCATCAACAGACAGAACAATCTCTTCAAGAATTATTCAATGAGTCTTTGGGATGTCACCAACTTGTGAACCTCACTTTTTAATTTCTTCACTTCATTAACCAAGCTCTCTTGGTTGATGGAGGTTTTATTATCTTTGCTTTTCAGTGTAATTTTACCGATGTCATCCAAGAGAAGTCCCATTTACTAGAAAATCAAAAGAGACATTGGCATTACAACCCTTATCATAGTCAACCGGGGTTTGTCAATAAGAAGTTTAAGTTTCTTCGCCAATACTGTGATATACGGCCTATACCCAATTCGGTTGACACGAGCATTAGTAGCTTTATGTCTCATGTAAGAGGCTAAGGCTATTGTAAAGTTGACTAGATAACCCTTTGTAAGACTATAGAGGTAGAACACCTCATGTATCATTACTACAAGAGTGCTCTTTCCTCTTTTACTCATAGTGTAGGTAAGCAACCAGTAGAGGATCTAGTGTATAGAATTTTTCAGTTGTGATCCTTAAGTGAACTTGGGGTTATAGGTTTTTTATCTTCAAGTGAACTTAGGGTTGTAGGTTTTTTTCTCCGTTTAGTTTTTGCCAGTAAATTATAGGGGTAACTCTACATAGGAGTTCACTAGGAGTGGTGTAGAACTCAAGAGATTGTACAAAGTCTTTTTCGTAGAGCCCTATAAATACCATGAAGTCAGCTGTAGAAGAGGTGAATTTAGTGTTCCTCAATTGGAAGGATAACGTGTTTCGAGCTCTACATGGGATTTGGTCATGTTCCATGGAAAAGATAGTAGTAACTCTAAGATAAGTTCCTTGTAAACTGGTTCTTGGATACTAAGAAATCTCTTTTCATCCTCCCTTCTCCACCATGGCTTTTATTGCAATCTCCATATGGGTTTGTCTAATTATTTCCCAATCTAAGAAACTTGATCTTAAGAAGCTCTTCTTACCAAGCACCTCAAATCTTGCTTTGTGGTCGAGATTATCAAACTCCAACATATGTTTAGGGTATAGTGGTAAGGTTACTAGTTGCTCATCTTCCAAGATAGGTTGGAAAGAGGCCCTCCTAGTGGTGCAATGGGTGGTGGTTTTGTGTTCTATAGGAGCTATGAAGATGAATAAGAGGTTTTTCCCCATACTTAGTGCTATTGGCTATAATAGTGAAAATGTATGTTAAGGAGGAGAATAATTCACATAACAACAAAGATTAGTATAAATAAAAACATACTTGTTGTGTTATTGCTCCTCAAAAAGGAAACTTGTCTTTGACAAACATGGTAAGTGCACAATCCTATAATAGATAATAGTCAAGTTAGCAAGATTTCTTTAAATTTTCAACATGGCCTATGGAAGTAAGGTAGTAAAATGGGGAAAGTGATTCTTTAGCAGAAAGGAGCTAAATTAAGAAGGGTTGAAACAAAATAGTTATGAAAGATTTAGGTATTACTAGTTGTAATCATTATTGCATGACCATATTCAAGATCACAAGCATGATCACAAGTGTAATCCTTGTCTATGGTTCTCTTTTACCAATTCTTAAAATTTCTACCAAAATTGCTATCAAGAGGATCTTAGGTAAGATCACATATGTGATCCTTGACCGTGGTCCTCTCTAAGCACTTTTTCTTACCTCTTTGATTCCGTGGACTTCAAGTCCCTAGTTCATGGCTACGATCCTTACTTTCATGTCCTTGGCAATTTCAACTTGTTTTCAGGTGTTTCCGACCTATAACACTTGGGAGTATTGTTAAGAGTGGATTGCGTTGAACTATCATATGACCAAAACAAAATGCAAAGACATAGGAAAGAAAAATAGCTTGGGTTATCTCCTAAGAAGCACTTTTGTTCAATGATGTTCATTCGATGAGTTAAGCTAAAGGTTACTCGTTTTCTCAAATTAGGTGGAGATCAAGTTTAGTACGGTTCTTTTGATCAAACTTGTCACCTAAATACTACTTGATTCAACGGATGACGTTAATGTTGCTTACTTAGTGTTTGAAATCTCCACCACTCTATACAGGAATATTTATGTCACTTTATAAGGCTTAGACCATCACGATTCTAGCTTACCTGGAAAATGTTTCAATTTGGATTGGTATAAAAGAACCTTGTCCCCAACTTAGAATTGTTTCCCTTACTTAATCCGACTATCATGATAACACTTGACTCGATCCTTGAATATTCTTAAGTTTTCGTAGGCCATTCCATGTTATTCTTCACGTTTATTTAGTTGAAGTTTTATGTATTCACTTGTAAACTCAAGATCAAGATTAACATTCTTTATAGTCCAATAGGCTATATGTTTAAGTTCCGCATGTAAGTGGCATGCTTTTCTATACACTAACTGGTACGCAGTTGTTCCAATCAATGTCTTATAGGTGGTCCGATATTTCTAAAGAGCATCGTCGAGCTTTTCTTATCAATCTCTTCAATTATGCTCAACCGTCTTTTTGAAAATTCTTTTTAGGTCCCTATTTGCAACTTCTTCTTATCCACTTGTTTAGGGGGTAATATGGAGTTGCAAGCTTATGCATAACTCCATATTGCTTCAATATATGTTTTCTAATTAATCATTGCAAAAGTGGATTCCTCTATCAATAATAAGTGCTCTAAGTGCCTTGAATCAAGAAAATAGGCTTTTTAGGAACTATTTCACCACCCTTAGTTGGTAGAGCTTGAGCTTCTACCCATTTAGATATACAATCTACCACTACTAAGATGTATTTATTTCTGTTTGAGTTCAAAAATGGTCCCATGAAGTCAATCTCCTAAATATTAAAGACTTCACATATCAATTTTAGGTTTTGTGGAATTTCCTCTCTTTTGGATATATTCCTTACTCTTTGACATTTATCACATAATTCCACAAATTTCTAGAAATCCTTGAACACTTTCGGCTAATAAAAGCCAAACATGAGGACCTTGTGCATTTTTTTATCTGCACTAAGATGTCCTCCAGTTGGGCCTATGTGACAGTGATCTAAAATCCACCATCCTTTTAGGTGAGCTATACATCTTCGAATTATTTGATCTATACAAACCTTAAACAAATACAGGTTTTCCCAAAGGTAACTTTTATTATCATGGAAAACTTTTACCTTTGTCTATAATCTCATCCCTTAAGAAGAATTTTAGCTGCTAAGTAATTCGCTATGTTAGCAAAACAAAGATTTTTCCATAGACTTACCTAGTTAAGTTATTCTTCTAGGAATTCATCATTATTATCTTGTTCATTTAGTATTTTCAATGATGGATTCTCTAAACATGAGAGATGATCTACTGCTAAATTCTCTGCTCCTTTCTTATCTCTAATCTTTTGGTCAAATTCTTTAAGCAGTAATATTCATCTGATTAGTTTATGCTTTGTATCTATTTTATTCAACAAATAACGTATAGCATAATGGTTAATATAAACAATAACTTTAGAAAGGATGAGATACAGCCAAAATTTATCAAATGCAAAGACTACTGCTAATATCTCCTTTTCTGTAGTAGTATGGTTCTCCTAAGCTTCTATAAGGGTCTTGCTTGCATAGTAAACTTGCTGAAAGTGCTTCCCTCGCCTCTATCCCAAAATTGCCCCTACAACATAATTGCTTGCATTACACATGAGTTCAAATGGTAAGCTCTACTAGTGCTACCATTATAGGGGGCATGTATCAATTTGTCTTTCAAAGTAGTAAATGCTTCCAAAACATTCCTATGAAAATATAAAGGGAACATTCTTTTGAACAACCGAGTCAAAAGTCTAGCTATTTTTGAAAAATCTTTAATAAACCTTCTATAAAACTTGACTTAGCTTAGGAAACTGTGAATGGCTCTAACTAAAGTGAGAGGATGCAACTTTTTAATAGTGTCAATTTTTGTATTGTTTACTTCAATACCTTTCCAAGACACCTTGTATCCTAATATTATGCTCTCTTATATCATAGAATGGCACTTTTCCTAGTATAATACCAAATTTATTTCCTCACATCTTGCCAATATTCCCGTGATAGTGATCATAAGAATTCTTGAAAATCCAAGAAATCATCCATGAATACTTCTATTATATCTTCAATAAATTCATCAAATATTGCCACCATGCACCACCAAAATGTTATAGGTGCATTGTAGAGGCTAAATGGCATTCACTTATAGGTAAAGTGCCATAGGTCAAGTGGAATTTGAAAATAACTAGAAAGCCCATCTAAAAAACAATAATACATGTGACATGATAAACACTCCCACATTTAATCAACAGAGGGTAAGAGGAAGTAATCCTTATAGCATCATTGAGTTTCTGATAATCTATGCAAACTCTCCAACCTGTAACTACTTGCATAGGCATCAACTCATTTCACTTGTTAAGGACCATCATCATGCTTTGCTTTTTAGGTACAACCTATACAAGACTAGTACAAGAACTATCTAAAATGGGGTAAATCATACCTACATCCCATAGTTTAATCACTTTATAGCTTTGAATACTTCTTTCATGTTAGGGTTTAGCCATCTCTACAATTGCACTACTAGTTTGTGACCATCTTCCATTAAAATTTTATTGGTGCAAAAGAATGGGATAATTCCCTTTATATTAGAAATCTTCTAAGGGATTGCCCTTTTATACTCCCATAACATGTGTAAAAGTTTTTCCTTCTATTTTCCTATTAATTTAGAGGATACTATAGCAAACCATTTTGAATTTTCTTCTAGGAAAGCATATTCTATAAAGTTTAGTAACTACTTTAACTTTATCTCAGGAGGCTCATCAATAAAGGGCTTCAGTTTTGCTTTCTTGGCCAACACAATCCTCTCAATCCTTTTTCTCTCCATAGATGGAGGGTTGGCTCTACTGTTTAAATAATTTGTATGCCATTAAATTTATGCTAGCTCCTAGATAAACTTATGCTTTTTTGATAAATAAATCTCCAATTAAACAAGGAATAGTAAAACTCCCTTGATCCTTCAATTTTGTCGAAAGCTTATTCTAAAGGATTATCGAACACTCTTCACTTGGTGAAATTGTTGATGATTCCTCTTATTTCTTCTTATTAGAGAGCAACTCCTTTAAAAATTTCATGTACTTAAGCATTTACAATAATGCTTTCACAAAGGGTAAATTAATATGCAATTGTTTAAAAAGATCTAAGAACTTACCATACTACTCATCTGAGCATTCCTTCCACAACCTTTGAGGATATGGAATTAGCGACATGTACTATTTAACTTTTTGGGGTTTTGATTCTTCCCTTAGTGTTCTAGGATTTTTGAAACTGTCCTTTGGTTCTTTTGCCACTTGTTCTGGACTTACTTGGTTCTTTTTAGGTTACTTAGTAGCTTGCAATTCTTAACCACTTCAAAGAGTTATAGCTTCTACTTGAGCTCATGGGAGAGATTCTTGTTGCTTTTCAATTGCAATTTTTATTAGATGTTTGATTTTCTTTGCAATGCTTGATAACCAACTTAAGTAAAATTGCTAAAAAATGCATGAAAATGATTGATTTTAAATTAATATTATTAATTTTGTATCCTACGTACTGGTTTATAGGGGCTACCAATCTATTAAGGAGACTAGAATTGAAGAAGTTAGGAATTTTGGCCTACCAATTGATCAATCGAGGCTACCGGTCAATCAATATGCCCTAAAGCATTAGGGTTACATTGACGCCTTAGGCAATCAATCAAAAGAGAAGACAAAGTAGTAAATAGAAAGTATAGGGATGGATCGCTCATACCAATCGATCGATACCATCTATATCGATCAATCAATAGAAGGAATTAGGGTTAGGGTTTTTTGAACTAAAAGCCTAATCCATTAAACACTATGTTTCATAAAATACAGAGACGTCCTAAGGCTGACACGTATCTACCAATCAATCAATAGCCTACATTTATCAATACTTGCATTTCCAATAGAAATGACAAGTTATAATAAGGATTTTTCTAGGTTTTAGTATAGAGTTGCAAGCTCATTGCTTGTTTTATTGTTTCTTGAACTTGTTTATGATATTTAGCACTTGTTTTTATGATTTTAATGAACATTTAAGTTAGATTAAAGAGTATTATCATTTTTTCTTTATCTATTCACTTATTCTTGTGTTATTACCTTGTTGCTTTGTTCATTAATGGAATTTTCTACTATATTTATGTGTGTCCTTACTGTCATTGTTAATACCATGAGTAGCTAAGTTTGTTTTAGTAGGTTTATGATAATGTGGATGTTACAATTATTGAATCTTTGTAATTTTAATATGGATTTAAGTATTTAAGCGGGATTTTGATGTTTGATACTCCATTTGAACTCTTTGATGTGCTTTTTAATGGAATTTTCAATGGGTTTTTCTTGTGATTGTGAGATCGATAGGAGATTAGTCTTAGGAAGTTCCTTTGAGAGTTAATGGGTTTGCATAATAATGAGATTGAGAGGAGATTAATTGTGTAAATTCCTATTAGAGTCATTGAGTCAATGAATTATCGATAAAACGATTTCTTAAAACTATGAAACTGAGAGGAGAATAGATGATCCCCATTAAATTAACACTACTTTATGCAATTTTAGTTGATTAAGATGGGTTATGTGATGATAGTAGAGTTTTACTCTTTTTAATTACTGCTCAACACATTTTACGTCAATCTATCTTTCCTTGCTACGACCATACTGCCAACCTATTCTGACAACCAGTAGAATCCTAAGTCTAGCCTTTGGATGGGCCAAGAAGCCTAGCCTGACCTACCTTGGTCGGACACTTTGAATTTGAATTAGGGTATGAACAGTTTGGCAACCACACTACTACCTACTTCCCATGACTTCTGACATGAGACTAAATTAAAGAATTGTCATGTATCTTAAGCAATTGAATTGCCTGTAACTACAATTATTAGAACAGTACCTATAAATAGGGAGATGACACTATTGTAAGAACTCTCTACACTCTCAACATCTACGTACTTATTTATTTCCTTAACTGTACTTAAACAAACTCTAACTTAGGCATCAGAGTAGCAATGCCGAACTAACTATAGTACCTCCTTTAGCTTAATTTATTTCTTCTTTCTGGGAACCAACATTTTGTATGAATTTCAACCAACAATATTTTGGTGCTATCTATTTTTGAACCATTTTACTAATGGCTAAGATATGATTGACCAAAAGTACTGGTGTTAACAATCCTTCCCAGCAATTTCAAGTGAGGAGTAGGCACCATCTTAATGAGGATCGGCTAGCTAGATTGGAACAACTTTATACTAATTTGGCTAAGGACAACCTATAATTATCTAAGAAGAATGATGAGATTTTGAATTTGATTAAAAAAAATAGCTCCCCTAACCAAAACCAAGAG
The DNA here is from genome assembly GCA_024138015.1 of Lumnitzera littorea. Lineage (NCBI taxonomy): Eukaryota > Viridiplantae > Streptophyta > Magnoliopsida > Myrtales > Combretaceae > Lumnitzera > Lumnitzera littorea. The sequence continues at coordinate 58,517,572 of JAMXBB010000009.1, forward strand.
CATGAAAACAATAGTGCTAAGGACTCTAGTAATCCAATTGATCCACTTGAATAGCTAAGGAAGCTTGTCGAAGTAACATGTAGAGCTTTAACCCTTACACTTAAGAAAATGGATAAAGGAAAGTAACTACAACAAGTGCTTTATGCTAGTCCATAACATATAAGTGCTCCTGCTACAATTAGTCATCAATTCACAATTAAGAAGAGTTTATTCATCTCAGAAATTCTAGAAGAAGTGATACCATGACATATCAAATTGCTGTAATTTGAGACGTATGATGGTCTAAAAGATCCTAAGGATCACCTCGAATACTACTGCATTCTTGCCAAGTTGCATGGCTCAAGTGATGTAGTGGCTTATCAAGCATTTCCCTCGACATTATGGAATGCCGCAAGTACAAGGTTTAAACACTTGAAGCCAAAAACTATTACGTGTTTTGAAGAGTTGGCAAAGGTGTTCTTACAACAATTCCTTGCATGTAATCTTCTGGTTAAGGAATCCTCTATCCTTAATACCATCAAGCAAAGGACTGATGAATCAATTAATGATTACGTAGCTTGGTTTATGGCTAAAATGGTTCGAATCTCTAAACTAAATATGAGTGTCACTTTGAATACAGTAACAAATGGATTGAAACCACATGTACACTTCTTTAAATCTCTGGCCAAGAATAATTCCAAGACATTTGCAGGGTTCAAGGCCAAGGCTACTTCTTACATTCAATAGGAAGACAATATAAAAGCCCGACATGAAGTTGATGAAAGCAGAAACAATAAAAAAATGATAAAAATAAAAGAAGTGCGAAGGATAAACACAATGCTCAAGATGACCAATATTTAGAAGGCAACAATGGTGAAAGGAAGTGGCTACAAATTTCGACCTATTCTATTCACACACCCCCTAATTGTTTGATATTTGACCTATGAATGGAAGTATGGAATCAAAGAGTGCCACAATGGCCTAAACATATGAGGGGAAACCCATCACGAAGGAATTCAAATAAGTATGGTGATTTCCATTGTGATAGAGGCCATGACACCAACAAATGCACATAGCTCAAAATGTTATTGAAGATGCAATCTAGAGGGGTTATTTGAGTAAGTTTTTAGCTTATGATGCCAAGATCATTGAGCAGCTGACCCAATGAAGAAAAGATGTGCAAGATCCTAATGATCGAGCTCCTCAGGTTAGAAAGGAGGAGAGAGAAGGAGGTAAAAATAACAAGGCTCCGAATGGTATTATAAACGCCATTGTTGGTGGACCCACCAATTTAAGCCAATCTTGCTCTTTAAGCTCAATTAATGCAAAAAATTATGTTTGCAATGTGTAGGGTAAGAAAACAAAGGTTGTTAACTCCATCTCCTTCATGGAGAAAGATTTCAAAGGTACACAAAGGTATCACGCTGACACACTAGTGATCAGTGAGAGGATTGCCAACTTCGAGGTTAAGAAAATCTTAATTGACACTAGAAGTTTAACTGATATCATATTTCAACATGCTTTCAACCAATGAAGCCAAAGATTGAAGCAAAATTAATATCTTATGATTATGACTTATATGCTTTCAATAATCAACCTATGTAAGTAACTGGAGTGATTACACTCCCAATCCAAATCAGAGATGACGAAATTGTAACAGGAGATAAAGTAGACTTCCTCATCGTCAAGTGTTAGTTACCCTACAACATGATTTTGGGTTGATCATGCCAGAACTTACTTGGCATAGTCCCTTCAATGATGCATTTAAAGTCCAAATTCCTTACTCCCACAAAAGTTAGAGTATGCATAGGAGATCAACAATTGACTAAGTCATTATACTTTAGAGTGCTCAAATACAAGGAAGTTTTCCATATTGTGGAGAATCTAAAGAGTAAGTCTAGCAGTATGGAAAGTGTTAAGGAAGAGGTTGAAGAAATTCAACTAGGAGATGATCCTAATAAAACCACTAAGATAAGAATGCCATTACTGATGAAGATCCAATAAGACTTGATAAAGTTTAAATTAATGTCACAATTTGTGTTGTTGGTGAATTTTGGGTGTTAGAAATGTCTTACAAAGAAAAGAAAATTGCTTGGTACCGGGGCTAGTCCGGTAAGGCCACTCCAGTGCTCAAGTTAGTAAGTAGGAATGAGGAAAGTAAAATAAGTGGTTAAGAGTTATCAGATGTGATAAGGATCAAGGACTGGTTACACGCTCCTAAGCCTAAGGGCTCTCTTAAGTGGTTCGCCAAACTGTCCGAGGTAAGTTAAGAATCGAAGAGCAATGCTTGCCCCAGCTCGATCTACTAAGCTACTTTGCTCTTCATGCCATCCAAGGTGTTGCCGAGGTGACCGGCTAACGTATCGAACCGATCCCTCCACTATGCACCAATTCAAGCGCCATATCTAAATATAGTAATCTCCATGGTGCTGAAGCTGAGTTGATAACTTTTAAGGGCTGACCATCCAAGACTGACCTGAATGTGAGTCGTCCCTAAGCCAACCATTGTCCAAACCCAACAACCAAGATGCCTAAAGTGCTGATGCCGAACAAACCTGATCAGAGGTTCACCCCTGTTCAGCTTATGATATTGCCAGAATCACAAAATGAGTTTACGTGCGCACATTGTCCTTTTACTAACATTCATACTATCCTTTCTAACAAAGGACGTTCGCATTCCTTCTTTTGCACAATTTCACATTTTCCTTATAAATTATCCTCTTTTGTTTTTAGCAAATCAAGACCAATCTTTTATAATTTTTGTAACTTAGGATTTGCCCTAACGAGATGATATAAATACCGTCATATTGTAAAAGTTAAGCATCATAATACAAAGAATATACTAAACTTTTCACTCTCTTGAGCTAAGTGACTTACTCTTGAGCTACTCTTATCTAGCCTTTCTAAGTGTAAACCAGTGACGAGTGACCTCTAGCCATACTTATGCGTTATATCAAGTATAACCTAAGCTTGTATGAGGCATTGATACATCATATATTTCGTCAGTATACGAGAACCCCTAGCTTAAACTTTGACTATCGTTTACTTTTCAAGCTATCCTACAACTTAGACCCACCCCTTTGATTACACGTGATATCGAGTTCATATGTTTATCCACAAGTCCATATCAAGATGTCTCTTACAGAGTTTCTTTCCCGTATTTATAGGGGACTTATCGCATCTAAAGTAGCAGTTATTGAAATAACTATTAGGACATATAGAAGTCTCTTAATTAGACACCTTCCCTGAAATGTAGCAAGAATAGGCAATTATGTAATATAACCATGCCTGTGATAATGGTCCCTGCCATGAACTTGAATTCAAATCAAGAACGAATCTGTGTTACTTGGCAGAATGCCGAAAGTGTCAATTACTTAGCGATGTGCCGAGAATATAAATTACATGGCCTATCAACAGTCGAATGGATAAGTAAGGCTTGTTAAACCGAGTAGACAAAAACTGACTATCAACATTTGCCCCCCAACTCTTTTGTTCAAGAATTCAATAAAGGGAGTGATATATAATGCATTAGAGGCCAAGTGGGGAGTAGTTCTTTAGATGCCAAGCGAGGTAGGAAGTGAGACAAATCACATCCTAATCGAAAAGTTGCAATTTTCAATTTCTCTCCTATTCAAGAAACCAAAAATTAGGAGGCATAACACCTATCACCTCGATCATCATTACACTACAAGCCTAATAACTACTAGAGAGTTGTCTGCCATCAGATTTCTATCTTGAAACACGCATCAGCAATCTGTGCTACTATCAAATGAGCGCTACTATCAAATCAACGCATCATTACCATCAGAAATGAGTTTACAGTTATAACGGTGAATTTTCTGTATTTAAAGGACTATTCAAAATCAAAATACATTTCTCCAATTGTATCTCCAAACTTTTGTTTGCTTCCTCGTCTTCACTCTCAAATTCTTCAACTTATGTGATATTATTCTTTACAACTATTCAAGTATAGTTCGTAATGTAGTCCATCAACTTGTCCTCTTTGATTCCAAAGCAACGGAAATTAAGGCCGCTTCTCCCCCCAAATAAGGAGCGAGACAACTTGTACTTCTAGTAGCTTGGCCGACAACGTTGAGGAAAATGTGGGATAAACTTAATCGGATTAACGCTCTTGCAATAGATAATTATCCCGAGGATAAAGAGGGGAGATCCTTGGCGAAATATCTATACAACAATATAGCTTACTTCCACGACTCTCCAAATAGAACTGCCAGTGCTGCCGATAGAGTCTTTGTCACGAAATATAACTAGTACTAGCAAGACTTCCCTAGATCGTAGAATCTTAAGAGGCCGAGAGAGGAAGAAAGGGTATGTTTCCTAAGGGAGTGCAAATTCCACATATACCTAAACTATTTGGATTTTGGGTTGCACTTCCCTTTTTCGACCTTTGTGAAGAGCTTCTTTAATTACTTCCAAGTTGCGTCGAATATGTTCTCATCGAACACATACTTGATTCTAGCAACTTTCGAGATAGTTTGTGAAGAAGTCGAAGTCAAAGTCAAGGCTATGCCTCAACTATTTCGGTATTTCTTCACAATTAAGAGGCATCCTGACGGGTGGTACTTTGCCACTACGAGATATGGGCATAAGTTTATGGATGGGTTAGAGTCCAAGATCTACAAGTGGCATGATAAATTCGTATCAATAGTGTCTAACGAAGAGTTGGGCTTTTAGACTCAATAGATTGAACCTGTTCGCATAAAGGATATAGAACTAATGCTGAATGATGCTACAGTAGCGAAGAAAATTCAAGAAAGGAGAAGGAACAAAATGTTCTTATGGGATGCCAAGAGAATTATAAGGCATTATGAAAGTGGAGAGCCAATATTTTCTAAAAAAGAAGGTATGCTAATGAGTTACCACCGTACTAAGTATAGCTATAAGAGGAAAGTTGTTCTTATGAGTTAGGGAGAGAATTGTCGCCTTTGAGTATTGCTTGGTACGGAAAATGAAAGTTTATTTTCTTCCTCTACGTTAATATTAACATGTTTGCTCATATTGCAACTATGGGTGCTGGCGAGGTAAATCCTACCAAGCTACTAGCCTAGGCCAAAGCCAAAAAATTAAAAGCTAATAAGAGGGCAGCTACTACAGCCACTACTACTCGGCCTACTACCATGAAGAAAATGACAAAGGAGGATACAATAAAGTAGGTGATAACATAGAAGAAAACTTCCCAACCAATTAAGAAGCGGAGGATAAGTGAGAAGACCATGCCAACAAAGGTCACTCATTTTAAGAAGCCTCCAATCGAAAATATTCAACCTACTACCAAGCCAAGAAAGGACGGTTGAAAGACCCAACCCCATAGTGAGGTCGAAGATGCTACTGCCACCAAAGGGCCGTCGTTGGTGGTCGAAGCGGTGTCGAATGTTGATAAGAGACCTAGGAAGGAACTCACCAATCAACCACTTACCAAAAGATCTAAGGGTTTGGATGAGAAGATGAAGGAAGCATTGCGATCCAAATCTCTTGGCATCAGCAGTATTGAATTCGTCGCTGTAGACACCTAATTTTTGCCCTCCTTTTCATTTATCAAATTATGTTATAGGGTCCTAAATTAAGAAAAGTTCAAAAAAAAATAGAAAATTAAAGAAAGCCAAAAAAAATTTAGAAAAAAAAAATAAGAATTCTAGAAAAAATTAGAAAAATAGGAAAAAGTGCAAAAGATAGGAAATTTAGAAAAAATAAAAATACAAAAACTCGGAAAACTATGTAAAAGAAAAAAAATTTTGAAAAGTCACAAAAAAATAAATAAATAAGAGATTTTAGAAAATAACATTTCATTAGATTAAATTTTTAATTTAAGTTTGGAAGTTAAGCCATTGAACTCGGGCTTAAATTTAAATCTGACCCAGACTAACCGAGTTCATATGTGCAATTTAATTACACATATGGACAAGGCACAGGCCAACGGCCTGACGGTTAAGCATATGAACATAATACTAGCATTAAGCATGAGGTTTGGGTTCGAAACTTAACAAAGGCAATGAGGCCTTTTTTCTTATTTTTCAATCATATCAGGAACTACCATGTGTCAAGATTTGATTGTGCTACGTGTCCTAACACGTGGTATCCTCCTATTTGACGGCCTTACTGATGTGATGCCATGTAGCACGCTGGGGTCGACTAATACAGCTGACGTAGCGCTACGTCAGCCCACATTTCCCTCCCCTTTTCCCTTTGTTTTCCTCTCTTTCCCTTCTTTTCCCCCCTCCTTCCTTCATTTTCCCTAAATTTCCAACACTTTCCTCTTTGGACCGCCCACTTCAGCACAATTTTTGGGCCCTTTCTTATTGTAATTTCACCAAATTAATGGCGAAATTGCAAACTAAACATGGCCTAGTGTCAATAGCGATCAAGAACACATCTAAATTCATGCATTAGCACATTCAAATCGGTGTTCAAAATTCAAAGAAAAGCTAGGTTTTCAAGCATTTTTCATTAAATCTGATTCTAGCTTTCATTTGTTTCTAGGTTGAATTTGTGTATAAATTGATGATCATGAGACATATACAAACACACACAACGAATAAAATCAATCTCCATACTCTCTCTATCCATTCCCGATCACTTTCTCTCTCTAACCTACTCTCTCTCTCTCTCTTCGATTCTCTTTCTTCACTCCAACCTGAGCTGAGCCACCACTCTAGGAAGACTACCCGCAGCTTAGGCTCCCCAACCTAGCTGCTTTCAACCTCCACTGTGACCCTTAGCAACTCTACCAAGGTAGCTACCACCAAACCCTGACCGCCACCCCTCTCTCTCTCCTCGAACCACCACCTTCAGCGTCCTTCGACCCAAACTAACATCACGGCCACTCTCCCCATACCCTTAAACCCCTAGTTGGGTAGCGACTCCAATCCTTTTTTAAGTTGAAAAAATGGTTTTCTTTAAACCCTAGTCGATAATTAGTATTAAACAAGTAAGGTTTAGTATTGATCGGCTTAGAGAAGACCTAATTTTATAAAAGACCCGGGAAGGTGAAAAACTAGACTCGACAACTTAGCGTCTCCATCAGGGAACGTCAAGAGGGCTAACCACTTAAAAACATTTCAAAATTAAAATCTCTTTTCAAATTACTCGCATTGTTTAGTTATTAATTAATTTATTTATTTCTTTATATATTGATTTGTTTATTTATTGTTGGTTTCGTGTATATATTTGGTTTAATTAGCATATTTATTTTGTAAATAGCATACACCGAGGTATGAGATTTATTTTACTGCATCATAAATGCATGATAGATACAGTTAAACCCAGGCTGTCATAAGACCTTAAGATGGGGAGCCATTGTGTGAAGTCTCGAACGTAGTGGGGCAACCACCATTCGGGGCCAATTAGGCTACTTCACTTAGACTTCGATGTGACCAAAGAACCGCTTTTTTGTAAATGTGTGAGGTCACAAAGTTTAAGGACCATTAGAACCCACTTGGCTTGCATTACACTTCATAGGGTCAACAAATAATTAACAAAATGGCAATGTTACATAAAAAAGAAAAAAATGACAAAGATTCCAAAGTTTTTTTTTTTCCCTGTATTCTTCCTAGAATTGATGTACATAGGAGATCTTGTATATTAGTCTTTCCCTTATAATTTATGCTTTCTTTATAATGTTTCATAAATTGCCAACTCATCCAATGCCAGGGTTCTCACCAAAGAGATTCATGTCCACAAACCTGCAAACCCAAAGCCTATACTCAACCAGTGGTTTCAAACCGTCAACCCAAGAGAGCAACAGTTCATTACCAACAAAATTAGACCCATACTCTCACTAGCCAAAGTAAAGGTTAACATTTCACTAGTAAGGGCCTTGGTCCATTTCTAAGAGCCCAAAGAAGTGGCTTTTCAATTTAGACCACATCTAATCAACCCAACTTTAGAGGAGTACACCCAACTGCTCCAAGCTCCTCCTTTGGACGAAATATACGTCCCAGAACTTAGCTTCAGCCAAAAATATATCTTCTCAAAATTCTTAGGAATCCGTAAGACTGAGATAAATGAGACCTTAAACGACTGCAACAAATACACCATCAAGATATGGGATCTAGTCCATTGGTTCCAGAATGAGCCCAGCTACAACAATCAAGCAATGTTTTTTGGGAATTAGAGAAAAAACCAAATCAAGGCCTATGTGCTAGCTGTGTTCACCACTATCTTGTTCCCAAGTGGGTCTCTTCTTATACACTTTAGGGTAACAGAGTTAGTGGCTCAATTCTGGGAAAGTAAATCTTACATTCCTGCCCTACTTGCTGAGCAGATAAGGAATCTTAATTTCCTTAAGGAAAAGGGCTGCGAAGATCTCAAGTCAAGCATGGCACTATTAATGATTTGGTTCGTCAATCACATCAAGTGCTTTGGGTTGGATTTAATAAGGGGAGCATTCGCGAATAAGATTGACCTTATTGATTCTTTCGTCAATGAGATCAAATTACCAAAAGATATCCCTACCCTTCTCTAAATAGAGGTTCTATAAGATTTCCGAGTAGAAGACATACTGTGGACTGCTAGGTGAGCAATTGCACTAGGGTCATATTGATTTGTAAGAATTACTATGCTGTACCACTGATCGGGATGAGCTGATGTACAGGTTACTATCCAAGCAACATGGTAAGACAATTTAGAGGGATCCAAGACATAGTTCACAAACCTTCATTGGAACCATTCACTCTTAATCTCGAAGAACCTCACTCCACAGAAAAGGTATCCAAACTTCACAAGATCAAAGCTTGGTGGGACACCCGGACCATAAGCCCAAACATTGATCTAAGTAAGTTCATAGGAGAAGTGGACAAACACTAAGTTACCAAAGAGTATTTATACAATCAACTTCACAAGGTAGGCACAATGTGATATCGAGCACCAAAAGTCCTTCAAACCTCCCCTATGCGCCTTAACTCTGAAATGATAACTTATATGAACCAAATGAAAGCATGTATGGATATCCTCCATGATGAGAAAGATAAATGGGCGAACCTATGCCGAGAATCTAGACAAAGGTCATACACCCTAGAATACCAGCTGAAGATGGCTCAGAAGAAAATTCAAGAGTTTGAAGAAACGGCTAAGCATGACCATAAGAAGAAGAAAATGTCATCTGGCCCATAGAAAAAAAAATTAGCATAGATGAATTTGTACCCTTTTTTCTTTCTTTCTTTCATGTAATAAGACTTCGGGAATCAAAAAATAATGAATAACTTGCCGTTCTGTTAATCATTTGTCGATCCTCTCCTTTTCATCCATGTGATTCACTTACATTTCATTCATTTGCATTCTTTTTCAAAATATCCGTATGCTAACTTTTTGAGAAGTGGTTTTTACCCAGGTCGCTAAGATAGCTCCCAAATGTCAAACCTTTCAAAGAAGCCCCATCAAAACTCCTTCTCAAACTAGAATGGCTAACCAAGGAAACAACAACAATAATGGCAATAGCAACCCCGATGTTATTGACTTGATGGAGTTAAGATTCCAATCTTTGGAACGAACAATGAGAAAGATGGTAGATCAACTAAGCTTCCTTACTGACAACATCTCTCTGCTTAGGTTTATGGCCCCATCAAATGAATAGCACTCTAAAGCCTGATATAGAAAGAATATTGAGGCCCCACCCCTTAAAATAGAAGAAGCTTTCCCTAAAGGCAATCAGAGCTTTAAATCCTTTGAAACTGAAGGGGTATTTCCAAAGGCCAACCCAACCTTTGGGCTGAATACTTACTCATTCCCAATCAACCCAAAGCCTAAAGTTGACTAGGATAGATTAAAGGAACTCAAAGAGTGGTTAACTCAACAGATCACTGAAAAAATGAAAACACTCGAAGGGTATGATGGATTCGAGCACGCTGGAATAATAGACTTCTCTGCATACGATTATGGAAGCTTCCCAGAAAAATTCAAAGTACCTGACTTTGAAAAATACAGTGGGACTAGAAGCCCCAAGTTACACATCCAGCTGTATGTACGTAAGATGGGCAAGTATGCATGGTATGAGCAACTCATGGTGTAGACCTTTCAGGACAGCCTGACAAGCCCTGCCTTAACCTGGTATGCCCAATTGAACTTAAATCAGGTGAATACAAAAGAGAAGCTGGCTAAAGCGTTCTATAAGCAATATAGATTTAATGTCGAAGTGGCACCAACAATGATAGATTTAGTTGCCCTAAGGAAAAGGCATAAGGAATCCTTCAAAGAATATGCTCAAAGGTAAAGGTCCCTAGCTGCAATGGTATCTACCCTTGTGATTGAAAAAAAGCTGACGGCAACTTTCATTAACACTCTTGAGAGGCCCTACTTCTCTCACCTGATCGAACAAGCCTCTTCTAGCTTTGCAGAAATAGTGGCAGCAGGGTGTCAAATTGAGAGTGTCATTTCCTCTAGCAAGCTGCAAGAAACAGCAAATAGAAGACCACCCTCTGCTAAACCTACCACTAGAAAGCCTAGAGAAGCTACTATTAACATGGTCAACTCGAATGTAAGACCTAACTCCCAAGTTTCTTTTAAGACGAATCCTCCGCCAGCTCAACTACAGTACAAAAGCCAACAACAAGCTAACGAGGTCCCAAGACAGTTCACTAGAATACCTGTTCCACTTAGTCAAGTGCTCAAGAAGTTAAGAAGAGATAATATACTACATTCTGAGGCTCCCGATGAAAGGTACAAGCCGAAGTTCTTTGATCCCAATGCAAGATGTCAATATCATCTAAGGCAAGTAGGCCATTTAACTGATTCATGCTGGAGGTTGAAAAACAAAATCCAAGATTTGATCGATGAAGGTACAGTACAACTAGATTTTGTGGAGGCTCCTACCCCAAACATCAACAACAACCCATTGCCAAACCATGGACCTATCATCAATATGATATCTGACCACTCAGAATCTGCCATTAACATGATCAGTCGAAACCAAGAACTAAAGGTTTATAGGTTCTACAAAAAAGAGGTCCCACAAACTAAAAGGTATACATTCCACGTACCTGTTGCCCCCGAAAATTATAAAGCTGCCCCCTTCAATTACTAGGCAATAAATCAGGGGCAATCAAGCTCGCTTATAGGGGAGATCACTTGCTTAGGAAAAATCTACAATCCAAAGGAAGACTTAAAAAAGAAAGGCATAAAGGAAATGCCAAACACTGAACAAGTTGAACATGAAGAAGGATTAACTGCCTTTACCAAGATGATCAAGTCTAGTGAGTACAAAATAATGGACCAGCTCACTAAGACTCTGACACAAATATCCCTCATGAGTTTATTGATGGCATTAAACCCACACCAAGAGGCCTTATTCAGAACACTAAGGGATGTTAAGGTCCTTCGTGAAATCCCGGCTAAAAGGATTATCTCTGTCACCAATTCCATCCTCACCATAGATCAAATTTCCTCCTCCACCGAGGAATTGGGCGAAGAAGGTACCCAACACATAAAGCCTCTATTCATAATAGTAAGGATAAATAACATCATCGCAACAAGAGTCCTCATTGACAACAAGTCATCTCTAAATGTTTGTCCTTTGGCCACCCTAGATCTATTGGGCATCAATACAACCGCTATCAAACTTAGTTCAAAAACGGTAAGAGCTTTCGATGGATCCAGGAGAGAGATAATAGGGGAGGTGGACTTATCAGTTGATATCAGCCCGCAAACGTTTAGCATCCCATTCCAGGTTTTCGACATTCCAAGGACCTTCAATCTGTTATTAGGAAGGCCTTAGATACATTCAACAGGGGCTATACTGTCAACCCTTCACCAGAAAGTTAAGTTCATCTCCAATGGCCAAGTCATCACAATTTTAGGTGACTAAGATTATGAAATCTATAAAGAGACAGCTATACCCTATATCAGTACAAAAGAACAAGAGGACTTTGGACTCCAGATGTTTAATGAGGTGTGCATGATCACCAATCAACAGAAGGAAGAGAGGCTGAAATACAAAGAAGGCTAGTTTGTCCTATGGGTTAGGGTATATTCCAACCCCGACAGAAGAATTGCAAAGAATGCAAGCCAGGGGTAGAAAGGGCGACAGGTTATACCACGCTCCAATGAACTTCCCACCATTGTCAAAAACTTTCATTAAGATCAAAACCCAAAACTCAAAGCCCGCTAAAAAAGGCACTTCCAACAAGAATGAAGGGGCTAGCCTAATCAATAAAGCCCATCGCTTGAATAATTGGTTCTCCATCCCTGTGAATAACAATAAGTCTTCCCTAGAGTAAAGGATGAATCATGATCCAGTATTTTATAGAATTTTGTAATAAATTGCCTCTGTTCTCCAAATGCTTATACTCAAAAGAGAGTTCCCCGAAATAAAATCAGCTTCTTTTCTCTTTATTCCTACCTTACTTACACTCTTCCTTTTACACACTTTCTTTTTCTTTCCAAATCCAATGACTCGAATAAAGGCTATGGATACCTCGCACAAATAGGCAATGAGAATATTGATATCACTTTTGGCCCTACTGGGTTAGTCGTCGAAGGTGATGTTAATGACCATAATGATGTACAAGAAAGCTGGCAAAAACATGAAATGAGTAAAATTTCCATTGATGAGCCAATAGAGATAATTAATGTCGATATCAACGAAAACCCTAAGGTATTGAAGGTTGGGGGAAATTTAGAAGAAAATCAAAAGATAGAGATGACCACATTATTATCCGAATACCAAGATGTATTCACATGGTCTTATGACGACATGCCCGGATTAGACCCATTGATCGTGGTCCATCACTTACCCACACAAGAGAATATCAAGCCTAAGAAACAAAAGTGGAGAAGGTTCTAACTAGATATCTTGTTGAAAATCAAGGAAGAAGTTAAAAAATTATTGGAAGTCGGCTTCATTGAGGTATCTGATTATCCTGAGTGGGTAGCCAACATAGTACCAGTTATGAAGAAGAATGGGAAAGTCAGGGTATGCATAGATTTTCAAAACCTCAATCAAGCAACCCCTAAAGATAATTTTCCTTTGCTCCATATCGATGTATTGGTCGATAACACAGCCAGAAACCATAGTTTCTCTTTCATGCATGGACTTTCCAAGTATAACTAGATTCGAATGGCTGAAGAAGATAAAGCCAAGACTACATTCATCACAACTTGGGGTACGTTTTGCTACAAAGTGATGCCTTTCGGACTCAAAAATGCCAAGGCAACTTACCAAAGGGCTATGGTAGCAATTTTTCATGTCATGATGCATAAAGAAATCGAGGTATATGTCGATGATATGATTGCCAAGTCTAAAGAAGGAGAAAATCATGTGGAAAATCTAAGGAGATTATTTGATAAGTTGAGAAAATTCCAACTGAAACTCAACCCAAAGAAGTATACTTTCTAGGTGACTTTAGGGAAGTTATTAAGTTTCATAATCAGCCAAAGGGGCATTGAAGTGGACCCTGATAAAGTTAAAGCAATAGTTAACCTGCCCCCACTACATACACTTAAAGAAATCAGAGGTTTGTTGGGCCGTTTAAATTATATAACCCAGTTCATATCCCAACTCACAGACAAGTGTCGTCCTTTATTTAAGTTGTTAAAAAAGAATGTCAAGATCAACTGGGACGAAGAGTGTGAGCAAGCCTTTACAACAATCAAAGAATACCTCATGAACCCTCTAATTCTGGTAGCTCCGAAACCTGGGAAGCCTTTATTCTATACTTGACAATATTACCAAAGTCTATGGGGTGCATGCTTGGCCAAAAAGATGAGGAAGGAAAGGAACGAGCTGTATACTACTTAAGCAAAAAATTCACTAAAGGGGAGCAGAGATATTTAGAAATTGAAAGAACCTGTTGTGCTTTAGTCTAGGTAATGCATCGACTCAGACAATACACACTCTACTACCAGGTTGAATTACCGACTCAACATGATCCCCTGAAGTACTTGGCAGACAAACCGGCCTTAATTAGCAGAATCTCAAAGTGGCAAGTGCTGCTATCAGAGTTCAAGATTACATATGTGAACCGAAATTCAGTCAAAAGGCAAACTTTGGTAGATCAATTAGCAGAAAACCCCGCTGATAGTACTCCCCAAGAAGTACAAGTCAATTTTCCCGATGAAGATATCTTAGTAGTCAGAGGAAAATCTGATAAAGGAAAGGATGACGAGCCACCAAAATGGAAAATGTTCTTCGATGATGCAGCCAATGTGTCTGGGTGTGGAATTGGGGTAATACTAATATCCCCTAAAGGTACTCAGTATCCTGTAGCCACAAGGCTCATTTTCCCATACACTAATAATATTACTGAATATGAAGCATGCATCATGGGACTCAAGATGGCCCTAGAGAAAGACATTCAAGAATTAGAAGTGTATGAGGACTCCTCACTCATTATTGGTCAAGCACAAGGAGAGTACAAAACTAAAGATCCTAAGCTGGTGCCTTATTACCAGCATTTGATGGAATTAATGGAAAGTTTTAAAGAAGTCACCTTCAATTACGTACCAAGGACTCATAACCAATTTGCTGATGCTTTAGCTATGCTAGCATCTATGATCCAGATATCTGGTGGAGTCGAGATTTAACCCCTTATTATTGAAATTGAAGATAAGCCTGCCTTCTGCCTAATGTTTAAAGGTATGAATGACCAAAAACCATGGTATCATGATATTAAGATATTCTTGCAATAAGGCACATACCCTGAAGAGGCTGAGAAAAAAGAGATAGAAAGATGATTAGGAGATTAGCCACTCAATTCTTAGTAAGTGAGTCCACCTTATACTGACGCTCATTTGACGATACTCTTAAGGTACGTGGCTAATGAAGAGGCTGAGAAGTTAATGAAAGAGGTACATGAAGGAGTATGTGACCCTCACATGAATGAATACATGTTGGCAAAGAAAATCATGAGACTAGGGTATTATTAGTTAACGATGGAAAGTGATTGCATCAAACATGTTAGGCACAGTTATTTATGCCAAGTTTATGCGAATAAGATAAATGCCCCACCTCAGGAATTGCATGCCCTCTTGGCACCATGGCCTTTTTCAATATAGGGCATAGATATCATCAACCCTATCACTCCAAAAGCCTCTAATAGACATCGCTTCATATTAGTCCCCATCGACTACTTCAGCAAATGGGTAGAGGCTTCGTCTTACTCAAATGTTACTAAAAGGGTCATAGTTAAGTTCATCAAGAGAGACATCTTGGCTCGGTACAGGACTCCTGAAACAATCATCACTGATAATGGCACTAATCTCAACAACAAGCTTATGACAGAATTATGCTGGCAATTCCGAATTATTCACAGGAACTCTACTCCTTATCGACCCCAAATGAACGAAGCTGTTGAAGCAGCAAACAAAAGCCCCAAAAGAATCATTGAAAAAATGGCTATTACATATAAGGACTACCATGAGATGTTACTCTTCGCACTCATGGCCTATCGGACTTCCATCAGAACGTCGATTGGAGCAACACCATACACTTTAGTATACGGCACTGAAGCAATGTTACCAGTGGAGGTCGAGATCCCGTCACTCAGGGTACTATCAGAAATGTATTTGGACGAAGCTGATTGGGTAAAGAAACGCATCGAACAACTAAATCTAATTGATGAAAGGAGATTGACGGCCCTATGTCATAATCAATGTTATCAACAAAGAATGGCTCGGGCCTTCAACAAAAGGGTGCGACCTCGTAACCTCAAAGAAGGAGATTTGGTGTTAAGAAAAGCTCTCCCCAATACACAAGACTCTAGAGGGAAATTCGCCCCCAATTACAGGGGTCCTTATATCATGAAGTAAGTATTATCAGGAGGGGCTTTGATTTTGTCCCAAATGGATGGTCCAAATTTGAGAAACCCTGTAAATGTCGACGCTGTAAAATTATACTATCCATAAGAAGTCAATGGGAATTTTGCTCAAAACACGAAAATGCCAGTCATTTTGAATGTCATTGTGATCCAATTTTCATTATCTACAAGCAAATTTGGTATCCTTGGCCATTGTCATTGTTAGAATAATCACCCTCTCCATGGAAAGGTCTAATTCCCTTTACCTCATTTAATCAAACCTATACATTGCAAACACGAGAGGAGTTAAGGAATGAGATTTAGAACATTGGTAATTAACAAAATTCTTTAAATACTTTATTACGGGTTGATCCCCCTCAATGGGGAGTTTTATTGTCTGTTTTTTCAAAGGAATGTGAAACTCAAGTAAGCAATCACAGTCGATGGGAATGAGGTTTTAGGGTTCATAGAAGTTCCAAAGAAACAAAAATAGTGGGTGGTTTCCTTGCATCGGGCTAATTTCCACAATTTCTCTAAAAGGAACCAGTAAAGTCTCGAACATTGTATGTCAAGAACATCTAGGTTGATAACAAGGGACTAAAACAAGAGTCAGTAATTTTCCAATGGGGGCTTTTCAAAAAAGGTTTGATGAATTGGGTGCTATCAACAAAGACTAGGTAAGTATTTCTACACAGTGTTAGCATACCAATTTTTTCTTGCATTTAGACCACTTTTACTCCCAACTATATTTTTTAACCAACCTAAAGGCATT
This sequence comes from Lumnitzera littorea, assembly GCA_024138015.1. NCBI lineage: Eukaryota > Viridiplantae > Streptophyta > Magnoliopsida > Myrtales > Combretaceae > Lumnitzera > Lumnitzera littorea. The sequence goes on from JAMXBB010000009.1 coordinate 58,534,066, forward strand.
TACTTTCTGCATTTAGTATTTAGCTAACCTATGAAGACACAATCTTAGCTCAGTTCATCTTTCCAATCCATAGGGTCCCTCTATTAACCAAATTTCTTACAAGCAAGCCCTTCTCTTCACCAAGTTCTATAAGGCATTTCCTTTTGCCAAGTTTCTCTTAACCGGCTCGTAAAGCAATTACCTTCATCATCTTCTTAACTAGCCTTTGAGGTGTTGTCCCATTCTTCTTAGGGTCTTAGCCAGCTCTAAGAGCACTTTGACCACCTTGGTTAGTCAACTCAATAGGGCACGACCAAGTTTATTTGTTCTTCTTAAGGTCTTAGCCAGCTCTAAGAGCACTTTGACCACCTTGGTTAGTCAAATCAATAGGGCATGACCAAGTTTGTTCATTCTTCTTAAGGTCTTAGCTAGCTCTAAGAGCGCTTTGCCCACCTTGGTTAGTCAGCTTATTAAGGTACGACCAAGTTTGCTTATTCTTCTTAGGGTCTTAGCCAGCTCTAGGAGCGCTTTGACCACCTTGGTTAGTTAGCTCAATAGTGCAAGACCAAGTTTGCTCATTCTTCTCTTAAGGTCTTAGCCAGCTTTAGGAGCACTTTGCCCACCTTGGTTAGTCAGCTTATTAGAGCACGACCAAGTTTGCTCATTCTTCTCTTAGGGTCTTAGCCAGCTCTAGGAGCGCTTTGACCACCTTGGTTAGTCAGCTCAATAGGGCACGACCAAGTTTGTTCATTCTTCTTAAGGTCTTAACCAGCTCTAAGAGCGCTTTACCCACCTTGGTTAATCAGCTTATTATGGCATGACCAAGTTTGCTCATTCTTCTCTTAGGGTCTTAGCTAGCTCTAGGAGCGCTTTGCCCACCTTGGTTAGTCAGCTCAATAGGGCACGATCAAGTTTGTTCATTCTTCTTAGGGTCTTAGCCAACTTTAGGAGCGCTTTGCCCATTCATAAGAGCAATACTAGATTTCAATTTTGGTTTCAATCTTTTAGCCAGCTCTTAGAGCACTACTCTTCTCTTCTCCAAATCCTCAATGGATTGGACCTAGGATAGCTAGCTAGCTGTATCCCTTCTTACAATAAAATCCATTCTTAGGGCAAAAATAGAGTCTATTTTATCTTTGAGACAAAGTTTTGCTCAAACTTTACCACAAAGAGGGGCAGTTGTAAACACCTAATTTTTGCCCTCCCTTTTATTTTTCAAATTATGTTATAGGATCCTAAATTAAGAAAAGTTCAAAAAAAAATAGAAAATTAAAAAAAGCCAAAAAAAATTTAGAAAAAAAAAAAAGGAATTCTAGAAAAATTTAGAAAAATAGGAAAAAGCGCAAAAGATAGGAAATTTAGAAAAAAAAATAAAAATACAAAAAAATGGAAAAATTCAGAAAACTACATAAAAAAAATAAGATTTTTGAAAAGTCACAAAAATAAATAAATAAATAAAAGATTTTAGAAAATAACATTTCGTTAGGTTAAATTTTTAATTTAGATTTAGAAGTTAGGCCATTGAACCTGGGCTTAGATTTAAATCTGGCCCAAGTTAACCACGTAATTGCACATATGGACAAGGCACAGGCCAACGGCCTGACAATTAAGCATATGGACATAACATTCGCATTAAGCATAAGGTTTTAGGTTCGAAACTTGGCAAAGGCAAGGAGGCCTTTTTTCTTATTTTTCAATCATATTAGGAACTGCCACGTGTCAGGATTTGATTACGCCATGTGTCCTGACACATGGCATCCTCTAATTTGATGGCATTGCTGATGGGATGCCACTGGCATGCCATGTCAGCTACCACGTGTCACAAATGACACATAACATGCCGAGGTTGGCTGGCACAGTTGACGTGGCACCACGTTAGGCCACTTTTCCCTCCCCTTCTTTCCTTCTCCCTTCATTTTCCTCTCTTTCTCTTGTCTTTCCCCCTCCTTCCTTCATTTTCCCCAGATTTCCAACACTTTCCTCTTCAAACCGCCTACTTCAGCACGATTTTTGGGCTCTTTCTTGTTACAATTTCACCAAATCAATGGCGAAATTGCAAACTAGACATGGCCTAGTGTCAATAGCGATCAAGAACACGTCCAAATTCATGCATTAGCACATTCAAATTAGCGTTCAAAAATCAGAAAAAAGCTAGGTTTTCGGGCATTTTTCACCAAATCTGATTCCAACTGTCCTTTGTTTCTAGGTTGAATTTGTGTATAAATTGATGATCATGGGACATAGACAGACACACACAATGAACAGAATCAATCTCCATACTTTCTCTATCCATTCCCGATCACTTTCTCTCTCTAACCCACTCTCTCTCTCTTCGATTCTCTCTCTTCACTCCAACCTGAGCTGAGCCACCACTCTAGGAAGACTACCCGTAGCTTAGGCTCCCTAACCCAATTGCTTTCGACGTCCGCTGTGACCCCTAGCAACTCCACCAAGGTAGCTACCACCAAACCCTGACCGCCACCCCTCTATCTCTCCTCAAACCACCACCTTCAGCGTCCTTCAACCCAAACTAACATCACGACCACTCTCCCCATACCCTTAAACCCCCAAACCAACACTCCATTCATACCCAACTGCCACCACGTCGGAGGAGCGAACGCCACTTCCAAAACCACCCAAAACGAGCTCCATTAATTACGGCATTTCCTCTACCCCCCTAATCCTAATCAGAAACACACAAAAACCCCTTTTCCCCTTCGATTTAGAGGCTAGATCAAGCTAAATCGTGCCCTGCTGGTTCTGTTGAAGATGAAACCAAGATCCCACCCAACCTGACCCAGAGGATTAACCCGCAACCCAATCTAGCAGTCCGACCTTACCCAATCGACCTAGGTCTGACTCGCACGTCCTACTGCCTTCATCCGATTTCTTTTTTCTTTTTTCTTGTTTTGTTTTTTTTTTTTATTTGTTTATTTAATTATTTTTTTTATCTATGTAAATGTAATAAAAAAAAAAGAAAAAAAGAAAGGAAAAAGAAAAGAAAAAAAAAATGAAAGAGATGAAAAAGAAAAAAAAGGATAGGAAGTATTTTATTTTGGTTTTTTTTTTATTTTCACATTTAAACAAAAGAAAAACCATTAAAAAAAACTAACTAACAATAAAAAGTAAATAAATAAATAATAAAAATAGAAAAGTTACTTTTGACACTTAGAAAATCAATTTTTTTCAATAAAAATAAAACAGATCCTTTCTAAACTAAAGCATTTTAGATTTTCCAAAAATAAAATCCAACTTAAGACTCCTTATAATCTTTTCTCAAATCAACTCAAAATGGGTAAAAATATAAACTCGGCAAGTTTTCCAAGGTTAAAATCAATCAACCCACTATATTTTTATTAAAAAAACTACGTACGTCTAATCCTAAATAGCGAATACGTAGACACCCATATAGAAGTATGGGGCAACTTAAAATGTAGAAGTTTTATTTTTTCCCTTTATAGATATTTATGTGAATTGATCAATTTAGTTACGTATATTATAATTAGCTATTTTACAAATTAAAAAAGGTATATTTGAAAAGAGAAGTTAAATTTGGAAAGTTAAAAAGTGGTACTCGTTTAGGGTTTAATAAACTAACACCCAGACCTAAATCTTTGGTTTTAAAAAAAAAAAAAGTTGTTTTACAAATTGGTTTTTTTTTTTTTAATCGATAGACTGGTAGCTAAATTATAGCCAATCCACCCAATTGGTTATAACTTAACCCTTTTTCCTTACTCTGATCGGTTGGCGACTCCAATCCCTTTTTAAGTTGAAAAAATGGTTTTCTTTAAACCCTAGTCGAAGATCAATATTAAATGGGTAGGATTTAATACTGATTAGCTTAGAGAAGATCTAATTTTATAAAAGAACCGAGAGGGTGAAAAACCAAGCTCGACAGTCGCCAACAAGGAGGTCGACGAATACTTTGTCTCATGTTGGAGCTACGACATTTTGGATACCAACTCGACCTTGGGAGATAGGACAAAATCTTTGGCCTTAATGGAAGGAATTATTTTGCTAAGAAGGACATTGATAGGGTCGACAATTGTAATAAGGCCCATATTGCAACCAAGTTGTATGGCGTAAGTATCCATAACCATTTTTTAACTATTAAATTTATTTAGTTGTTGACACTCCTCTTCTTTTTCAGATAAGCAACCACATTCTAATGACTTTGGATGAGGCCGATAAAGAAACAAAGGAGGTAATATCAGTAGTAGTCTTTATGTGTTTTGTCGAGTTACTTCCAATACTCATCATAATAAATTAAATTACTATAGAACATCAAAGATGCATATAATGCTTCCAAAGCCCAGACTACTACTACCAAGGATGCAAGATAAGGGCCAATATGGAGGTAAAGAAGCTTTAGGATGACCTTGCTGCCAAAAAGTTGGCACATACCCTAACTGCCGATGAAGTCTCGAGCCTGAAAGCCAAGATTGAAGAGTAATACAAAGAGTCCAAAGGTCTAAAGGAGGAGCTGTAGAAAAAGAAAGAAGAGTGCTAGGGGTAAGGCTAAACTCTTTGCACGATAAGCAACAAGGAAGATAAGCTCAAAATGCAAATTAAAGAATTAGAGACCAACAACATAAACTTACAAAGCCATATTGCCGAGCTGGAGGAGACCATAAGGAAGAGAAGACCCTCTATTGAAGAAGCACTTGATATAATCACTCCTAGTCGACAATACGAAAGACTTCTACGAAAGAAGTTGTTGGAAGGGGTCTAAGCGGCAAGAGAGGAGATCCTAAAGCTTCACCTAAATTACGATCTCTCATGCCTCGACTTTGCTAACATCAACGACAAAGTCAACAATTGCGATGAGGCCAATGATGATGAATCAAGCGTTAAGATAGTTTTAAAGCATAATAACAATGCTCATGTCAAGGATCCAGAGGAAGATAAAGAATGTCTATCAAAAGAAATCTCCTATGTACAGAAAGAGAAATCTTCCGGCTCTAAGACCCCAAGTGCCAAGAAAGAAGCTTACTTGGAGAAGGCCCCAGCCTTCGATCCAAAAATTACTTTTGTTGACTTTAAGAATAGGTCGTAGGATTTTCTTTGTATTCTTTATATATTACGTTCTAAAAATAGGCCGAATGTTTGTAACAATACTTCATTGAATGAAAAGTATCTTTCATATAATTGTTTCCAGTATATTTTATTTCACGCATGATATTTTCTCGGCTCATATGATATGCATGTTTTATTTCATACATTCTTATTTGTTAGCATGTTTTATTTTACACGCTAAGTATTTTTCGGTATGTTTTATTTTACACACCTAATTATTTTTCAGCATGTTTTATTTCACATGCCTAATTATTTTGGCATGTTTTTATTTCACACTCCTAATTCGTACATCTTTATAGACATTATCCATTAGCCATTTAAGACGTAGACTAGCCACATTACTCAGCTGTAAGATTAATTTATGCAGTTCATTAACCACAATAGGCTAGAACTTATGTTAGTTCGTTTGCCATGCATCCAGAACTCATTAACTCGACAATTATAAAAAGATCAAGAAACATAATAAGACATCAAATATAATACTCATAAACAAGTAAACTGTCGTATTACAAGCAAGTAGGATGTCGCCTTACAAACAAATGAAGATGAACATCATCCGAACAATCAATTAAAATAAAATTTCAAATTCTCAGCATTCCATGCTTGAGGGATGATTGATCCATCTAACCTTTCTAGTCGATAGGCTACCTCGCCAACGACTTCCCAGACCCTGACAAGTTCTTCCCAATTCACGCCGAGCTTCCCTTGACTCACTCACGCACCAATTGCTTTCGTCGTTTGGCAAACCAGATCTTCAGGTTGAAAAACCTTATGCTTTGCTTTCTAATTGTAATATCATGCCACTTTGTACTGGTATGTCGTAACCCTAGCTCTTGCAATATCTCTGATTTCATCAATGGTGTTTGAATTTACCATTAATCTAACTTAATTAACCATCACATCAAAGTTCTGCATCCCTAAATTAAGCAAATCCAACTCAATCGGCATGACTACTTTCGTATTGTATGCTAACTTGAAGGGAGTCTCCCCTGTTGCAATTTTGTGGGTAGTTCGATACCCCCATAAGATATTCGACAGTTCATCAAACCATTTCCCTCTAACTTGATCTACTTTCCTTCTTAAGCTGTACAAGATGATCTTGTTCATGGCTTCAACTTATCCATTCGTCTAAGGGTGTACTACAAACGTATAGTTGAGGCGAATGCCATACTTCTCAAAAAATGCTCAAAACTTGTTGTTATCAAACTACGGGCCATTATCTATGATTATCACGTAAGGAAATCCGAATCTTGATGTAAAGGAACTGAAAACAAATGCTTCCACTTTCTACGTAGTGATCTTCGCTACTGCTTCGTCCTTTGCCCATTTCGTAAAGTAATCCAAGGCAATAATGACGAATTGTTGCTAAGCAGTAGATTTTGGAAAATGTCCGAAAATATCTAACACCTACTCAACGAAAGGCCAAGGACTGGATAGGCTGCATAACTCAGTTGCAAGTGCTTGACTCATCACCTCATGCTTCTGACATTGTAAACAGTACCAAATAGCTTCCTTCGCATCTTCTCTTATAGTCGGCTAATAATAGCTGAGTCATAGTGCTCAAACATACAATGTTTGCACTTTTACGTAGTTATTGCATACACCACCATGCAATTCAGATAACACCCTCTGAGCATCTCTCAAAGGAAGGCATCGAAGATAAGGTTATGATATACTACATTTGTACAGCTAACCATTAATCAGCATATAATTCGTGGCTTGGTAAACCAATCTTTATGTGCCTTTCTTGTCGTTAAAGAGAGTACTGTCTCTCAAATAATCTACTAGGGAATCCATCCAATATTCTTCTTTCAGGCAAGGAGCCAATTCATAGCTTTACAAAAGAGTGGATAAACTTTTCTATGGAAGAAATTCGACAAAAAGTTTGTTGCTTAAGTCTAGGAATGCCATACTAGCTAATTTTGACAGCTTATCAGCAGCAATATTCTTACTTCTAGGAATCTTGTAGATGGAAAAAGAATGAAATTCTTCTATGAGCGTTCATACCATCAATAGGTACTTGCTCATCTCTTCTTCCCTTGCTACATAACTTCCTGTAACCTGATTCACCACCAATTGTGAATCAAAGAACACTTCGAGGTTTCTAGGCTCCAATCTCTTTTGCTAGTTTCAGTCTGGCAATCAAAGCTTCATACCCTACTTCATTGTTGCTAGTTGAGAATCTAAATTTTGATATTATGGAACTGAAAACAAACACTTCCACTTGCTGCTTGGTGATCTTCGCCACTGCCTCAGCTTTTACCCATTTGGTAAAGTAATCCATGGCAACAATGACAAATAGTCATTAGGCAATGGATTTCAAAAAAGGTCCAAGAATATCTAACTCCCACTAGGCAAAAGGCTAAGGACTAGATAAGTTAAATAACTTAGTTGTAGGCACTCAACTCGGCGGTAAGCGTAAGAGTAAGGAACTTGGCTTTAAGACGTGCAATTGAAGGGACAATGACGAATAGATGCTAACACGGTCACCCCATTATCGTGTTATATGGAGACCAACATTTAATGACGATGAAGTCTACTTTATCCTCTACAACATGCTCATTATCACCAATCTGTATCGATAAAAAAATTACTTCAGCTACTTGGAAAAGTTGATTGTTGAAGGCATACAAATCATACTTATAAGAATTTTAGCTGTGCTTTGATCTTAGATCTCATTTGGTCAAATGCATGCGAAAAAATGATATCTACCGAACTTCCTGTGTCAACAAGAATTTTCTTGACCTTGAAGTTGGCGACTCTTGCACTGATATCAAGTGCATCATCATGTGGCCTCGAATGCCCTTAAAGTCTTCATTCGTGAAAGAAATTGTGTTGTCAATCCTAACCTTCGTGCCTTGGATGTTGCAAACATAATTTTTAGTGTTTATCAGGCTCAAAAAGTTTGACTGGCCTATAGTAGGTCTGTCGGCAATGGTGTTGATCACTTCATTGGGTACTCTACTGAAATTCACATCCCTTGCATCTCTCCCAACCAAAGTTAGTCTAGTGTCATTCTCCTATTCCTTACGTCTCCTTTAGTTCGGTCTCTCGATATTTTTGGTATCATGCGCTAGGAACTTTCGCAAATGTCTACGTTGAATTGCATCCTCAATCGTATTCTTAAGCTAGATGCACTCATCTGTATTATGACCTTTATCATAGTGGAAGTAACAATACTTATTGGAATTTCTCCTTGAAGGATTTTCTCTCATTCTTTCCGGCTACTGCAGAATATCTCTTTGCCCATGTACCTCCATCAATATGTTCGAAATTAGATGATTGATGGGTGTATGGGATAAAAATGTCGAAATCCTTAGTCTCTTTCTTTTGGCATTCAAACATTGATCATCATCTGTGCCAAGTTTGTCCTTTGCACTTTTCCTGTTGTCATTTTTTCTATCTCCTCTGTCCTGATCAGCCTCTCATCGGGCCTTTATGTTATCCTCCTATCGAATGTATGAGGTGGCCTTAGCCTTGAACTCGGCAAAAGTTCACAGCTTATTCTTTGCGAAAGACTTGAAAAAGTCTCCATGGGGCTTAACTCCATCGATTATAGCATTGAGGGCTACGTTCATATCCAATTCTAGGATTTGAACCATATTAGCCAAAAATCTAGCCATGTAGTCTCTGATTGACTCATCTAATCATTATTTGATTGTGTTAAGGATTGAGGAATCCTTAACAAGAAGATTACTTACAAGGTAGTGTTGAAAAAACACTTCTACTAGTTCATCAAAACAAGAAATAGTGTTTGGCTTCAAGTGTTTGAACCATATACTGGTTATATTCCTCAAGATTGAGGGAAAAGCTTGACGAGCCACTACATCACTCAAACCATGCAACTTAGCCAACGTGCGATAGTACTCCAAGTGGTCTTTGGGGTCTTTCATCTCGTCATAAGTTTCAAACTGTAGCAACTTGATGTATCGTGGTATCACTTCCTCTAAAATCTCAAGAACAAAGGGACATTTCTTGATTTAGAATTGCTTGCCCACTACAGTAGGGTGCTGACATGCGAAGGTCCCGCATGGTGCACCTACTGCTATTACTTGCCTTTATTATTCTTTTTGAATGCAAGAGTTGAGGGTCTCATCACGACCTCACCTTGCTTTTTCGACAACTTAGGTAAATAAATCGAATCATCGTTATTCTCGGAGTTGTGATCGCTATGCTCTTTGTTCTGATTTAGATGAATACTCTTATGAAGGAGGTTATGGATCTATTCATGCTTTTTGTTTAGTTCTGAGTTTTCCTTGGCCAAATTGAGGCAAAGTTGCTTGAGTTTAGCCAATCGTTGCTCATTAGTATGCCAACTCCCCTTCCTAAGGTGTTGGGAGGAAGTGCCAATACCTGCACTCATGGTTATCTTAGTTTTAACCATATAGGTATATTTAGGAAAAAAATAGACGATGCCAAATGTCGTTAGTGAATTTTGGGAGTTGGAAATGTCTTGCAAAAAAAAAAAAAAAAAGAAAATTCTTGGTACTAGGGCTAGTCCAGTGCGCCCACTCTAATACTTAAGTTAGTAAGCAAGAATGAAGAAAGTAAAATAAGTAGTTAAGAGTTATTAGATGTCTTTTACAGACTTTCTTTTCCGTATTTATAAGAGACTTATCGTATCTAAAGTAGCAATTATCAGAATAACTATTGGGACATGTAGAAGTCTTTGATTAGACACATTCCCTAAAGTGTACGGAGAATAGGTAGTTATGTAATATAACTGTACTTATGATAACCATTCACACCATAAACTTGAATTCAAATTAGGAATAGATCTATGTTACTTGGTGGAATGCCAGAAGTTTCAATTACTCGATGAGGTGCTGAGAATATAGATTACTCAGCTTGTCGACAGCCGAATGGATGAGTGAGGCTTATTAAACCGAGTAGATGAAAATTGACTATCAATAGTTTGTACCCTTACTTTGCTACTTTTGACTTGTCTAATTATATACCTAAAGTTTCAACTTGTCTAATTATACACCTAATTAAAGATTTAGTTATTACGGTCTACACTTCAATGAATACTAATTCACACATTTAATCTAGTCAGCATGGTAAACATATGAGGTAGTTGCCTACGGCGTTAGGGGGCTATCGACCTCTAATAGGCGGCCATAGGCTACTTCCTTACAAAATAATGAGTCACAACCTCTTTTAAAATGTAAGTTGCAAGACTTAATAATAATTGTGGGTGACTGCCTACGGGCCTACAAGGGTTGTATGAACCTCCTAAGGTTGTCATTGCTATCTTGTTAGCTAACCTTGCCTACTAGACTAACTACATAAATTGGAGTTAATTAAGGTATATACCATAACAATTAAATCTTTAATTAAGTATATAATTACACAAGTTAAAACTTTAGGTGTATAATTGCAAAAAAAATAACAAAGTTAATGTATAAACCATGACATTACCTCATAAAGTTCCATGGGGACAACATCGATGATTTTGTATGGGCTCCCTTAGATATGCTAAGCATCCTAATAAAGCTTATGACACACAAGTTGCAGATAGATCCTAATGCGAAAGTTATTTAATAAAAGAAGAGACATTTTGCCAATCTAGATAGCATAAAAGAAATTTGGGACATTGCAAGAGTAAGAGTTGCTACCTATTAACATAGGGCGATACGGTATTATAATCAGAAAGTCAAGCACAAAGTCTTCCTACTAAAGGATTTGGTTTGTAGGAAGATAGAAGTAACAAGCATAGGAGATAACCAAGGGAAACTGTAATACCTTACAATTTAAAAACCCCTTGAATTTAAGGCATCAGGCAATGTTAACGAAATTAAAGAAAGTTTATGGCTAAGTTATAAAAATTAGTAGAAGTTATTCTATGAAATTAGACTACTAAAATAATACTTACATAAGAAATAATTAAATAAAGTCTGAAGTTAATGAGAATTAAAAGTCATTTAAATAATGAAGCATATGACTAGGCTCAGAATATTATTTAAAGGTGATATGTGCTTAGCAAATATAATTTATACATCAAATACATATAAAATATTAAATAAATATGACTAGGAATAGAGCCTTATAGAAACTTAGAAAATCTCCTTGTAGAAGCTTGCATTTATATGGAGAAAACATAAAATAATTAAGAAAATAGAATAATTGAGGTGTTTTTATTAAAACCAAGAGCTATACATGGATTTAAAAACCAAAACCATAGATACATATGTTTTTCAAAAGCAAAACAAGAGGAGACCATGATTTTGGAACATGGTTTTTTTTAAAAAACTGTTGACACTTGGTAATCTTGTCTCCCCCCAACCCTCTTCATCTTTAAATCTTTGGTCAGATTTTATTCTAGGAAAATGTAGGGAGCACATTTAAGTCATTTACAAATTACAAGAAATTAATCGAAAAATAGCACGAAGTTTAAACGTATGCAAAACCTGAGGCAAACAACCACAAGGTAACAAGTGACCACCACCACTATGCTCTAAAAGCAATGCTTAGATAGACCAACAAGACCTTGGTGGCATACGGTGGATGGAGATTGTGACAGCAGTGAGTTTCGATTTTTACCTAGTTTTTAATAATTTGTTAAAAATAGTAAATTAACTTGGAAAATTATGAAAATTTTTATTCTGAGGTTATTTTTAGTATACTTTCATAGAAAAATGTTAATTATGCAAAATATGCATGGCCCATATATTGCTTTTAAGAAACAAACCATTTCGAGAGAATTTTCAACCTAATTTTTTAAAGGGCAAATAGTGTTGTTTCAAGCGAAAACTTTTTTTGTCTTCCTTATAATATTTATTTTAAAGTTATGTTAAAATTTTTCCCAAATTTTCTTGATACATTTTTGTAAATTTTGATATACCAAAAACTATCAAATCTAGAAATTTAGGAATAATGGTCAATCTTCAAGTATCGATGGCCAAATCAAATTTCTTTTCACCTTTTTGGTGTTAAAATGATATTTCATGAAGTTGCATGTGATTTTTAGGCCAACAGGTGATTTATCGCAATTTTTAGGCCAAAAATAAAAATATTAGGTTTTTCTAAATACAAAAATTATAAATTTAGTATTAATAAAATAATATTAAAATTTTATAAAAATTTATTAATTTAATTATTACTTGTTACATTTATAATATTTACGAGTTATTCCACTACAGTCGTTAAAATTTTTACGCGATTATGAATATTAGTCAATAATTATAATAAACTAAGATTTTATTACTATTAAGTTATATTTATCCATTTTATAAGCTTAAAGTTATAATTTTAGAGTTTTCATCAAGTTCGAATTCGATTTCGAGTATTTACACATACATAAGATTTAGAGTTTTTTATACACGATTTAGGTTTTGATCGAAATTCTAAGTTTTTTATTATTTATAATATATTCAAATTTATAATTTAATAAAAAAATTTTATCTTACTTAGTGCTATTGATTCATGAAATTATCTATAGTACTAGTGTTAATTTTATTCTCAAATAGCTAAATTCGCAAGGTTTATACAATAGAAACTTCTATGGAAGGTCTCTAGTGAGATACCTAATTAAGTAAGCTAAAATGTGTCCAAGTAAAAGCTTGAGTAAAAGATTTCTTGGTGAAACATAAAGTAGGAAATAAAAGTAAATGTGAATAGAAGCTTAAGTAGAAGTTTTCCTGATCATGAATCTTATAACCAACCTTAAGTAGAGGTTAAGCAAAAGGTACGAGTAATGAAGTTAACAAGGAACCTTCCATAATAGAAGGTTACAAAGAAGGTTAAATAATAAGGACCTAAATAACTAGGATCATATAGAAGGTTAGGTAGAAGATAAGGACCTTAACAAAAAGACCATATAGAAGGTTTGTACAATGTCCGAAGTACTACCAAAGTACTCCTACCTAAACACTTAAGCTTTAATAAAACGTTTACATAACTTGGATAGACACTGAAATACAACTCTCAATCTTATGTTACCCCAATAATGAGGAACTTAAAGATGTTATTCAAAGCGAAGAATACTACTCTTAAGTAAGTGGGTATTGTATGTTTAAGAGTAGACTTTTATTTACTTACTGGGTTTCAAGTTTGTGTAGTTTCACTACAATGTTCTTGATTATATGAGTTTGATGCTAAATCTTGGATGTATCGCTTGTTGAATATGATGATTTTATTCTTGGTTTGTTGGTCCCGTATAAGATATTAAGAGGGGGGTGAATTGATATCTTTAAATTTTTGAAACCTTTTTCGTTAAAAATGAAGTTACCCCTCTTAACAACTTATAATGGTAAACAGTGATAATTTAATGATTCAATGCACAATAGATAATAAACAAAATTAAAAGAGTATAGGGAAGGAGAAAATCAGGTAGAGATTTTATAGAACTTCGACCTCTGCCTATTGTTTTCTTCCAGCTCCACTGTTGGGGACTTAGTCTATTTCACCAGTGCCGTTCCACTTGATCCACTAAATTAAATCACACAAATTACAAGCACTTATCGCAATGACTTTACAACACTCTATTCTGCCTATCTAGCCTCTTAACAATATAGGCTAATATAGATCTACGAAGCACAAACTATCTTTTCTTTACAATACAGTATTAAGATTACAAATGAGAACAAAAGTACAAGTCTCAAATAATTTTGCACCTAAAAGAAATAACACTTGTTTTAGAACTTTGATTCGGTGCAGCTCTCTAAAGAAGTATCTGAAGAACTTTCTGAAACTTTTTAGAAGGTAAAAACTTATCAAGATTTTTTGTGCAATGATAATAATTCTTCAGAGTTGTGTCTCTTAACATTTTGAATCCTTTTTCCTTTTATATTGAGTTTTTCCAACGGCTAAAAATATGAAGATTGTCTTTTATCAAACCATTAGTTATTTAAGATAATTCCTTAGATATTTTTGGAGAAGATCTCGATCTTTTGAATTTAAAAAAAAAACTCTCCTTATCCTTTTAGATCAGATGTTCTTCAATCTGTAACCACCAGATAAGCTTTTGTTTTTATTTTGAAAAGATCAGCTTTTATTAGCTATTTCTAGATAAGCCTTGTGTTTTAGATTTAAAATCCCACAAAATCCGAATCAACCTTATCCTTATCCATTATTATACATATCTTAATTTATCCAAATATATTTTCTCTTAAAATAAATCCCCATGGATTATGATTCCATCTTGAATAAAACGGGATTAAATTTATTTTCCTAATGCACTTAATCTATAGAGCTAGGTCTTGAATAATCCAAATCTGATTAAAATTAATATTCCACATAAGTTTCCAAGCCTACCTTCTGAATAACTTTCTGAAGAGTATCAACCTGCTTTTCGTAGAAGTCTCTAAACAAGCTTCTTAAGAGCTATACGAATTTTTTTTATAAAAGCTTTTGTTATATTTTCTGAAGACTTTCCAGAATAGTCTATTTTCAAATAGTTTGAAGCTTTTGAATATGACTTAAATATGCGAAAATTTAGTTTCTGAAAAGCCTTTTGTAAGCTTGTACTCTTAAAGATTCATTAGCTTTTAACCCTTTTGTTATCATTAAAATGTATGAGAGATATCTAACATGGTTGGAAAAGACATGGAAAATAGTTCAACCTAAACCTAATACAAGGTTCTAGTTATAATAATGAAGTACACCAAAGAAAAATTGAGTTGATTGAATAACTTATGATGTGAAACTTGAGTGTATTGCTTGGAAACTGTACTTAGAATCATGCTAACTTATTTCTTGGTGCATTTATGGCATGGCATATCATGAAAAAGGGCCTACGGGTTATATGTGTGAAAGGAAATTGTTTTTCTAAATAAATACTTAGTTTTGATGCATATAGAACTGCATTTGCCTAAGCCCTTCAACTACTCATAGTAATCTATTGTAACGCAAAATTTAGGAGTCCTACTCCTACGTAGCTCCTTGTTGCCTGCTCAGTTCCTAAACATTGCATCTAGATGCTTTATTGAGTTGACCAACCAGATGAAAAGATCAAAAGCTTGGAAAACTTGAAATTTGGAAACTACGATATCGATATCGATACTTTTTGTTTATGTGCACAAGCATGGCATGCATTCTATGCATTAACTCTAGGCAGGGCATTTGTGTAACATAACTAAAAATATTTTATCACTACTATGTTGTTACTTGTTGGAAATGTTTACGTAAGCTAACTTACTTAGGTAATTTTTGTTACATGTGAAATATCTAAATATTAGATCGATTATTATTACTAGACCTGTTATACCTTGTTTGTGGTTGTCCACTCTCATTTAGTTTACAAAGAGCTGAAGGGATGTCTGTTTATGCATCCCCCGATCATAGGTGACAGAAGACAAAGAATGATAGGACTTGGAAACTAGGACAAGGCAAAGAGAGCATTTAGCTAGAAGATTATATGTTGTTACCAAGATGTGAACACTCAAGAAGATCTCCATGCAACCTCATAGGTTTTGATGAATTCACTTAAGTATAAGAATGTAGTCATAAATCAGATTATGTAATGTCATTAACACAATTGAAAGGAGATACTCCTTGGTGGGCCTATGTTGTAAAGCATTCATAAGTGATATCTATTATTAACAAAGACAAATATGATGATTCTATTTGTATATTAAGATGGTTATAGTTGAAATAGGTTGACTTCATCGTATCCCTAACTTGGGGATGGCATATAGTGAATCGTCTCCCCATCACCAAGAGATAGTAAGAAGGAAAAAAAAAAAAAAAAAAAAGCAAAAGCTGATGCCTTAAGAGGCGAGGCACTACAATAAGTGGTATCAGATCACAAGTTGGGGACCATAAAACTAAATACATATGAAATTTGTGGGTAGTTAGGAATTTGGTTGTTTTGGCCTTTTTTGGTAGAAATTGTTGTGTAGAAGCTCACTCATGTTAGCCATGATAAACCCAACTATCTCTAATGATGGATCAAGAATGATCAAAAGAGACTTCAAATGTTATCTACCAATAAGGATGAAAGAATGTAAAGAACAAGCAAATGTTATGTAAATCTCAAGATTAAGAAATTCATATAGGTCTTTTGGATTGAAATATGGATGAAGTGAATCTTTAAGGTACTCTCGAAGATCTATGGATCATATATATGAGTCAGGAATTGTTATCAAGGTATATCTAGGAGATTTAATCATGTATACTTAAGTGAAATGATTACAACATGATTGAGAAACATTGTGGGTTGAGGTTGACTTTGAAAAGTATTCATGAAATGCTTAGGAATCTGATGGATTGTCATAATTTTAAGAAGAGAATTGGTGTATGCCCAAGAAAATCAAAATCTATGGATTCAAGGTATTATATGAATTGTAAGACTAAGAAATTTCTAGAATAATGAGGAAGGAAGTATGGATAGAGTGGATCATTAAGGTATTTCTAGAGATTTGAGGATCATGAACATAAGCTAAGGAAGATCATAAAGCACATCTTATGGGAAAGATTTGGTACACTTAAGTGAAAAAATGTAGAATCTTGGTTTCCTCATCGATAGCAAATGAAAGAAATGAACGCAAGATGATGTAAGCACAAAATTGAAATTTTGGAATAATGCGGAACCTCTTTTACTTTAACAAGTAAGAGTAATATTCTATAGGATGTTTAGTGGAAGTTCTTATAGAGTACAACTAAGTTATTGTAGAAAGTTTAGTAGAAGGTTCTTCTAGAGTACAACTCCCAACTAACACTTATGGAAAGTTTAGTAGAAGGCTACTTGGACATGATATTTATCTTATAAAAACTCTAATAAAAGGTTACTTGGGTGTGATATCTACCTTGTAGAAAGCTCAATAGAAGGTTACTTGGATATGATATATATTCTATATATGAATGTTGTGTTTAATAGCCAAATACATTGACATGACTATAATTGTTATGTTAAGATTAATACGCATGGGAGATAGATATGTTCATATGTTATATTATGCAAGAACCACTCATTCTTTTGTATATAAAAAATACGCTAATAGAAATAAGATCTTATTGATGATTAATGTAAGTCCCTTCAAGAAGTAAACGGGCTAAATACTAAAGTAAAAGGAGAGAGAGAGAGAAAGAGAGAGAGGAAATATGTACAAAGGACTTGAGAAGTCTACAAAGTTAGTAATATTATATATGAAGAAAATATAAGTGACCCATGTGGATAAGGAACAAGTAAAAAGAGAAGAAGTATGTTAAGAGATAAGAAATACAATGTGGAGTTAGTATATTAAATCAAGTGAAAAGTGAAAGGCTCTGATACAGTATGAAGTAAGACATGGAAAGGAAATAACACCATAAAGCATGGTATAAGTAAGACGAATAAAAAAAGTCTATATAAGATAATTTATAGTAGATATAAGGCTAAAATGTAGACCTTGATTTTGATGATGATAGTAACTAAATGAGATGTTAACATTACATGAATAATAATCAAAGATGCTATACTAAAGGGGAAAAAGAAAGGGGAATAGTGATAACTTTCATGAGTTTACCTAAGATTGTTGAACAATGTGAAACCAATGGTAGTGGAAGTAAGAGCTATGAATCACAGGAATAGAATTCGTTATAGAAATGAAGTAAAATCAAGAACATTTCACAAGAAATGGAGACAAGAAGCTTTGGTTGATTGTTGACAAGATGGAAGTTTAATGATCATTAACTCTTAATATAAGAGTGGTTTGATATGTATAGATGCGAAGTGATGGTTACAAATCCTAGTGAAAATCAATATGAGATGTTATAGGAAATGATTTTAGAAACATTGAGATGTAAAATGTAGAACGTTGGAAATTATTTACAAGTAAGTATCCCTAAAGGCACATTTATGGAAGATTGTATGATAGAGATTGGGAGT
This sequence comes from Lumnitzera littorea, assembly GCA_024138015.1. Lineage (NCBI taxonomy): Eukaryota > Viridiplantae > Streptophyta > Magnoliopsida > Myrtales > Combretaceae > Lumnitzera > Lumnitzera littorea. The sequence goes on from JAMXBB010000009.1 coordinate 58,551,929, forward strand.
ATTAGAAAGCTTTAATTAGAGATTGGACATCTTGCGTATTCAAAATAGAGTTGTAATGATCCTTGTAATTCATGATTATAATGTTGAACTAATGATTAGATTCAATGGATTATATTGGTTATTTTAAAATTTAGTCATAGATTTGAAATAGTGATTGGAATTAAATGTAAATAATAAAATGAAATTGTTGTTTTATTTCCAAGAGATATATGTTTTACGTGTAATTGATTTAATAAAGTGAATGTTATTGACTTGCAAATGCTTTTATGATAATGAGATCATACGAGCAATTGAATTTAGAGTTTAAATTTTTTTTTTAACTGTGCTCATAATTATTAGAGAGCAAAATTAAATATACGAATTTAGTTATGTGACTTTTAAATTTATATCTGATTTACTAAGGTAATAGGAAAATTGAGTTGAGTAGTATAAATAGATGCTAATGATTCAAATTGAGGTAAATCTATGAATGTTACATTGTGATTTAAAAAAAAGGATGAAATGTGATATGAAAAGTGATAATATATATGAATAGAGATGATACATCATATGATCTCTAAAATAATAATAGCTATATACCCTTGGTTCTTATACTTTATGTAAAGGATATGAGAAGATAATGTAAGAAAACAAAAGGTTGAGGTGTTTATTAAAAAGAGCCCCAAACAAACAAGGTTCAAAGAAAAGATCAAGTATACATCAACCATGAATTTTAATGGTTTGATGGCAGTCCCAACTAATTTTCTACGAATGAGGAAATTGCAGAAGATAACTAAGAGGTACTTTGAATCTATGATGATAATTTCAGAAGATAAAAAATAGAGTAGAAATTTGGTAGACCTAATTGATGGGAGCATAGAAACATAAAAGTTAATAGTAAGAATCCTTCAATATTGAATCATAAGACACCAACCATTGAGTGTCGTATTGGAGACTATAATAGTTTATTTGTTTGAAGAATTTGAATAAAATATATTGATTTAAGCATAAAAGACATGAAAACTAATGAAAGAAAATCTTTTGAGAGTATTGAAGTTATTATGGAAGATTCAATGGTTTGATAGTATTGAATTAGTGACTAGAGGTTTGAGTTCATAGAGCTAAAATTGGTTATCTTGAGACAAGATCTTGAGTAGAGATTGATTATTTGAGTTTATAAGTAAATAATGAGGTGATATGATTGAATTGATGTTGCCTTATTGCTTAAAGATCCATACCTTAGGATGAAATTAATATGTTAGAGTTAATACAATTGATTTATAAGATGAGATTATTAATGGGATTGTAAGGGTCATCAAATAATGAATTAGAGGCCCAAGTTGTGTTCTTGTTTAAGAGTGATCAGCATTAAATATATCAATTTATATAAGAAGACAATTAAATGTGGAGATAACTTTTGAAGTAATGAGTAAGTCAAGATGAGCTTTAGGAATACATGTTGACAATGTGAATGAGACTAGATCTATGAATTGTGAATAATAATTAAGAGGAGAAAGTTGTTTGATTTTAAGAACAACAGTGTTAAAAAGTTGCAATAAATAAATTTTCTTTGTAAAGAATAAAATAAAGATGCAAAGATTTTAGTTATGTTATGTAATTTGAAAAGTATAAGAGCTACTTTAAAGGGCTCATGTCTATATTACCATAGATTTGGATAAATTTATAATAAGACAATTGTAGGACTCTTGTAATAGTCACATTAAGATAAAAAGAAATTTTATAAGAGAAGATATGTTTCAAGTAAAGTTGGAATCTTGATCAACCATAACAAGTAGTTAAAAAGCTTAATAGTTAGGAATGAAATATTGAGAGATCTCGAGTTTCCTTATCTAAATATATTGTGGCTAGACACAGATACAAAAAGTGAAGACTCCTTTGGAAAGACTTAAGGATGAGAATGATAAGACAACTAGGTTATGATGGTAAAAAGTATGATAAGAAATTGATTTATGAGCAAGAATATACATAATACAAGACTAATATGGTTAGAGTTGAAGCTATAATTGTATGTAAAGTTACTAGAGTTGTGACGTCAATAACAATTGATGATTGTAATGTGATGTAGAGATCAAAATTGCATAAAGAAAGTGTGACGATACATATGGAATTCGTAAATATTGAAACATTTAAGTTTCGAAGACCAAAACTTTTTGTAAGGGAGGTAGAATATAATACCCCACAATTTCGAATCCCCTAAATTTAGGGCATTGAGCAATGTTAATGAAATTAAGAAAAAGTTCATAAGTAGGTGACTCACTGAAAGTGTGAGTGTGAACCGACAAGTGTATTGGGATATGGAAGTAATATAAATAGTGAGTCAAGGTTATATTTCACAAGGAGCTAGATGCTAAGTACTAAGTACTAAATCAATTGAGTTTTTCCCTAAGCTAATCCATTGATAATTAAACTAAAAGTGAGTGAAAACTAAATAACAGGGTGAACATTAAACCAAATGTCCTAACTACATTATCAGGGTCCTAGGCCTAGGAGACAAAAAGGGATCAAATTGGGATTCGCAAATTTTTTCTCATTTAAATCGATATAATGTCTTGAATCAATATTTGAAATTAACTAAATGGGATTTAATTAAACTCACTATAACTCACCTATCCCTCAAAGCAGCGAAATTCTAATTATAGCATAAATCTACCTACTAAGGTAATTTATCTATAATTATCAGATAAATAATGGTCTGCTCACATTAGAATCACTACTCTAGTTAAAAATATGAACCGAGTATGCCCTTATAACCTAAATCATATTTTCAACTACATTAAGCACATAAATCATAAATTTAATTAAGACCCGCACTTCTCTATGATAAGTCTTTTAAAAAAAATTCAAGCTATATTTATCGCAAATTATCGAAACCCTCTCAAATATCCTATAATTCTATCTAGCTGAAAAATAATGGTCAAACACTAAATAACTAGATGATAAACATAATAGCAAAATACCCAATTATTTAATATTAATATCAAAATAAATCATAAAACATATCAATCCATTAAATTTATTAATACAAAACCTAATATGTTAAGTACAATATCTCATCACAATATCCAAATAAATCAAGATATATAAACATTCAAATAATAAAGAAAAGAAAACATCTCGATTAATATAATCAAATCTAAAACCCGATACAAAAATAAGTATATCTTGAGATATTTAGACAGTCGAGAAATCATTTAATGAGCTAGAGTAAAAGGAATTAGTGTACTAAAATTAAACAATACATACTAAAATTAATAAAGTAAACAAATATAAAATTTATGTTCTTTACTATGCTAGTAAAATAAGAAAATTGTTCTATTCCCTTCTAAAAACTACTGTTCTCTACTCTAAAAACTACTTCTTTCTGCTTCCTCCTCCTTCTTCTTCTTCTTCTTCTTCTTCTTCTTCTTCTTCTTCTTCTTCTTCTTCTTCTATTTATATTTTTTTTAACTCTCTGTATATCTAGTATCCTCTATGAAAAAGGACCGAAACCCTTAGCAACATGGGCCTGACGTATGTAATTAAAACCAAAATAGGAAGTTGCAGCCCACTTATGTTTTGTCCCCCCAATTTGTGACCTTTGCTTTCTTCTTTCACATTAGGCTCCTGACACAATAATATAATGAATTTAGGAAAGCCCTCATCCAATGTTTAAGACCTATACGTAAGGGCTTCCTTACTGAAAATGGGCTTGTAAAATTGACAGTTATTTCTGGCAGCTCCTTCTACGTTGATAGCTACAGTGTTCAGCAGCTGCGTTTGGTTTTCGAACATCTGGCCGTGGAGGGAAATTGGAGCTACTACTCGTGGTGTTGGCTTCATCAAGTTGCAGCACGTGCTCTCGCTGTTTGGAGAGCTTCTCAGCTGATATTGTTGTCTACGGCTTGTTGTAGTCCAAAAAAGTGTGATCTACTGTTTGAAGCTTGGGGAAGTTCTCCTGAGCTGCTGAATTCTTGGATGTTCGCATGGTGAATCGCAGCTGTCTGCTATCGTCAAAATCTGCTCGGTTGAGAAGCTTGTCTTAGTTAAAGCAGCTGCTTGGATCGAATTGGGCAAGGAATAGCTGCTGCTCTCGGCTAAATTGGGTGAAGTTCGCAACTGCTGTCAACTGATATCTGAGTGCCTCGGCAGTGAAATGTTGAGTTGCTGTTATAGAGTGAATGGCATGAGCTACTGTAGTGTATAAGTGGAGTTGCTGCTGTTGTCCAAGCTATTCTATCGCACTTGAGTGGACTATTCTTGGCTACAGCTGTTGTCCTAACATGGGGTTCATAGCCTGCAATAAAATGTAGGGCCTACTCTGTTTTGGACTTGGAATGCACGGCTGCTGTTTCCTTTAATGAACTTGAAGTTTTTCTTGTTGTTATCGAGCTTGGAATTGCTGGACTTGAGGAACTGCCATAATCTGTGCCTCTCAAGTTGGAATCAGGTGAAACTCTTAGCATTGCTTAGTTTTATGCTAATAGAATGTGGCATGCCATTGGAATGCTCCGATCTACACAAAAGAAGAGCTACTGTCAAGTCAATTTTTGTCTTTGAGCATGAAAGAAACTAGCTCAATTTAAATTCAATAGCTGCTGAAGCTAAGAAGATTAAGTTGCTGTTCTGGGCATCCAAAACAGTTTATTTGGAGCTTCTTATCAGCAACAAAGGAGCTCAGCTTGCAGCTTAAATTGCAGTTGCAGTGGCTAATCTCTCTGGTCATAAGGAGCTTAAATTCCAACTGCTGAATGAATTGGAAGAAGCTGCTGCTGTTGTGAACTGCTGCTGTCAATTGGAGCTTAGCCGTACTTGGTTCTCAGCTACACCAAATAAGTTGTGCTGAACTCGGAGTGAAATAGAAGCTGCTCAGCTTACTAAATTTGCTGCATTTTTCGGTCAAGATGTGCTTGGTTGGTCCTAACTCAATTAGCATTCAAGTCTGCTACTGTCCTCTACTAGGAACTCATTTGCGAGCTGCTGTCTTTATTCAATTGCAGCATGTCTTCGATTCAAGGCGCTCTGTATCAACTTGGCTCATGTCTCATGTTGGATCTTATGTGAATGGATCGGTTGGTTTAGTGCAATTCTGTTCTTCATGGAGCCTGAATGTGTGTGGCTTATCTATCATCAAAAGTAGCTCAAATTGCTAACTGTTGCATATACAGACATTAGCTTGGCTGTCATGAGGATCTTGAACTCCGTCGTTTAAAGTTAAAATTAGAATCCTCTTCTAACATGATGTTTGCTCTTCCATAATGCAATTAAGAGTTTCTTTGATTTGATAGGTGTTAAGCAAGCATATGGAATTCCCTATAAACACTAGGAAATCAGTAGTTGAACCCTAACTTAAGTTCAAGAGTCCTAAACTGTACAATAAGTCAATAAGGCTAGTAACAATAAAAAGATTACGAAGTTTAATAAATCAAATATAACATCGATAATAAAACCCTAGGAATTGATCGAAACCCTAAATCATATACTAAAACCTTAAAACTGACTTATGCACCATTAACCAAAATTGAACCCGAATTTGTTCGAAACCCTAAAATTATAAACATAAACCTATAAAATAGTTAAATATTACTCGATCGTGATATAATCATAGTCGATTGCAATTTTCGACTAAATCACCTATTCGCGTGAAATTTTAACGAAATCGTTACAATAACTAGTTAAAATTATAATTGTAACAGGTACCAATTAAATTGATAAAATTTCACAAAAATTTTGAAATTAATTTATGATGAGAATTGTTATAATTTATATATTTCGAAAAATTACATATATTCATTATTAATTTTTATTTTCCTTCTCTTTCTTTTTCTATTTATCTCTTTTCTTCCTTTCCTTCTTTTTCAAATTCCATGTTCTGGAAAAGATCCCAACCAGCAGCCCACGTGAGAAATTGAATTGCCAAGTGTTGAGCTTAAATAAAAGAAAAGATTATAAATGATTACTTTTATCTTATCTTCATAAATGCAAAGCTTAGGATAAGATTTATTTGCTGCACATATAAAAAGAGAGAAGAAACAAATCCCGGAAGAAAAACTGGAAAGCAAACCGAAAGAAAAAAATTCTGCAAACAAAACGTGAAAAGAAGGAAGGAAAAAGAAAGAAGAAAAGAAGAAGGAAAAGAAGAAGAAAGAATTAAAATAAATAGATAAGTAATTTATTTTTCTAGTATAGATGTATATTATATAGTATATACATGTATAAATGAAGTATTTGTATAGTATTTTTTTAAATATAACATTACTAATACATTTATATGTACATAAATACATAAATTGGATTATATATACATGTATTAGGTTATGTATGTATACATGTATGTACATAGGTATATTATATGGAAAAGCATGTATTATGTATTTTTTTTTTAAGAATACATATAATTAGTATTAAGTACTTTCATTAAATAACTATAGTATATATATGTGTGTGTGTGTGTGTGTACCGTAAACTATATATATATATATATATATATGTATCCATGTATAATTATTTTTGTATATATATATCTATATATGTATAGTCGTATAGTATATATGTAGTGGTGTATTTTTATAAGTGATACTATATGTATATAAGACATATAATATAGAGTATATGCTTTGTGGTATACGACATATACCATATAATACAAATATAATATTTAATATACATAGTTTACAACAAANAATATATTATAAGTCTATATATATGTATAAATTGTGAAATATAGATAAATAATAAGAAAATAAGAGATAATAAAAATAATAATGGCAATAATAATAATAATTATTATAATAAAGCTAAAATCTCAAAAATAGGAAAAGTATGCTCAAAACGATAAAAATATCGAATATATGATTTAAATAATTATTAAATCATAAATATGTTAAGAAAAAGCGAAAATTAATATTTTATAATTTTTAAACTTAAATAATAATTTTTATGATATTTTTATATCATAATTTAAATTACGAGTCACAACGTTCAAAAACGGACTTCGTTATGAAAAAATTCGCTAAAAAACGATCAAAATAAACTATAAGTTCATAACAATCCGAGCTAAAACGAAAAAGTTATACGCGATTTGATAAAAAGTTCGAATCAATAATTTCATGTAAATTAATAACCGATTTAAGTAAACAGTACAATTTAGTATGCTAGTTTAGTTATTTAATTCTCAAACTTATTATTTTCCATAGTCCCCTAATGCTAGGTAATCCTAAGATCGAGACTGATTTTCCTTTGGACTATTACAATCCCTGACATCATTTATGACCAAGTGAGTACTCCCGGTGACTCTATACTTGTTTTATACTTGTAGTTAGTGCATATGAATTAAATATTAATAACTTGATGCATGGGCTTTCGGGTTATGTATGCGACTGATATTGATTGATTACTGTGCAAAATACTATTAAAAATGATAGTTGAAGATTTAGTTATATAATTGATTGTTGCATTATTTGAATGATTTGTTGATAATGTTTGACCACCTCATAAATTGACTTAATCATCTTCAACCCAACTAAAATTAAACGGTTCATACATAGAACACGAACATTGCATATAATGTTCCGGTCGTCACCTCATACAGTTGGTAATGAAGGGCCTTAGAGGGATGGATTCCCACATGATTTAATTAGTACAGTGTAGGAGCATTAGTACAACAAGACCTTACCCTTGGCTGGCAGGTTCTATTGGCGCCGGAGACGCTAACCGTAGGTGACTGGGGGTCGCGTCTAGAGACCACCGCTATAGGGTGTGAGCGTGGACTATGGGAGCCACCTTACTGCTAGACCTAAATATTTGTATACTATTGACTGTTGGAAATAGAAACCTACTTTGTGAAACAGGGAATTCATATATATATAATGATATAAGGTTAAAAACCTAGGTGCTAGAGCCCGGTTATGATTGGTGCTAATGAATCTCCAACCCTTACTTCGAAGGGCATTAAATCCGATGTTGTATGCAGCACCGGTCAACTGCATATATACTATTTGGCATGCTGCTTATTCATGCATTCATATGTTTGGTAATAAACTGTTTGATAACTTGTTTGCTGGTATAGTATGAAGGATAACTCACTAAGCTCTTATAGCTTACTCCTCAATAGTTTTCTCTTGCATGTTGCTAGATAATCGGGCATGGGTTAAGAACTGAGAGTTGAGTGTCAACTTCGGGATGCATAGCAGTTAGACTCTGAAGACAGACTATATAGTTCATTTGAATTATTATATATATAATTATTAATACTACATTTAAATTTTTTGACTTTTGTAAGTTTGAGTTTTAGAACTTTACTACTTAATCTTATTGTTTGGTAGGGGATACCGATTCTCTATGGTTCTGATGGATTGTGACTTATCGAATATCCATAGTCACATATATGTGGTCGTAAGTTAATTAAATAAATAAATAAAAACTTTAGTGACTAATTGTTTAGAATCTTGCAATCTCTGACTTGCAAGATGATTTTCAAATTATGGGTGCATACATGATATGAAAATTTTAAGTAATCCTACTAAGCCCCCTTTATGGTCATGACATTCCCACTTCCATATAAGCTATTAATTCTTTAATTGATATGTGAGTTAACCATTGGTTTACTCCATGTGATTGAGATTAGCTCGTCATTTTAATAATAGCTCTCAAATAAATCTATTTAACATCTCAAAGTTGTTGTCTCCTGTCTTCTTTTTCTTTTAAATGAGCTCCTAGGCTTGTTGCAATTGTAAACTAAAATGTCATAACTATTGTGCTTATTCAAAATAAAAGAGGGGCCCCTAAAAAGTGCACTATTGTTAGTTTGGCTTACTGTAAAGAAGGAAAATTTAACTAAAATGACTTCCAATTGCTCTAAACAAATACTAGTAACCAAGTACAAATAGTTTAAGGCAAAATTTCAATCATTTTTCCAAATTCTTAACAAAATTGATCCAAACAAATGCATTTTAGTTACTTTAACTCATAAATAATAGTAAAATTCTCTAAAATGTTTGAAATGTGTCATTTAGGAGAAGATAAATGTGTAATTTAACACATTTATCACTAGGCTATAAAAATTAGAAGAAGTTATTTCATGAAATTGGACTACTAAAATAATACGTACATAAAAAATAATTAAATGAAGTCTCAAGTTAACTGAAACCGAAAGTCATCTAAATAATGAAGCTTATAACTAGACTCAGAATATTATTTAAAAGTGATATATGCTTGGCAAATATAATTTATATATTAAATACATATAAAATATGAAATGAATATAATTGGGAATAAAGCCTTGTAGAAACTTAGAAAACCCCCTTATAAAAGCTTGCATTTATATGGAGAAAACTAATAATCAAGGAAATAAATAAATAAAATAATCGAGATAGTTTTATCAAAACCAAGAACTGCATATAGTTTTGAAAACCAAAACCAAAACCATAGCTGCACATGGTTTTCAAAAGCAAAACAAGGGGAGACAATGGCTTTGGAACATGGTTTTTTTAAAAAACACTTGATACTTGACAATCTTATCCCCCTACCAAACCCACTATAAGAACCCCAACCCTCTTCTTTCAAAATCTTTGGCTAGATTTTATTCTAGGAAAATTTAGGGAGCTCATTTAGGTCATGCACGGAATGTGAGTGTATGCAGAACATGAGGCAAATGTCCACTTGGTAAAAAGTGGCCACCACCACCATTAGGCTCCAAAAGCAACACCTAAATGGACCAACAAGGCCTTAGTAGTGAAGGGTAACTGAAGCTTGTAACAGTGATGAGTTACAATTTTTATTTGGTTTTCAATAATTTGTTAAAAATAGAAAATTAACTTGGAAAATTATGAAAATTTGTATTCTTAATTTATTTTTAATATACCTTCATAGAAAAATGTCAATTCTTTAAAATATGCATGGCTTATATATCGCTCTTAAGAAACGAGTTGTTTCATGAGAATTTTCAATCAAATTTTCGAAAGAGCAAATAATGTTATTTCAAGCTAAAACTTTTTCTATAGACTCTTCATAGTATTTATTTATAAGCTACATTAAAATTTTTCCAGAATTTGCTTTGTACATTTTTGTAAATTTTGATTTACCAAAAGTTATCAAATCTGAATATTTTGGAAAAAATGGTTGATCTTCAAGTATCATTGGCTAAATCTGATTTCTTTTCACATTTTTTGGTGTTAAAATCATGTTTCATGAAGTTACATGTGATTTTGAGGGCAAAAGTGGCCAAACGAGTGATTTATCAATATTTTTACAAGCTAAAAGTGTTTTTTTCGCAAAATGGAGTGCCATGTGTTGGAAAATGAGCATGCACAAGTTTTTGAAAAATTGTCCAAATCTAAAATTTGATATTTGGATGGTTTTACTGTTGGTTGTGTCCAAACTTGGTAAGTCATAATGGTTGTGTAGTGTTTTAGTGAATTTAGGCATTATTTGACCCTATAGAAGTTTCTGTAAAAGGTTTCCCATGAAGGCCTTAACATGACAATCAAGAGAAGCTTAAGAAGAAGATTTCTAGTGAGATGCCTAATTAAGTAAACTAAAATGTATCCAAGTAGAAGCTAGAGTAGAAGGTTCCTTGGTAAAACATAAAGTGGAAACTAAAAGTAAATATGAATAGAAACTTGAGTAAAAGTTTCCCTTAACTATGAATCCTATGACCAACCTTAAGTAGAAGGCTAATTAGAAGGCACAAGTAACAAAGTTAATAAGGATCCTTCCATAGTAGAAGGTTAAATAACAAGCACCTAAATAAAAAGGATCATGTAAAAGGTTGTGTTGAAAGTAAGGACCTTAACAAAAGGACCATATAGAAGGTCCCAACTACTACCAAAGTACTCCTACCTAAACACTTAAGCCTTAATAAAATGTTCACATAACTTAGATAAACACTGAAATACAACTCTCAATTGTAGGTTACCCTAATAATGGGAACTCAAAGATGTTACTCAAAGCAAGGGATACTACTTTCAAGTAAGTAGATATTGTAAGTTTAGGAGTAGACTTTTGTCTACTCGCTAGGTTTCAAGTTTGTGTAGTTCCACTGCAATGTTCTTGATTGTCTGAGTTTGATGCAAAATCTTGGATGTATCACTAGCTAAATGTGATGATTTTGTTCTTGGTTAATTAAACTTGGCTGAACTTAGTTAAGGAAACTAGGTTATATGATTTGCGGGTTATGTAAGAAGTTACTAGGACATGCTCTGACTTTAGAAATTACTTGGAAAATGGTTCGACCTTCAAGGTGTTCACTAAAGTAAACCCGATACAAGGTCTTAGTTATAAAAATGAAGTACGACAAAGAAAGATTGAGTTGACTTAATAACCTATGATACGAAACTCAAATGTATTGCTTAGAAACTGTGCTTGGAATTGTACTAACTTATTTCTTGGTGCATTCATGGCATGATATAGTACGAAAAGGGTCCTACGAGTTAGATGTTTGAAAGAAAAGTGTTTTTCTAAACAAATACTTGGTTTTGAAAAAGCTTAGTTCTCTTGGTTTTGAAAAGCTCGGTTTTGAATCATGTAAAACCGCATTTACCTAAGCCCTTCAACCACTCTTAGTGATCAACTATAACTCGAAATTTGGGGATCTTACTCCTAGGTAGCTCTTTATTGCCTACTCAGTTCCTAAACATTCTATCCAAATGAGTCAACCAACAAGATGAAAAGCTTGGAAGCTTAGAAAACTTGAAATTTAGAAACTATAATATCAGTATCGATACATTTGTTTATGTGCATAAGCATAACTTACATTCTTTGCATTGACTTTTAGACAAGGCATTTATACAACATGGCTGAAAATATCTTATCACTACTATGTTGTTATTTGTTAGAAATGTTTACATAAGCTGACTTAGTTAGGTAATTTTTGTTACATGTGAAATATCTAAGTATTGGATCGGTTATTATCTCTAGACCTATTGTACCTTGTTTATGTTTATCCACTCTCACTTAACTCATATATAGTTTAGGGGATGTTTATTTGTACATCCATAGGTCACAAGTGACAAAAGACAAAGAATGATAAGACTTAGAAACTGGGACAAGGCAAAGAGAGCATTTAGCTAAAAGATTATATGTTGATACCAGGATGTGAACACTCAAGAAGATCTCTATGCTACCTCATAGGTTTTGATAAATTCATTTTGGTGTAATGATGTAGTCATGAATTGGATTATGTAATGTCTTTGGCACAATTGAAAGGTGATACTCCTTAATGGGCCTATGTTGAAAAAGAATTCATAAGTGATATTTATTATCAATAAAAAGAAATATGATGATTCCATTTGTATATTGAGATGGTTATAGTCAAAACAGGTTGACTCCATTATATTCTTAACTTGGGGATGGCATGTAGCAAACCATCTCTCCAACACCAAGAGATAGTTAGAAAGAAAAAAGTAAAAGGTGATGCCTTAGGAGGTAAGGTGCTACAAAAGCTCATCGCAAATTGGGAATATCTAGTGCGAGTCCAAGAGGTTATAGGGAATGAAGCTTATAGATTAAAGAGGTTGGACAGACAAATTATCCTATAGGCATAGAAAGCTAAAAATCTAAAGTTGTATTTCGAATGATTACATTTTATTTCTTGTTCGAGGTATAATATTTTCATGCTATTTTTTTATGCTATGTGAGGCAATAACCTTGTCTCTACTAAAATGAAGTGTTTGTTTTTCGATATATCATACAAATCCTTATGGATGTTCTTAATTATTCCTAATCTAGTTACAATTAACAAATAATATAGTTTAAGCCTATACGGTGAACAAACTAACACTAATAATGTTCCAACCTATAATGGTTAATAAGCTTAAATTCTAACTTTAAACGATAGATAAGCTAGATTGGTTTAAAAGAGTTCTAACCTAATACAGTTAATGAACTCAACTACCTTTCGTAAGTTTTAATTTAGTTCAATTGATGAATTTGAATGCTTAAAATAAGTTTTGATAAAAAGTGATTGATGAACTTCCCTTATCCATATCTAAGGATGAAAGGATAAGTGACTATCTCCTTAATCAAAACATGGAAGAAAATTTAAAGGCCTCATTAGGCAAAATCTGAAGTATTAGTTTCTTAAAGTACGTGAAATAAAATGTACTACAAGTTAAGCAAGCGAAATTTCAACAGAATAGTTCAACAAGTTTAAAAATTGCAACTAGAAAGGTCGACATCCCAAACAATTAAGCTAGTTTGATGGTTGGTTGGCAACATTTCCCTTAATAGAACTTATAGAATTGGGGTCTTGATCAGCAACATATTCCTTAGCACTAGTTGAGCTGGGATCTTAATTAGCATCAATTGCTTCATTAGGAGTATTGGGAACATCCTTTCAAGCAAGCTCTTTAGTAGGAATAGGGGTCTTAGCAATGGCAGGTTAGTCGTCACTCTGCCCCTAACCTTCGACTTCCTACTTGATGTTGACCTCTACATCATCATCACTCTTACCATCACCATTATCAACATTGCAAAATCTAGGCAAGAGAGCTCATAGTCAGGGTAAACTTTTAATATCTCCCCCTTAGCCAATTGCACCCTTTCCAACAGCTTCTTTTAACATAACTTCTCATATTGCCAACTAGGTGTGACAATCTCCAAAGCTTCCTCCATGGAAGGTCTGGCCTTAGAAGCCTACTTTAGCTCAGCTACCTAAGTTTTAAGTTTAGAATTCTTAATCTCTAAGTCCTTGATCTAGACCCTTAACTTGTCCTTCTCTTCACTCTTAAGGCAATAGTCTACCTTAAGCTTCAATACTTTTCCTTTCTCTCACTTAATTGATCCTTCAACTCGTTTCGTTGAAAAGCTCATCATTTTGTGTCTTTAAAGTTAACATCTCTTCAAACACCCCTCTATGAACCCTTTGCTCAAATGCAAGCTGTCCTTGCAATTTCTCAATTTTCATCTCAGCCTTTATTCTTACTCTCTCGACTACAATAGTTTTTGCTTTGGAGGAGTTGTAAGCCTCCTCTACCTTCTGTATGGAAATGATAAAATGAGGAATTAATTAGTTTTTGATCCTATATATAAGGAAGAGAAAATACAACTTACTTACCTTTCTCATATCCTCCTCAACCGAATCCATAGTCGTTAAAATGTAGCTACTGATCTATAGAAATGAGCATAAAGGATTAATAACCACACAAGCATTATGCATTAGAGTCACTACTACAAATTTAGAAACTTACATCATATAGTTTAAAAGTAATGTGAGCTTTATTACTCTGGTTGATTCTATTAATATCTCTCTTCAAAATATTCTTATCCTTGGGGAGAATGATCTCCTCCAACGGAGCCAAAGACTTCATCCTATCTCCCAAAGTAGAATCAATATTCAAAATAGTGCAGCTCCAACAAGAGCTTTATCTAAAAGGGTCTTCTTGGCACCATCCTTTAGGCCCTTAGCTTTCTTAGTTGAAGGGTCTATTACAAGTTCTTTCCCCTTCCTTTTCTTAGGGTTTGGTAATGACATCGACTTTGTTAATTCCAAGTTATCAACAATTGTGTCTAAGGGGGCTATCTACATAGCAAATCGGTATTCTTTAGTAGGGGAGGTACTTTCTCCTACATAGCCTTAGGAGCATTCCCTTACTGTGTTGTCTCCTTCTCGGTAACTCACTTTTTGGCAACATGTTTCTATGCCTCACCTTGACCAGAAATAGCCTTAGCAGTATGTTGATCAAGCTTTTACTTCTTAACCTTGGCCTAGGCCAGCAATTTATAGGGGTCAACCTCTTTACGCCCATGTCTATAGAAAAAAGAGCATCAAGACTCAAGACGTTAACAAACATAAAACTTACAAATCCGTACAAAGTGAACCTTAAAAGCTAAAGATCCCCCCATATGACTTGTAAGGATTAGCTCTAAAGATATGTATTTTTTTATAACTATGCCATAGACTTATATTAGCTAGCCCAATACTTAAGTTTGATTTTATAATCCAATCCGAATATAACTTCTACTGGCCAATTATAAATACTAGGCAAGCCCCTCAAGTAAAGGGACCTTCTTTCATTTTCCCTCATTTCCCTCATTTCTCTTCATGACTTATAACTTACTCTCATCACAAGAAAGTTAACTTAAGCATTGGAGTGGCCGTACTGAAGCACCCTCCAGTGCCCCCTATAGTTGTTTTCTCATTTTGTAGGTGTTCGTATACCAAAACAAAAATCTACTATCAATAATTGGCGCCGTCTATTAGAATCCAGCAATTCATCCCTATGGTTTTTGACAATTTGTCAAAGTTTTGCTCTTTCCCTTTTGCATTGATATCTCTTTTGTTCACATTCCCATGTTGGGAGATGTCTTAATTGGCATACTTGTTGGTGATTTTCATGATTACAGTTCTATTGAAATTTAATAAAGTCACCAACTTTACAAGAAGCACAATCTCTATTATTGTTGTTATTTTGACTCCTATTTCAGAAATGACCATGGCTTTAAGCATCATTTTCTTTTCTTTCTTCCAAATGACTATATCTTTATATGCTATCTACTTAGAACTTGGATCATTTTGCATATGTTGTTTAAGATAGTTTCCTTCTTGTAAAGGTCTACTAACAATAGTTATGGATAGTTCATAACTACTTTTCACGCTCAACTACCATAACTTCATGTTAGCTTGGTCCGAAATTGCTCGTAACCGCTATTTTCAAGTGCCATTGATTCATAACTATCAACCCCTATGTAAGTCTTCATGTTTAAGCAACCACAACCTCATTCTCTAATAGTTTGTAACTGTCATTGCATGGTTTGTAACTACAACTTTATCCTCTAACTAAAAGAACCGAGTACAATGAGTCATTTGTACTTTGTGATCATAAATTACATACAAGGATAAATGTTGAAGGAAGTAGCGAAAACGCTCAAGCACCAATTGGATTTATCATGGTACTGACCTATTTAATTGCTGAGCATTTAAAAACTGAATGGCAACTCATTCAAGCTTTGAGTTCGATAAAGTATTGATAGTTATGGCAAGCTCTAAGCTCATTGCAATGGAAAGCTTTATAATAAGAATGAAGCTATGCGTTAGGTTGCTAGTAGCAATTAAAAGAAGGAAAAGACTTCTAGGACACATGACCTAAGCTTCTTGATGGCCAAATCATCTAAATATTTTGTCCAAATTAGTATTTAAGTTGAACTCTAAGTTTGCCATGTGTGGTACATAAGTATGGATGGCAGGATGCATGAAAAGGCTGAAACAAGATAAGCTAAGCTTTAGCTTTTAGAATCAATTAATGATCATCTTATCTCAAGATGTGAAGTTTCATGCCGAGCTATTTATGGATCTAACGTGCCAAAGTTTCATGTTGAACTCCATTTATTATTGAGATTCAACAGCTCTTAGTAGCCAAGATTTTGTGGTATTGCCCCTTACGTACCAAGCAATTTTGTCAACTTGAATGCCTTACAAGCCGATCTCTCCACATACTTTATTGTATATACTTTAAACAAGGATTAAGTTGAAGGTTGTCCATTGTACAATATAGTTTAAATAAGCCAAGCTATAAGTCCAAGTGATTTATGTACCAAACAACTCTTAGCACATATGCCGACCTATAAACTATTTCAATTGCCGAGCACTTCACATAACAAGCTGATAACTTCTCTAAGCTTAACTTCACTCACATAATGAGCAAGTTCAAGCTTTTGATTAGGTTCAAACCAATGTGTTGTGCATAACTGAGCAATTCTAAGTTTTGATTTTCTTTAATGACAACATATTATGTACCTCGTGAAGCTATACTCTTAGAAGTCTAAGATAAGCAAGGCCGAATGGCAACCGTACTGTCGAGCTACTAAATGGCAATTGAATGCAACTATGTTGAGTAACTCCTTAGATAGATGTTAAAAACTATCTCATGGCTAAATACAAACTTCATCAAAGTGTAAGCCGACTATAACATTATAGTCCCGCGACTACATGTGAAGTACTCTAGTTATGTTAACAAAAACTTTGATGTACTAAAAAACCGACCTATATTCTTCACTTGCCGAACACCAAGAGCCAAACTTATTTCTCCGAGACTTTTTGCCAATCTTCAAATTCTAATCAGCAGTACATCCATGTCAAGTACCGAATTACTTTAGCCAAACTGTTCACTTCGCTAAATAGAAAATCTAATCCCTAAGCTAAATTGTTGAGAAGTTACAATGAGATGGCAGAGCAGCCACTTCAAGCTCTTTCCACCACCTAAAACAAGCTACTCACATTTTGAGCTTCATATAATAAAAATCTGGCTAAGCCATAATCAAAACAAAGTAAGTACTGAAGGATAAAGCATTATCAACCTACAATAGTTACAAAGAAGCTGAGCTAGTCATTAACATGCCCGAGCTTCATACAAACTCTGAGTGCTTAGTTCACAACTCCTAATAACATCTAAGCTTGGTTCAATTTAGCACAAAAGAGGTCGTACATGATCTTGACATGCAATTGCAAGATGTTGGCGAACTTACCTCTAATTGTAATACAAAGCAAGTGTACCTATCAATTTTAATACAATGGATATGAGTCTGAGTTGATCCCTCAAGACCTCGAGTATTGACACTAATCTCAGCTTTATTATTTAATCGAAAAATTGTGATGAATTGAATGAATTAAAAATACTAAAATTAACAAACTAATTTAATTATGAGACTTGACTAAGCAATTTAGGAAGCAACAAAATTAAGAACAATTTCAAGAAGGCAAATAATGTATTTAGAAATTGTTCCCCCTACTGTTCAACATGTGACCACTTAAAATGTTTCCAATTCCATCTCTATCATTCTTAACTAAAGGGATTCACAATTGAAGTTAACACCTTTCTCAAGCATATTAACCTTAACCCTAAATTATTTATCGAAATCTCTTTACTTAGTAATATAATTTAGAATCACATTAATGTATAATGAATTCCTATACAAAATAACAACTTTTCGGACGAACCATGCATCTTATTTGTAAGTACATATGTAATTCTCTTTAATTATGTCAAGATCTCATTACCCATGTGATTTCTCAATCATCATGCATAATATCATAGATCAATACCCTAGAAATATCGATTAACAATGACAATACATAATTGAATCAAGAAAGATAGAAACTTATTCAAAATTATCAATAAATCCAATAGTCACATGCAACCTTAGGTTCAACAATCCTAAATACAAGAATCTTAAGCTATCATGATCAAATTAAAAGAAAATTACAGCAAAAACAAGAAGTAAAACATGAAAAACCCCTTTTGTTGATGAGAAATCTCTTCAATCTTAAAGTTAAGTATTGCTTTCACTTTTTTCTCCTTCTTCTCTTCAATTCTCTTCTCCTTTAAATGTTAAGAGTTATGTATAAAACCCTTACAAGTCTTAATATAATATATAAGGAAGTTTCCTTTTTCGTCACCAAACATAGCTTAGGACGCAATTATGTCCCCAGGTTATATAACTCATTGACCTTAGCATAAAAAATCATCCTAGGTGGACACAGCCTAGAGACATTATTGTATCCTAGACTGTGTAACTTTCTAACAAAAATTTGTCACTTTCTAACAAAAATTTGTCACTTTCTCCTATTGTTTATATAACTTCAAAATTTCATAACTCATTCATTTGAACTTCGAGTAGAGTGAAACTTAATTCCTTTTTTGCTTTTTCAATCCAATAATGCATTGAAACCTTAAAATAAAAAATTTACTCAATTAAGTATCAATTTCTTTAAAAACAACAAAAAATATAAGGGAAATACTATAAAATCACTATGTAAAGTGTATTTAAAATAAGTGTTATCAAATTGCTAAGCTTGTTTTTAAGGTAACTTCAAGCACCAAACTGAGCAGTGGATCTGAGTGTAATTGAACCTTTTATAAATGGTCAAACTTTTTGTCTGTGCAAAAGTAGACAAATAAGAGCCTTGACAAAATCAAATAATACTTCGCTAAGCTTGATCGTGCTTAGTGGTAATGACACTTCGAGTTGTTTAAGTTCAAAGTTGCTAAACTACTCACAACTTGAGCTATTAGATGCTTGGTCAATGCCAAGTAAGAGCATACTTAATTCTAGTCGAGTTGCACTTTTCAAACATCAAGCGCTTAATAGCCAAGCTTATCATTGGCCAAGCTTCCCCCTTTCATAAGATGCCGAGTGGATCCAAGATTGCTATGAAGTGATAAAAATTCATCTACATTAAGCCCAAGCTCCTATCACTCCATTCCTTGACTGCAAATCTGAGCTAAGAGCCTACACCAAATTGTCTCCATTCAATTGAGAGTCAGGCATGCAATGACTAACTCGATTGTGATATAGGTTTCTAAAAGGATGTTGAACCTTTGATATTAGTGAAGTCTTTCATCTAAGAATGAGCATTTCGAATTTTTGGCCAAAGTACAATGACCTGGTTGATTGCCTCTAAGAAAGTTTTCTTAACAACTGTCTAGGTTCTTTTAGAAACCATCATCTATAGTATCTTATGACATTGCTAGCCTTTTGACATATGATATGATTAACCATCGACTTTATCTATATGTTCACATTCCTAAACATGTACATGACCAAGCTAAGGAAATTGATCTGCTCCATGGTTGCATTCTTGGCTCGAAAGGCTTTAGGCTTATTGGTAATTGTTAAAATATGTTCCTTTATGGCCATATCTACTAGCTAATGCATTTCTTTGAGAACAATGGTCTTTTGTCAACACACGTGCATTCCATGCATTATAGTTGTAGGCGAATACTCTATAGGCTAAGCAAAAGTATCTATCAACCCAATGACACAAGTAATAATAGCTCATGTAATGGTTTATTTTCCTCTCAAGCCAACAACAAACAATTATGTCACAAAGCTATCCAACTATTATCCTATGATTCATGGAAATGCATATTGGAGTTATCATGCTTCGAAGCTCACTTACACACTGACTCTTGTTGACTGAAGATGAGTAAACTTCATCCCCTTTATTTATGATTTGTCCATTATTTATTTTCTAATATATGAGCTTTATATTGTGTCTCATATTAACCCATTCCTAATATTCGCACTTGATTCATGAATTATACATCAAATCAGATCTACCTATATGTTGCTCTATGAGCTAAACGCCAATGAGCTTAACAATGAAAAGTGTCAGTTATTTAGCACTAGTAGTGATTTGTTAAAATCTTAGCACATTTGATTCCATCTCTTGTGGAGATAAGTGCAAAAACTTAAAGACAAACTATGGCTAAAGAAACAGCCTCTACCTTAAGCCGACGCAAACATTATCTACTAACAGGCTACTCTCCAATAACTCTAATTCCTACACACTACAGGTGACGAGCCAATCATAAAGGCGTTAATCCTTAGGTTGTATATTTGACGAATGATGGGAAAGGGATACCTATAAATCTTTACGTCCAAAAAAAAAAAAAACTTAGATGACGAGACATAAAGCTTAAGTCTAAGTTATAAATAATGAGCTATTTAAGAATCTTAAGCCATTAAACGACGACAAGCTAAATACTTTAATCTCACACTTTGTACAGATGATGAATAGATAAGCCAAAGTCCTATACTTTAATGGACTAGAGGTTGACTAGCCTATTTTACAGCTCTACTTAGCACAGGTCATGCTTAGCTTAGGCGACTTGCATACTTCCCTAGCCTTTTCAAGTACATTAGCCTCTTCAAGTACTCCAACCTCTTTAGGAACATTGGCCTCTTTAGGTATTTTATAAGTAGTCCAACCACTCTTAGCTTTTGCCTCTTCAAGCATTTGCTTCTTCAAGTATTCTGGCCTCTTTGGGCCTCAAAGTACAAACCTTTTTAGAGATCCTACAAAATCAATCTCTCTAGATACTCTCTTTACTGACCTTATCACAAAAGAGAGTAGTGGATAAGTGTTGATAGGTATTTTTTTATAATTATTTCATAGAATTATATTAGTTGGCCCATTCCAGTAATCCAGTCTAAGTATAACTTCTACTGACTAGTTATAAATACCAAACAAGACCCCTAGGTAAGGGGACCCTCTATCATTTTTTCTCATTTCCCTTCATAACTTACAACTTACTCTCATCACAAGAGGGTTGATTTAGACTTTGGAATAGCCGCACTAGAGTACGCTTCGGTGCCTCTTGTAACCGTTTTCTCATTTTGCAAGTGTTCACACACCAGAAAAAAAATCTACTGTCAATAGGCTCCTCTCTAACAACTTAACCTAGTACAATGAGAAGAATAAGTTGTACCTTCCTTGTCAAAAAATATTGGTTCCCCATTCTCATAGTGCTTGATGATCCTTTTGGCATCCTAGTAAAACATATTATTACATTATTTATCCTGAATCCTTTTTGTGGTAACAATGTCGTTTGGCAACACTTTTATGCCTTTGGTCTTGATAGGTTCTAACCAATTATTCCAAAAATTAAGGTCTATTTCCTACCTAATTGATTTATACTTATCGTACCAATTATGAATTTTAGACTCCAAGTCATCCATAAACTTATAACCATGTCTTATTACCGCATAAAACCACCCATCTACTTAGCATTTGATTTTATAAAAAAACTTAAACAACTATAAAGTTGCCTTAACTTTGAGCTCCTCACAAATTATCTCAAAAGCAATAAGAATTCTATAGGTGTTTGAGGAAAACCTACTCGGTGAAACTTGGATATAATAAAAAAAAAAAACTTTTGGGAAATTAGAGAAAGGCATACGTAAACTAAATTCAATGTACTTCGAATAAGCATAGAACTCACATTCAATTAGGAAACACACCCTCTCATCAGACCTATGATAGGAATTAGGCTACTGAACCTCTAACTAGCAGTTGAGCCTGAGGCCTTGAAGGTCTGATGCTGCTAATTTTCCTGCTCTAATCAATTCTTGCTGAAGTTGAGCTGATCATAGCTACCAACCAATTCCTAATGCCAGAGCTGAGTAACTTCATGTCTCTCAAAAGTTATTTGCTAAATGGATGATTGCTCTGTTAATAAACCGGCCCTTTCACTCACTTTTACTCGATATGTCTGAACTGACCTACAGCTCAGTAACATTAATGCCAATAAGCTGAGAGATCCCATACAAACCCTTAACCACTCTTTCTTAGACGAATCCACATCTGCTTAGCACCCCTACTTATTACCCCTGCTCAGCCACCCATCCTAATTGTACTGATTTGTCTACATCTTCCAAGGGCATTGCCAATACATTACTACCATGTGTCCAGACCTGCTTAGAGCATCTGTTACACTTAATCATTACTTTTCCTTGAATATTCATTTTTACCCTTTTGTATTCCTTGTATATTACTTCTTTAAGACAATACTCTTTTTGTCTTCCATCTTTAGACAAGTTGTCCTAATTTCTTGGGTATAAATACCATGTACGTGTAGCCATGCATGATCTTATCATCATTAATATACTGAATATTTCCTTTTGTGAACATTGCTCTCATTAGCTTATATCCTCTCATTTTACTCTTATCCTAACCCTTAAGTAAGTTTAAGTGGTGAGTAACCTCACTGGACTAACTCATGCGTCATATCGAGCTGTGTTGTAAGTCTTCGAAAGTTCCACCAATGCGTCATATCCTTTGGAGTTGTTTGTGGGCTTACTTACTTTTCTTTCTTTTTCGTTCCCTCGCACGTACTCCATCACTCTTTTCAAGCTTTCGGTAAGCTTGGACCCATCTCTACAATCAGCCTTATCTGCTCTTAGCTTTGGCCTACATCATCTTGGTATCAAAGTAGAGGCTCCATTTGGGTAAGTTATGTTCATATTCTGTGAAGTAGTGCTTATGGTAGCAATGTATGTCAAGGTTATGAAGAAAGTAACTAAAGTGTTTGAGTAAGTAATAAAGTATGGTGCTAGTTCTTGAATATACTCTGTTTTGCCTTATTTCAAACATTTGAAAATAGAGCGATGTAGTAGTTTGTTCATCTGTATAGTTGTTATGTTTACGAGTTAACTAGACATCTATGTGGAGAGTGTATGTATTGTCTAGTTCGGAGGCACAGTGCCAATTGTGTTTAAGATTCAAAGTTTGAAACCAAATATGTCAAAAAAAATGACAGACTTGAGTGTTAATGTTGATACTAGGGATGACAATAGTGGTGTTGTCTACCATGGTCGATAATCCTAAGGCACCTTTAGAAGTACAGACAAGAAACTTGATGATGTGACCAACCTCTTAGTTGATTTAACTAGAGATGTTCATGCGATGACCTATTAACCTACTAAGGCCATATAAAATACGCTATTAGCTGCTCGACTTGCTAGAGGTCAAAAATTAACTCGACAAGCTTGAGTTAGAGATGTAGGAGGATGAGCATGATAAAGGATTGACTTGGAAGATATAGATGGTGTTGAAGAAAAAGAGTATGAAGGAGAAGAAAAGCAAGTTAGAGCATCTCGAGCTGTTAACCATGTTAAGCTTCAATTTCTAAGCTTAAGTGGCTCTGGGAGTGCAAATGATTATTTAGATTAGGAGGAGAAGGTTGAGCATATATTTGACTACTACCAGTATGAGGATTGAGAGAAGGTAAAGATTGTTGCTATCGAGTTCTCAAGATACGCTGCCATATGGTAGAAGAATTTTCAAGTCATGAGACAATGAAAGGGATATTGAGAGATTAATACTTGGCCTAAGATAAAGAGAATACTCAAGAACAAATTTGTACCAGAAACATATCTACAGGACACTTTTGCTTGACTTCAAGAGTTGAGACAAGGAGGCCGAACTATTGATGAGTATGTTAAAAAATTTCAAATGCTTATGATTTGCTATAAAGTAGAGGAACCACCAGCATGAACTGTCTTCAGGTTCCTTACTAGATCAAGGAGTGATATTTGAGACATTATGGAACTCTAGCATTTTACTACAATGGATGAGGTTATACAAATAGCCCAACAAGTAGAGAGGCAAAGAAGAAATAGAATGCTAACCCAACCTTCGGTGAGTCGAACTAGTCATCCGAGTTGACCTAGTCAAGGAAGTTATCGACTTAGTCAAGTACCAAACCGATCAGGAAGGTAAATGTCTAAGTTAAACAAAAGGGCCGACCTAATAGTGACATGTTGACTCGAACATATAAGAAAGGATAGGGATCTAATAAGAAGACAAGCCAGATCAAGTGCCAAGGGTTTGGACATATGGTTGCTTAATGTCTAAATTGTTATTAATGAATTTTGAGAGTTGGAAATATCTTGCAAAGATAAAAAAAAATACTTGGTACTAGGGCTAGTTCGGTACAATCACTCTGATGCCCGAATCAGTAAGTAAGAATGAGAAGGGTAAAGTCAAAAAGTTAAGAGTTATCATATGTCTCTTATAGAGTTTTATTCCAATATTTATAGGAGATTGTAATGTCTAAAGGAGCAGTTATTGGAATAATTGTTGAGACACGTAGAAGCTTGTTGATTAGACATCTTCCCTAAAATGTAGGGAGAGTAAGCAATTATGTAATATAACCATACTTATGATAACTGTTCATGCCATGAACTTGAATTTAAATCATTAACGGATCTATGTCACTCAGCGTAGTATCAAGAATGTCAATTACTCGACAATCTGCCGAGAATATAAATTACATGGCCCTTAGTAACCAAATAGATGAGTAAGACGAGTGGACGAAAACTAACTATCAACATGAATTGATGAACCATGGTGACATCCCGAAGCTTAAAGTAGATAGTATTAATGAGGAACCTAAGGAAGAGAGTATTCCTAAGAAAGAGACCACTCTAGCGAATGAACTGATTAAGGAGGATGTGTTTACTGATGACTTAGATCAATTGATCTTAGTCATTTGATGTGCCATGATTTTGGAACCCTCACACAAGGAGGAGTAAAGAGAAAACTTATTCCATATCACTGGCAAGGTGAATGATCAACTATATGAATTGATTGTGCATAGTGGTAGCTACACCAATGTAGCATCAGTCGATCTGGTTGAAGTTGTCGACTATTGCGCATTTGAAGCCATACAAGTAACATTAGTTGAATGAAAGAGGAGCACTACATGTTACTCAACAAGTACTACTGCCAGTTTCCATTGGGAATTATTCCTATGAGATCCTTTATGATGTGCTACCCATGTGCTCCTCACACATATTACATAGCTAACCATGGTTTTTTGACCAAAGGGTTAGGTATGATGCATTTCAGAATACTTATGTATTCAAAAATTATCAAAGGAAGGTTACTTTAAACCCAATGACGCCAAGTTAAGTTAGCAAATTATAGGCTAAACTTATTTGAGGCTCCAACAAGACTCTAATATTGAGTAAAACAGAGCTCCAAGAAGCTATAAAGCCTGATATGCTGACTTTTATGTTGGTCAAAAGGCTACTAAAGTTAAACAAGAGGAATGAACTACCCATTAAGGTGAAAGAGCTATTAGACGAATATGCCAACCTATTCTTATATCAGTTGCTGAAAGGTTTACCACTATTTAAAGGTATTAAGCACTGCATTGACTTAATACCCACCACTACCTTGCCAAACAAACCAGCTTATAGGATGAATCCTGAACAAGCTATTAAGCTCCAACAATAAGTTAATGAATTACTAAAGAAAGGGTATATGAGGGAGCATCAAAGTCCCTGTACTATGCCAGCACTGCTAGTATGTTGATGGTCGAGTCTTGAATAAGATCATGATCAAGTACCGATATCATATCTCTAGGTTAGATGACATGCTAGATGAACTTAGTAGAGCTAGGGTCTTCAGTAAGATTGATTTAAAGTCTAGTTACCATCAGATTTGAATGAAGCTGAAAGACTAGTAGAAGCCTACTTTCAAAACTCAGCATAGACTCTACGAATGAATGATAATGCCTTTTAGCTTATTGAATGCCTCGAGAGCTTTCATGCAACTAATGAACCATGTACTCAAACACTTGATTGGGAAGCCATTCTTTATAAAAGGTTTATCAAGAATTTTAGCACCATAGCCACACCCCTTACTGAGTTGACAAAGAATAACATCAAATTTAAATGGGGAGAAAAAGAAGAAAGAAGTTTTACTAAAGTAAAGGAAAGATTGACTTCTACACTTGTATTAGTTTTACCTGACTTTGAGAAGAAATTTGAGTTGGCATATGACGCATTGGGCATTGGTATAAGCACTATATTAATGCAAGAAGGCTGACCAATTACCTACCACAACAAAAAACTCAGAAGACCTCAACTAATCTACTCCATATACGATAAAGAACTCTTAGCTCTTATCTGAGCGCTCCAAGTATAGCAACATTACCTATTGTTGAGAGAGTTTGTCATTTATACCGACTGTGAGTCTTTGAGGTACCTCTGAAGTTAGACCAAATTGTCAAAGTGGTAAGCTAGGTAGACTAAATTCCTTAAGGGATTCAATTTTGTGATTAAGTATAAATAAGGGAAGAGCAACATAATTGCAGATGCTCTTTCAAGAAGACATGCACTCTTGACTAAACTATAAACCAAGTTGTTTGGGTTTGTTAGTATCAAATAATAGTATTCTCAGGACCCACATTTCGAACCCATACTTAAGTAATGTGCAAATGGAAGAACAGTAGACGATTATCATGTGGAAGATGGTTACTTATTCCAAAGTGGAAAATTATGCATGCCAACCTGTTTAATTAGAGAGTTGCTTATCAAAGAAGCCCACAATGGAGGACCCTTCAAACATTTTAGGGAGAGAAGAAACTATAAGTTATTGAGTGGATGATTCTTTTGGTCGAGAATGAGGCAAGATATGCACCAAATTGTTGAGAGCTATACTATATGCAAGAGAGCCAAATGCTCAGTTGAGTAAGGGAAAGTAATGCCTTTACTTACCTCAACTAAACCCTAATTAAGTTGAGCATAGACTTTGTTTTTAAATTACTTATAATTGCCCGAGGCAAAGATTTTGTAATGGTGGTCGTGGATAGATTCAGTAAAATGGCACACTTTATAGCCTACTTTAAGGCTAATGATGCTTCAGCTATTGCTTCTCTCTTTTTGCAAGAAATTGTTTAGTTACACGGTATGCTAAGAAGTGTAGTCTTAGATAAAGATCCAAAGTTCTTAAGTCATTTTTAGAGAACTTTGTGGTGATGGACGGGGACTAAACTGCTATTCAGCACTTCTTATCACCCCCAAACAAAAGGCCAAACGGAGGTGGTTAATCGTACTTTGGGATCACTACTCCAAGCTGAAGTAAGGAAGAACTTAACCTATTAGGATATCTATCTACTTATTGTAGAATTTTCTTACAACTGAACGAAGTATGATACTACCAAATAGACTCCCTTCAAGGTCATCTATGGCTTCAATCCTGAATTGCCTTTCAATCATACCCCAGTACCCTTGTCCAAAGCAAGAGGATCCTAGTGCAAGAGCCCAAGCCTAGTCCTTACAGTATATCTATAAGAAGGTTACTTAGCAAATCGACCAAGTTACCAAGAAAATGCAAGAAAAGGCCAAGGGAAGGAAGTTAGCATAGTGTCAGCTTGGAGACTTAGTATGGCTATACTTGAGCAAGGAACAGTTTCCAAATAGGAGAAAGAACAAGTTGTTTGCTCGATTTGAAGGCCCCTTCAAAATCTTCTAAAAGATCAACGACAATGCCTACAAACTGGAACTACCTAGAAATTATGGAGTTTCCAAAACATTTAACATTGCCGACCTCAATCCCTATCATCCTGAAGGAATACTGAACGAGGACCAACCAAATTTGATCCCAAATCTAAATAAACCAAAAGGGAAGATAGGAATCAGGCTACTAGACCTCTAACTCATAGTTGAGCCTAAGGCCTCGAAGGTTTGACATGGTGAATTCTCCTGCTCCCACTGACTCCTATAGAAGTCGAACTGATCATAGCTGTCGACTAATTCCTAATGCTAAGCCGAGTGACTTCATGTCTCTTGAAAGTTATTTATCAAATGGATGATTACTCTACTAACAAATCGGCCCTTTCACTTATTCCTACCCGACATGTCCGAACCGACCCATAACTCGACAACATTGATGCGATAGGCTAAGAGATCCCATACAAACCCTTAACCACTCCTTCTTGAACAAGTCCACATTTGCTCAACCACCCATCCTAATCATACTAATTTGTTTGTATCTTCCAAGGGCATTGCTAATACATTGTTACCACTTATCCAGACCCACTTAAAGAATCTATTGCACTTAATCATTACTTTTCTTTGAATATTCATTTTTACCCTTTTGTATTCCTTGTACATTACTTCTTTGGCACAATACCCTTTTTGTCTTTTCCATCTTTTGGTAAATTGCCCTAATTTCTTAGGTATAAATACCCACAATACATGTAGTCGCACTTCATCTTATCATCATTAATATACTAAATATTTCTTTTTGTGAATATTGCTCTTGTTAACATGTTTAGTCTCATTTCACTCTTATCCTAACCTTCAAGCAAGGTTAAGTCATGAGTAACCTCACTAAACTAACTTATGTGTCATATCAAGCAGTATCGAGTTCTTGGAAGTTCCATTGATGCGTCATATCTTTTAGAACTATTAGTGGGTTTGCTTACTTTTTCTTTCTTTTTTGTTCCCTCATGCGTACTCCATCACTTTTTTCTAGCTTTCGGTAAGCTCGAATCCATCCTTGTGATTGGCCTTGTCTACTCTTGGCTTCGGCCCACATCAGCCTAGGTTTATGAAGTTTCTATTCCATTAAGAGATCTTCAAAATACTTTTTCTTATTATATTTAGACATAAGTACTCCAATGGCACTATTCTCTACTCCATTAAAGAATCAATATTGTATACGACATTATTATATAAGCACCTAACAATAATGCATCTATACAAGCAAGCTTCTCCCACCTTTCAATTGTGTTGTTAGCCAAGCTATTAGACACTGAAGCCAATCTAATCGCTTCATAAGAGGGAGAAAGAGTGGCCTTAGAGTCATCTAAAGCAATGGAGCATATCCTACTTCTAGCCATACCTGACAATGTTGTGAATTTAGAAGAAAAGAATTTAAAAAATTGAAAATTTTCTATAAAACAGTTTAAGAGTACAAAGAATAGATCACTAAAATGCAACGATGCATTATGATGATGAGTGATAAAAAAAAGTGCATAATGAAGCCCTCAAGGGATTTTATAAGAAATCCAGATTTGGTCCTCTTTTTGGGAATTAAAAGAAGTTATTAGGATCCAAACAGGATTTGATTATAAAGTGTCATTGAATGATACGTATATGCTATTAGAAATCTTACAAGTACAATACTGCCGGTAGTTATAGAGGCATGTAGTATGATAATGACTGAATTGATGGCTATCACATACGCATACATGGTATAAAGTAGGTTGGAGAAGTGAAAAGCTGTAACCCTTGAGTTGAGAATTTATGCGACAACTGATGGCAAAATATCAATAAGTTGGGTAGATCAGCAGCGTTACTCAACGATTATATGACAAATTGAAAGCACAAGCATAAATTACTTGCTTGCTAACCAGAGTTGAGAAATGCTATGATGCTTGTTTACTCCCATACTTAAATCCTCAACTTTAAGAATCAAAGGGCAAATGATGATAATAGAGTTTTGTTCTCCTTAACTACTGCTCAGTACATTTTACATTGATTTGTCCTACCTTGCTATTATCATGCTGTTGACTTATTCTGATAACTAGTAAGATCCTAGGCCTAGCTATTTGATGGGATAAGGAGCTCAACCTAGCCTGAATTAGTTGGACACTTTGAATTTGAATTAGGGTGTAAACAATTTGGCAACCGTAAACTGAATTGCATAACTACCCACTTCCCATGACTTCCAACATATAATTAAATTGAAGAACTGCTACATGTCTCAAGCAGTTGAACTACTTGTCACTATAGTTATCAAACCGGTGCCTATAAATAGAAGGAGGCCACAAAACTCTAAACACACTCTTAACACTTACTCAGTTACTTATCTCCTTAGCTCTACTCAAACAAATTTTAACTTAGGCATTGGAGTAGCTATGTCGAACTAGCTCCGATACCCCCTCCAACCTAATTTATTTCTTCTTTTCAGGAAGCAACATTCTATATGGATTTCAACCAACAATATTATGAGACAAAGAGGCAACTGAGCCCCTAATTTCTAAAACTAGAGCACTTAATTCATGACGTAGGTTAAGTGTTTAACTGATCATGTAGGAAAATGAGATCGAGAGGAAATTTTTTGTTACATAGTTGAGTGACATGCCTACCTAAGATCAAGCTCAAGTGAATTCCATCAAAACCTAATTAAAAAGCATCCCTGATATCTTAATGACATACCCTTACCACTACTTCAGAAGCATGTCACAAGCCCACTTTTTTATTATTTATGTTAGTTGTTACTTTTTGCTCTTAATTTCTAATTTCATTCGCAATTCTCATTTTAAATTACCTAGATTAAAGTAACAGGTTAAAATCTAGTACTTAGATGAATCCCTTCTCCTTGAGGAAATGACCTAATGAATACTCATTAGTATTATTACTACAGATGATCCAGTACCCTAGTCAGTTAAGACAGCACTATTTTAGAATTTCTAGTCATAAAATTTTGTCTTTATGTATTGTGTCTAGTCAATTTTTAGCACTTTTTCCAAGAACAAACTTATGTTTTCAAATCTATAATTTTTATCAGTACACCATGTTGTCATCAATTCTCTATTTACCTCGTCAATATATCTTCCTCTCTTAACTTCTCCTCTCATCAAGGAGGACATTGAAATCCCTAAGGAAAATTCATATTCCTTGGCTAAATTGCATATGGATAATCCTCATGATAGGGAACCAATCCTTACACTGTTCTTCATGGTCATTATAAGGTATGTGCTTAAATCCCCATTGATTTATAAAATTGCCACTTGGCCTTAAGTAATGTCGTCCCACGTATCCCTCTAGGTTAATTAAGTATAGCATCATCATAGGATATAATAGCGACATAGAAAATTTTTCCAGCTTTCGACTTATCGCATTTACCTTAGCTATTAAAGCCATGGTAGTATCTGTATTTACCATGCCTAGACTTTTTCTACTGGATCTAGTATTCTCCCAATGGTAGCTATTCATGATCAATATTTCAATCAAAGTTTGAGCTTCCTTAGGTGTTTTCATTGTTAATGTTCCACCTACAGCTAAATCAACAAATTGTTTACTTGAAAAATTTAAGCTGTTATAGAAAGTTTATACTTTCATCCAAACTGGAAGAGCATGGTCTGGGCATTTTCTAAGCAACTCCTTAAGTGCTCCTAAGAATAAGAATCATATATAGTCTCATAATCAGACTAAGCAATTGCTGAAATGTCACTATGAAGCTTTGCAGTCCTAGTCAGAGGGAAATAGTTTTTTAGGAATTTGTCCATTATCTCTTCCCATGATGTAATGGAATCCTTTAAAGAGAAGCTAACCATTGCTTTGCTTTTCCTTGTAAAGAGAAAGGAAATAGTCTCAATCTTATCGCATCGTCCGTAGCTCCATCAATTCTGAAGGTGGCACATATCTCTAGAAAACTAGTGATATGAGCTTACAAATCTTCTTCTAGAGAACCTTTAAAATGTAATTGTCATTAGACCATCTAAATGATTATATAAGCAAAATCACAAATTCATTTACAATTATAGCTGGTTTCACTATGCTAAAGTTAGCTCTACTAATTGAAGGCTTGATATAATTGAACAAGCTCTTCGATGCTTCACCATCATTGGTCAT
This sequence comes from Lumnitzera littorea, assembly GCA_024138015.1. Lineage (NCBI taxonomy): Eukaryota > Viridiplantae > Streptophyta > Magnoliopsida > Myrtales > Combretaceae > Lumnitzera > Lumnitzera littorea. Next base: position 58,583,558 of record JAMXBB010000009.1, read on the forward strand.
TATGCTAGTTTCCTCAAATGCACAAAAGACAAATAAAATAAGTTAGAAAAATATTTGAATTAGAAAAGAAATAGAAAAAATAACTAAAAGAGGAATAATAGAATAATAAAGGCATGAGCATTCTTGATTCATAGTCCCAGCAATAGCGCTAAAAATTGATATACGTGCATAAGGCAATATTAGGCAAGTGAACACATTAAGTAATAATAATGTAAACAATAGAGTCTAAGCTTGTCGATCCCCCTAAGGACTGTTCACATAATCACTTACACTTTACCATTTTACTAAAAAGGAGATATCAAATGCAATGATAAAATAAATAGATTAAGTTTTAAATAAAAGAAAATCAAATCAAATAATAAAAAAAAATAACTAACAAGAACAATTAATAAACCCTAAATAACCATAAGGATTTCTAGACTCTAATCACTTAGAGATTAACATACAATAATTCTAAAGATTTCTAATTTATTCCCTATCCTTATTAATCGGAGGTTTTCAATTAATAAATTTATAGGAACTCCTTTGCTATTAATTCGTAAACTTAACTACACTTTATTTAGTCGCTTCTATAATATAATAAGTTAAAATAACATGAAGAATAGGAATTCTTTATACATGTAACATAATAAATTAATTCCTAAAGAAGTCTATAACTTATTACTAAAGACTATAGTAATTCCCTTCAGTTTGGCTAATCTATTCATGTATTAGGTCTCATAACTTCAAACAAAATCAAATAATTAAGTTGAAATCTTAAATATAACAACTCGATCAATTCAAACCACGTAATTGAATTAATAAGAAATAAGGAATATTATTAGAATAAGTAAGATAAGTGCACTACATGTTAATTCAAGGTTCACAAGTCTAGATATCTAAAGATATATTCTAAAAATAAGAAATAAGGAATATTATTATTTAGGCATGTTTTTCATTTAAGTTAAGTAAGTTACCTAAGTGATTTATTAAGTATTAGTTAAGTAATATAGGTTTTAACCAAGATTTTAACCAAGCTTCTTACCTGATAGTTTAACTTAGGCTCTTGCTTAAGAAGTTTTTAACCTAAGTTTTGACTTTAGTAGATTTTTAGTGTTTATATACAAACAACATTCTGACCTACATTTTGACTCGAAGTGTGATGATATATATTCAATATTAGTCTACCTTCTAACTAAATTTCTGACTATCATTATTATAGTTATATATTGATTACTTTTATTAGACTACTTTCTAACCAAGTTTTTAGCTCTACTCCTACTTTTATATTTTATTAATCCATTTATAAACCCAACTTTCCCTAAGTGGGAAGAACATGCTCAATTATTTTTACAACATCAAAACATCTCAACCACTATCACCTATTCCACTCTTCTCTGAGCTTTATTTATTTTAGGAAGAATAAGATTAAGGTCATAAATCACATGTTTTAACTTAAACTCTAGTTTAAGTATAAAATCCTCAACTTAAAACTTAAAATTACTTATTTTTTATTATTGTATACTAGTGAAAACAAACTATAATTGAGTTTTTGCAAAATCAAGTAAGCTTTCTTTAGGAAAATTTACCACTGGTGCACTATTTTGAGTGAAACCAAAATTTTCTTAAAATCCAACTTCAAGATTTTAAAAATCTAACCACATAACATGAAAATATTATCCTTGCGAAGCTTCTACATAAAAATCTATAGTGAAATTACAAAATTGGAACTTTTAGAAATGTAATACAAAATTGATCATTAGGATGTTTTTTCTTAAAGTCCATATACTAACACTTAAAATTTTGAATATCTAGTTTGACATTTAAATTCCTCGCACAAAAATAGTTAAGAAAACCAAGTTTTATAATTTTTAGAAATTGTTTACTATCTTTAATAAAAATTTTGATAAAATCGAAAAAGTTAGACACTTATCGATGATTGCCTCTCTAGCTACTATAAGCTACCTCAAGTTTATCTATCCTCCAAGGCATGGCTCTTTCCTTTAGGTTGCAGTATTGTTTCACTCCTAGTTGTTGATTATACCAAGTAACCTTCAATACCTAGATTTACACAATTTTCCTAAAAATTCTTCAAAAATTCCATTTCTTCCTCTCTCTCTCGATTTTTTCAAGTTTCCAAATGACCAAATTTGTGAATGAAAGCCTACTTGTGTTTTTATAATAAGGAATGGGTTGATTTATCTAAATTTCCCTACCATCACATGTTAATAAGACTTGATTACGTGTCCAAAATTTAGTATTTACATCCACTAACTTGTTCCTACTAATATCTTAAGTCTGTTATGCCTCCTACAATTTTCTTCATGTTGCCACACATTCTTATAATTTTTTTTTCTATTTTCTTTTATTAATTTGGTGTAGTTTTGCATATATTCAAATATTTTGAATAGTTACAAGTATATATTTATATATAATAATTATATTATATATATATGTTTTCTATATATTATTATGTCATTCAATAATTTTATTACTTATATAATTTATCTTTCAAAATTCATCAATTATTAGTGCTAATATTGTACATTTCCAATATTTATATAATAATATAATAAAATTCACTATTTTAACTATATTTTTATTATTTTATTATACTTTCAAGATCCAAGTCTATGGAGTCTCTTCAACTAATGTTTCTAATTTATTCATAAATTTTTAGTTTAATCAAGTTATCTTTATAAACACTCTAAATTGACCACCTAGAATCAAGTTGCAAAAGTACAAAGCTTACAAAGCAATTATCATCAAATTGAATTAAGGAAAAAGATTAGTGAAAGACCATGCTCAAAACATGATATAAACTATTTGAGTGAAAGGTTATGCCATTTGGGCTAACTAACGCCCTAAGAACATTTATGTGACTAATAAACTATGTAATGGGTATTCAAATTAGCAAATGTGTTGTGATATACTTTTACGACAAATTGATCTATAGCAAGAACCTTGCTAACCATTTTGAATACCTTCGAGAAGTATTAGACGTACTATAAACCAAAAAGTTATAGAATAGTCTTAAGAAGTTCACTTTTTGATACTCGAAGTAATTTTTCTTGGATTTGTAGTTGGAAAGGTTAGAGTTTAGATGGACAAAGAGAGGACTAACACCATAGTTAATTGGTTGAACCCCATAGAGTATGACCAAGTTTAGAAGTTTCCATAAGCTAGCATCCTTTTATAGACAATTTATGTCACGACTTAGGGGACAGTCTAGTCAGACAGACACCGTATATAACATAAAGGACTACAGATTAGTTAACCTTCTAATCATAAACCGTTCATACAATATACTAGGCTTCTATAATCACTAGCTTCCTAAGAATATATAGATCAAAATATATCATCCCATACTCATATTTACATAATATTTAAGCTGTAAAGGTTATATTAAACATAATGTAGTACATTTGGATCTACAATACAATCAAGATGAAAAGTACACGTAAAAAAGTCTACTTAATTAAGTCCTCTTGACACTCGGAATGGCCCACTCTTGCCCCAAAGTCCTATGCTAACCTTTGGCATCCTATGGTCAGCATCAACAAAAAGATAATTCTACATCAAAAGCTTAAGAGGGTATAAGCTAATGCTTAGTGAGTAAACCCTCAACTATATCGACAAGCAAATTATAAACACATTAAGTACAAGCATATGAATGAATGGGTAATTAGTATGCCAAAACAATACATATAGTTAACTAGCTATTATATACAACTCAAATTTAACACTCTTCGAAGGTTAGAGTATACATGGTACCAATCAGATCCGGGTATTATACTAGAACTTAATTTTCTATGAAACTCCCATATTTCATATTTAAATAAATCATTTCTTTTATTTCAATTAAAAACCAAGTTCTAAGTATAATTGTAAATGGGCCTCCGTAGTCTACACTCACCCCTAAACGGAGGCCTCTGGACTCGACTCTTAGTTAGGCGGTTGGCGCCTCAAATGCCTAATATTCCCGTAGGCCAGGATAAAATCATATTGTACGTGTGCACTATACTAAACCATTATAAATAACAACCCTCGTATAGCCTCTCCTTACCTCTATGTAATATGATGGCCAAAATTAATGTATATGTGATGCATGCAATGCATGTTCCAATTTCTTTTTATCAGTCGAGTATAGCTAAGTTTGATTATTGTATGACTAAATGATAGCACAAATAGTATGATCATTATCTATACTATTATGCAACAAACAATTCGTTATCAGTATTTAAGGTAAATTCACAATTCAATAAATAATAACACTTATAAGCATTTCCTGACTCTACACAACATTCAATTAACAAAGTCATTTAAATTCGCTAGCTACAAGCATATACAAGCATGGAATCATAGGGTAATTACTCACTCGACCATGACGTCTCATGCTAATCGTAATAATCCGTCGAAAGATCCAAACTCTCGTTGAGATCACATGATCATTATGAGATAAAGATGATAATAAGTAACTAAGTTAACTAATGATTCTAAGTATTTATTTACTTAATTCTACTTAGATTCTTATTAGTATTCCTTTGGTTGAGCATTATAGTTAACTATATGTAACTTCCTTGTACTATTTTCAATATTTATGAATTTATAGTCATTTTTCATCGTTTTCGAATATATGTTCACATGGTAAGGTCTATTTTGGACGTTAAGGCCTGTGTTTTACGATATGTGTTAGAATTATTATAATCTTAATTATTGTGACTTGAATATTCTTATTTGTTATTTTTGTATCTTATTTTATTACTTTATGATCTAATTAATCATTAGATTCTTATATTTTTATAGTTTTGTATTGTTATTACTATTATGTGTACTTAATTAAGGTTAATATAAGTTGACATATGTATTAGGGGTTTATTGGGGTTTCGGCCCATATATGAACATATATATATATATATATATTATATTATTGCTTTATTATATTATATTATGTTTTATTATATTAGATGGTTATGTTATAACCCACATATGTACTTACTTTATACTTATGTATTTATACACCCTATACATATGTTATGTGTACGTATACTTCTAATGTATTTATACATATACCTATATATACATACGGTTGTATACGTATATTTATACGTATTTTCGTATGTCCCTAATATACCTTTAGGAAATCTTCATATAATTCACATATTTGCATGTTTATAAGTTTGGTTAATATGCTATATGTATATATACTTAGTATTTTTATTATTTTTGATTATGTACATAAAGAATACCCATGTATAAGAATACCTAAACATATGTACATGTATTTATACTTTATGCTTTTTCTAGAATCCTCATGTACATCTTCCTTACATATACTTATGTTCTCTTGATTTTGTCTATGTACATGTATATTTATACTATGTATCCTTTTAAAGTTGTACATACACACTTCATGTGTATCTATATGCCACACATATATATATATATATATATATATATATAAGAATTTTTACACTTATATATATGGATATAAAGATTCATATTTGTACTAACATATATATACATGTTACATAAGGATTCTAATACTACTATCATATGCAAAATTAGTCAAATGTTAAATCAAGAGATATAATGGAATTATACCTTTTTTTTCTTGTAATATGAAAGAGGAGTTTTTGTATATGAAGTGGTAATTTGGAAGTTGTTAATGAAAGAACTAAAGAGGGAAAATAAGAACTAGAAGAAGGACAAGAGAGAAGGGAAGGTTTCGATTGGGAAGAGGGAAGGAAAAAGGGTTTTGTTTTTGCTCTAAGTGTGTTTTTAAATGAAGTTTGGAGTGGGGTCTAGTTGCTTCCAAAATGGGACGGCAAGGGGAAAGAAAAGAAAGAAAAAGACATGTAAAGAATGAGAAGAAATCCATGGAAAAGAATAGAGAATTTTAGGTTGAAAACGACACATGTTGATTTTAGTCAACACTTTGACTTGACATTAGGCAATACTTGAGTTAGTTGACACTTGAGTTTTGACTTAGTTATCTTTCTTAATTTAAATGTAATTAGTGTACATAATAATGGAATTAAAAATAATTAAGGGAAAAATTAAGGGAATGAAAAGAAATATAGGATTTGATGAAATAATTAGTAAAAATAATTTTTAGAATCTTTCTCTAAATATTTATATTCTATATATAATATTTAGCATGATATTTATTATAACTATTATGAAAAGCACAATTTATAATACTAACATTGATTATATGTAGTATAAATATTAACTAAACACTTAATAAATTAATATGATTTATAATGCAATATTATAGTTTCTAATAAATTAATTTAGTATTGTACATATTTATGAACAATTGGAAGTCATCTTTAATCATTGGTTAATGACTTTATATGATTTAACATATTATTAAGCATTGATATTCGATTAAGGTTTATCATGAAGTTATAACGAATTAGTAAGTTTATATACTTAAAGTTATTGTTCTAAGGTTTATATTATTTTTGGGAGCAAACTTTAGTATTTATATACATTTAGGGTCTAAAAGTTTTATATACGATTGAATCTTCGATAGTTATCTTAAGGTTTTATATCTTAACTAACCTTGTCAACTTTTAGGATTGTCTAACGAACTTGAGTTTACGTTAGATGTTAGGTCAAAAAATTTTAGAGGTTTACAGTTTATCCACAACTTCAACACAATTGTTACCCCTTCGATCGAATTGAATAAGAAGGGCATAGGATTCGGATGGACAGATTAAGCTCAACAAAGCTTTGATGAGATTAAGAGGAAGTTGACTATAACACTAGTACTTACCCTGTTGAGCTTCGAAAAGGTATTTAAACTAAAGTGTGATGCTTTTGGAGTATGGATAAAAACCGTACTCATGTAAGAACGGAAACTGTAAGCCCTAAAGCTAAGCCAATTGATCGTAGGATTGAACTTAGAACATAAGGTTTTAGGCGATCGATTAAAGAATCCGATCAAACTCAAATTATAAACTATTAAAAGAAATATTAGTAAAAATAATCCTGTAACTTGAATTTAAGAAAATAAGTAATAAAATAGGAGACTATAAAATTTTTAAATTTTAAGCATAATAATTGCTAATTACCGAAAAGGCAAAAAATATAATTTAATAACTAATAAATTACTAAAGATAGATTATATGTATACTAAAAATTTTAGAATGACTAAAATAATAATTAAGAATGTTCACATGTACCTCACATGTATTTACGTATAGATAAAAATACGCAAAATTACTTAAATTAGGCAAAAACTTAGTAAATAATTAAAGAAAATTATAAATTAACTGTGGAAAAATCAGAAAAAAATCAGAAGAGTATGGAATGATGCAAATCTGGTCATGGTAAGTCAGAATCTGAAAAAGAAAAATTAACCAATTAAATTAAGACAACACAAAAGCCAAAAATTAAGGAATAAGGCAATTGTCTTCTCCAATTTAATGCACAATAAATCCCCTAAATCTCTATAAATAGCAAGAAAAATTACAGAGCTCATTTGGGCAGTTTGGAAAGTGAGAAAAATAGAGAGAGGTGAAAATTGAGAGAAAAATTCGGGTTAGAAAAAAATTAGGAAAAACTGTGCAATTAGGGCCTTTAAAGGGAACCCCCACCAGATGAGCAGCTGGAAGTGAACAGCCACCACCACCACACGGTGGTGGCAGTGCCCAAGCCTGTCGACAAGGCTACGGCGGCCGGCGGTAGCCGAAGCCACCCAGATCGGTGAGTCCAATTTCCAGCCCGATTCTTATATAATTTTGTAAAAATAGTAAATATTATTAGAAAATCATGAATTTTGTTATTATAGAATATTTTTGTATGTAGTTTGTAGGGAAAATATTATTTTGATGAAAATATGTCTCATGATATAGGATCCTTAAAAAATCATGTAAAACCGAGCATGTTTCGGTTTAGAAATAAATGGCTTTAGGAGTGTAGTTTCGAGCCCAAAATTTTTGTGTAGATTACTTAGATGATATAGAATAGTGCTATGAAGCTCGTTTTCAAAAATTAATTTTTGAAATTTTTAGGCCTTAAAATGAGGCATAAAATGGGTAATTTAGGGTTAATTAAGTAATTAAATTATTAATTACTGATTTAGTGAATAAATATATGTTTTAGGATGTTGAAATTTGATGGAGTATGATATTTATAGCATTTAGGGTGTTAGATGTAATTATTAGGTTAATTATGTAGTAAATGAGTAATAGGGAAAAATAGTAAATTTTAAGCTAATTTTGTAAATTAGGGTAATTAGTAGTAAAATCTGATTTAGGATGAATCTAGACATTTTGAAATGATAATTGATGTTTAGAGATAATAATTACAGTGATAGAAATATTAAAAATGTATTATATACATAAAAGGTAATAATACATAATATGTAATTTTTAGAAATATAATAAATAGAAAATATTATAATAAACATTGATATTTTGATAATAATAAAAATGTATAATAAATCTGATAGGAAACTTGAATTTATGGAATTATATGAAAAATATAAAAAATTTCTCACATTAGGAGTGAATTCGGTACACTAATACGGATTTAAGTGTACTGGGTAAATTAAATACTGACTAGAGGTAATGATGATATTTAAGAGATCGAGAAGTAATATGATTAATTTCACATTATGGGTTGAAACGAATTTCTAGGGTTGGAATATAAAACACTACTTAGAAATCAAATTAGAACCTAATTTAAAAATTTATGCGGAAATCGAACTCGAACCTAACCCTAAACCTAGAATAATTGTAAAAGACTGATGACCTAGATAATTAGGTATATTAAACCCTAAACAAAACATAATAATAAGCTTTATAGGAGAAAATGAACCTATAATCATTATATGAAAACTGAAACTACGTTTGTGTTATAGGGATGATCAGCGATGGCCTAAGCAAATCGAACCTCGAATGAGTGAGCGAGGAGTCGAGGTAAGTTGGGATTAATACAATACTGTATTTTGGAGGCTTAAGATTATGCTTGGTTGTGTTTGTTAGATAATTAAATGTGTGCATATGCTTGATTATGGGTGATGCTATGATTCTGTTTGTTATTCTGGCATATATTATATGATTTGTATGAAATGATTGATCACCTTAAACTGGATTTAATCAAATATACGACCAGTAATCATAATTGGACATGCATGGCAACTTATTAGGGGAACTTAGGACTCTCCAGCCAAATACTAACCTTTTCAAAAGGGATAGCACAGGATTGCAAAATGGTCCTTTCTTTATCTTGAGTTAAACTAAGTGACAGGAGAAGAGGTCGCGGCGAAGCTGAAGACAGTGGTTCGAAGGTAGTCGCGGAAGGAGCAAGGTCTCCATTATACAAGCTTGGGTTTGGTCGTGAGCTATTGCATTAACGACAACTCCTCAACCTGGATTAGAGTGGGTGCAATTTCTTTAATCTCACGACGGGTTGGACAACGTCGTGCGATGGCATTTACTTAAACATGCATTACACTTAATAAGTTAATTGAAAACCTTGTTGTGTTTATGGTATAATTTTAAGTCTTCCATCCTAACTTATTGAGCTGTGGTTGCTCACATCCCTATAGACGTCGTGCAGGTACTTGCTAAGAAGCGGCAACAACTACTCTGAAGCTAGCAACTGCTGGATCCTGAGGAGTGAGGAAAAATATTGAAGAACGAACATATATTCTTAAGGTCTAAGTTTTGTTTTAATTAGAATTTTTCATTTTTGAATAATGTAATAACTGAATTTATAGTATATATATATAAATTTTCTCACTTTCTTAAGTAAATGCTTTATCTAAATTACAAACTGTTTACTTTAAAGCGGGTTAGTCGTAGACGCCTTATGTAGATCAGGTTTAAAATAGTGGTTGTAAGGCTAACTTCTATCTTAGGGTGGTTTATACGACGGGGCTGTTACTATTCTGCCGCTTCGGGGCGTGACAGAAACCTATTGCATTCTTCAGGGAAAAGCTCGGAGGTGTTACCTTAAACTACTTAATATACGAGAAAGAATTCTATTCCCTCATTCGAGCTCTTAAAATACAATAACATTATCTATTACTTTGGGAATTTGTGATTTATATGGACCATGAGCTATTGAAGTACCTCCATAGACAATAGAAGCTTTCTCGATGGCATGTAAAATAGGTTGAGTTTCTTAAAACATTCTTATATGTGATTAAGTATAAGGAAGGTAATTACAATTTTATAGTAGATGCCTTATCACAAAGGTACGTATAGATCACTTAAGTATAAACTAAGATACTTGGTTTTAGGTTATTGATTGAGCTTTATGAATAAGATGCGTACTTTAGTCCCATTGTGGCTAAGTGTAAAGATGGAAAAGTCATGGATGGGTATTACCAAGCTAATGGTTGCCTCTATGAGAGAAGAGAGCTATGTATTCCAAACAGTTTAGTACGTAAATTTCTAATTTGAGAAGCCCATGTTAAAGGATTAGCCAACTAATTTGGAGACAAAAGAACTTATGAGCTACTGAAGGAGTATTTCTTTTAACTTAGGATGATGAAGAACGTTCATCATGTATTAGAGAGGTGTTCGAAGTGTAGAAAGGCTAAAGGGAAGAAAGAGCCCTATGGGGAATATTCGCTATTAATACCGAGTTAACCATTGACCGACCTAAGCATGGATTTCATGCTCAAACTTCTATAGGCTACTTAACATCATGATTCCATCATGGGCATGGTAGGTTAGTTTAGTAAGATGGCCCATTTCATTCTCAACAAAAAGACCAATGAGGCTTTTTATATTGCTAATATTTTCTTGCAAGAGGTACAACTACATAGAGTTCCATGTAATATCATCTTGGATAGAGGTTTGAAATCTACCATTTTCTTCTTGAAGACACTATGGTGGAGACTTAGGACAAAATTAATGTTTAATGCCTCTTTTCACCTTAGACTGGTACACAAATTAAAGTAGTAAACATGATAAGACACTAAGGCCATTATTCCAAGCTATAGTAGACAAGAACTTGCACAACTTGGATCTTTGTCTACCTATTGTAGAGTTTGCGTAAAATAAGTTTACCTATAGGTCTACCTCTTAATCGCTATTTGAGATCGTCTATGGCTTGAACTTAAACCTACTAATAAGATTAGTATCTAGAAGGTCATGGATTAGCTTGTGCAAACAATGTCTAAGCAAAAAGAGATTGGTAGCTAAGGAAGAAAGGTCATAAACTTTCAACTAGGGGATTTGGTATAAGTACACCTTAGTAAAGATAGATTCTCTAGTCACAAGGTTAATAAATTATCACTATGAATAGATGGCCCATTTAGAATCATTAAGAAAATCGACAACAATCATTATGAGCTAGACTTACCAAAAGGATATGGTGTCTCTCCTACCTTCAATTTGTTCAATCGAACTTCTTATATCCTAGATGAAGCTGAGCTTGACAATTTGAAGGTTAATATTTAATAACCATAAGGTGTTAATGGAAATCCAAGGTCTAAATTGTTTATGCTACTTAATTTGCATAATGTGCCAACCTCTTTTGATACACTACCATCCATGGAACTAAGGATGGCAACCTTTAGTCCACTAACTCATGCCTAACTAAAGGGCTTTAGAACATGGTCACCCATCAAGTAGACTAGGACAAGCCTATATATACCAAAAGATTTTGAGCTCATTATGCACTGAACTATTATACTATCATTTGAGCTTTAAGGCCTTCGGCTGAGCTACATGTTACACCAGGAGACCTTGGGTCTGTTAACCTTCTACCTGCTATCCCAAGGTCACTAGCATGGTTATCAAACTTGCAATACCTAGAATTATTAGAAAATTTATAGAATCGAAACGTAAAATTGAAATATAGAAATGTAAGTTTGTACAATTTATGTAAAATAGCTTTCAAGAAACTATAAATATACTTACAGTAGTTATAAAAAATTTGAAATAATGATATAAATAAAGAAATTAAGAAATTAAGTTATTTTTCTATAAAAAAACTCTTAATCTATAATCTAACAATTACATAATAAGGATAAGCAAGGTTGAAACTATTTTTTTTTTTCTGTTATTTTGTTTGAAAAAAAGTAATAAATTAAAGAAAACCAAATATTCTAACTCATTTTAAGTTGCTAATGATATAAATTTAAATATATGGCTTTTCTTATAAACTTTTTTATTGGAGTTAAAATTCAGATGAAAGCTATAAATATCGAAGAAGGGACTAGGAGAGTGAAAAAGAGAAAAAAAAAATTAGAATAGGATAGAGAAGATGTGTTAATGCATTAATAGTCAATAAGATAATAGAAGGTTAGTTATATTTTCTTATTTTTAGCCCATTCGACTTATATTTATATAAATGAAAAACTTGGTTAAAAACATAAATTTCTACTGAGTTTAATATGTAAAATCAGTTAAAAATGTAACTTTATACCGAGTTTATGTATATTTAACTCAAAAAAGTTTTATAAAATCGTAAACTTATAAAATCGTATTAGTAGAATTGCAATTTTGATAACTATAGTCACCAGTTGCTAAGAACAACCCCTCACTTCTTTGCTCCCTCTATAGTAGTTTGTCTTTTTTGCTAAGTGTCTATCCAATGTGAGATTGTCATGTGTCTTAACAAGAGTGTGAAGGAATCTACTGGTCGAGAAGGAAGAGAATTTAGTAATAGTTTCAATCTTGTACCCCTTTATTCATTATTAAAAATTTGAAATCAAAGAAGTAAAGAGAGAGAGAGCAAAAGGCATGTGGTTAATATTTGGAATTTAAGGATTTCGGCTATAACTATCAACATTATTGTCTATGATAACATACAATTTTAGGACAATATAAAGTCATGTATTCTAACAATTGATTTTAGGGCAATATATAGTCGCATGTTGAATATATAATTTTATATATTGTATTATTGAGATTATTTTTATCTTAACCTCATATTTTGGATTATTTATAAAAGACATAATATTTTTTCCTCTCCCTGTGCGTTCATCTTTTCTATATTTTAGATTAATTCTTATAAGTCAATTATTTATTTTTTTCCTAGTATTTTATTAGGTTTTTCTTCTTTTTATTTTTACTTTTAAAAAAAAAAACCAATTATACATATTATAATTTGGAAGGAGATTTAAAATTGATTTATCTTAATGGAAACCAATTTATGATATTAAATTACAATAACCTCGACTCTTTTTGTTTTTATTTCATAAAATAATAAAGTGAGCTAAAATTTCTACATAAATAAGATTCCATTAATAATTAGTTGTAGCTAAAGCACTTAGTACGATAAGAAAAAGTAAACTCCTTACCATTTTAAATTTTAATTGGGCATTTAACTAAAAAAAATTAACTAGATAACTGGTTTTCTTATTCTTATAAACATTTAACATTAGTTAATCAACGAATTAAAACTTAACAAATTCAAAAAATTGTAATTATCCTTCCACAAACAAGTGCACACAAGAAGCTACAAAAGCTTAAAAAGGAAAAACGGAACCCTAGAAACCCTCTGGAAGGAGAACTTTCGCTCTCTAATCTCGGTTTCTTCTTCTCCTTCTTCTCAAATGCTCAACTCGCCACGTTAACATAATATCAAATCCTAGTCTTCTCATTATCACTCTTTATTTCGAACCATTGGTTGTATGATCGCGTGATTGTGTTGTTTTTCTCGATTCCTCATGGTCACTAGCTCTTATTTTGTTCGGCGATTGATCAATCGACCTCGTTTTACTTCTTTGCACTGGTCGGTATTTTGTATTCTGCGATTTTTTCAATTTGTGCTATATTTGGCTTTTTTTGCCTGAAAATTGAATTTTGATCGATTAATTGGGTGGATTACAGCGATTATCTCTGTTATATGTGGAAAATGCGGTGCTTCTGGTTGTTTACCTTGTAAATCGAATTTGGACCGGTCAATTTGGTGGATTGTAGTGATTACTGCTGTTATTTGTGGAAAATACTGTGTTTTTAGATGTTTAGCTTGTAAATTGAGTTTTGATAGATTGATGCGGTGGAAGAATGGCTAGTACTTTTATTTGAGGAAAACTGAGAGTTATTTTGTTTGTTTGGCTTGTAAATTGAATTGGGATTGATTAATTTGGTGGATTTTAGTACTAGTAGTTGAGATTTTAATAAATGTTTGAGTATTTGCTGAGTTTCACATTGCTACAGATATTTTGGGAAAATGTGTTGTGTAAAATGTTATCTAATATAATTTTAGTGCTATTATGTTACCTATTTCTATGTTATTCGGTAAGTATGTGATATCTTGTAGTGTAATTTCAGCTAATTAGACAAAATTCAGATGATGTAATTCTCTTGTTGTATAATTTGTTAAATTACATGGTTTATTTACTTGCAGTATTTGCATTTAGGCTACTTTTTATTGTTTTAGAGTTCCGGTAAAAATGTTGAGTGGAGCAGTCCTAAAGGCTGGGCAGTTCTACATTGTGGTGATTTCTAATTTGACCTCTGTTATGAAGTAGATTTTCGAGTCATGAGAAGAAGAAAAGAAAACTGAAAAAATTGACTAGAGGTTCAGGCTACAGCGAGCTTTGTAAAATAACTTTTGCTTAGGATTAGTCAATGTGATGTTAAACTAATTTCATTTTGGGAAGTTTCATCTTCTTAGTATTTCTTGAAGGAATCATGCTAATTTAGATTATGAAAACTGGACAAGTTGAGTATATTGTCTCTGTGAGGTTGTTAGATGAATATTGTTTAAATCTTCTTCTGATAGTGAGCTCAAAATCATTCAGATAGTCTTTGGGAATTCTTTGTGGACTTTATGGGTGCACCTAAGCAGAAGTGGACAGCAGAAGAAGAAGCTGCCTTGAAAGCTGGGGTACTTAAACATGGAGCTGGGAAATGGCGTACTATACTTACAGATCCTGAATTTAGTGCCATCTTGAAAATGCGATCTAATGTGGATCTTAAGGTAATTCTTGTTAACAACGTATTCAAACATTTCTTGTTGGATCATAACGAAAGAAAAATTTCCAGCAAAGGATCTTAAAGCAGTTATTATAATTGTCCCTCTTGGCTTATATTGTGAACAGGATAAGTGGAGAAACATAAATGTCACCGCCATATGGGGTTCAAGGCAGAAGGCTAGACTTGCTCTTAAGAAGAATCAGCTTACTCCTAAGCATGATACAGACCCTTTAGCTTTGAGCACCGTGCTAAAGAATGAAGATGAAATTCTTGATGCTAAGCCTCTTGCAGTTGCTGATGGGTTGATGAATGGTGGTGGATCAAAAGAAAGGACAAGAAGGTTTGGTTCCTTTTATTTTAAATGTGGTGTGATTATCATTTTACAAATATTTTGTGTTGATACGATGTCGTCCAGGAATCTACTTGTTGAGGTGTGTTTGTAGGAGATGTGCGATCTACCATTTTGATTGAAGGGAAGGGCATATGGCTTCTTTGATTTGAAACTGCATCAAGTTTTTTGGTCCTCATTTAGAAATTAAAGGTTGCTTTACTGCTCTATTATTTATCTTTGTCCTTCCTGGAAAGTCCTAGTAATAGGTGGAAAGGTAGAAGTGGATCATGAGATTTCCCACATTATAGACCAGAATGTTATTTTGGAGTTGCATGTATGGTGTTTGCTTTGTTTCTTTCCTGAGGCATGTGCATCCTCAAACTGTTTATAAAGTGCAGATTGTGTTGCATAATGAAATACATAATCTGAGCTCCTTGTTATGTTCTCAATTAGGGTCTTCTAAAATTCAGTTAGACACTATGGCTTACTTGAACATGGGATTAGAACTAAATCTAATGGTGCAGGTTTGGAGATTTTCTCTACTTTATGAATTGGGTAAAATCTGCTGGTACATGTGGATTTTCAGATGCCTTTGAGGTTTCTAGAATGTTAACTTGAGAAGTAATGAACCTGGTTGATACCTGCCTCTTACTGTATCTTCTTGTCACTGTTGATGCTGGACACGCAGCATAAAATTGCAAAGCCTTTGAAATGATGCTGGCATGCTATATATTTTTTTCCTTACAGTTTTTAGTACCTTTTCTTTTGGTAGTTTTAGATCTTTCTCTTCAGGAACCAAGTTGTATAATGTGCTCATCTGGTTCTCACGAACAAGATCTTACTAAGTTTTAACAGTGCCAATGGAAATCCCTTTTAAAATATAACCTTTTAGGCAGGTGTATTTTTGTGTTTACTTCAGCTGTAGGGTGTTGTACTTGAGGTTGTTCTTGTCCATTTTTTTTTTCTGATACACGGGGCTGTTTTTGTCTAGACTTTCTGATTATTTTAAAACCATGGATGCAGGGTGGAGGCACTTATCTTAGAGGCTATTACGAGCTTGAAGGAGCCAAGTGGTTCTGACAGGGCTGCAATTGCTGCATACATTGAGGTAGTATTATTGACAAATATTGCAAAAGGAAATAATAAATGTACAAAGTAAAGGAAAACAGAGCACTTACTATTATGGAGGTTAGGAGCTAATCAATTTGCTTTTGTGGTTTGAGCTCTTTTTCTTTAGTAATATATTTGTCTCTTTTTCTTTTGTATCTCTAATAAGATGGCTTATTTTTGTGTCAATACTGTATGTCGAAGGGTGATTCTCGTTCTGGTAAATGAACACTTGCAATAGGAGAAAACTGCTATAAAGGATGTTGAAGGGTGCTCTAGTGCGGCCATTTCGATGTTTAAGTTAACCCTCTTTATAAAAGTAAAATTTTTGAATGATTATAGGAGTAAAAGAATGGAGAAGAGGGTTCTCTTATTTTGAGTCTTGCCTATTATTTATAATGAGTTAAGAGAGTGGAATGAATCGTTGGACTAGACTTAGATATTGGACTCACTAATATAAACCTACATAATAAAATGCCTAGCAACACTTATCCTTTACTTTTTTTAGTGATGAAGTCGGAAAAGAGAGTATGTAAGGAGGTTGATTTTGTGAGATTTCTAGAAGGTTTATAATCTTAGCCTAAGGAGGTTAAAGCGCTTGGAGAGGCAAATGCTTGAAAAGGCAAAAAAACCAAAGTGATTGAAACATCTATAAATATTAGTATGCCTAAAAAAGTAAAGACTTGAAAAGGTTAGAGTGCCTAAAGCTTGAAGAAGTGAAGGCCTAAAAAGGCGAGAGAGCTCGAAGAGGCAATAGCTTAAAAAAGCTAAAGCACCTAAAGAGGTGAGGGCCTAAAAAAGTTGATACGCTTAAAAAGGCGAGAGCGCCTAAAGAGGCGATAATCTAAAATAGCCAAAGCTCCTAAGGAGGCGAGAGTGCTTGAAGAAGGGAGGGTCTAAATAGGTCGAAGCCCCTAAAAAAGTGAGGGTACCTAAAGAGGCAAGAATATGTGAAGAGATGATTGTGCTCGAAAAGGCAAGAGCCTAAAGAAGTTGGTATACTTGAAGAGGTTGATATGCCTGAAAAGGCAAGAGCTTGAAGAGGCTTGGAGAAGCATATGCTAGTCGTCTAATTTGAGCATAACTTGTGCCAAATAGAATCGTATGATAGACTAGTTGGCCTCTAGTCCGTTATAGTATCGGACCATGGGCTTACTTACTCTTTGTCCATATTAGTTGTGGGACTTAGAGCTGTCATGGAGTATTTTGTTAGCAAAGTATGTTTGCATGGGCTAAAGGCAAAGGATGCTTCTCTATCCTTAATTCATATTTGATTACCTGCGTTTGTCTCCAAAGGAGCTAAAAATAGACCTTAGAAAATAAATAATGAACGAATCATAAATCGTAGTAATAGAGTTGTACTCATCTTCTATTAATATGGATGCTTGGTCTTGCATAGTATCTCCAAGTTTACATGTTAGAGTTGTTTGGCACAAGTTATTGGGTCGTAACTTGGTGCACATGCTTGGAGTAGCTCGACAAGACATATTGTTGCTTGACTTAGCATGTGATAAATAGCTTAGTTCAAGCAAGTGGAGGAGACCGATCAAAGATCTTATTTTGTCTATATGTGCTCTTAGTACTACAAGGAGTGGGAAGAAAGTGGCTCAATAACAAGCTCAGATCTTGCCACAGCTATTTGTAGCTAATTGGTGCTATGAAATTAGACTGGTCTGCATGGTGCAAAATTTAGCTAGGAATTATTTGGACGTGTTTCTGCAAATAGTTTACTTAGATGTTCAATTTAGTACAGGTAGAACTTGCCATGGAGTACAAAGAAGTCATGGGTTTAGAGCTTTGGAGCTACTATTCAGTATTGTCGTTACTCAAGATGTCGAAGCTTGTCATCATGTAGAGTTTGGCATAGGAGATGGAGAATTACACGACATTTGAATGGATAACTCGGCTTCTTAGCCATTGCCATATGTTGGCAGCACTTAATCGGCAAGTTTGGAGTATAAGTCGGCAGTTTGGCCATTGGGCACGAAGCTCAGAAAAACAAATTTGGCTTGAACTTACCCAGTTTGTTATATTGCAAAGAGCTCAGTAAAAACTTTTTATCAAAAGAAGTTGCAAATCAAGTAGTTGTTGCTTTGTAAGGATAGCTTGACTTTAGTTAACTAGCTTGGCACAAGTCACTGAATACAACAAGAAGAGAACTAGCTCGATGACTTAACTCGCACCATGGGTAGCAGCTATTTGAGCTCGGCATTTCCTTCATTATATTCACAGAAGGTTAGATTTTAATGCTCAAGGCCGTAACTTCATGGAGTTAAGCTCGATGAGTTGGTTGCTCAAATCTAAGTTGTCCACACATAAATGCCGTTGATTTTAGCTCAAATTTGTGTGTCTAGACTAAATGCTATATTCAATGAAGTGCAAAGAAAATTGACTCATTTAAGTAGGATGCTCCCTGTTACTCGTTACTGACCATTGGTTGGTAATATGTAGTGCAACTCGGCAAGCAGTCGGTGCAACTTAGTACGATTTGATTATAATTGGCTTAGTAGGAACTTGCTCAGGCTTACATAGGCGTCCTCATGGTATGGAGCGGGAAGCGTTGGGCTTCTTAAAGTGTAGAGCAATAGCCAAATTGGATTGTAGTTCAGATCCATTACTCATTAAGATGATTAAGGTTAACAATGGAATCAAATTGCAGGAGCTGGGCATTTATTAGAGAAGGTTGGAAGCTTGTAATTGGCATATGTTATTGAAAAATCCTTTGTCAACTTAATGAAGCTTGGATTATGTTGCTAAACATCATCGTCTTTCTAAGTTGCTAAGTACTGGGATCTTAACATACTCATATTCAATCAATATTTAAATTTCTTTCACATTTTACATCTTAGAGCTTGGCCTACAGATGTACTTGATCTACTCGACACTTCGGCAGCACATATTAGAAAGATTCTTGGCAGTTGGTGTTCTTCAAGTTTAGCTACTCAGCATGAATCGAAGTCTAGTACAAATTGAAACTTAGCCTATTTAAGAAGCAGCTTCGATAAATTGCTCTTGGCATTCAGCCATGGAAGCACTCTTTTCGATACTTAGCAAATATTGTTCCAATTTAAGTTTGTAGTAGCTTTTTGTCAACTTAGTGTGGAGCTTGGCGACTTGTAGACTTGGACAAACTTAGCGTCTCGGCAAGAATTGAGAATAATTCAGCTCAGATTCCTTAAGAGCTACTCGAAAAAGCTAGGTTACTCGGTAAAAGACTCCTGAATTCGTCCTTATTTGACATTACTATCACTACTCGCACTGGCTTGGCATGTGAATCACTTGAAAGAGTTGGAGTTACTCGGCATATTAGGTGATGAACATATTAAGTCATCACGACACATGAAGTTGGTTGTAGCCGACAGCAATTACTTGGCGACTCAAGAATTGGATTGCTTAGCACTGTCATTATAGCATAGCTCAAACAAGCTTGGTGGATGTGAATAAAGGAACTTTGACAAATTGGAATGACTTGGAAAATTCAGCATCCCTATCATCATTGTAAGCCAACAAAAATTGCTCGGCCTTAAAAGCTCCACGTAAGTTTCTTAGCACATTAGAAGATCGAACATTTGGGCGCAACTCTGTTTGAAAATTCGACTTGGCGAGAATTGCTCGGCTATGAACAACCGTATGCTTGATTTCTTGGATAC
The DNA here is from genome assembly GCA_024138015.1 of Lumnitzera littorea. Lineage (NCBI taxonomy): Eukaryota > Viridiplantae > Streptophyta > Magnoliopsida > Myrtales > Combretaceae > Lumnitzera > Lumnitzera littorea. Next base: position 58,603,525 of record JAMXBB010000009.1, read on the forward strand.
TTGTTATAATTTGGAAGCACTTTGCTTCTTGACTATTTCAACAATTCGGCACAATGCTTGAAGTTTCAACTTAGCTTGTTGCTCAGATCGACCTTTGATGGGAGACTACCTGACAGGATTTTCTCAAAAAGAAATTACCAATTGAGAAGGAACTTATTGAAGAAGCCATACTAAAATCACTTGTTGCCAACCATAATTGATCGGATGAGCAATCGAAGATTTATATGATTCAAATGTCTAAATTGCGACAACCTTGATAGACATATATGCTTGGTGTAGAATCATTAATAAGATGTTTTTGGCATGTACCAGTAGATGATTTTGTTCTAGACAATTCACCAACCCACTCAAATTGGCAAACGGAGTACTTAAGTGAATTCGAAAACCAAACAAGTGGCAATAAATGAAGGCAATTTTCAATCTAAAATTGCAATTTATCCCAGCAAGTAGGGCCATGACGGTTGTTCGAGGTAGTTTTCCGTTTTCATGGCACAAGCAGGTTTTGAGAAGATATCAAAAAAAAAAAAAAAATCCATCCATAACGGTAGGAAAAATAATAACATCATCTTCAGCTAGTCTTTGCATACTAACGAAGTAAAAATTGTAAAATGTGAAGAGATCTTACCATTATGATTAACCCATATGCTAGGAGTATGTAATGGCAATTGTTTTAGACTTGGACAGAAATGGAGAAAACAAAATTATCATGGACCATATTTTACATAACAAACTTTAAGCGACAAAGAAATAAACATCTCCACAAAATCACATATTCAGATCACAATATGAACAAATTTTCCAAGATTATAGAATTTTGAAGAATCACAAAAAACTGTGGCTTTTAACCAAATAATCGTGTGATTCTCAAAGACGGTACTAATTATTGATGAGTGATTCTTGTTCCAGTACATGAACATCTACAACATAAGAAAACGGTTATAGGGGAGTGCTAAAGGGTGTTTCGGTGTGGCAATTTCAATATTTAAGTTAATTTTCTTCATAGGAGTGAAATTTTTGAATGGTTATAGGAATGAGAGAATGGAGAATAGGGTCTCTTTACCTGAAAGTCTTGCCTGGTATTTATATTTATAATGAGTTAATGGAGTGGAATGGGTCGTTAGATTGAGCTTAGATATTGAGTTTACTAATATAAGCCCACATAATAATTATAAAAAAATGTCTATCAACACTTTGCATGCATTTTTTAGTTCTCTTTTTAGCTGTTCTTGTTTTCCATATTATCTTAATGCAATGATTTTTGGGATCTCCTAAGTTGTTGTGCTATTTATTTATTTTTTATTTTCTTTTTTTTCCTTGTTGGTTTAGAACCTAGGTTTTTTCATTATATTAACAAGTCTTGTTTTGGCAGGATCAATATTGGGCGCCGGCAAACCTTAAAAAGCTATTGTCAGCAAAATTGAAGCTTTTGATTGCCAATGGAAAACTGATCAAGGTTTTGTATCTTCTAGATCTTGTTTTTATCTTCTAAATCTTGTTATGATGAAGATGATAATAGGTAGATAGTTTGAGTATGTGCACCTGCGACTTAATGTCTCTAACAGTCAGCAGCGTATAGTTGTTTTCCTGGTGTAGGAAAAGGTGTTTTCACTTTGAGCTGGTTATTTACTTATTTATTTATTTTTTATTGGTTGTTTGAGTAAAACCTTTTGCTTTGATGTCTAGCTTGTTTGAAGTTAAGCAGAAAGTGATGCTTTATAAGAGGAGGATATGGTTAATTAATACTGATTGTGTGCATTTCATAGTTTTTAAGACTAGAAATATTTGAGGTCTTTTAGGTTAAAAACAACGCAGTTGAGCTTAATTTACTTTGATTTCTGTTCTCTAAATCTGTGGCTTCTCTACTTGCTTTTGAATGAGTAATGTGAATATAATTGATCATACTGATTGTTTTACCATTCACAGGTAAAACACAGATACAGAATTGCACCAAATGTGAAATTATCAGAGGCAAAAAAAAGCACTTCTAAGTCTCTTTTGGAGGGAAAGCAGAAGGACCCTTCTCGAATACGGAAGAAAGAGGTAAAAATTTTTACCAAATCACAGGTTGATGCAGAACTGTCAAGGATGAGAGGCATGACTGCCCAAGAGGCCGCTGCAGCTGCTGCAAAGGCAGTTGCTGAAGCAGAAGCAGCAATTGCTGAAGCTGAAGAAGCTGCAAGGGAGGCTGAGGTGGCAGAAGCTGCAGCAGAAGCTGCACAAGTTTTTGCACAGGCGGCAATGAATGCAATCAAATGCCGAACAATACATACATGGTAAAGTCAATTTATTAGTGCTTTGATCCCCAGCAAGCAGAGTTGTGGAGCTGTTTCTGTGTCTGAGAATTGCTTTTATCCTACTTGATTATCCTAAATTTAGTGATGTGTGTGCATTGAAGCTCTTTTATCTGGTTATGTCTGACAACAAATCTAGATTAAGGTCAAAATATCACATGATGTTATCTTCTCATTTTCTTGCTTTACAAGTTCCATCTTCAAAATAAATGAATAGAGACATAACTTTGCCCTGTCCCTTGGGGAAAGTAAAAAAAATAGCTACTGTCCTTGCTTTAAAAATTTTCCTCCTGGATTCTTTTTTTTTTTTTTTGGGTGTGATGGGTAAATTTAAATCTTTCACCTTGCTGTCATGTCTAATGCCCTCCGAATTCAACTGTTGACTTGTCTTTATGACACTGAGTTGACTTAATGCACTGGAGCACTCATTCTAATAAACATTTATTACATATTCATGCAATGATCTTCTTGACGTACTTTCTCATGTTTCTTAACAAGATTTTTGTTTGTGCTGGATCTGCAGACTCACAGGCTCACGCAGCTACTCTTTAACGTTACAAATGATTGCATGTGCATGTGTAGCAGATGTGCACTGTGAAATGGTTGACCATGAACTATCCAAGTGACACTCCATATGATTACTCAGTCGCTGTAAATAAGTTTAGGTGTATAAATGTTGAAAATATAAGTTTACTACGTGATTTTGTAGTTCTGGGGAATTCACCTCATCTGGCGCCTCTTCCCAATGACCTTAAATGTCATATTGTTAAAAAGGCAGGCAAAAGGAGAAGAAAATTCAAACACCGATTTGTACATGGAGAATAGAGATATGTTAATTGTTTTCTCCTCTTGTCTACAGAGAGATGAAGCAATTAAATTTTGTTCTGTGTCTTTTACAGTAATTTTCCCGTGATCATTAGTCTTTCCTTTTTTCTTTCCTTAGTTGATCAATTTAGTTAATTGCAAGTGATTTTATGGAGATTGCTAATTGATTGTGTTACTTTTTGCTGTAATGAACATTTTCCTTTGTTATGTAGACCGAAGGGTCAGAGAGAGAGAGGATCTTGAGAGAGAGGATCTTGGCTTCTTTATAATTCCCACCTAAGTTGACCTTTAAACTTTTAAATGCTTCCTTTCTCTTTCTCAGTTCAATTTTCTTAAGTTCTTGGTGATTGGATTCAGTTTAAGCTGCTGTTTTTTTGGTCGTTTGGTTGGGGTGTTTTCTTCTTCTCCATCTTCCCCATTTGTATTTGTGCTTCTACTGCACGCTCCTCTTCCTTTTCTCCTCTTTTTCTTTCTACCCCTCTTTCTTCTTTCCCTTCTTCTGCTATGGTTCTTAAAACCTTCTTCAAAGGCTGAAATTAAACAAGGGAAAGAAGTCCTAGGTGAGCCCTTGCAGCTGCCAAACGAAAAAGGTCCAATTCCACTGCTCGAAAGTCCTCTAGGAAACCACTTTCCAGTCACTCCTGCTGCTTCTTTACTTTCTGTGCCTACTTGGAAGCAGAGAAAGGCTTTTATACTAGGGTCAAACTTATTACTTTTGGTGGCAAACAAGGGAGTTAATGTGGTCTTTGATTCCTTTTGTCAATACACTTCCTATGAAAGAAATGTGCTATGTATTTATCTCAGTTGAGATAGAAGTTAGTGTGAAATTTCTTTAGGGTTTTGACATAAAATTGCTGATGGCTTCACAACTATAGTTTGTGGGGGTAGAGTGGATGCTACTTTATTATTCTAACTGTGAACTCTATGGTCACAACAAGGAGAACTGCCTTGATCGTACTTAGTGATTGAGATAATGAAAGGGGAAAAAAAGGAGAACCAAGTGAAGAATGTAAAGGGTGGAGTGATGGGGGGGGGGGGGGGGGGGGGGGTTGGTGGTGGGGGGTGGGGTGTGTGGTGCAAGTTCGGCTAAAGTGTTTGCAAAGAGTTCAAACGCTAGAGGGAAGAGTGAATACACTGGAAGAAATAGCCTCTAAGAGGTGTTGAGTGGTGTTATTTACAGGTCTACGTTTGTCGAGGGAAATCATGAAGTCTTTCGACTTTGTACATTCCCCACCTTCTAAGGGATCAGTTGAAGCTGAGACTGGAGGGAATTTTCTAAAAGTGTTGATGATGCCTCTTCTTTGGATTCTATTGTTCAACCAACTCACTTGGAGGATTCTCGATCCCCTCCCTCTGAAACAAAGTAGATGTGGCAAATCATGGAAAATCCTCCTAAAGCCTTGTTAAGAGGTAAAAACAAAAAAATGGTGACATTTGATGCTAGAGGAGACTCCAACTCGTTGCAAAAGAGGAATTAGGTTGTTTTCTAACTTCCATTGTAAGTATCATTTTAACTTGTTGGAATATAAAAGGATTGAACAACCCTCTAATAGCTATGGATGTTATAAACTTGTGTTTGAAAATAGCATCTCGCTTATGGGATTTTCAGAGACGAGAATTGTGAAAGGAATTTGGACAATCAAATAACCTGGAATCCCGAAACCTATCCTAAGGCTAGAATTTAGGTTGGTTTGAACCCTTTGGTTTGGATATTCATGTAGGACACATGACTAACAAGCTGATGATGTACAATGAATGTTTTCACAATCTAGAATGATAGACATCGGCGATAGTCAAAGAGGTCTTCGTGAGAACTTAGTGGTGGTGATTTGGGCACTATATGGTTGTCTTATGGTGATCCTTAAATCATTTCGGTTGACTTCAATAAATGTTTGCAGTATGCTAATAAGCGTTAGGAAGTGTGTTCATGTGATATTGATGAATTTAATGATTGGTGTTATGGCGTTGAAGTTGATAACTCCTAATTTAATGGTTTATGTCACACTAGGGCTACGAAAAATGATGGTAATTATACTTTTAAGGGAATTGGAGTCTTTTAAAACCAATTGGTTGGAATTTTCTTTGTCCAAATTCATATTCCAGATGCCAGAAGCCTCTGATCAGTCATATGGTTGTGAAATTACATTTGGGGCCTGATCGTAGGAAATTTCATTTAAGATATTTTAATTTTTTGAGAACGCACTTGAAGTTGAGTACCTTAGTAGAGGAAGTTCGGAGAACCCAAGTTAAAGGTATAACCATGTTCACTGTCTATTCAAAGGTAAAAATCCTGAGGAATTTTAATAAATTAAAATACTCGGAACTTTCAAGAAAGAATTACCAAAGTAAGGGAGGACTTGAAGAATATTGAAAATGGGAATTGAAGAAATCCTAGATCAGGTGATTAGGAGGAGAAAGAAGAAATTTTGGAGAACTTCTAATTACTCAATATATGGTGAAGAAAGTTTCCTCGAATATAAGTCCGCATTAAGTGGCTTGCTCTTAGTGACAAGACGCTTCCTTTTTCTTTTGCTCTTTGAAATAACTAGAGAACATAAATGGAATAAAGGCCTTTACAAAATTAGATCATGCCACCCGGTAAACCCGCAATAGACGTGATTTAAGAAATTCCTGAGGAAATTAAGAAGCCCCTATGATTGCTTAGATAAACTAAAAACTTTAGTTACGCTATGCGTCAATCTTGATCAAAGGGAAAATGTCATCGAAGATGCGCATGCAATAAGTTCAAGTTCCCATGCCAATTGTTCCTTTTACATGTGTGTTTCTGAGTAAAAGGAAAAAATCAGTCCATTAGCTGATCTTGTCGTGTCTGGTTCCTTTTGTTGTGTGTTTATATATTGGTTATATGTTACGATTAGTGTGTTGATGTGTGTTCTTGTCTTATATGCGTTGTTGTTCTATGCTCTATCATGATTGTTGGAAGGCTGTGTAGTCTTTATGTGTTGGGATTTTTTCATGTGTAAGGTCAATAGGATAGATCTGGAACGTGTAAGGGGCAGAAATTGTAATATTCAGTTGTTTGAGGAGGTCACACATCAATAACTGCTATGTTGTGTCTTAAAAGTGGCAATTAGCCCTTGGTAGTAGGGCATGCATTATTTTCATTGCTGTTACACCAAAGTTTCTTGGGTTCTTTCTAATAAGCCCGAACCAACCACAAACATAGGGAGACGTAAGAAAAATACTTACGTATAGCCTATAACTCTTGGTTTTGTAGTTAATAAACATGGTACAAGGCATTGGCAAAGATCCTATAACAATTTGGTATCAAAGCCAAGCATGTTGAAGGACATTAAGCAATTTCAATTGTGGATGGTGGATTTTCACTAAGATACTCCACGAGCAGCTGACTGGTTTAAAGCTAAAGATCACTTAAAAACAGATGGCTACATGCTAATGTGGTCCTATGGCGACCTCTGATTAGTTAATAGTAATAGCTTGGCATTTAGATTGCCAACCTCCATTGGGAGCCTTGTTAACTCAAAATAACCTTACCAACCTAGGATTTAGAGGCTAAATCATAGTGGTTTAGTCGACAAAGTTCAAATATCTAAGTATTAAGATAAGTGTGCGACTAATTCTACAGTTACTCTTGTTCGTAATTGGATAGCTACCCTTTTATCCTCACAATTACTACCTGCTCAAATTTAGAAGGAGCCATGTGTCTAAGGTGGTTCAATTGCCTCTCCTCTACAGTTACTCTTGTTGAAGTGTTTCTATAATACATTATGACAAGTAAATTTCCTGTTAAAGATTCTTCAATCATTAATACAATAAAACAAAAATCTAATGAGTTTAAAAGAGAGTACTGGGCTTGAATCATGATAGAAATGGTACAAATCCCAAAGCTTGATATGATTGTAGCATTAGATGCGGCTATTGATTGAGTAAAGGCCTATGGTGACTTCTTTAAGTTGCTTACAAAAAACAAGTCTAAGACATTTGCTGAGTTTAAAGCAAAGGCAACTTCCTAAATCTGATAGGAGGACAACATGAAAGCTTGGTGTGAGGTTGACCTTAGTAGATTAGATCAGAGACATGACAAAGATTGTCTTAGTGTAAAAGATTAACTCGACAATCGAGATGATCGTTTTTCAAGGGTAGTGAGAGAGATGGGAAACAATCATGAATTTTGACCTTTTCTAGTTACACTTCATCCATTGTTTGACATTTTGATGGAGGTTTCAAATCAAAGGATCTTGTAATTGCTTGAAAGGATGAGAGGGAATCCCTCTTGAAGGAACTCAAACAAATACTATGATTTCCACTGTGATAGAGCTCACAATATTGATGAGTGCATTTAACCTAAGAATGTACTTGAGGATGTTATTTAGAGAGGCATTTTTAGGAAGTTTGTGGTTGAGAATGCTGAGAATATTAAGCAACCAACTCAAAGGAGGAGAAACGATTAAGATCGTATGTGACCTAATGAAGCTAAAAGGAACAAAAGAGATGGTAATGATACAACTATAGAGCCCTAAATGGTGTAATTAACATTGTAGTTTATGGACCTTCTAATCCAGGTTGGTCTTGCTCTAAGAGCTCAACTAATGCTTATGATAATGTCTGTAATGTGTAGAGCAAGAGATTGAAGGTAGATAATTCTATCTCTTTCTCCAAGAAAGACTTAAAGAGCATTTAATTGCCTCCTAACAATGTGTTTGTAATCAATGCAAGAATAGTAAATTTTGAAGTTTGAAAGATCTTAGTGGATATTGGAAACTCAACAAACACAATCTTCTAGTATGCTTAGACCAGATGAAACCAAAGATCAATACCTAATTGAGGTCTTATAATCATGACTTGTATGCATTCAATAATTAGCTAGTGTGAGTTGCCAGTGTGATTTCTCTTCCCATCGAAATCGAGGATGATGAACGTGTAGTAGAAGATAAGGTGGATTTTCTTATAGTGAAGTGTTGGTCTTCCTACAACGTTACAATGGGACCACTTAGTTAAAATTTGGTCAACATGGTACTATCAACATCACACCTCATGGCTAAGTTTGTGATATGCTTAGAAGCTCAGTTAATCAATGGGGCTTATTGTAGGAGAGAGTAACTAGGTGGATCCTTGGAGATATCAAAGAAAGAGGAAGTAGATTAGCAAACATGGTAGCTTCCATGAAGCTGTTCTTCGAATATGACTCACTGAGGAACATTATACGACTTAGTATTTCATGTGATATAATGTATAAGCTGATACTAAGGTCCACTCGATATTAATTTTGAGCTACCTAGTAAGATTAGATAAAAGTGTGAAAAAGGATGTACTCAGAGAATGTTGTTTCACAAGAATAAGAATATTCATTAACAATGTTCTATAAGATGATTGTAGCTATATTAAAATGGACTATTTATGGTAAGTCATTTAAGGCAATAACACAATTATGGAAAATTACATAATGGATAATGTAAGAAGAAGATTCTTGGTATAAGTAAAAAGGGTAAGTATGATAAATGATAAAAAGGAATATAGCATAAATGTTAGAAAAGTAAGGGACAAGTGATAGCCTGTTAGTAGATTCGTGTTTTGGAATCTCGAGGTATTATGGTTGAGTTGTGCTAGTGTTTGGGTTGCTTTTGTTGATCTATATTGAAGGCTGCTAAGGTGATTGAATAAGGTCGTAATTCGGTAGGATAGGATAGGAGAGCTCATGGACCTTGACTTCAACACTTGGCAAGTCAGCATTTGCATAATCGACCAAGTGGAGCAAAGTACGTTTGAGATGGGCGCTTAAAGAGTTTAGCAGACTGTTGTCTTGATACTGAAGGTCATTAAGGTCGAGTTGAGATGCTTGAATCCTCTTAATAAGTCCTTGTAAGCCTTTTAGTCAGGCTTGGGTAATAGGTCCTGAGGTTGGCAATTTATTAGCTTCTTGGTTATCTTATTCTTCTGGGACATAGGGTGTTAGATTAGACACATTGAAGTAGATCAGATACATTAAAGGTAGGGGATACCCTATAGCCTTCGAGTAACTCCTGCTTATAAGCATTGTCATTTGTCCTTTGTAGGACTTTGAAGGGGCTATCTGATTTAGGTAACAGCTTGCTCGTCCTCCATCTTGGGAATCGTTCACTGCTGAGGTGAATCTAAATAAGGTCTTTGGGATAATAAATGACACGCTTTTGTCCTCTATTCCCTTGCTTTTGCTATTGAGCAATCGTCTTAGTTAGCTACTCAACAACTTTTTGATACAGTTTCTAAAATTCCTTAGTGCACTACAAACCTAACTGGCTTTCTCCTTAAGAGTTCGAGTTGGTAATCATGTCTAATGGTAAGTTCAGATTAAGTCCATATATGACCTTGAAAGGCGACTTTCCTATCAAGCTGTTGGTAGAGCTGTTGTAAGTGAACTTGATTTTGGGCAGGCATAAATCCCAATCATGTAGATTTTTTCCAACAGTAGCTCGAAAGAGATTCCTTATGGTTTAGTTCACAACCTTAGTCTGACTATTTATTTGTGGGTGACAAGAAGTATTGAACGTAAGTTTAGTGCCGAGCTTCTTTCATAGTGTTCGCTAGAAGAAGCTCATGAACTTCAAGTCACAATCTAAGACAATACTCTTTGGATCACCATGCAATCGCATAATTTGTTTAAAAAAGAGGTTAATAACAAATAAAGTATCATTTTTTTTTTGTAAGTAGGGATGAAGTGACTTATTTTGATGAATCAATCAATCACTACTATAATAGAATCATGTTTTTTAAGTGTTTTGGCTAGGCCGAGCATGTAATCCATACTTAGATTGGTCTATGGCCGTTCGAGTATAAGTAAAGATGTATATTTTCCATATGGCTCCTCTTTTCCCTTGGCCCGCTTGTACGCCTTGCAATGTTTAAGAATTTTGCACACATTTTTCATCATCTTAGGCCAATAAAAGTATTCTTTTAACAACTTAGCAATTCTCTTCTCACTAAAATAGCCAACTAAACCTCTAGCATAGGCTTCTCACATAAGTAATTCCCTAGCATAAATTGCTCGGCACACAGTTTTATTATCCCTTTATCAGAAATCCTTAACTTAAGTAAAACCTATCTACTACTCAAATATTTCTTTGGCTACTAAGGGTCCAAAGTATGGATCATGTTCATACCGATTAGGTAGAGTACTAAACCTAAGTATTCTAGCTTGTAAAGATGTAATAAGAATATGCTGACGAGAAAGGGTGTCGGCCATAATGTTTGCACTTCCCTTCTTATACTTGATGACATAGCAAAAGGTTTCTAAGAACTTGACCCATTTAGCATGTTGGCCTCGAAGGTGTTTGAAGGACTTATGATTTGTGTAGATAATAAACTCTCTCAATAGTAAGTAATGTTGCTAATTCTAAAGAGCTCAGATAAGCGCATAAAACTTCTTATCATATGTCGAGTAATTTGGAGTGGTACCTTTGAGCTTCTCACTGAAAAATGCAACATGTTGGCGTTCTTGCATAAGGATAGCACAAATACCTACTCTTGAAGCATCACACTCCAATTCAAAGACTTTCTTGAAGTCTGGTAGCATAAGTTCTAAGGTAAAGGTCAACTTGTGCTTAATCTCATCAAAAATACATTGAGCCTTCTTGGACCACTTGAATTTAGAGTTCTTCTTAGTCAGCTTGATCAATAGGGCTGCTATGAAACTAAAGTTCTGAATAAATTTTTGGCAAAACGAAGCTAGACCACGAAAACTCCTCATTTGGCAATACTGGTCAGCGTAAGCCATTCAAGAATAGCTCAAGCTTTTTTTATCATCAACTTTGATACCTCCATTAGACACAACATATTTGAGGAATACAACCTCGTTTAGATAGAATACACATTTTTTTCAAATTGCCGAATGGTTGTTTAGATCAGAGAATATTAAATACTGATCTCAAGTGCTCGACATGAGAATTGAGGTCAGTACTATACACTAAGATGTCGCCAAAATAAACTACAAAGCACTTTCTTATCAAGAACCTCAAAACATGATTCATAAGTTGCATAAAGGTGTTCGGTGTATTTGTAAGTCCAAACGGCATCACATACCATTCAAATAGACCATCTTTTGTCTTGAAAGCAATTTTCCACTCATCTCTAGGTCTCATTCTGATCTAGTGGTAGCTGCTCTCTAGATCAACTTTTGAAAATATTTGTGCACCATGTAACTCATCTAACATATCATCTAATCGTAGAATTGAATATTGATATTTGACAGTGATATTGTTGATAGCTTAGCTATCAATGCACATTCTCCATGAGCCATCCTTCTTTGACATTAGGACACCTAGAACGATACAGGGACTGGACTTATGTTCTCTCTAACGTATCAATACTCAATTAACTCATCAACTTATCTCTTTAACTCAATTGCTTGCTTAGGATTAAGTCTATATGTAGGTCTGTTGGGCAGAGTAGCTCCAGGTTATAGGTTGATGCAATGCTGTATACCTCTAACAAGGGGTAGTGAGGCGACTTTAATAGGGGCCTAGTAGTATTGCCTAAAATTTCCATATCACGTGTGCACCCATGATAAGAAAATCGCCTTGTAAGTCAGAGATTGCAAGACTCTAACTCTAAATAGTTGTTTATTAGAGTCTTCAATTTTAGTTCATTGACTCATTATATAATATATATAAATATGGATATCCCATTTTTTCACAATTCCTCAGAACCGTAGAGAATCGGTATCCCCTACCAAAATAATGAAATAGGATTACAATTTCCGAAAATTCTAAACTTACTAAAGATGGTAAACTTAAATGAGACATTAGTCGTTTTTCGGAGCATTTCGAAATAACTACACAAGCTTTTCATCATACTAATTCAACGGTAGCACTCTGCACTCGATTCCTATCTTCTTTCCTAACTATCGATCAACCTGTAAGGAAAAGAACTGTTGGGGTGTAAGCTTACGCTTAGTGAGATAATTACTCTCGTCAATACCACATAGCAGAAATTTATTATATGAACAATCATATGAATGCATGAACAATCAGTATGCCAAAAACGCATGCAGTGACCTAGGAATTGCATACGACTCAGAATTACGCCCCCTGAAGTCGGGGTTTGGAGATAATTAACTGACCCAAACCAAAATCTGGGTTCTAGACCTTGGGTTTTATTTCCTTTGCACTATCGTGCTCATACCAAAACAAAACTCTACATATATATATATACTTCCTTTACCAAAATCAAATCATATCTCTTAAAATCCCAAGTTTAGTGGTGTGGTGGCCCCCGCAGTCCACAAACACACACCCTAAGCAGAAGCCACAAGACTCGGCCCCTCGCCGACGGTTGGCGTCTCCCGGCACCTAGTAAGCCCATCAGCTTAGGTTAGAGACTCAATATATATATGATGGCATAGCTAGTGCCCAATCCTGCAGGAAACTCGTATTCCTGTGAGTCCCCTCCCATCTTCTGCGTGAAGCGGCAGTCGGTGTTATCCGTATGCAATATGGGGAATGCATGATTCATTTTGAGTTCTTAATCGTACAAGTGATTAACTTGATTTTTAGAGTGACCAAACAATTTCATTCCATACAATTCACATATATATATGCATTACAAAAAATTCCCATTATTATATATAAAAAAAAAATCATCGCATTCATCCATAAATTCAAACACATGCATCTCCCATATCCCACAAGCATCCAAATTTATATATATAGTTTAGGTGCATCTATTCTACAAGCACAATCAAGTAAAGAGTCATTGGGAATTTACTCACTCTGCCATATGGGTCAGTCAAAGTAATCCGGAGGTAAGTCGTCTCCGTAAACAGTGTCCCCTGGTCATTGAAATAATTTTTATAAGGAATTGAAGCAAACTTAGGAAACTAAGTAAATTTTCCTTAAGTTATACTCTTGACTAGTTTTCTAAATTTTTTTCCCGGTTATCACCTTAAGTTCAGTCGTGTATAACTTTTTCGTTTTAAATTTGATTTTTATGATCTTATAGTCAATCTTCATCGTTTTCGAGTGTACTTTAACGTGGTAAGGTTACATTTTCGAAATGAGGTATACAATTCTATCCATGGGTCAGAACAGTAGCGTTCCTCATGTGTTGGAATGTTTTTGGGCCTTGTTTGGTAATTGGGCTTTTTAATAACTTAAGAAATTCTTTGGGCTTGGTCTTTAGATTTTATCCTAAGCTTAAAATACTCCTTGAGATCAGATTTACAGCTTTGATTTATATTCTTAAGGCTAACAACCACTTCTTGGGCCTTTTAATGGGCTTAAGTTATCAAATGGGCTTGTTTTTGGTTCAAACTAAAGTTAATGACTTTGGTGGGCTTATGGGGCCTTAGGTGGATTTCTTATGGGCTTCAAAACAACTTCTCTTGGTACTTTAAGTTGCTGGTTAGATTTTTGTTGAAGGCCCATCTTAGAGTTCTAAGCTTGTTTTGAGAGTTTTAAGCCCGGTTTTGAGTTTTAGGCTTTGTATGCTAATCATACTTGCTTTGGTTAATCTTTTCACTTTGTTCTTTCACTTTTATCATATTTTTAGGCCTCATTTACCTACGTTCCAGATCTGTTCATGTTGGTCCTAAGGTGTCCTTACTTGGTTCTTCAACTTGTTCCATCATTTCCTTAAGTTTAGGTGATAGATTATGCACTTAACTACTTGTGTATAAATCTTAATTTAAGTTTCCTTCCATCAAATGATCCTTTAACTCATGCTCCACATAAAGAAATAAAAGATCTTATACTTCATAAAACCTCCATATCATAGCTCATGTCATACAAAGTTGATTTCTTTATAAAACTTCATGTGATGGATTTTTCCTTAACTTAAGTCTAGATTTGAGCATGTTTAACTTAATGGAAACAAAATCAACATTCAAATGATCATGGAACCTTCACGTCCAGTATGCTTACCCTTCATTAAAGTTCTCATTTCAAGATTTCCTTAGCTTAAAATCTTCCATTCAAAGCATTAAACAAATGTCCATACAAAACACCAACTTTACATGCTCATATTTCAACTTCATGTAATGGTTTTAGGGTTTGTTTCTTAAAACGAATTTTTGTGCTATAACAACTCAAACCTTGCTCATATCTTCAAGAAATGCAAGTCTTCTAACATAAATATTAATCCACACATCACAAGAATCACTTACTCGTCCTTAACGCAAAGTTTGGTGGTTGTGCACTAAGGTTCCTCTTAAGCCTTTAACTTTGCTTCCTCCTTTTTGCTTACCTTTTGAAACCCGAATCCTTTGGTCTTTTGGAAAGGGGTTTATGAAAGATTCTAATGGTCTTAAATGATCTTAAATGATGAAAGAAAATGGCACATGAGCAAAGAAAAAAAATGCCGTGAGTTGAAGCTTCAAAATGGAAGAAAATGGATTTTGTGGGGTAAAGTTGTTTCCCCTTTTTATGTTTGTTTCAAAAGAGAGAAAGATGAAGTGAAAGTGAAATTGAAAATAAGGGAAATGATGGAGAGTGTGGCCGGTTGGAATGGAGAGAGAAGGAGTGTTTAAATGTCTTGAAAGTGTTGTCTTAAAGCTTACAAAAAGTCAACAATTGCAACTCTTGATGATGTAAGCATTAAGGGGTGAATAGTGATGTGTAAGAGAAAGTGATTGATGCTTGAAAGACAAGAGTATGGCCCCCCATTCCTTCTTGTTTAAATCTGCCATTGGAAGTCTTTTTATGCCATGGAGTGGTCTTGTCACCTTTATTAAAGTTAAGCTCATGATTTCTTATGAAAATTTGTCCATATGTAGTATAAGTGAAGAGGTGATAAGGAAATTGTCTTATCACTAGATTTTGATAAGTTATCAATTGATAAATGATTCCAACTCTCAATTGATAAGTTATCTAAGGTGATTGGTTGGTCTACTTATTTATGTGTAAGGCTTATGCATGAAGATAAGGGCATAGCCTTATAGAAAATTGTTTTAGGATTTTTATCTTACATTGTTTTGTGATTTGTGATTTGATTTTTGTAGAATTGTGAAATTTTCTAAAGTTGAATGAAATTATTCAAATTAAATTATCGATTAATTATTTAGGGTTAAAATTCCTTAATGGTTTTAAGGTTTAGGGTTTTAAGTAACTTCAGAGCTCGCAGTTCTTCAAGCTCGAGTTTTATCGACAATTGGCTTTTGAATTGTAAAAATTTAATTTGTTCCTAAATATAAACTTAAGTTTTTGGTTTGGTTGATCTTTGGGAACGTTCTGAAGGTACTCTTAATCAAGTCTTAGGCCTACTAAAAGTAGGGTTTATAGGTAGACCTTTTGGCAACTTGGTAGGAAATAGGTCGGTATAATCTCTTAGCAAAGTCTGCATCTCAGTAGATAATGCTTCGTTCTCTTTCAATTCCAGTAACCTCTTAACCAATAGAAATACAAATTCTTCCCTTCTTATGTCCTTAGAAAAGTAAGCTTGAGAAATCACTAAGCACTTCTTTTGTAAAGATCTAGAATTCTTCTCTTGTAACTCCTGGACCTTTTTAGGGCTCATTGGGGTTAATATGACCTTCTTCCCATCCTTCTAGAACATATAAGTGTTCCTATACCTATCATGGAGTACCTCAAGATCAAAGAGTGATGTACGAAGCACCCATAAGTAGGATGTCACATAACACCCCGTCCTTTTACTTGTTGCCAATAGACTTTGACTTGTTCGGTAACAGGTAATTCTCCCTTTTCATTAAGCTAGTAAATCTTGTATGGTCTAGGATGAGAATAGGTTGGCAACTTCAAAGCCTTCACCACACCTTGTGTTATCACATTGGTACCTCCATCGATGATCACAATGCATAAGTTACCATTTACTTGGCAATTCATGTGAAAGAGGTTCTCTCTCTATTCATTCTCATCAGATGTAAAGGTACCAAGAAATCTTTGTATAACCATATAGTATTCCCTTATTTCAGGTTGAATCTAGGTGTTAGAATCTTCCTAAAACTTTTCGAACAAATGATTAACATTCATCTCTTCTTCCTCTCCTTCACTAGGACTTGTCACTTTGAATTGGGGCTTCTCTCCTTTAATGGTCATGATACGTCGGTTTGGACATTAACTAGCCACGTATCCAAAACCAAGACACTTGAAAGACTTTATCTTTCTAGTTGTCCTATCAGAGCTCTAATCTTTATCCTTTCTAACCTTAAGTTTCTCGGCTTAGTCTTTCTTTGGCCATCATTATGTTTGCTCAACATTTGACCTTAACGGTCGACCTTGGAATTGTATTGAGTTTGGTCATATCTAAGTCGGCTCGGCATATTAGGTTTGCTTAACAAATAGGTTGGCTGTTCTATGCTTAGTTAAGCCGATTTTGCATTTACCTCTTAACCCTTTGCCTCACTTGGATGGTCTCATCTAGATTTCTAAGCCTTTGTACCTCCATTACATTACAAACCTCGGATCTTAGTCTAGAAATGAACTTGGCTACTGTCTGCGCTTTTGACTTATTAACATCATAGTGGATCATCAGCAATTGGAACTCTCGAATATAACCCATCAATAGATCGGCTTCCTTACTTGAGTTTCTAAAGATGTTGGAAGGTGTCTTGCCCATAATGTTTTGGCACAAATATACTCCTCATAACTCTCTTCATCTCATTCTAGGTTCAGATTTCTCGTTGAGGTTGTTGATGTACATTTTGCAATTTCTTCCACTATATTGTTGCATACTTAGAAAATTCTAAAGCAGCTACTTGAATACGTACTGAGCCTTCATAATTGTAGAAGTCAAATATCTTCTTAATCTTCTCCTCCTAGTCTAAGTGGTCATCGGCATTACTAGACCCATTAAAGTTCAGAATTTGCACTTTAAGATGTTCAGCTTCTTTAAGAGAGTAGAGCTCGTGCTCTTTGAATCCATCAAACTACTCTTTCTCCTTCCCATACTTTTCAACTTCATCTAACGCAAGTCTCTTCTCGACAAACCTCTCAACATGTTGGGGTGGAGTTAGGTTCACATTAATAGTTTCTAGTGCTCTATGCATAGCTACTTGTCTTCTTGACCAGTCTCTCACATCTCAACCTCATACATCAACTCTCTCTTAAGGCTTAGTCTCTATTACCCTTTATATAGATATAGCTAAGTCGGTTACAATAGTAGTAAGGTCTTGTAATTGCTCATCAGTAGTTCGCGGGGTCTAGTAGGTAACATGACCGTGACCATGAGCATCACTCTTAGCATCATTGATCTCTCTTTAAACACTAGACTTCGACACTCTTATAGTAAAGCTCAACAAGTGCATCTGTTGATACAAAAACCTACTCACTCTACTAAATGGTATGCAATACAGTACTTCAAAGACTTACTTTATTTTCGAAATAGGAAAATAGAGTATAACAAAGTATGAGAACTAAAACAGCCATTGTAATACTTAGTTATCAGTCGTAACCTTAAGCTCTAATAGTAAGATTATATGATGTGCCTCGAAGCTCAATTAATCACTAGGGTTTACCGTAGGAGATAGTAACTAGGTGGATCCTTCAAGATATCAAAGAAAGATGAAGTGGGTCAGCAAACACAATAGCTTCCATGAAGTTGATTTTTTAGATATAACTCATCGAGGGACACTACATGACTTAGTATTTCACTTGATATGATGCACAAACTGATATTAAGGTTTACTCACCACTAATTTCAAGCTATTTGGCAAAATTAGATAAGAGTATGAAAAAGGATGTACTCAGAGAACGGTGTCTCACAATAACAAGAATATTCATTACCAATGTTTTGTAAGATGATTGTGGCTATATTAAAAATGACTATTTATAGTAAGTCCTTTAGGGCAAAACATAATAATGGAAAATTTCATAAAGGATAATATAAGAAGAAAATTCCTGGTATAAGCAAAAAAAGTAAATATGACAAAGGATAAAAAGAAATATAGTACAAATGTCAGAAAAGTAAAGGATAGTTGGTAGCTCGTTAGCAGGTTTGTGTTTTGGAATCTTGAGGCATTGTAGCCGAGTTGTACTGGTGTTTGGGTTGCTCCTGTTGATTTATATTGAAAGTTGCTAAGGTGATCGAATTAGGTTGTAGCTCGGTAGGGTAGGATGGGAGAGTTTAGCATACATGGACTATGCTTGATAACTTGGCAAGTTGGCATTTGGATAAGGGATAGAGTGGAGTAGAGTACGTTCGAGTTGGGTACTTAAAGAATTTAATAGATTGCTGTCCTAATACTGAAGGTCGTCAAGGTTGGGTTACAATGTTTGAATCCTCTTAACAATTCCTTATAAGCCTCTTAGTTAGGCTCAGGTGATAGGTCTTGAGGTTAGCAATCCATTAACTTGCAACTCTTAATAGAGGAGTTTGTAAAGGAAATCATCTAGCGAGTTCATTGTACCTAAAGGCCCTCAAGCGCAAGGAGGTTTTCCACATTGAAGCAAGTGCATATCGTAACCTTGAGGATAGAATAGAACTAAAGGAGGAAACAGAGGAAATATAGCTCGGTAGTGACTTAGAAAAGGCAACTCAATTTGGGAAGTCTTTGTCTTCGGAGCTGAGATAGGAGTTGGAGTAGTTCCTTAGAGCTAATGTAGATGTGTTCGCATGGTCACCTTTAGACATGCCTGGATTCTTTATGCATTATATTACTCATAAATTGAAAGTAGATCTAAATACTAAGGTTGTCTAGCAGTAAAAATGACATTTTGTCCTTAAGTAATAGGTCGCAATTAAAGAAGAAGTACATAAACTTTTGAAGGTAAGGTTTATAATAGAAGAGCCTTAACCTACCTAGTTGGCTAACCATGCATTAGTCAAGAAATCAAATTGCAAGTGGCACGTGTATTGACTTTTCAAATTTGAATAAAGCATGTTCAAAGGATTTTTTCCCTTATAAATAGTCAAGAAATTAAATGGCAAGTGACACATGTATATTGACTTCTCAAATTTGAATAAAGCATGCTCAAAGGACTGTTTTCCCCTACAAAAGATAAATCAACTTGTGGATCACTATCTGGACATGCATTGCTAAGCTTCATGGATGCCTTTTCAAGTTATGACCAAATTAAGATCGAAGAGGAAGATAAGGTATACACTTCATTTGTTCTAACTTTGATACGTACTTATTGATAGTTAGTTTTTGTTCACTTGTCTTGCTCGTCCACTCAATTGCCGATAAGCCGGACAATGGCTGAGTAATTAACTCTCGGCTTTCCACCAAATAACACGTTCATTCCTGATTTGAATTCAAGTTGATGATGTTAACAGTTATCATAAGTATGGTTATATTACATAACTACCTGCTCTTTTTACATTTTAGGGAAGGCATCTAATCAAGAAGCTTCTATGTGTTTCGATAGTTATTCTAATAACTACTTCTTTAGACATGACAATCTCCTATAAATACGGGAAAGAAACTCTATAAGAGACATTGATAACTCTTAACCTTTTTACTTTACTTTTCTTATTCTTGCTTACTAACTTAGACATTGGAATGGTCATACTGGACTAGCCTTAGTACCAAGTTTATTTATTTATTTATTTTATCTTTGCAGGATATTTCCAACCCCCAAAATTTGGTATTGTCTATTTTTTTCCTAAACATACTTATATGGCTAAAACTAGAATGACCAAGAGTCTAGGTGTTGGCACTTCCTCCCAACACCATGAAAGGGGAGTCGGCATATTGATGAGTAACGACTGGTTAGACTTGAGAAACTATGCCTCGATTAGGCCAAGGAAAACTTAGAGTTAAATAAAAAACATAAACAGATCCTTAACCTTCTTCATAATAGTATTCATCCAAATCAGAACAAAGAGTATGGCGATTATGATGCTGATAATAGTGATGATTCAATTTATTCACTGGAGTTGTAGAAAAAGCAAGCTGAGGTCGCAATGGGACCCTCAAATCTTGCTTTCATAAAGAATGACAAAGACAAGCAATCATAGTAGGTGCACCATGTGGGTCCCACGCATGTTAGCACTTTTACCGCAATAAGCAAGTAATTCTAAATTAGGAAGAGTTCCTTTGTTCCAGAGATTTTGGAGGAAGTGATACCTCGGCATATCAAGCTGCTATAGTTTGAAACTTATGATGAAACAAATGACCTCGAAGACCACCTGGAGTACTACCGTACGATGGCTAAGTTGCATAGTTTGAGTGATGTAGTAGCTTATCAGGCTTTTCCCTTAACTTTGAGGAATGCAGCCAGCACATGGTTTAAATACTTAAAACCAAACACCATTTCTTGTTTTGATGAATTAGTAGAAGTGTTTCTTCAACACTTCTTGTAACCAAACTTCTTGTTAAAGATTCCTCAATCATTAACACAATCAAACAAAAATTAGATGAGTCCATTAGAGACTACCTGATTAGGTTTATGACCGAGATAGTTTAAATCCTAGAATTGGATATGAGTGTGACATTCAACGCCGTAATTGATGGAGTTAAGCCCCATGGAGACTTTTTCGAGTCTCTTGCAAAGAATAAGTTGAAAACTTTTGTTGAGTTCAAGGCAAAAGCCACTTCATACATCCGTTAGGAAGATAACATAAAGGCTCAGTGAGAGGCTAATTAGAATAGAGGAGATAGAAAAAATGACAAGAGAAAAAGTGTGAAGGATAGACTCAGCTCAGATAATGATCAAAGTTCAAATGCTGAGAGAAAGATACTAAGGATTCTAATATTTTCATCCTACACACTCATCAATTGTCCAATCTTGGACATATTGATGGAGGTACGTGGGTAGAGAGGCATTTTGCAGTGGCTGAAAAGAATGAGGGGAAATCCTTTAAGGAGAAATTACAACAAGTATTGTGACTTCTACTACGACAAAGGTTACAACATAGATGAGTGCATATAGCTCAAGAATGCGATTGAAGATGCTATTTAACATGGGCATTTGCGAAAATTCTTAGCATAAGACGCTGAAAATATCAAGAGACTGTCTTAGAGGAGACGTAAGGAACAAGAGAATGACACTTGGCTAACTATGGTCGAGAGAAATGCAAGGGATGCAAATCCCAGCAAAACACCTAATGGAGTGACCAACACTATTGTCGACCGACCTACTATAGGCCAGTTAAGCTCTTTGAGCTTGACGAACACCAAAAATTATGTTTGCAACATCTAAGGCAAGAAGGTTAGGATTGATAACACAATTTCTTTTACAGAGGATGACTTTGCGAGCATCTAACAACCACATGATGATGCATTGGTTATCAGTGCAAGAGTTACCAACTTCGAAGTCAAGAAGATTCTTGTTGACATAGGAAGTTCGACAGATATCATTTTTTAGCACGCATTCCACCAGATGAGACCCAAGATCAAAGCATAGCTAAGATCTTATAAGTATTGATTTGTATGGATTCAACAACCAACTAGTCCAAGTAGCCAGAGTAATTTCTTTGTCGATATAGATCGGCAATGATGAGCATGTTGCAGAGGATAAAGTGGACTTCCTCATCGTCAAATGTTGGACCCCATATAACATAATAATGGGACGGTCGTGTCAGCATCTATTCGACATTGTCCCTTTAACTGTACATCTTAAAGCTAAGTTCCTTACTCTCACTGGAGTCGGTGTGTGTAAAGGGGATCGGCAATTGGCAAGGTTCTTATATATAAGGGCCTTAAAACGAGAAGAGGTATTTCAGGTGGAAACCTATTCGAAAGGCAAGTCGATTGGCATAGAGAATGTTGAGAGTGATACTAAGGAAGTTTCATTGGGAGATGATCTTAGGAAGACAACAAGGAAAGGGAAACCCTTGTCAATAGATATTTGGCAAAGTTTGATTAACTTCTTATAAGCTAATGCTGACGTGTTTGCATGGTTCCCTTTGGATATGCCTGGTATCTCGAGAGAAGTTATGGTATGCAAGCTCCAAATTGATTCAATTGTGAAAGTGGTCTAATAAAAGAAAAGGCATTTTACACTAGACAGACAAACGACAATAGAGGGAAATGTCCAGAAGTTATTGAAGGTAAGATTCATCCAGGAGGAGCTTTATTTGACTTGGCTAGCCAATTGTGTGTTAGTCAAGAAGTCTAATGGTAAGTGGCGAATGTGCATAGACTTCATGGATCTTAACAAGGCCTATCCTAAGGATTGTTTCCTACTGCCAAAAATTGATCAAATGGTAGATGAAATCGCTGGACACGTATTACTTTCTTTTATGGATGCTTTATTTGGTTATAACCAAATCAAGATAGACAAGGAGGATGAAGTCCATACGTCTTTTATTACCAATTTTGGAACGTATTGTTACACGGTGATGCCCTTTAGGCTGAAAAACGTCGGTACAACCTATTAGAGACTTATTACCAAGATGTTCAAACCCCTAGATTTATAGAAACGTTGAAATATGTGTTGACGACATGATTTTGAAGAGTGTGAAGGAGGATTGGCATCTTACCAACCTTGAAGAGACATTTACTACATTGAGGAGATACAACATGAAACTCAACCCATATAAATGCGTCTTTAGGCAACATCAGGAAATTTTTTAGGATACATGATTACTCGACGTGGCATTTAGGCCAACCCGAGAAAGATTAAGGTGATAAGTAACATGAAATCTCATCATATGGTCAAGGAAGTGCAGGAACTCATCGGTAGAATAGTGACCCTCAGTAGATTTGTGTTGAGAAGTGCTGATAGGTGCATGGAATTCTTTAAAATCTAATAGAATTAGAAAGAATTCAAATGGTCCGACGATTACGAGAGAGCTTTTAGCAATCTCAAAGAATTCTTTGCATTACCACCAATACTCTCAACACCCATTTCAGGAGAGAATTAATATTTATATCTATTGGTCAGTTGCCGAGCTCTTTCTTCTGTATTGGCTTGAGTTGATGGCAAAGAGTATCGACCCGTTTATTACATGAGTCATGTTTTGCAAGTGCCAAAACTTTGGTACACAAAAATTGAAAAAAATTGTTTTAGCAGTAGTTCTCTCGATAAGGAAGTTGAAGCTGTATTTTGAGGCTCACTAGATCATATTGCTTACTGACCAGCCATTGCGGTAAGCATTGTAATGACCTGACTCCTCCGAGAGGATGATGAAATATGCCATAGAGCTAAGTGCCCATGGTGTCTATTACAAACCCAGAACGACACTAAAGGCTCAAGTACCGGTAGATTTTGTAGTCAAATTCACTGGTGAGGAAGATAGTGTGGAGTTTACTTAAAAACCTATTTGGTTCCTTTATGTAGATGGTTCTTCGATGAAAGAAGGAATTGGTGTAGGCCTTGTTCTTCGAGGCCTCCATAATGTTAAAGTTCATTATGCTTTAAAATTTAGATTCTCGGCCAGCAAGAATGAAGCAAAGTATGAAGCTTTAATTACATGACTGAAACTGGCAAAAGAGATTAGCACCGAAAAACTTGACGTGTTCTTTGATTCACAACTAGTAGTGAATCAGGTGAGAAAAAGTTAAGCGGTAAGGGAAGAGAAGATGAGCAAGTACTTATTGGTGATACGAACGCTCGTCGAAGAATTTCAATCTTTCTCCATCCATAAAATTCCAAGAAGCAAGAATATTGCTGCCGACAAGTTGTCAAAATTAGCCAGTATGGCATTCTTTGAATTGAGCAATAAACTTTTTCTCAAATTTTTTCCACAAAAAAGTTTATCTACTCTTTCACAAAGCTATGAGTTGGCTCCTTGCCCGAGAGAAGAATCTTAGATAGATCCCCTAATGGATCATTTGAGAGATAGTACTCTCTTAGATGATAAGAAAGGAGCGCAAAGATTGGCTTACCAGGTTGTGAACTATACATTGATTGATGGTGAGCTGTACAAATGCGGCATATCATAACCCTATCTTTGATGCCTTCCTTTAAGAGAAGCCTACAGAGTGTTATCTGAGCTGCATAGTGGCGTATACAGTAACCACATAAAAGCATAAACACTATATGTTTGAGCATTGCGACTCGACTATTACTGGTCGACCATGAGAGAAAATGTAAAGGAAGTTCGGCATTACCCTCAATTCTAGAAGCATGAGTTGTCGAGTTATGTGCCTACAACTGAGTTATGTAGCCTAACCAGCCTTTGGCCCTTTACCCAGTAAGGGCTAAATGTTCTTGGACCCTTTTCGAAGTCTTCCGCCTAGCGACAATTTGTCATTGTTACCATGGATTACTTTACCAAATGGGCAGAGGCTGAGGCAGTGGCAAGATCACTGAGCAGAAGATGGAAGCATTTGCTTTTAGTTCCATCATATCAAGATTTGGAGTTCCTTACATGATAATTACAGATAACAACTTATAATTTGACAACAGTAAGTTCTAGGCATTTTGCGAGAAGTACAACATTTGCATCGACTATACGTCTATAGCATATCCTCAGACGAATGGAAAAGTTGATGTTGTAAAAAAGATTATTTTGTACGGCCTAAGAAGGAAAATAGATCGAGTTAGAGGGAAATGGGCTGATGAACTACTGAATGTCTTATGGGAGACCGAACCACCTATAGAACTGTAACTGGGGAGATGCCTTTCAAGCTAGCATACGGCATGAAAACTATATTGTCGATTGAGTTGGATTTGCCTAATCTGTGGATGTAGAATTTTGACGTTATGGTTAATCAAGTTGGATTAAAGGCGAATTTGGACACCATTGATGAAATCAGAGATATTGCAAGAGCTAGGGTTACAGCATACCAACATAGAATGGTAAGGTATTACAATCAAAAA
Source organism: Lumnitzera littorea (assembly GCA_024138015.1). Taxonomy (NCBI): domain Eukaryota; kingdom Viridiplantae; phylum Streptophyta; class Magnoliopsida; order Myrtales; family Combretaceae; genus Lumnitzera; species Lumnitzera littorea. The sequence continues at coordinate 58,628,258 of JAMXBB010000009.1, forward strand.
GTGAAATAAAAGGTTTTTCAACCTAGAGATCTGGTTTGTTGGAAGACGGAAGCTATTGGCGTACAAACGAGTCAAGGGAAGCTCAACACGAACTGGGAGGATCCTGTCAAGATTCGACAAGTTATTGGTGAGGGGGCCTATCGATTAGAAATGTTGGATGGATCTATCATCCCTTGAGCATGGAACACTGAGAATTTGAAATTATAGTCCAATTGATTGGTCGGATGATGTTCATCTCCACTCATTTGTAAGGTAACAGCCTACTTGCTTGTAAAACTACAATACTTTTTTATGAGAATTATGTTTGAAGTCTTATAATGTTTCTTGTTCTTTTTATGATTGTCGAGTTAATGGGTTCAAGATTGCACGACAAATGAACTGAGTTAAAGTTCTAACCTATCGTGGTGTGTGAAATGAAATGTATTCGAAACAGTTAATATGAAAGATACTTTTCATTCAATAAAGTATTAATTACAAACACTTGGCCTGGTAGAGAAAGCAATGAATAAAGAATATAAAGAAAATCCTAAGACCTATCCTTGGAGTCAATAGAAATAATTTTTGGATCGAAGGCTGGGGCTTTCTCCAAGCAAACTTCTTTCTAGACACTTAGGGTCTTAGAGTAGGTGGATTTCTATTTCCGTACATAGGGGATTTCTTTTGATAGACGTTCTTCATCTTCCCTTAGATCCTCTACATGAGCTTTGTCATTACCCTCATTAACAATCTCAGCACTTGTCTCATCGTCATCCTCCTCGTCAGCACTATTGACTTTGTTGTTGATATTGGCAAATTCAAGGTAGGAGAGATCGTAATCAGGGTGAAGCTTCAGGATCTCCTCTTTTACCACTTAGACCCCCTCCAACAACTTTTTCCATAAAAGTCTCTTGTACTACCGACTAAGAGTGATTATATCGAGAGCCTCTTCAACTGTTGGTCCTCTCCTCACAATCTCCTCCAATTCAGCAACATGACTTTATAAGTTTGAGTTGTTGGTCTTTAACTCTTTAATATGCATTCTGAGCTTATCTTCCTTATCGCTCATCGTGCAAAGAGTTTAACCCAGGCCCTAGCACTTTTCCTTCTTCTTTTGCAGCTCCTCCTTTAGGCTTTTAGGCCTTCAGACTCCTTATACTGCTCTTCTATTTTAGCCTTTATGCTCGAGACTTCATCGATAGTAAGGTTATGTGCTAACTTTTCAGTAGTAAGGTTTTCTTGGAGCTTTGTTACCTCTAACTCAACTCTTATCTTTTCATTCTCGGGGGCAGCAGTTTGGGCTTTGGATGCATTACATGCATCCTCAATTTTTTGCAACAATTTCATTTAATATGATGAGTACCGGAAATAACTTGATAGAATACATGAAGATTACTATGGATCTCACCTCCTTAGTTTGATTATCGGCCTAATCCAAAGCCGTCAGAATGTGACTGCTTATCTAAAAAAGAAAAAGGAATATTAGCAACTAAGTAAATTTAATAGTTAAAAAGATGGATACAAATTCTCATGTCATATAACTTGGCCGCAATATGGGCCTTATTGTAACTGCTGACCCTATCGACATCCTTCTTGGAAATCTCTCTATCCTTTAGAAGAATAATTTCTTCTATCAAGGCCAAAGATTTTATCCTATCACCCGGGGCTGAGTCGGTATCCAAAGCATTTTAGCTCTAGCACAGGACGGAGTACTCATCGACTTCTTTGTTAGGGACAGATTCAATGCTATTGATGTTGAGAGCTTTAGACTGCATTGCCTCTTCTGTCCTCTCATCCAAACCCTTGGACCTTTTAGTGGGTGGTTGGCTAGTAAGTTCCTTCCCCGGCCTCTTATCAACACTAGGCGCCACCTCTAGTACCAACAACGACCCCTCGACAGTAGTGGAGTCCTCGACCTTACGGTAGGGTTGGATCTCTTGGATTACCTTTCTTGGCTCAGTAACAGGTTGAATACTTTTAACTGAAGGCTCGCCAGAATGAATGACTTCGGCCAGCATTGTCTTCTCACCTTCCCTTTGCATCTCGACCGATCAAGAGGTTTTCTTTTGTGCTACCGTCTGCTTTGCTATATCCTCCTTTACCGTTTTCTTCATGATGGCAAGTTGAGTGGTTATTGCTATGGTGGTAGCCCTCTTATCGGCTTTTGATTTTTTAGCTTTGGCTTGGGCTAGCAACTTGGCAGGATTGACCTCACTAGCACCCATATTTGCAACATGAGTAAACACATTAATATTAATGTAGGAGAAAAGAATAAACTTATATTCTCTGTATTGAGTAAGGCTCAAAGGTGACAATTCTCCCCTTAAGTCACAAGAATGGGTTTCCTCTTGTGGCTATACTCGGCATCGTGGTAACTCATTAGCGTACCTTCTTTTTTAGAAAAGATTAGGTCTCAACTTTCATAATGCCACATAATTCTCTCGACATCCTCAAAGAACATTTTGTTCTTCCTCCTTTCTTGAATTTTCTTCATTGCTGTTGCATCATTCGGCATCAGATTTATATCTTTAGTGCGGACTGGCTCAGTCCATTGAGTTAAGAAGTCTAGCTCCTCATTAGACATTATCGACACCAATTTGTCATACCACTAGTGAATCTTAGACTTTAACCCATCTATGAACTTTCACCCGTGCCTTGCAGCGGCAAAGTACCACCTGCCAGGCCTCCTCCTAATTGTAAAGAAAAACTAAAATAGTTGAGGTATAGTCCTAACTTCGACTTCTTCATAAACTAGCTCAAAAGTTGCCAGAAGCCGGTATGTGTTGGGTGATAACATACTCGGCGTAACTCTAAAGTAATTGAAGAAGCCCTTCACAAAAGCTGAGAAAGGGAAGCGTAACCTAAAATATAAATACTTCAGGTATATATGGAATTTACGCTCCCTTGGGAAACATACCCTCTCCTCCTCTCTTGGCCTCCTTAGATTCCACGTTCCAGGAAGATCTTGCCAGTACTGGTTGTATTTCGTGACAAGAACTCTATCGGCAGAATTGGCAATCCCATCTAGAGAGTTGCGGAAGTAAGCTATGTTGTTATATAGATATCTCACTAAGAATCTCCCTTATTTGTCCTTGGGATAATTATCCATATTAAAAGCATTTATTCGGGTGAGTTTATCCCACCTTTCTTCAATACTGTTGGTTGAGCTACTAAAAGAACATGTCACTTCACTCTTTATTTGGGGGTAAAGAGTGACCTTAGTTTCCATTGCTTCGGAATCGGAGATGACAAGTTGACGGACTACACTGCAAACCATACCTGAATGGTTATGAGAAGTGATATCACAGAAGTTGAAGAATGTGAGAGTGAAGACAAGAAAGCAATCAAAAACTTGGAGATGCAACTGGAAAAATGAATTTTGATTTTGAACAATCTTTTAAATACGGACGGTTTATCCTTGTAACTGCAAATTTGTTTCTGACGGTAATGATGCGCTAATTTGGTAGTAGTGAAGATTGTTGACATGTGTTTTGAGACAGAAATCCGATGGTTGATAACTCCCCAATAATTATTATGCTTGGTCATAATGATGACTGAGGCAATGGGTGTCATACTTCTTGCTTTTTGGTTTCTTGAATGAACGGGAATTTAAAAGTTGCAACTTTTTGATTAAGATGTGAACCGTCTTCCTTTCCATCTTGCTCGACATCTAAAGAACTGCTCCCTACTCAGCTTTTAACGCATTATGTATTACTCCCTTTGTCGAATTCTCGAACACGGGAGTTGGGAGACAAACGTTGATAGTCAGTTTTCGTCCACCTATCTTACTCATCCACTCGGCTGCCGACAGGTTAGATAATCTATATTCTCGGCATCTCGTTGAGTAATTGACTCTCGACTTGTGAACGGTTATCACAAGCACGGTTATATTACATAACTGCTTGCTCTCCCTATATTTCAGGGAAGGCATCTAATCGAGAAACTTCTACATGTTTTGACAGTTATTCTAATAATTGTTTCTTCAAACATGATAATCTCCTATAAATACGAGAAAGAAACTCTGTAAGAGACATATGATAACTCTTGACCTCTTTACTTTACTTTTCTCATTCTTGCTTACTAACTTAGGCATTAGAGTAGCCGCACCGAACTGGCCCTAGTACTAAGTATTTTTCTTATCTCTATAGGATATTTTCAATCCCCAAAATTCACCAACAGCAATACTATTATACAAAAATGCCCTTAGGTTTAAAGAATGTTGATGCAACCTATCAAAGGCTAGTAACTTAAATGTTTAAACCTCAAATCTATTGTATTGTTGAGGTTTATGTTGATGTTATGTAAAGGGTTTAAAGTTAGATCATCATCTTGCTGACTTTGAAGAGACCTTTAACACTTTGAGAAAGTATAGTATGAAGTTGAATCCTCAAAAGTGTGTTTTTAGACCTACCTTAGGAAAGTTTTTAGGTTATGTGGTAACTTAATATGGTATAAAAGCCAATTCGGAGAAGATAAGTGCCATATAAAATATGAAGTCCCCGAGTTCTGTGAAGGAAGTATAGGTTAACAAGACGGATTGTAGCACTCAAGAAGTTTGTTTCCAAGAGTGTAGATAGATGCATTGAGTTCTTCAAAGTATTGAAGAACCTTAACGAATTCAAGTGGATCAATCTATGTGAGGTTGCACTTGAAGAGTTAAAGAGATTTTTATCATCTCCACTTGTACTTTTGAAGCCTATTTTGAGCAAAGAATTGTTTCTTTACTATCGAGCCTGATTTTTCGGTTTCTTTTATTTAAAATTAATTTCCTATTTTCGATTAAAACTAAACCCTAACCCATTTAATATTAATCCTTGATTAAAGAAATTGAGAAATTCTGGTTTTTTATTGAAAATAATTTTTTGAGTCGCTACCCAACCGAAGTCAGGAAAAGAAAAAGAAACCGTAATCAATTGGGTAGATTGATTATGATTTGGCTACCGGTTTTTGATTTCAATTTTAATGAAGAACTAGAGAGTTCCGAGTTTGGGGGCTAACTTATTAAACTCTAACGGGTACCACTATCTATTTACCGAAATTAGGATTATTCTTCTAATTATAATATTTTAAAATAAATAAATAAAAATCAAAAGAAAAAGAACCTAAGTTTCTACATATTTTATCGTCGCCTCGAAGGTACCTACGTATCCGCTAGCCACGATCAAACGATCGTAGTTCTTTCCGAAAAATCTTTAATGTGTTGATTTATTTTAATTTTTGAAAACCGACTGAATTTACGTTGTCACAAATTTAGTTTATTCAAATAAAATCTAAAAGGGTCCTAACTTCTTGAGTGTTTTTGTTTTATAAAAAATGCTCTAACAATCCTATTTTTTTAAAAAAGGGTCTTTTATTAATTTTTATTTAAAGAAAAACAACTTTCTATGTAACAAATTCTTAAATAAAACCAAATCAAAAAGAAAAAAAAGACCAATCATAATAATCCCTAAACTAATATATACAACTATCTACCAAAAATAAAATAATTCATATAATACACTTGTATAAGAACTAATACTAAAACCCCTATGCCGACATATTCATATATTATATATTATGTGTACTAATAGATAAAAATATATATATAATAAAAATTAATCTTAACAATCCCTTATCTAATATGCATATGTCTTTATATTTATATTACTACTTATTAAACATTCACTTAAATTAATATAATGTACCTAATCTATATTACAAAGAAAACTAATGCTAAATAAGTACCTTAAACTAATATACACATACACATACACATACACAGACACACACACATACGCATACGCACACACATACATACACACACACACATACACACACACACACACACACATATATATATATACACACACACCATGTTAAACTATTAAAGTCCTAACAAAATAATAATATAATATGATAATAATAAATTAGAAAAGCTTGGACAGAAACCAAACCTGATTGCGTGTGGTTATTGTTTGTCGCGTACAATGAGGAGCAACAGTAAACTGTTCGGCGACCGTTGGCTGTTATGGAGTCAGCCTCTACATGCAGTTGATCGGTATAATGGGCAGTGCAGGTTGTAAACAACAGTGATGAAGCGTGAGAGGTAACCACTGCTCAACTTGTTGTTTTGCAAGTGCTGTAATGGATGTTGTCGCTATTGCTACGTACGGTGGAATTTGGGATTGCACGGAGGGTGTACGATTCTTCAACGATGTGTACGTGCGGTCATAAAATCAGTTGTCAAGCGTGTTCTGCCTACACATCACTGCTCTTGGTCATGTGTTGGTGATGGTCGGTGCAGCATGTGGATGGACGATGGAGCGACGTGTCGACTGCGGCGTACGACTGATCGGAAGTGTGTGTGTTCGTGTGTACTGATTGGATGAGGAGGATGGAGGTGTGCATGTTTGTCGGGCGTCAGTCTGCTGTTTGTAGGACCGTGCGAGCATGGAGTGGTCGGTGTGAAGTGCAAATCAATGTGTACAGTGTGTGTGGGCTGGAGCGTGCGTGAGTATAGAGTTTTCGTCTGCTGCTCGTGGGATCGTGCAGGCATGGGTTTTTGTTGAAGAGAGATAGGCGTGGTTGCTGGAGAGAATTGAATGGGGATGGGGTGGCTGTTTAGGCATTGGTTCATTTGGGCGACACTGCTGTTACTGCTATCGTGCTGCTATTTCGTGTTGGAATGGGTTCCTGGCATAGTGGATGAGGGTTCGAAGTTTGCTGCTGTTGGGATGTGGGAAGTGATCTTGTGTGTATGCTATGGACGTAGTTTAGATGAGGGATAACAAATGAAAAAGTCGATGTTTTCTTTTTACGAGTGTGTCTATTTATATAACCCAAACCAAATCATATCTATTGTATCTGATTAAACTAGATCCGACTCTTTTATATTAATCCAAATCTAATCTAACTAGATTCAAATAATTTTGATTAGATATGAATTCCGTGCATTCATCTCGCTTTTGTGAAAGATAGAAAAATAAAGACATAAGTGCCTAGTGAGACTCGAACTCAAAACCTCAAATTAAATCCAATCCTCTACTTCAATACTTATCCGTTAGGCCGTTGGCCTGCGCCTTGATTTTTAACATAACTAAATTGTATTTAAAACACCCGATTCCCTAAAATATTTATTTATAGTAAGCTAAAACTAAAACGAATGACTCTAATATGAGTTACTTCCTAAAAAAATCTAAAAAAAATCTTTTTAATTTTTGTTTTTTCTCATTTTTTTCCTTTTTCTTTTTTTTTTCAATTTTTATTATTTTTAAATTTTTATAATAATTTTATTTTTTGAATTAGGACCCTTTTTGTAAAATAAAAATTAAGATTACAGGGAGGCAAAAATTAAGTGTCTACATTTACTTATTAGTTAGTAGCTGAGCTCTTTCTTTCATCCTAATGCGTGTTGAAGGGAAAGAACACTGGTAGAGCTTAATTATATCTATTTTATAGGTAGATTTTGTAATGCTTTTAAAGACTTTTTAGTATATTATTAGTGTAATTTAGAATGTTATTCATTAATATTTTATTTTAGCATTTTATTAGACTAATTTGTATATTTTTATATTTTTTATGGTGAAATGTATGATATTGGAAAATAAACATATGATGATTAAAGCACGTAGAATCACAAGAAATTAACTATAAGAGCTTTATGGGGAATCAATACGACTATGACGATTAAAGCATGTAGAATTACAAGGAATAAAGAAATTAGCTACAAGAACTTTATAAGGAATCAATATGGCTTTGTAATTGTTATATGTAGTGTACTTGCTAAGAGAAAAAGTTGACACTTCGTGCACTATGTTGTGTTGAAGAATTGCATCCAAATTTCATCCATTGTGTATCAAGTGGTCATGAGTTAGATTCTATAAGATACATGCACTTTCTTATTTCAGGCCATACATCTCTTATTTTGTTCAAGAATTAAAGCAATTACAGGAAAGATACATGTATCTTGTGGAGCCACTCTTAAATGGGATTCCCTATAATATAAATAGAAGGCCTTATAAATAGAAATGATAAGTAGAGATAGATAATAGTCTAATAGATTATTATTTCCTCTCAATTAGTCCAAGGTTTTAGAAGAGTAGTTATTTTTCTTTTCGGGATTTTAACATTGAAAGTGATAGGAGCAATATTTGATCTTCAAAGGTTGTATTCATTCCTTTTTAGACATTCTTGATTTAGATATTATATTGTGCAATCTATTACTCCTCTTGTAATTAATTGATATTTTTTATTGGGTGTTTTGATTATCAGTTAATGAATTGTGTTTATTATACGAAGTCTTTAATTTCCTAATCATGACAACATATATTTTGACTTCGTTCCAATATGTGTTAATTAGAATTAATTTGCGAAACCTTTTTTAATTGGTTACTATGAATTAGTTAATTTGGATTGAAGAAGATATAACGATATGTCCTTTAATTTGATTACGATTTAGAAATGAAAGAGTGTTAATTGAGTTTATTGGTTTTTAGGATTGTCTAAAACTAGGTGCTTTTTTTTTTGTTTATTTTCCTTGTTTTTTGTTTTTTTTGTTTTCTTTGTTTATTCTCTTTTGATTTCATTTTATTGTTAGATTTTTGCTTCCTTTTATTTAATTTTGTAGGCATTTCTTTAGATCATGGAGTATGAGACGACTAAGGATAATAATTGCATAGGTCTTTTCCATTAAGTTGCAATGCAAAGCTTCGAGTATAGATTCTTTCTTTTAAGGAGTATGAGGGTGAATGATTATATGAGGCATGGTCAAGATTATGCGATTTGATGAAGAGATGTCTACATCAGGATACTCCCACTTGGAATCAACTACTGATATTTTGTGATAGGATCCGATATTAGGATAAAGTCAAGATTGAAATTGCAGTTGGAAAGCCCTTGACAACAATACCACTAGTGTAAGCAATCAAAACAATTGATGAATTGGCATATTGTAAATATGATGAATGCCCCCGCCTCTGTAACTTCTATGACCCAACTCTAGAAAAAGAAAGAGTATTTAAAAAACATTGAGGGGTTTGCATAAGAAGTAGGAAAAAAAGAATTGAAAGACAAAGTTCAATTATGCGGAAATTAGAGAATCAACTAGCGTAAACAATAGAGCTTTTGACTACCACCCAAGTGGCTATAAAGACAAATCAATCACAAGAAGATTACTACAAAAAGAAGAAGGAATTAAATTCTTTTGAGTCGACTAAAGATGAGGAAAAACCATAATTGCTTGTGACTGTGTTTGGAGATTCACAAGTTGATGACAATTTTCAAATAGCAATAGAAGTGGTGAAAATAGATGAGAAACTAACTTGAGAAGTAGTAGTTAAGAAGCTTGCTAATGTGACCGTAGAGGGGTTTGAATGATTAGATAGATGATTTGAAAATTTTGCAAAGATTTTTCACCCCAACTAAGTCTGTTAATGCAATACATCTTAGGTTATGCAAGAATAGTGAATTTCAAGAAACACCAACTTCTACATCAAAATTAAAAGTTGTATGACAAAGGCACATTATTGAAAAATGTGAACACACTACCAAACAATGTATACGACCTATACCATTTTTAGAACAATTATTTAAATGAAAATTGATAAAGATTTTGAGTCGTTTCTAAAGATGTTTAAGAAGCTCAAAATTAATCTTCACCGGGCAGATTTATTAGAACTTATTGCAAACCCTATTTAAAAGAAATAATGGCTAAGAAAAGGAAAATAAATGTGCAAGAGAAAGTAACGACAACATGGTGCATTGATAAAAATTATAGATTTGAAACACAAGATAGTTCTTTGTAAAAGCACCAAAAACTTATTTGACGCAACGCGTAAACACAAAATTTTATAAATGGAAATTCTAAAATAGTACTGTTTTAACCAACTAGTATGCCGGATTGTCTACAATAATAATACTAATGAGTATTCACTAAGTCATTTTCTCAAGGAGAAGAGATTTGTCTAAGTGGCAGAATTTAACCTACTACTCTAATTTAGGTGAGTCGAATAGGGAAATGGGAATTGTGGATGAAAGAAAAAGTAATAACTAACACAAATAATAAAGATGTAGGCTTATGACATGCTTACGAAGTAGTGATGAATGTATGCTATTAAGATATCACGATGGTTTTTAATTAGGTTTTGAATGAATTCACTTGAGCTCAATCCCACATAGGTATCTCACTCAACTATGTAGCGAAAATTTTTTTCTTGGTCTTATTTTCCTATATGATTAGTAATTCCTGTCATGAATTAAGTGCTTTAGTTTTAGAAATTAGGCAGTCAATCTCCTCTTGGTCTTATAACATATCTTAATCCACCAAAACTGTGTAAAGTAATGTGAATTTAATCGGGTATACCTAATCTCCTCCTGGTGTTATAGTTGTAAGAACCTGTTTTTTAATACTTCAATGAATCAATAACTCAAATAGGAATTTACGTAATTAATCTTCTTTCGGTCTCATAATTTTGCAAACCCATTAACTCTCAAGGGAACTTCCTAGGACTAATTTCCTCTCGGTTGCATAATCATAAGGAAAACCCATTGAAAATTCCAGTTAAAAGCGCTTCGAAGAGTTCAAATGGAGTATCAAACATCAAAATCCCACTTAAATACTCAAACCCATATCAAAACTACAAAGAGTCATCAACTACAACATCTAAGTTATTACAAACCTACTAAAACTAACTTAGTCACTTATGGTATTAACAATGACAGTAAGAATATACATAAATATATCAGGAAATTTCCATTAATGAAGAAAGTAACAAGGTGATAACACAAGAACTCAATGAATAGTTACAAAATGACAACACTCTTTAATCTAACTTAAATGTGTATCAAAATCATAAAAACAAGTGCTAAATATCATAAACAAGTTCAAGAAACAATAAAACAGGCAATGAGTTTGCAATTCTATACAAAAACCTAAGAAAGTCCTAATTACGGCTTGTCATTTCTACAAGAAATGCAAGTATTTATAAATTTAGGTTGCCAATCGATAAGAAAGTCTAATGATCGATCAGTACGAAGGTGTAATGATCTATCGGTAGACAAGTGTCAACCTTGGGTTGTCTCCATGTTTTATGAAATGCGGCATTTAGTGGATTAGGGCTTTAGGTTAGAAAATTCTAACCTTATTTCCTTTTACCGATCATTCGGTGCATATCGTATTGATCGATCTGTATGTGTGATTTCATCCCTACACTTTCCATTCACTAAATCATCTTCTCTTCCTATTGATTGGTAGGACAAAATTCTTGACTTCTTTAATTCCAACCTCTTTGATCGAACGGTGGGGCCTACCAAAGGCATGGTAACCCTCGTACACTTGCATATAGGATACAAAATTAATAATTTTTTTAAATCGATCATTTTCATGTATTTTTAGCAATTTTACTAATGTAGGTCTATTTTGTGCATAAACTCCATTTTCATATAAAATTAACACGTTTTTGCTAGATTTATGCACAAATGCAATTTTTAAAGTTAGGAAAAATTGCGTATTTTGAACCCAGATCATCACCCCTTACTTTAGATACTTGCTTGTTCTTAAGTAAGATAGAAAAGTCAAATCGTTTAGAAAATGGTAGGACAAGCATGTACTTCCTTAATGCTTGCATATAATCAAGAGTATGTTATACCATTGAAAGTTTAAAGTTTGCATGTACTCAATATGGTGCAAAAATCATTAGAAGTGATGTAGAAATTGTTTCACTTGTGCTAAATCAAATGCTCACTAATTAAAGACCATGTAATTGATCCAAGGATCAATGCCTAGAAAAGTTTACTTCTCATTTTGATTAGGCTTATGAAATTTGAAGTCAAGTCTAACATTTCATACTAAGTGAAAGGTCTTGGTGTTTAATTAGCTAGCCTAGACTAGTGAATCATACCTTACTTTGCCTCCCCGATTTTTGGAATAACTATGATATCTTGCTCGTTATTCTCTTTTTGACTTTTTGGATTTTTCACTTTTTCTTTCTTTTTCTATTTTCTTTCATTTTCTTTCTTTCTTTTTCACTTTCGTTTCTCTATTGTGATGGGATTACAATTTTGATTTGTCATCATTTTCTTTTTCAAATTTTCTTTTCTTTTCTTTCTCTTTAGGCATTCATTATGCATTGGTTGGAAAACGTTCAAGTAAAATCTAGTACCCACTTCAGTTTACACAACATTAATAAACGACTTATTTCCTCAAAAGAATGATGTATATATGCAGGTCAACTTCTAGAAACGCAAAAATTGAATACTAAGCCAAAACATTTCTATAATTCTAAATCTCTAAATTACGCCTAAGCTGAGCATAACTAAAGAAAAGAAAGATGCCATGAATTAATTACAAAGTTTTGAGAAGTATTTATGACTTATTCACAAGGGACTTCTTTCAAAGATGAGGTCTTAATCACCTCATTTTACTTTCTTTCATGTAAACTTTATGAATGATAATACACTCAAATTTAGATGCATAGAGCATAAAGGAAAATGGATCCAACTTTTTAGAAAAGAATTATCTTATACGTGAACAAAAGGGATAACTTATCATGAATTATTTTCAATTATTAAAGCTCAATTAGAACCACATAGCTTCAATGTTCATGTCTTACCCTCAACTTCATATATATATATATATATATATATATCTTATAGTACGATGTACACACAATGGGAAGTAAAAGAGAGAGTTAAAACAAAACTCCTACGGTTTCTTAGTATGTTTTGAATTCTCAATTCCCTTTTGAATTCGTTGATGGTGTCTCTCAATTGATGGATTCATCACTTCCTTTATTTATTCACATAAGTTTGCATAACATAAAGGAGACATAACTAAAAAGACTTCTGAAATTTAAAAGATTCAGACATAAACTAGATAAAAAGTTAAGAAAAGAAGGTGGGTTGGGTTGCCTCCCACCAAACACTTGTTTTTGAGCCTTTAGCTTAGTTTTTTGGTGTTGCTTCATGGTAGGTCCTCATACCTTTGAGGCTCAAATCCTTCGGTACCCCAGCTCATGCTTGACTCTCTTTGCTTATGAATCCTCCTTTTTCTTATATGACTACCTTTCTCAAATTCCTTTTCTTGATCCAACTCTCATTCTTGAATTTGTTCCTTGGCTTGAAGCATCACTTTCCTTTCTCTACTTTCCAGAATAATTACCCTTTCTTTCATATCCAATATAGCTCGAAGGGTTGCTAAGAATGATCTTCCAAAGACTAAAGATTGATCTTCATTCTTCATATCCATTATAATGAAGTCAATTGGGAAGTCACGTGGTCTAATACTAACGATATGAAGTAGAGTTCTCCTAAAGGTATGATCTAACCTCTATTGATGGTTCGTATATAATAACAAGCTTCCCTTCATAAAACTTTCCAATCATAGTTCTCACATAGTTTTCCCCAATATGAAATTATCTAATGTACCTATATCTAAGAGAACCTTTGGGAAAAACTTATCTAATATGGTACATGGCATGGTGAATCCCCTTGGATCCTTTAATTTGTATGTAAACTGGAAACCACTAATACCTTTGTCCTTAAGCACTATGTCTACGATTTTGAACTCATCAATATTAGGTTTCTCCTTTAGACTCACTTTACCCTCTGTTTTAGATTTAGACTCCTTAATATTCTCTTCCTTATATTCATCGCCTCCTATGTCTTTGCACTCGCTAGGATCCTCTTCAACTTCTTCTTCACTAATTTTCCTCATTCTATTTGTCTCCAAGTTATATACATCATCCTCACTAGGTGCTTCTTCTTCAATTTCCTCTTCGTCAAAGTCCTCATCCACTTCATCATCAAGATCCCCTTTAAATTCAACTATTAACTCTTCCTTTAGTAGTGTAAATATCTCTTCCTCATTAGGTTCAACTTACTCCTCAACAAGGTCCTCTAGCCTCAACTATTAATCTCCAAACACTTTCTTCCTACTAAAGCATAACTCTTTTTCTCCTCCACTTGCTTCCTTACCACTTCTACTTAATGTCCCAACTTGATCTCTTGGGTTTTACTTGGCATTACTAGGTAGCTATCTTAGGAATCTCTTATTCATGTTCTCATAGTACTGAATCAACCATTTGTGCATTTCTTGCTAAGTAGCCTCTTGCCCATTCATTCTTGTATTGTACTTTTGAATAAAATTTCTCAACACTTGCTCAAGAGATTCTCCCTTTCAATTTTGTATAGGTGGAGGTAGAGACTGGAACTGGCTAACTTATATCCTAGGTCCTTAAAGACCTTTGTTAAATCCTCCTAACCCCATGACAAGTTAGGATGGTCTCTCCAGCCTAGGTTGTAGGTGTTCGAGTAAGGGTGATAATTTCTTTGTCCCTAATTGAAGTTGCTTACTACATTAACTTATTCCTTCGAATTGTCTCTTGATGGGGTAAAGGGGTCCTGATAATTTGTGCTCAAATGCCTAACTCTGCCACATACACAACAATATTCATAAGGTTGCTTACGATTGTTGCAAGTGTTGACTTGTTTCACATTTTCTATCTAAGCGAGCTGAGTAGTAAGCGAGGCAGCTTGATTTCTAAGTCAACTTAATTCTTCTTTTGCACTTACACTCATTACCTTCCTTGGTTGATCTCTCTTTCAGAAGCTAAACCATGAGCATATGATGCCATTTGTTCAAATATTTCATATGCCTCTTTAGTAATGTTGTTCATTATACTTACCCCAGCATTAGCATCAACTATCACCCTTAATTGACTTCCTAGACCATTATAAAAAGTATTCAACATTCTCCATACGGGTAAACCATGATGGGGACACTTCCCATTAACTCTTTAAATCTCTCTCAACTTTCAAATAATGACTCACCATTAAATTGTATAAACATAATGATGTCATTTTTCATTTTTATTGTTTTACTCGATGGGAAAAAATAAGATAGAAAATTTTGAACTGAATCATCTCATGTACTCATAGAATTGGGTGATTCGGTATTTAACCAACTTCTAGCTTTGTCTCTCAATGAAAATGGAAATAACCTGAAATGGACCACATTAATGAACACCCCATTTGTTTTCATCAGGGCACATAATTGCAAAAAAATTTGAAGGTGTTCATGGGGGTCTTCAGATGATGATCCACAAAATTGATTAAATTGCACCATCTAAATCAAGGTAAGCTTAAGTTCAAAATTATTTGTTTGAATGGCTGGCGAAGTAATAAGTGGTACAACTTCATTCAAATTTAGGACACACTATTCCCATAAGGCTTGATTGTTACCATTCCCATTTCCATTACCTTCATGTCCATTATTTCCATTGCCATTAATTCCATTTCTGATAGGGATCACGGACTAATCACTCTCTCCTGAGCTTGAGGACTTGCCCATATGATTTACCAAGCTGTCCATGTGGAGTTGAACTTAGAAGAGCAATGCATTCTCCATGTTGACCTACCGAGATACTTTGCTCTCCATCTCATTAAAGAGACTCTCGAGGTGACTTTCCTATTACTAAGCTAACCCCTTATTGTCTTACTAATCCAATGCCAACTGTTGAATCCGCTTATTTATGAGCTGATTCATGCTTGAGGCCGAGTTGACCCATTTTCGAGCTGACTAGTTGAAGCCGATCAGAAGAATAGCCATACATTGGACCAACCCTTCCCAAGTCTACAACCAACCTAACTTACTTTGTTTAGAATTAACTCTGTTCGGCAAGCAATATCATTGAGACCATAGTTGATACGTACCCCCTTTTTCTTACATCTATACTATCTTATTTGTACCCAAATATTCCTTTTGTCTATTTACAACTATACCCTTGTAATTTATTACTTTTTTTCTTTTCTAGTAGGAATCTTTTGGTAATTTACGTTGACCTAACACTTACCTTAATTGGGTCATATAAATACTTGAAATATGTAACAGCTACAACAGTTAGTAAAATTGAATTTGAGACATGCTTTCTTTCATGAGCTAAGTATCCTTTGCTTACTCTCGTTTACTCTTATCTAGTCCATTATGAGGGTAGATTAGTGGTGAGTGCCCTCTGGTCACACTTGTGTGTAATATTAAGTATTACTTAAGCTTGTATGAGGTATTGGAGTGTCAAATCCATCATTAGTGTACAAGGACCCTTGTTCAACCTTCGACTACCAATTAGCTTTCAGATCATCTTGAGGTTTCAACCCACCCCTAGTTCATTTGATATCGATAGCCGTGTGTCACTCCCTTTCCAGTGAATCGTATTATCTTGGTATTAGAGTTTAGCTACGTTTGAGCAAGTTTCTGTTACTTTGTACCTTGACTAACTTGTTACAGCGTGTTGTGGAAACTATTTTTTGTTGTTGTAAGTGTTAGAAGAGTGTTTAGAGTTAAAGAAATCTAGTGTTCTATTTCCCCCTATTTCTTATTCGTAAAACAAAGTGTGAGTGTTCACTTGGTTCATTGTTAACGATCTAACATTAGCATAACCCTAATAAAGTGTTGTTTATATCTATATATAGATCAGCGAAAATATCTTCTATATGATATTATGAGATTAGTAAGATATTAAAGGATATTACAATATTAAATACGTTATTTATTATTTTTCACCAATTGTCAACTAAATCACGTGATCATGTAAAACTTTTAACGAAAACATTAAAATAACTCGTAAAAATTATAATTGTAACAAGTATTAATTAAATTGATAAATTTTCATAAAATTCCAAAATTAATTTATAAATGTTATTTTTACTATTTTTATGTTTAGAAAAATTACATATATTTATTTTTATTTTCTATTTTCCTCCCTTTTTCTTTCCTTTTTTCTTCTCCTATTTTTCTTTTTGTTCCACATTGAAATCTAACATAGCACAAACAATAGCCCACGTGATGAATTCATTGCTAAGTGTTGATTCAATAAAGAGGGAAAAAAAATATGAAACTTCATTACTTTGTCCCATCATATTTAATGTGTTACTTATCTTAGCAATTGTCCTTTAGTTATTTTCTTCATATTGACTTTTTTTTTCATCTGATCAACCTCACTTTGATTCACGTCTAGAAGTTAAAAAAAAAAAATCTAGAAAAAGAAAAGAACACAAAACTAAAACTAACACACACAAAATCGAGAAGAGTAAAAAGGAAAAAGAGGAAGAAGAAGAAGAAAGGTAAAGAAATTCAACAACTATATTATTAAAATATTTAGGTAAGTTATTATTTAAATTTTGTACATGTATATATACTTTATACTATGTACATATATATTGGGTATTTGTTATTTTTCTTTTATTTTTTTTCATGTATTACATGAATGTGTGGACAAAGGCATATGTATATTGTATATGGTCTTAAAGTATGTACATGTATGTGTATATAATATAGATATACTAAGTATTTCCTTATGTATATATATGTATGTATAAATAAGAATACATAGGGTATATATTTAGTATTTTCACTATTTAGGTATTTATATATATATGTATGTACATGTGAATATATATGTATGCGTGTATTATATATGTATGGATGATTAGTACTTGGTATATTATATATATATATGTATTATGTATTCTAGTATTTATGTACACATGTAAGCTATTTTTTTAATGTATATATATATAGGTGGTGTGAATATATGCGCATGTATATATAAACATAGTATTTATTATATATATATGAGTACATGTATAATAGTAGGTATATGTATGTATATTTATACTTGTTATTTTCATTTTTATAAGAATTTTTTGTAAATATTTATACATGTATTAGGTTGGATGTTATATGTATGTATTATATTATTAGTTATATTCTGTATTATATATATATGTTTAATACAATCGTATAAGTGTATATGTATATAAGATACAACTACATCCATATTATACTTATACATATAGTATATAGTATCTAATTAAAGTCAAAATAATTTATTAATATAGTATTCGTATAAATGTACGTATATAATAGTGACATATACATAAAATACGAGTATACTTAAATAGCATATACAATATATTATATTAATAATTTAATAAATAAAGTTAGTAAGTATATATGCATAAATACCGTAAATTTAGAGAAAAATTTAATAATTAAGTAAATCTAATAAAATGTAATCATAAGCATTTATATATATATATTTTTATACTGTAAAATAGAAAATAATGGAAAAATCTGAAAAAAATATGCAAGCTAAACACATGGCACTCTCACGTGTTGCCACGTCACTATTTGTTATAAATTAATTAATTTTTGTAATTAATAATAATAATAATAATAATAATAATAATAATAAATTAATTAAGTATAAAAATAATAAAATAGAAAAAAAATTTGAATTAATAATTCTAAAATCTTAAAAATAAGTAAAAATAAGTAATTAGAGTAAAATAAACTTAAAATAAGAAAATTATCAATTATACAATTTAAATAATTATTAAATTGTAAATATACTAAGAGAAAACTTAAATTAATATTTCATAACTTTTTTTAATTAAAATAATAAATTTTATGATATTTTTATATCACAGTCCAAACTATGAGTCTAAACGTTCAAAACAGACCTCGTTATGAGGAAATACACTAAAAAATAAATCAAAATAGACTATAAGTTCATAACGATTCGAGTTAAATAAAAAAAATTATACACGATTCAATAAAAGTTCGAATCAATGATTTCACATAACTAAGTTAAGCAAATAGTACAAATTATGATACTAGTTTAGCTTTAAATTTCTAAACTTACTATTTTTTATATTCTTTATTCTCAGGTGATCTCGACTTTGACTTTGAGCTGCAATCGGACTATTATGACCCTTGAATCGATCATGGCTGAGTGAGTTTTTCTTAATAATTTCATACTTGCTTATGTTTGTAATTAGTGAATATAAATTATGATTAATAATTGAATATTGTGTGGAGCTGGCTTATGCTTGTATATGATATTGTTTATTGATAATGAATTTACTTTAAAGTATGATAACGTATTGATTATTGTATAGTAGATTCGCTAGGAACTAATTGTTTATGACCTTAATAATCACTAAATAATAAGATCTAATTTTACTCGACTTGAAAGAACTAACTCGAAACACGTATAATCATACACTACATAACTAATTCCGGTCATCACATTATACGGAGGTAGCAAGAGGCCATATGTGGGTTGATTATTTGATTGTTATAGATTTTGTACGGTGCACATGTATAATATGACCTTACCTTAGCCCGCAGGATCACTAGGCATTGGAGACGCCAACCGCCTGGCTAAGGGTCAAGTCTAGAGGCCTCCGTTTAGGGGTGAGTAAAGCCTAAATGAATCTACTCACAATCATATGTAGAACTTGTTTTTGATTAAAACTAAGAATGGATATATCGTTACATTTTAAATACGAAACATGGAGTTTTGTTATGATATAAGTTTTAGTATAATATCCAGATTTGACTGTGCCAATGTATCTCCAACCCTTATTTCAAAAGGCGTTAAATCTGAGTTGCATGCAGTACCTGGTCATCTGTATGTATTTATTTAGCATACTGATTATCATGTATTCATTTGATTGAATTTAATTTATATATAACTTGATTGCGTTGTGGTAAGGGGGATTATCTTATTAAGCTAGATAGCTTATACCGCTGATTTGTTCGTGGAGTCGGGCTGCCGCATGCCATGGTTAGTTGTTTATCAGGAGGTCGATGTAGGAGAAAGATGCGATCGGGGAGCACTTATGATAATGTATTTAGATTAGGAATCTTATTATGTAATGAAGTGATATCAATTTGAATTAAAAAATATTATAGACTTCTTATCTGTAAATTTCTATATCAATGATGTGTTTTAGATTTTCTTAGCTTGTTATTATTATCATAAAATAATATTGCTTAGACCTATGCAACTCTCGGTTGTTAGGTGTAGCTATAGTTGTAGCCTTGTATATTGTAGAAAGGGTTGTCGATTGTAAGAGAAATCAATTTATAGTCCTTTGTACAGTATACGTCGACTGCTATGACTAACCCCTTCGGGTCATGACATGTTCAACCTTATCATTTCTTGATCTCCAAGTAGACTAATATGACAAATGACATGGATTATACTATCATTTCATTTGAGCACAGCCATGCATTTCTCAGTCCCACTTGTCAAGGGGCCTAAAAATATCTATCTCATAACGATATGAACAAATCCTATCTTAATCACTCATCTTCTTCTGCATGATTCACATTATGAGCCCCATAACTTTACGTAATTGCTTTAGTGAGTAATTTAGGGCGTTAGTAAAATTAACTCGAATGACTTAAAAATTTATAAGTAGACTCAAAATATTAGATGAGGATACCCTATAAACTCATATATTAGAAATATGATAAAATAAAAATAATATAGCTAAAATAGCGAAAATTTAACTATATTATATATTATTTATCGGAATTGCATAGAATAAGCTTCGTTAGTTAATAAATATTTAGAGATAAGTTTATATGCAATAAAATTTAGTTGGGACATAATATAACATATATAATGTATATGTATGTGTCATGTGTAATTTTTAAGCATGTATGTATACCCATATATAGTTAAAATACCTTGATATATGCGATTTAAGCTAAAATAACTTAAGAAAATTAATAAAAAAACAACTAAAAATTATAAAAACCCATAGGCAGTTGGGAATTAGAAATTAGGGCATTTAGAAGGCCATGGACAACTATTGGTGTGTTAGATAATGAGGATCATGCAAAAATGGGGTTGGTACTTAAGGAAAATTGTAAAAAGGAGAGAGAAGAAATCCATTCCATGTAAGAACAGCTCCAAAGATTCAAAAAATCCTCTCTAATACATACTATAGTCAAGTGAAGGGTTAAGAAAAATCATATTAAGTTAGGTTGATCAAAGAAGAAAATTAGAAAAAAATAACAAAAATCTATGCACAATGAGGGACTACAGTGGTTTGTTAGTGTAAGTGAGACCTGGAGCTTGACTACCACCACCACCACTAGAGGCCACACTCATTACCTAGCATCGTCGACAAGGAGGGAGGAGCTACTAGTGGCTAGAGGCCAATTTTTTTGTGAGTTCCATTTTTGACTCAGTTTTATATAAATTACTAAAAATGCCCAAAAAATTATGAAAAATTTATTCTTATATATTTTTGTGTATAGAATCTAAGAAAAAATATTAATTTGTATAAATTTAGTAGCTAATCTATAAGTTCTTAAGAAATTAACGAAATCGAACACTTTTTGAAGTTAAAATAAATTAAGTTAATGACGTAGTTTCCACTTCAAATTTTTTCTATAAACTATCCTAAGTTAATACTAAATTGCTTCATAAAAGTTTTTTGTGATATTATTTTTCATATTTTTATTGGATTTTTGAGTTAAAATGATGCTTAAAATGGCATATTTTAGTGAAAATAATGAGTTTCCTTTAATAATCCTACTTAGCTATTGACTTTGATTCAATATTAGAAGTGTGTATACTATTTTGGAGTAAGTGGATTGACTAATGAAGTGTGAAGTTATGGAAAATAATGTATTGGCCTTAAAGGATGAAGTAGTGAATTGGATGTTTAAGTTGGATTGCGTTAAATTGATGAGTTATGATGTCTTGTATGGTGAGTTAAATAGTAAAGAGTTAAGGAAAGTTTGTCCAAGTGTTATTTGTTGTTTAAAAATTGATTTCATAACTAAAAGTTGGGAGTAAGTTAGTAAATCAACTAATTATAGGACACTTACAATAAGTAGAAGAAGATTCAAAGGATTTTCAAATAGGGAGATTTACTTAGAGAAGCTCAGAGACTATCTTAAAGGAAAGAATTGGAGAAATAAATAACCCTAATTAGCTTAGAGACAAACTCAAAGGGTTTTTTACTAAAGGAATTTAATATGAATTCACTCAGAACTAAGCTAAGAAGATTTTTGGACCAAAGAAAAGTACTATAAAACTTCTTAGAACCAAACTCAGAGAATTTTGATTAAAGAAAACCACAATAACACCATTTAGATGATAGCTTAGAGGATTCGACTGATTAGGATAATTCATAAAAAACCATTAATTGGTTAGGAAATCATGCTTTTTAAGTGAAACCAACTTATAAAATTATGATTGAACAATAAAAAAACATATAAAACAAACTAATGACTAATGAATAAAAGCTTGAAAACTAATCTATTCTATATTTTAGGAATGCTTGAAGATCAAGGAGACAGCGATCAAGATTAGAGTATTCATAAGTGCAAGTAAGTGTGATCAGTACTTCACTGTAATTAGGAGTATTGCTTAAGAATACTTGAAAACCTTAGTATGTGCCTTGCTTGTAATTATAAGTTATTGGCCTTTGTGTGTGTAGTGCATGTGTTTTAATATTGCACTGCTGTTATGGAGTGCTGAATTATATGTATTAGTTGTTTTATGGTAGTACCTACTGTGGATTGTATGAAATTGCTTGATCACCCTAAAAGCAATCTAACACCAACTTGACCTAACTACTGACCTAACTTGCATCACAACCCATTAGGGGAAACAATTAGGATTCTCGGCCCAAACTCATATCCTTTGATGAGAGTAGCAGAAATGGTTCTTTCCCTACCTTTAGTTGCACTAAGTGACAAGAGAGGAGGTCCCGGAAAAGTTGGGGACTATGGTTCGAACGTAGTCTTGAGCAGAGCATGTTTCTCCATTGCACAAGCCCAGGTTTAGTGACCGATTTGTGAAGTGCGTGACATGAAATTCCTTAAAACCTGTATTAGAGTGGGTACAATTTCTCTGATCTCATGACGATCGGTTAACGTTATGCAATGGCATTTGCTTGAACATATATTGAATTTAATAAACCTTGCTTGAAAACCCTAATTGTTTGATGACTAATATGCGTTATTGTCTCTATCCCACTTATCGAGCAAGTTGTCACTTACTCCCTTATAGTTGTTTTGCAAGTTTCTAGTAGAATCACTAGTATTAAACTATGTTCCAAAATGCTAGATGGTGGGCTCGAGGAGTGAGATTCAAGGCTAATGGATTGTATTTTTAATTATTTGTTAGATTTATTAACTTGTATGAAAACTAATAAGGTCTCTATTAATGACACTCTAATTTTCAATTAGAGATGCTGTTACTATGCTCTATTAACCTGTGATCTTTTATGAACCCTTTACTAATCATTCTATTTTTCCCAAACCAATTTACTTTTAGAACTTTTATTGAAATTGAGATTTTATACTTTGAATGATTTGTAAAGCTTGATTTCTTGATTATTTGAGCCATAAGTTTATTTTACAAAGCTATTTGGAAGTGTTACATCACAAGTTATTATCTATTAAATTCATAGTTGGATTGCTTAAAGCAGCAAATTGGTAAACGCCTCGTGTGAGCCATACCTACATTAATGGCTAAAGTGACTAACTTGTAGCTTAGGTTGGTTTACACGGCGATGACTGTTATGACTCTTTGATTTAGGGCATGACACACACTATGCCTAATCATAACCTTTATAATTATCCGGTTAAAGATAATGTTTGATTGATTCAAATCATAATGTTCCTCATGTTGGAATCCATGGTGATTTTAGGTCTAACGATGCAATGACATCATTATAATGAGAGTGTCACTTATGATATTAATCCATATAGTGACCTCATAGTAGGTCAGTCTAGTACATAGTTCTCTAACATGTACCTATGAGTTTGATTTGTATCTTTGTAAAATTAACATCCCATGATTATCATCAAACCTCATACTAGATTTAATTCATTATTGTTTCCATAATAATGAGCATCTAGAGACATTTAGATTAACTAAATGATTATTCAAGGATATTATTATAAAGCAAACATGTAAACAATATAATAACAATGCCTCTTAATTCATAAAATATAATAATAACAATATCCAATAATTGGCTTAGGGCACAATCACTAACAATCTACCACTTGCACTAGGCCTAATGACCTAATATGATGATCATGGTTTGCTTGTACAAGAGCTTTGGTAAGTGGATCAGCAACGTTGTCATTAGTTGATACTTTGCATATCTTGACATCTCCTCTCTTGATGATCTCTCGATTAAGATAATAGTGTTTAAGTATGTGTTTAGATCATTGATGTGATCCAAGTTCCTTTACTTGTGTAATAGCACCATTATTGTTACAATAAAGATTTATAGGGTTTGTAATGCTAGGAACAACACCTAGTTCAGTGATGAACTTGTAAACCCTGCGAATTTAGCTGTCTAAGTATAGAATCAAATGCCCAAATTGTAGATGATTTCTTGAAGTCAATAGAGCTAGTAAGATTTAAAACCGATTAAAAATCTCAATTCAAAACCAAAAGTAAATATGAAAAACCTTAAATTATCAATTGAACCTCTAATCGCATACAAAGACCTTAAAGCCTCAAGTATATGTAACTACAAAAATTAACCTCAAACCTTATCAAAACCCTAAGATAACAATTGAAGACTTAATCACATATGAATATATTAAACCCTAAATGTGTAAAAACACTAGAGATTGTACCCGGACATAATAAAAACCCTAAAACTATAACTTTAAGGATATAAAAGCACTAATTCACCATAATTTACCCTAAAACACTAAGTGATAATATATCCTTCATATTATGTCATTTCATCGGTAAACGACTAAAGATAACTCTCTATCATGCATAAATATTTAGAATACTTAAGTGATCCTTTAGAAACTAAGATATTGTATCCTAGATCACATTTATCTTCTAGGTATATGGGTATATGTACAAGTATAAATACGGTATAAGTATAAGTATATGTATATGTATAAGTATGTTAGTATACATATAAGTAAAGGAAATGTATAAGTATATGTACATTATGTATAAGTGTACATAAGTATACATAAAACACATAATCATGACATAAGGGTTAGCTAAGCAAAGGATGATGTAAGTAATGATGTAATCACATGATGACATAAGCCATGACATAAGCATAGGTTTATAAAATAAGAAATAAGAACAGTGCATAATAATTAGGTACATAAATTAGTAAACCCTAATACACTTCCTAAATTGGATTACACTTAATTAAGTACATGAATTAGTGATAGCAAACTAAAATTCTCTAAGTATAAGAATTTAAGGGTTAACTAAATCATTAAGCATAAATAAAGGATATAAATATAAGCGATAAGAGTAATTAAGTTTCCATAGTTAAAATTTCAATAAATTTAGTCAACATTATAAAACACGGGTCTTAACATCCAAAACGGACATCACCGTGTGAACGTATGTTTGAAAACGATGAAAAATAACTATAAGTTCTCAAATATTGGAATTAGAATGAAAAAGTTACAAAATACATAAAGGAAGCCTCATAACTTACAAATAGACAAAAATAGTTACTATTAATCTCATTGAGTATGGTAAACCCTATACATATAAGACTTGGGTTATATTGGAGGAAACTAGATCAATTACAATAGACTTTTAGTTAATTAAGGAGTCTGACTTCTTAAAATATTTATAAGTGTTGCTATATTTTAGGTGTTCAATATCGAGTTCTAGAAACCCCAAAGCTTGAAGAATGAGCAATAATCCAGGTGAGGCAGTTCTAATGATCTGCTACTTGCTTGTATATGTTGCTTGTATGATGTTTTGCTGCTTGCTGTTACTTGTATGTTTAAATGACAATTCTTCTTGTATGCCATCATCTGTGTGATCACTTTTTTAAAATTGATAAATATAAATATCTGACCTAAATAACTGGTTCTATTCGTCGCATGTCTATGACCTAGTAAATGTATGGATGGAGAGTGCTAGCTTTGCAAAATGTTGAAAAGGGTGTTTTTGGAAAAAGTTTTCCTAATCTTAAATGTATTTTGTACGATTTTGATAAGGACTGTAGTGCCAGAAATAATATTTTATCGTTAAGGCAAAGCTAGCATAGTTCTCCACTTGATAGCGAGAGGACTCGCTTTATTGTGCCTATAAGGCCTTGGTAAATTTTGATTGCAAGAGGACTTGCTTTATTGTACCTGTAAGGCTTTGGTTAATTTTGGTTGCAAGAGGACTCGCAAGTTTGTGCTTGAGGGGCCTTGAAGGGTGGATAGTCCTAGTTTGGAATCCCACTATTTAGATTGAAACTCTTTTTTCGACTAGGGTAATAGTCGAATGTTGCCTAGAGGGGTGGTGCCCCTAGATAGCCTCCTGCGGGTAAGCTGACGTGCCCTGTACAGGTAAGTACAGGGGATAATCGAAGTGTAGATGACGTAATTCTACACCTTCCATAGTTCCAGACTCTTATGGATATGTTGCTTGCATTCATCGCGCATGCATTCATGTTGTATGTAGATAACTTGCCTGCATATGTGATAATAATGTGTGAAAACTTGCTTGATCGGTGGTGGTGAGGAACAAACTCACTGAGCTGTTATATGCTCACTCTCTCATAGTTTCTCTTGCAGGTTTACTTACATTGGGATTGGGATAAGTCTTGAGTGTCGAGTGTGAGATGAAGATATGTATCTTAGTATTAAAAGTAGTTGAGTATTCTTTAGATGATATATAAACATCCTTTGTAGAAAATATTTATTTGTTAGAACTTATTATAATTTTATTTTTCTTTCATATATATATTTTTTATGCTAATATATCTTATCTTATTATTTGGTAGGGGATACCGATTCTCTGCAGTTCTGAGGAATTGTGGAATATTGGACACCCATAGTTATTTATATTTGTATTTTACAGTAAATTATTTACTTAAAAATCAGTAACCTTAGTGATTAATCATTTAGAGTCTTGCAATCTCTGACTTGCAAGGTGATTTTCATATCATGGGTGCACACATGTTATGGAAATTTTAGGTAATCCTATTAGGCTCCCTTTAGGTTCCTGACAGAACTTCTTAATCTAAACTGCCTCCTTAGTTGCATCTGGTGTTGTTATAGAATCAGCTTCAGTTGTAGAATCTACTACAGTACTTTGCTTTAAACATTTCTAGTTTATTGTGCCTTGATTCAAGAAAAATACATATCTTGATTGTGATCTAAAATTATCCTTGTTAGATTAGAAGCTTGCATCAGTGTAACCACTTACAACTAGCTCGTCTTCTAATCCCCCATATATCAAGAATACATCTTTAGTTTTTCTTAAGTAATTAAGGATATTCTTGACTGCTATCTGGTGAGGTTCACTTAGATTTGACTAGTATCAACTGGTTATGCTTAGTGCATATGACAAATGTGATTGAGTGCATAACATGGCATACATGATTGATCTAATAGCCGAAGCATAAGGAATCTTACTCATGCGATCTCGCTCACCCTTTGTTATAGGACATTAAGCCTTGTGGAGATTTATACCATGCAAAATTGGCAGGAATCCTCTTTTTGAATCTTACATACTGAACCTATTTAGAACTTTGTTTATGTACGCACTTTGACTTAAGCCAACGAGCCTTTTAGATCTATCCCTATAGATCTTAATGCTTAGGATATAGGTAGCCTTGCTTAAGTCTTTCATTGAAAAACACTTCCTTAACTAAGACTTGACACTCTACATGGTAGGAATATCGTTTCCAATGAGTAATATGTCATCTACATACAACACTAGAAATGCAACTGCACTCCTACTAATTATCTTATAAACACAAGGTTCATCTTCGTTTTTAATGAATCTAAACTCTTTGACTGCTTCATCAAAATGAAGATTGCAACTTCGAGATGCTTGCTTCAATGCATAAATCATTCTTTGAAGTTTACAAACCTTTGTCGAACCTTTAAGATGAAAAAAACCTCAAGTAGTGTCATATACACATCCTGGAGTAAGTTTCCATTAAGAAACACTATTTTGACATCCATTTGCCAAATCTGGTAATCACAATACATGGCTATAGCAACAAAGATCCTAATGGATTTAAGCATAGAGATTGGTGAAAAGGTTTCATCATAGTCTATACCATGAATTTGTTTAAAACCCTTAGCCACTAGTTGTACTTTAAAGGTATGCATGTTGCCATCCATGTTAGTTTTCTTCTTGAAAACCCATTTGCCCCCAATGGTCTTAGTACCTTCAAGTGGCTTAGTCAAAGTCTATACTTTATTGTCATATACGGATTGCATTTTAGATTTTAGGCTTCTAGCCACTTTTCAAAGTCTGGACCCAGCATGGCCTCTTGATAGGTAGTGGGCTCATTTTGATCCATGAGTAACACATCATGACTATCTATTATGAGAAATCCATATCTCTCAGGTTTATGTCACACCCTACCAAACCTTCATAGGCCTTGTGTTACTTGGGGAGGCTCAACAACTAACTGTAAGTCTTGTTAAGTTTCCATTGGCGATTCAATGTTATTTTGTAGATCTTGTACTTCTTCGAGATGTACTTTCCTCTTACTAGTCCTTTCAAAAATAATCTCCTTTTCCAAAGAGATGCCATTCCAAGTAACAACACTTTGTTCTCAGAGGGATGATAGAAATAGTATCCTTCGGTTTCTTCTAGATACCCCACAAAAAGGCATTTGTCAGATTTTGGTCCTAATTTGTTTGAGACTTAACGTTTTACATAAGCCTCACAACCCTAAATCTTGAGAAAAGATAATCTAGGTTTCTTCCTAATCCATATCTCATATGGCATCTTTTTAATAGCTTTATAAGGGATACTATTTAACATGAACGCAATTGTTTCTAGGGCGTAGCCCCAGGGTGAAGGAAGATCTATTTGACTCATCATAGATCAAACCATATCTAATAAGGTTCTATTCCTCCTTTCAAATACACCATTCCATTGTAGTGTTCTAAGTGGAGTTAATTGTGAAATAATCCTACAATTTCTAAGATGATTAGTAAGCTCTTGGCTTAGATATTCACCACCTTAATCTGATCAAAGTGCCTTGACTGTTTTGCTAATCTAATTTTGTTCATCAATCTGAAAATTTTTGAGCATTTCAAACGATTTAGATTTATGCCTCATCAAATAAACATACCTGTATCTATTGAAATCATCGATAAATGTGATGAAGTACTAATAACCTCTTCTAGCAATGATGCTTAATGGAGCGCATATATTAATATGTATTAGTCCCAAAAAATCAATTGCCCTTTTACTGTGTCCAGTAAAAGGGTCCTTTGCCATCTTGCCTAATAAATAAGACTTATAAATATCAAATGATTCAAAATCAAACTAGTGTAAAAGTCCATCTTTGTGGAGCATTGGTATACGATTCTCATTTATATGTCCAAGGTGAAAATGCCATAGGTAAGTCATGTTTGAATCATTTGATTTAAATCTCTTAGTAGTTATGTTATAGATAGATACACTATCGGGCTTAAGATTTAGAATATAAAGACCATCATGTAAATTAGCATTTGCATAAAACATGTCTTTATAATAAATGGAGCATTTATTATTCTTAATAATAAATGAAAAACCATAATTATCTAAACATGAAACTAAAATAATATTCTTACTTAGAGCAAGAACATAAAAGCAATTGTTCAAAACTGACAAAAGCCTACTTCACAAAATTAACTTATAAGTCCCTATCGCAAAAGCAGTAACTTTTGCTCCATTGCCTACATGTAAGTTCATTTTTCCCATTTTTAGCTCTCTACTGCTATTGAGACCCTATACATTTGTACAAATGTGAGATCTACATCCAATATCCAATACTCATGAAGTAGAAGTAGATAAATTGATTTCTATAACATAAACACCTGAAGTAATAGTCTCATTACTCTTCTTTTTCTCCAAATTTTCCAGGTAAAGTTTGCAATTCCTCTTCTAATGACCAGGCTCATTACAAAAGAAACAAATTCCTTCCTTAGGAGATTTTACCTTTGGTTTGGGCTTGGGCTTAAGCTTTGAATTCCTCATCACCTTTCCATTCCTCTTACCTTTCTTCTTCATCCCCTTCCCTTTCTAAATCATTAAAACATTGCTAGGCTTCTTTTGATGTTTTGCTCAATGGTTTTTAGCATCTTATGCAGTTCAAAAATTGCTTTCTCCATATTATTCATATTATAGTTCATGATAAACTGGTCAAAACTATGTAGCAATGAATTTAAGATCAAATTCATTGCTAACTCTTGACTTATGGGAATTCCAAACTTCTCTAGATGATTAATGTAACCCTTCATTTTCAAAACATGGGTATACATTAACCTTCCTTTAGCCATTTTATAGGAGTGTAAGGCTTTAGTAGTCTCATACCTTTCTTGTCTGGCTTGCTGCTAGAACATCTCCTTGAGATGGACAGCCATCTCATAAGCTTCCATGTGCTCCAAATCCTTCTGAAGTTTTGGGCTCATGTTAACAAGCATCAAGCATCCTACATTAAGAGAGTCATCAGAATGCTTCTTATAAGCTTTTGAGCTCTTAAAGTAGTGGCTAAAGGCTCCTTAGGAATGGGTTGATCAAGGACATAGAGCTTGCTTTCTTGCTTGAGAACAATTCTCAAGTTTCTAAAGTAATCAAGGAAATTGGTTCCAATCAACTTGTCCTTCTCAAGGATGGATCCTAATGATAATGTTGAGGTGTTGTTTGTAGCCATTAATCTAAAATTAAATATGAAAGGTTCATTATTTAGAGGCATAATTTTAAAAACTCCCACTAAACCAATAGCCCTCAATATTAATGTAGTTACATTCAATTATTACATTTTAGTGGGTTAAGATCCATATTTTACTTAACTCTAAGTTAGCTTTGGCATGACACTTAAAGTTAAGTTATTTAGGTAGGTAACTCTTTACCAATTACATCTTGTGCAACTCTTAGATACATTATGAGATTTTGACGTCATATGTCTCGGCATGTTTCAATCTCATCTAATGCCTTAGGCCCAAAACATTTTTGATAGCCTAATTATGTTTAACCATATTAAACTCATGAGTAGCACCATTACTCATTCTGCCTTACTAAGATAACTTAATGTATTCTACTTTGGTAGACCTGCATTTCAATAATCAAAGTCTTGATAGGTGTTTTAATTATGGGTGGCATTTGACTTAAAATTTGTTAAGGGATTTTAATTACTAATATTCTATTTCATTACCATATTTTAATGGATACTAATCATGGATAGTAGCATACATAGTACCACATATATGTACATGTATTATCATGCATGATATATCATACTTATAAAAGAAATAAAATAAACATGTCATAGCATGGCCCTTAAACTATATTGATCTTCATAAGCCAATATGAAGATCAATAGACAACCCTAGGTATATGTTTATCCCCATGGACATGAGATGAAAATCAATTTTGTATCTTGATCATGACCTTTGCTTCTCCATCACCATGGACTATGAATGACCTTCATAACATCTTTATGTCTTCATTACAATAATTGAAATGTGATACATAAAATCCTACTACCATTAGTAGAATTAAATTACAACAAAACAAAAAACAATGCATAGGCTGTATTTATGAAATTAGAACCCATTAAACAGAAAAATAAAACCTACCAATCACATAGGTCATAAGGGGCAACACTATGCACCATGCATATAACATAATCATACATATACCGTACATATAGCACAAATCACATTTGTAACATGCATATATAATATCTACATTCCATATTAACCAATTTTAATTATTGTGCTACGAATAGTTAGCACGACGGTTTCGCTAAAAGAATTGAAATTGTTTTACTACACAAACGATTTTCTAAAGACGTTTTACACTGGCGTTAGCATTACATTATATTAAATCGTATCACACATGATTGCTAAACATTAGATCTATTCAACGATTCATGAATCCATGTTTAACAATATTAAACATAGCTAATTTGCAGTAATATGTTGTAATCTAATTACACTAGTTCTATTGAACCCCATGAAATAGATGATTATGTTAGTGTTTAACCACATTAAACACAATTAATCCATTGTAATCTGATTACATTTGATGCGTATTAATTACTCATGCAAATCATTTGTATCATATGTAAGAAAACTAGTTTAATAATTAAACAATCCCCAATAGGTTTTAATTCATGTTGATCATCAAAGCTATGTTCATATGTATCATGCATACACATAACATAAGAAATCAACTTAATTGAAACCGTTAGTTGCTCTTATACCACTATTGAGATTTAGGGATTTGAAAAAATCTATTTGTAGCAAAAATTTATTTATTTTTCAAATAAAAATAGAAACCCTAAATCATAGATGGATCCATGCGGTTAATTAAATCGATATGAAAGAAGCTATTTTAAGCTGTTTCTAACACATTAGTAACTAGAAGTGAGCATGGTTCGATTTAGTATGGTTCTCCCCATCTTATGGAACCAAAACCTAATTTAATAGTTTTTTTTAATCGAATCTAATTATACAATTCGATTTATAAATTTTTAAAACCTAATTAAAAGTGATTCAGTCTAATTTACTAAACATTTCTATCTTCAATAATATGTTTTCCTTTTCATTAAACTTTTATATGTTTTTAATTAATTTCTTGGATATTTATTATGTATAATGATACTTAGTAAAAAGTTGCACTAAATCTTAATGAACTTAAGATTAAATGAAGATAAGAGACTATTTTAACGAATAAATAGTGAGGAGAGAGAAGTAGAACTACCCATAAAAAAGTGATATGAAGAAAACAAAAAAGACACATTAAAGATTGGAAAAGAAATGAGAGACACGTAAAAAGCACCAAGGTGAGGCCCTTAATTTAAAAACATATAATAAAATGATAATTTAGAAAAGGAAAATTTCTAAATGTGAAATTTCATATGGAACTTACTCAACTTAATCTTAATAATTACCCAAAAATAAGATAAAGAAGAAGAAGATATGAAAAACTTGATAAAATCCATAAAGATTGATGAAAAAAAAAATAACAAAACAATTGCACAAAATTATTTTTGTCAATTGAATGGTTTGGTTCGATTCAAGGTTCCATTCAGTTCAATTTGCTTCCCAAACCAAACTGCAAAACATTTATATATATTTGAATAAAACCTCGACCAAATGGTTAGTAGAAAAAACCATTTTTTAATTTGGTTCAGTTTACGGTTCGATCCATGGTTTGCAACTTTTTTGCTTAACCTTATTGGTAACCATGAAATAACCATTAAAAGTAGCATAACTTAGTAAGAATGTAATGTCCTAAGTAAAAGCAGTGAATAAACAAAGCTAACAAATACAAATGAGCCCATTAACTACTTGGCCTAAAAGTTGTAATCTTGTGTTAATAAGGTATTCACCATCATAGTTTTATAAAATAGTATCACAACTTCCTACAATTCATGCGAGGTATTTAACCA
Organism: Lumnitzera littorea; assembly: GCA_024138015.1. Lineage (NCBI taxonomy): Eukaryota > Viridiplantae > Streptophyta > Magnoliopsida > Myrtales > Combretaceae > Lumnitzera > Lumnitzera littorea. The sequence continues at coordinate 58,661,438 of JAMXBB010000009.1, forward strand.
TGAGGTATCACAATCTCCTCCCCTTAAACATGCAACGTCTTATCGTAAGACATTACAATTAGCTCTAATTCTTCCCCCAATTCAATGTACTATTCAAGCCACCAACTACCTATAGGTCATTCTAAAAGTATGCTAGAAGTCACACCTCGATGTCATTCTTCATCCTCCTTAGACCGCTTATCTAAATTGGAGCCAAACTTAAATCGTTAGCCCATTCGTTAGGGGTTGGTTTCAATATCATTTGAAATTTCCCATGCTAAAAGTAGGGAATAAACCAAGCTAACAAATACAAATGAGCCCATTAACCATTTGTGCCAAAAGTTGCAATATTGTGTTAACAAAGTATTTACTACCATGATCTTATAGCTAGTGTCACAACCTCCCACAATCCATGTAGGCACTTAACCATGGGGCATCATAAGGAATGATCTCGTGTTAACTACAAAATTCATCAAATCAAAGAAAACCTAAGTTAGCAAATAAAATATCAAAGCACTTCCTGCAAGTTCTCTTTTCATCTCTTATCTTTTGGCATGTTTCTTAAAAATAAGAAAAACACAAGTTATATTCTCAGGGACATTTTCTTCACTCTTAAAATATAGTAATATGCAATAAGAAACTCATCAGGGGTGAAGAATAAAATAAAACCTAAAACATAATATCTCATAAAGCTCAACTAGAAACCAATCAATTTCAACTGAGTAGAACATCAAAACCAAAAATCAATTAGTTTCTAATTTCAAAGTCCTATAGTGTCAAAACAGCATGATTTAGGTCAAATTTAATTGTTAAATTGAAAATTACACTAATTTGATTAATCTAGCAAATCCTTCTTAACTCCATCAGAGTGCAAAAAGAGACTTTTTTTTTTTCCATGAAAAAACACTCCAAAAAGTGCAAAAATTCATAAGAAATTTTAAGATTATGAAAACTAATAATACAAATGCTATGGTAAGTTCAAGCATTAACTAATCATGTGTAATTAAATGAGTAATTACTGAAGTCTATAAATGAAGTTAACAAATCAAAATGAAGAGTACATATCAATGATATGCTAAGAATTAAATTTATGTTCTTAATTACAAACCCTAAGTATGAGTTAAAAAAGGGCAAAATAACAATAAAGTGCACATGCATGGAAGAATAGATAAGATAAAAAGAAAAACAAGAGAGAGAAAGTGAGAAGACATACTTGATTTTTGTTGTTTGGAAAATAACTCATGAAAAATAAAACCATTATAAGGTAAGAAATTTAGAGGAACCACCATAATCTAAAAGAACTTGCATTTTAAGATCAAAATAATAAGGAATATCAAATATGTAGTGAATATGATATTGAATTAATATGCATAGAAATATTAGTTCAAAGAAAAATAAACTCAACGTAATTAGATTGCAATAACAAGAAATCATTAATTGAATTAAACAAAAGGAATCTCTACATAGAATTCCATAATTTAATATGTAGATACTAAAAAGAAGTAAAATAGATCATTGAAAATAAATTAAGAAGGAAGAAAATAAATACAAAAGAGGGTTAAGAGACAAACCTACAAACCTATAGATTCTTCAAAACCTAACCTCTCCTATCGTATTCCTAATTTACAAGGTTTATATGCTCTCTATAGTATAAAGGAATCTTGAAATATATTTCTAATGTATCTTCAAAATATTTTGAAATATCTCTTGTGTATCTCTTTATTTCCAAATTAGGTTTCCAAATAAAAGATACATGGAAGCTTGACATGGTATCTATATTATAAGATTATTCTTAGGTGTGAACATTTTGTTAGGCAATTTCTTTTTATTTTAGCCCGTGATCTTAGTTCATAATCTATACTCTTGAGTGTGATTCTCCTTTAGGCTTCAAAACTTATAATAATCATCTTTAAATCATCTAAATCTTGATCAAATTCATTAAATCAATCAAATGATGCTAGAAATAAAAATATAAATTAATTATGTATCAAAATTACTAAAAATACCTAAGAACCACATAAAAAACTATTGAAATCACTTCTAAAATATGTATGATTTAGCACTTATCAAATCACCTATCCAAATTCGAAAATTTTTGGGGTTTGCTTTTACTATTGAATTGTTGTAGCCAGGAATTTCTAGACAATTCTTTGTAAATATAAAATATAAGCAATAACCAATATTAGCTTCACTAGTGCCCTTGGCTAGAGAAGGAGAAAGCCCATTAACAATGTATGGAACATTTTGGTTAATGCACCTAAACAAGATGCTGTGAGATGTATGACTTACAAGAAGCCATTGTTTGAGATGTCAAATTTAGGCATAACCCACCTTACTTAACACTTAAAAAGTGGGGAAACACTAAAAAGGGTGTCAGACACCCTTTCTAAAGGTGCATCATCGACTAATTGATGAAAGTAATCATGGAGCCTTGTTTACATTCAACCAACAAGAAGCTAGAGAAGATCTCTTTCAAATGATGGTGACAATTAGAATCTCCTTTCCTACCATGAAGCATTAAGATTTCGAAAACTAGCCAACTAGAAAGCTATAGCCGAAATGCAAGCATGTTGGGTGATGAACCTTAAGGAGTGATATTGTTGCTATTTTCAAATGTAAGTGTGAAGCCTCAAAGGAGCCATTATCTACCCTCTCATTTAAGTGATTAAATCCCATCTCCCTATCTTGTCTATGTAATAAAGTTTTTCTCTTTATTCTACATGTTTTTGTTTCATTACAATGGTTGTTTTAAGAATTAATAATTTCTTTTGGGTTTACATAGCATCTTTTTCACTTTTGCTACTTGGAAGTCACTAGTGATGGACATAAATGATAGTCACATATATGTCAAGCATAAGAAAATTATCTCTTTTATGCTTTTCTCAAAAATCTACATCGGCTCAGTTACCACAAATAATATCTTGGAAATCATGTATTATATTCATAGGCTCTTCACCATCTATTTTGATAATTAATCAAATAATACAACTACAATATGACCATTGAAGCAGTAGTTCAACCCAATATTTGATGGAAAATTCTTCCATGTCCAATGCATGTGTCACATAATTAGCTTAGTTGTATAAGATGGCATCAAAGCTTGCGATTGTAATACCTTATAACTTTGATCTATTAGCTTTCGAGTAGTTCATATCTTTTATAGAAATATGTACTTATAAGTTGGGTCAATAGGTATAAAACGATTTATACTGATTTTACTAGTGACACGAGATAATATATAAAAGTAATTTATATTCATTTACTATAATAAAATACATATCTATAAATTAATAAACCACAAATATATATATATATATATAATAAACCTATATTAGCTATATAATTAACAAATTATTATTAAGTGATGCTTCAAATACAATCTATGGTGGATAAATGTAGCGTGACAACCCATAACAACAATAAATGATGATTTAAAAAAAAATTGGTAATTTATATTTATTTAGCACTTAATAAGATCATATTGTCATGTGGAATCATTTGGAAATGATACCTAATTAGCAAGATTATCTCCTCTTCATTAGATCAATTGAAAGCATTCATAAGTGTACGAATGTTTGAATAACACCTAGACTTAGATATGCAGTTATATAAATTAATAAGAAATTAATCGAAAAGTTTAGGGCTTAAGACATACTTTAGAAATTATAATTTATAACAACATTTTTCGAATTAAGTTAATCATTCATAACTACATAATAAAAATTTTTAAAAAGTAACCGTATAGTTTCAATATCTCAAATTAAGCTCATTTATATACAATTTTCTTAAAATTATTAAGTTTATCGAGTTTCATCACTATATACAGAGTTTCATAATTTTAAATACAACTTACGATAAATCTTTTACAATCAACTACATAATAATCTTAATAATTGATACTAGTGAGTAAAATTTCATATAAAATGTATATGAATAAGTTCCAAATAATTAATAAAACTTATTTATATATTATATTACTAATATTTTTACTAATAGTTACTTTAAAACTTACTTGAAATAACAATATATGAGAGAAGAAAATTATTGCTATGAATTACTCCTTACTAAAAATGGTGGGATGAAAAGTGGGAATATTCTTTGAATATTTTGGAAATTAGAATAAATATTAAATAAAATTAAATAAATCTACCAAAATAACTTAAAGGAAAAAGGAACAAAAAAAAAAAAAAAGATGACAAAGTACTTCTGATTAAGGTAGTTAAATCATTAGCCTACAAATATGGTTTAAGCCATACGGATAGGAATTTTACGCTATAATCAAAGAAAGGGAAAAAGAGAAAGAGAGAGAGAGAGAAAATAAAAGAAAAAAAGAAGAAGAAGAAGAAGAAGAAGAAGAAAGAAAGGAAAAGAAGAAGAAGAAGAAAAGGATTAGATAATTTAATTTTCCGGTGTTTAATATTTTCAAGTAATCCCATTTCATAATTATAAGTATTGTTTCTTTTAAGTAATATTTAATAGTCATAGAAAAGATATATCCGTAATCTCATTATCTTCCTAAATGAAGTATTTATCCATACAATTTTATAAATTTCTTTTTTCAAGTTTTGAACTTAGAATATTGATAGTTATAGGACTTGTATATTATAAGCATTGAGTCTTAAAATGAGTGGATCTTTAGTAAAATCCTAAAGGTAGGGGTTTACAAGTATAATTATTAGAACGATTAAAATTGAACTTTATATTTTTACAAATCTAATATTGTTACTTATGCAAAATTTAAGTATATATAATTTTTAGTAAAAAGTAGAAGTTTCTAAAGTGAAACTTCTTTGAAAAGGGTAGAAACTTCTTAAATAATATTAGAGATCGATTTTATATAAATTTCAAATGTAAAGTTAAATTACAATTAAATTACATAATGAGTATCAATGACTGTATTGGGATAAATTAAAGCAGGTAAGTTTAATATATTAGGTAGGTATCATCTAAGTATTATATTTTAATTTCCACTTTAATTTATATCAAATACCAGATCTATAACCTTATCGGAGGCTTTTAGGAACAATGGGCTAGAAGGCTATGTAAGTGGATATTTCTATTTTTGTGCAAGTGGACCTATGTCTACTGACTTAAAGTCAGGTTGTGTTGTAAATTGTAATGATGTATTGGATTAATTGGATACATGGTTTTGTGGAATGTGCATTAACTGAATGAAGTGTTTACTCATGTATGAATTTATTAATGTGTATTTTGCTTAGAAAGCTTGGAAACTGATAAGTCCTTCGGGGTGTTCACCTAAGTGAACCCTATATGAACAGAGGAATTATAAAGTTTATATATAAAACTGGATCTAGGCTAATCGGATTGTCTATGACATGGAACTTGAAATTTGTGTTTGATATTAGGTTATTGTGTTGCTTGCTACATTCATGACATGGCACAAAAGGACATATGGATCAAGTTTTTGAAAGCTTGAATATTGCTAAGCTAGGTTTTGAGTATATAGATTTGCATTGCTCAATCAATTCTAATCACTTCATGTGGTTTCAACTAGGCTGAATATATGTTGGATTTCTAAACCACAACAGGTGGTTTCTATTTTGCTGAGTTTTGGAGGTCCTAATCCCAAGTAGCTCCTTATTATCTCTAGGTTCCTGGACATTATATCCAGATGTTAGGATATGTTGACTACTTGGATGAGTAAATTGGAAGAGTATAGGATATCGATACCGATACACATCACCTACATGAGCATGGCATGCATTTCCTACATAGACAGCTTGTCTCGATTTCAAATTGAATATCTTATAATAATGATATTTGTAAACATGTGTTATGCTTGTTCTATTCTCACTTAGCTCATAGAGAACTAAGGAGATACTTTTGTATCATCAGGTTATAAAGAGAATTGATTGGGCATCACCAAAAACTAGGGAAGGACTTTTGAGATTGCATAGGACAGAGTCAGCTACTTTGAAGGAGCTTTGCTATATTTTGATTGTAGTATCAAAAAGAGTTTGTACATATGTAATTAAAAAAGGTACTGTGTTTTAGGTATAGTTATGTTTGAAGGATGTATTCTTTTGTATAAACAGGTGCAAGGTTGAACTCCGTTATCGACTTTTGTTATAAAAAAAACTTTTTTTTTAAATAAACAAGTATTTATGTGTGATGGTACATTCTGTACTAAGCCGAGATGTAAAAGTGGTATAGCGGATCATTTTGCTAAGATTCGGTTTGCGGTTGATTTTATACATCATTCTATGTGAAAACGGAATGAATACGCAGATTGTTGCTGGTATGGGAACTACAAGCTAGAAATCTTATCTTATGATTGCCTAATTATATGGAAGTTTACAAACAAAATGCTGGAAAAGGTCTTTAAGGTTACCTTAGTTGATTATTAATACTATATTCATAATTTTCAATATTTAATTGAAACTAGATTTAAATTAATAAAATATTTTATGGAATTAGTGAAGGTTAAGAAGGCCATGGCCTCGTCCTATAACTTTCACATCCATTAGTCTTACTCTCATGAACTTACTTAACTAAATGTACTTTGCAAATTGGAGAAAAGCTAAGGACATGTGCAATATCCTCTTTGCCTCATAAGACTAACAAAGAAATTGTCCATCTATAATTATTCTATGTGTAACACGATACTTCCACACCTTGCAAACAACAAAGGACATACTAGCGAATTTTATTAAAGAACCTAAGCTCTTCTCTACATTAAAGCTATGAAAGCCAAATTGAAGACCTAATTTCCCCCCTTTCTCTCCTTTTTTTTTTTTTTATGTTATAGTGTATCTAGATCCATTCTACAAGTTTTATGGTGCTCTTAATCTCCTTTAGAAATTTTATAGAAACATTAGCATAAAAGATGTTGTGAATGAAGCTCAAAATTTGCTAAGAGCCTTATTCTTGTTTCACAAGGCTATAATGCAGCTATTGCCCTAACATCTTAGATTAATAGTCAATTGAAGGGTTCACATGCTTCAGCTTCTAAGAGGAGCGAATGGATCACCTAGAGAAACTAAAGCGATAACATCTTGGAAGGGGATCTCTTGGTATGGTGGCCATTGAAATCCCACATGATGCCAGTCTTATCCTTAGTAGCATAGATATTTTGGTACCTCCAACTTCGATGATCTCATATTAGTTGGCATGCAGCTTGGATAGGCGAGTCTTCAACCCTCATTGCCTTGGACTCAATCTTGGAAGTGAGCATGTGCTTAAAAGATTGAAGGGATGCTAAAGCAAGGAGATAAGTAGGGAGATGCCCCAGAATCACCCACAGGTAGACAAATGGATAACATTGATGAAGTAAATGAGTGTTATTGATTAGTTTGTATGTTTGTTGACATTTTGAAAGCTTGTTGGCATTAGTCTCTATATTTTATTCACTACATCAAAAAGACTTTACCTCTACCTATAATTTTGTTGCATATAGGCTAAGGCAACAAAAAAATGGCTGTTGCTATAAGTCCCTACTGCATAAATTATTAAGCAACGAATAAGATGGTTTATGTAATGAAAAATTTTGTTCCTTAATTAATTGGATATTATAGAGATAAAAATATAAATGCAACAACTTTTTTTTATAATGCAATGGAATTTTCAGGTAAATGTAACGATTTTATGAATATATAAGCAACATTAATTTCTTTTTAGCAATACCTTTGAATATTAAATGTAATATTTAATTATTCTATGCAATGTTTTTCTTTGTCACATGTACTAATAAAATATTCACATTTAATAAATAATTTAAGTTAACATTTATAACTCTTTTTTCCAACTAAATATAGGAATTAATGTTAGTAGAAAATTATTTTCTTTGGAATTAATTAAATAAAGTCTCAAAGTGGTCATGGATAATGAGTATTAGAATTATAGAAATCTCACCCATGTCTCTCTTAAGAAGTTTAACAAAAAATATGTAGATAACCAATCCTAAATATAATAATTTCAATAACAAAAATGTTTATGAACATAAACATGAGAAAAAAAATCAACAATAAATGTAAACTATGTACATAAAATATTTCACTAAAGGTAATTACATAGAAAAAGTATTATTGTTTCCATCTCTCTAATACTATTTTCATTGATTCACTATCATTTGTCTTTAAATGAACTCTATATAAGGTTCTATACTTTTCTTTGACTCCTATAAAATTATAAATATGTATTATCAAAACCCATAAAAAAGATTTTTCTATAATTTTAAAGGGTAGATGCATTAATTAAATTAAGTTTTTACTTTGAAGAGAAATCCATGGTCCATATCCAATAGCAAAATGAACAACCTTTATATTCTTCTGTTTTAAAATAAGATTAATGTTAAATTTTTATATTCCTTATTCTATATACATCAATTATATAAAAGTGTAATTAAAACTCTCAATATAAGCATAGAACCCCTTTGATATAATCAATTCTATAAGATTAGGTTGAAGACATCTAACTTCAGTTCTCGAAATAAAACTAGTTTAACCGTTACATAATAAGAATACATCTCTCAATAAAAATCAAATCTTTATTCTTAAAGGTTAAAAAGGAAACGAAAAAGCACAACTAAACCTTGAATATTATTTATATAGAGTTCTTAAATGTAATTGTGAACATATCCATGGAATTTACAACAAAAGTTGAAAATTGGTTGATTACATACCATAATTCCTTCCAATATACAAATATAAAACAATATTAAGTTCTATAACGTTTACATAGCTAAAAAGAAGCAATTAATCATCTATCAAATATAAAAGGTCATATCATCAAATTTCAATTACCTAATAATATCTTTTCATTTGATAAGTAAAAGGACAAAAAGAAAAAGAAAATTCATAACTTACCAAGAAATTATGATAATTGAAAGCTTAATACTTTGAGAAAAGGGTTCTATCATTACACTCGCTTTCTCTTTATCTGAAACCTAACTTATTGCAAGGTCAAGGTCGAGATCATTTGAGAATAAGGAATATAGAAAATTGTAAGTTTGAGAATTTAAAGTTAAACTAGTATCGTAATGTGTAATGTTTACTTTACTTATGTAAACCCTACTTTTAGTGGGCCTAAGACTTGATTAAGAGTACCTTCCGAACGTTCCTAAAGATCAACTAAACTAAAAACTTAAGTTTATGTTTAGAAACGAATTAAATTTTTACAATTCAAAAGCCAATTGTCGATAAAACCCGAGCTTGAAGAACTGCGAGCTCTAAAGCTATTTAAAACCCTAAACCTTAAAACCATTATGGAATTTTAACCCTAAATAATTAATCGATAATTTAATTTGAATAATTTC
>JAMXBB010000009.1:58674720-58761502 GCA_024138015.1 Lumnitzera littorea
TATATATATATAATATAGAGTATATGTTGTGGTATACCGAATATATAATACATGTATAAGTATTTGTATATTATATATATATCTATGTATTCGGTAATTATATTTATATACACATGTAAACTATATTATATGAGTATACTTATATATATAAATAAAAAATATATGAATATATGTATATGTACATAAGAGTGTGTTTGTTTTCATAGAATAAATCTATACATACATATGGTGTATAATATATAGTATATATATGTAGTATACTGAAAATATATATATGTATAAATCGTGAAATATAGATGAATAATAAGAAAATAAGAAATAATAAAAATAATAATGGCAATAATAATAATAATTATCATAATAAGGCTAAAATCTCAAAAATAGGAAAAGTATGCTCAAAATAATAAAAACATCAAATATATGGTTTAAATAATTATTACATCATAAATATATTAAGAAAAAGAGAAAATTAATATTTTATAATTTTTAAACTTAAATAGTAAATTTTGTGATATTTTTATATCACCATTTAAACTATGAGTCACAACGTCCAAAACGGACCTCGTTACGAGAAAATACGCTTGAAAACAATCAAAATGGACTATAAGCTCATAACGATTTGAGATAAGTTCATAACGATTTGAGATAAGTTCACAACGATCTGAGCTAAAACAAAAAAGTTACACGCGATTCGATAAAAAGCTCGAATCGACAATTTCACGTAACTAAGTGAAGTAAGCCTTACAAATTATGATATTAATTAGCTTTAAATTCCCAAACTTACAAATTTCTATTATTCTCAGGTGATTTTGATATAGACCCTAAACTGCCACCAAATTACTACGACCCTTGAGTTGGCCATGACTGAGTGAGTTTTTCCTACTGATTCCATACTTGTTTGTGTTTGTAGTTAGTGAATATAAGTTATGATCTATAAATGAATGTATATGGGGTTGGGTTATGCTTGTGCATGATAATTGTTGTTGATGGTGAATTTACTTTAAACTTTAATAATGTAATGATTATTATATAGTAGATTCACTAGGAACTGATTGTTTGTAACTTGGAATGATCATTGAATAAATAAGACTTAATTTTATTCGACTAGAAAAAGTTAACTTGGATCACGCATAATTATGTACTACATAACTAATTCCGGCAGTCACATTACACGGAGGTAGCGAAAGGCTATATGTGGGTTGATTATTGATTGTTATAGATTTCGTACGGTGTACACGTGTAATATGACCTTACCCTAGCCCACGAGATGACTAGGCATTGGAGGCGCTAACTGCCTAGCTAAGGGTCAAGTTTAGAGGCCTTCGTTTAGGAGTGAGTGAAGGTTGCATGAACCTACTCACAATCATATGTAGAACTTGTTTTGATAAAATTGATAATGGATGTATCATTACATTTTAAATACAAAACGTAGAGTTTTGTTACGGAATAAGTTCTACTATGATACTCGGATCTGATTGTATCGATGAATCTCCAACCCTGACTTCAGTGGGCGTTAAATCTGAGTTGCATGTAGTACCTGATCACCTGCATGTATTTGTTTAACATACTATTTGTCATGCATTTATTTGATTGAACCTAACTATTATATAACTTGATTGCTGTATGGTTGAGGGAAATTATCTTACTAAGCTAGTTAGCTTATACCCTTATAGTCTTCTCTCGCAGACCGATCTTTTTGTAGAGTCGGGCCGTCACATGCCCAAGGTTAATTTTCTATACGGGGTCAGTGTAGGAGTTGGATGTGATCAGAGAGTATTTCTGATAGTTTATAGATCTGAATATGTAATTGATATACTGGTTTAACTTAAGACATGTTTCAGACTTCGTATTTGTAAACTTTTATACAAATAGACTATGTGGTATGTTTTTTATAATTTTATTATTTATCATAAAATGATATTGCTTAAGCTTGCGCACTCTTGGTAGTTAGTAGTAGTTGTAGCCTTGTGTATCGTATAAAAAAGGTCGTCGATTGTAAGGGAATTCAATCTGCAATACTTTGTACGGTATATGGCGACTACCATGACTAGCCCCCTCGGGTCATGACAATATATATATTATACATGCTTATATATATATATCCAAGAGTGAAATTTCTAAATACCTATTATATGTATTCTTATTTATACATGCATGTATATACACATACCGTATATTTTACATAATAGTATATATATATATACATAACTACATACATATATTTATACACACATAAAGGATACATATGCATTTGTTTATCTACTTATGCATAGATACATGTATTTGTAAGAGAATAATTAGTATATACATGCACATATTATATAATATACATATGTATAAGTATACTTACCTAAATTTGTTGGTAGTATTCCAAAATTTTCTTCTTATTCTTAGTTTTCCTTTTGGTTTTGCTTTCTTTTCCTTCGTCTTTTGTGTTCGATTTCTATTTTTTTTCTCCAGATTTCTTTTTTTTAGGCATGATGATCAGTAGATTTTTTTGGAGCAAATAAAATAAAAAAATAAGGAAGTTTATCCTCTTAATTTAAGCATTAATTAAGATAAGATATGTACTTTATTATTTTGTCCTTTGTCCCTTTAATTTGTGACACTTGGACATTAAATTTGTGCACGTGGGCTGCTGCATTTGCAGCTAGAATTCACGTGTGAGAAAAGGAAAATAGAAGAGAGGAAAAAGAAAGAAAGGAAAATAGAGAAAATGGAATAAAAAGGAAATTAGAAATAATTATATGTAATTTTTCTAAACATAAAAATCATAAAAATAATAACTATAAATTAATTTTGGAATTTTATGAAAATTTATCGATTTAATTGGTACTCGTTACAATTATAATTTTTACAAGTTATTTTAACGGTTTCGTTAAAAATTTTATGCTATTACACGATTTAGTTGATAATTGCAATCGACAACAATTATATCACTATTGAGTTTAATTATTTTATAAGCTTAGAGTTATAGTTTTAAGGTTTCGATCAAGTTCGGGTTCAATTTCGGGTAATTGTGCATAAATCGGATTTAGGATTTTGGTATATGTTTAGGGTTTCGGTACGCGATTTAGGGTTTCGGTACGCGATTTAGGGTTTTAATCAATTTCTAGGGTTTTTATTATCGGTGTTATATTCAATTTATTAAATTTCATAAACTTTTATTATTATTAGCCTTATCGACTCATAACGCAGTTTAGGACACTCGGATTTAAATTAGGGTTCAGACTACCGATTTTCTAGGGTTTACAAGGCTTGTAGAGTCAAGCCCATGAAATTTAGGATGATCAAGGGAGACTTGGCATAGTGAGCTTAGAGTAAGGTCTATTGGATTTGTTCATTTGATTTGATTTTTCTTAGTTTGGCTCACGCTAAAAGATAATAAAGCTTCTATTTGGGCTTAAACCCATGAAAAAACCCATGAAAAAGCCCACTTGATATCTATTAATAAAAGGCTTCGATACTAGCCGTTGATCAACATTATGATCCAACTGATCAAATCCACCCACCATCCTCTATAAATATGCCTTCATTTCCTCATTTGAACGGGAGACAAATTCCTATGAACGCTGTTACTATGCTGGAATTCTATCTCAAAGATCAAAATATGTAAACACCTTAAGAACATTACCTTGTTCTTCACCCATTATGAAGTTTGATGCCATTCTTACTCCTCCTTATCTTACCTCACTTTATCATCCCATATGTATAAGTTAAGTCATTTCCTTAGTTACGTGTAGCGCAATTTGATACGCAGCACGCACATGACCTCTCTTCGTATCGAACCCCCCACATTTTTCGTCAACTCCACTAGGGAGGAAAGATTTGACATTCATGTCATGGTACCTCCGCGAAGAAGATCTGCTGGTCCTACTAACACTAATGATCAAGAACAAGACGGTACTATTGTTATTAATAATCAGAATCTACCTCCATTGGGAGGTATGAATCAAGGAGAGGGCGCCCAAGAAGTTGTCTCCAACAATGCAAAACTAGCGCGAGAGCTGCAACAAACTAATTAGAGTCTGAATGAGCTTAGGGCAATGTTTGCTTAGTGTGTATCTATTTTGATTACCTTCCCAGTTGCGTAACAAGGGGTAACTACTGTAGGTCCCCCCAATGTGATGCAACAATATGTTACACCAGCTTCCTACTCACTCAATCCCTTGCTTACTAGTGAGCAAGATGCCTTCTGTAACGGAACATGTCTCCTCAAAGTAGACCTCGCCTGAATTGGTAAATCAGGGAAATCAGATAGGAGGCTCATCGTCTTCACGTGTCACTCCACGTGTTATGATTGTTGAGTTCGTGCACCTTACCCTTATGTATTTAGCTTCGGCAAATTTTGTTCTTATGAACTTCACCAACCATGTTCTAGCGAGGCTAGTAAGGATAGAAGCATCTACTCAAAGGGCTTTGTTTGTGACTAAAGAGGATTTGGATGTGTACATGAGAGAGATACAAGCAAAATCTATGTTAGCCATCTTGGAATTGAAGTTCCCATATCATTCACACATTACTATCAAGCCATATCTAAAGGACTACGTGAGTCTAAAGTTCATGTTGTTTAATAAGAAGAAGGGGAGTGCTAAGGAACATTTATTGAAATTCATTGAGACCCTAAAGGTCCACGACTTAGATGACAATCTGAAGTTGAAGGAATTCTCAAAATCACTAATAGAAAAAGCATATACTTAGTATGTCAATCTTCCACCAAGCTCAGTCGATTTGTAGGGTAGAATGTGTAAGATGTTTTTTGAAAAATTCTTTTCTACTGAAGAAAGAGTGACTCTTATCGACATAGGATGAATTTGTCAAAGGTCTAAAGAGGATCTCATGGATTATATTGAGCAGTTTAGAGAATGCTCTTTAGATATACAAGATGTTTGTGATGAGAGGGAACTAGTTAAGATTTGTATTCAAGAGATGTTCCCTGAATACGCGGTCTATCTCAAGATCCTATTGTTGGCTTCTTTTGTTGCATTGGTCAAGAATGCACGAAGGACTAACAATTCGATGGCTTAGCAAATGAATGAAGCTATAAGGTTCAATAAGTGTACCTCATTTGTGAATGCTGCTTAAGGCAAGTCGCAAAAAGAAACAAAGAAACCTAGTAATGATAAGTCTTACAACTCTAGGCCTGCACTAACATATCCTTGTCCAATGGCCAAGGTATATCAGATGTTGGATCAATGGTTGTACGATGGAAATCTCAAGCTCCCAAGGGTTGAATGTCTCCCTACAAATGAGGAGAAGAACAATCTTAAGTATTGCATATTTCATCGGACTATCGGTCATCTAACTAAGGATTGTTTCACTCTAAAGAGAATATTCAATGAACGAGTTGCATGTGGAGAGTTGATTATAGAAAACAACGATGTCAAAAATAATCCGCTTCCAACCTATAATGATCAAAGAGGAGCTGTCAATGCCATCAGCTACGACCCGTCCATATTGAAGTGGTTGACGCACAACCTTCTGGAAGTAAGGAAAAGTTGATGGAAGCTCATGATGATGAGTATCCCCCTCTTGTCACAACGTTATTAAAGATTGCAAACTCTAGGAACTTCTTTGACTTGCTAAGATTTGACAAAAATGCTAGGCTTGCATTAGCAGTTGCACTTATGCAGATCTTTGAAGGTTAATATTCAGAGTGTAATGTAGTGCAACCTATAAAGAGGATGGCTAGGGTGTACGGAAACACCATCTTGTTCACTGAAGCAAATATGAATGTGAAAGGCCTTAACCATAATTGTCCATTATATGTAGAAGGTGTTCTTAATGGCTATTCGGTTAAAAGAATGTTCATTGACAACAGTTCTTCCTTGAATATAATGCCAATGAATATATTCAAAGCTGCAAGGATCGATATCTGATGCTTAATTAGACAACTTATATCGATAAATGGCTTCAGTCATGCCCCTATTGACTCTGTTGAATACATTAATGTTGATCTTAAAGTTGGTCTTATTCATAGCACCACTACTTTTCATGCGATCGATGTGCCTTTGCAATATCACTTATTAATAGGTAGGAAGTGGCTACACAATCATAATATGGTTCCTTCAACATTACATCAATGTATCAAAAGACATTGGAATGGGAAAGACGTGTTTATTCTAGCTACAAAGAATCCTTTTGAACAACATGAGTCTTATTTTATCAAATCGGGATTCTTCAATGAATTTGCTGAGGATGGGGAAACAGCCATAGCTAAGTCGTCTGGTATTCTCTTACTTACATAGGAGGAAACTCAAGAGGACCAACAAAAGAAGAGAAGGATGAGTGGATGTCGTGGAGGGAGGAAAAATAATAAGCAATCTACTAAAATCAAAAGTTTCATTAGAGAGGATGGACGACATGTATACCATTTATGATGGTTTGAGGGATCTGAGGATGCGTGCCTATCCTCTTTAGATCTCATATGAGTCGAAGAAGTTCTACCTACCCTACAATAGCTATAAGATCAAGTAAAGCCTCAGGCTGAGGAAATAGAAGAATTGGACTTGGTACGATTAGGGGAGTCACGACAACCAATCTTCATTAGTAAGAGTCTCTTGCAGGAAATGAGGGTTCATATTACTAAGTTACTGAAGGAGTATAGAGACATATTTGCATGGGTTTACGAAGAGATGCCTAGGTTAGATCCTAACCTTGTAGTACATAGACTGAATATTTCTCCTAAGGCTACGCTTGTAAAGCAAGGACAAAGAGATTTCCGTCTTGAGATTGAAGTAGAAATCAAGCAGCAGGTAAAGAAATTGTTACGAGCTGGTTTCATAAGGCCAATCGAACATCCTACCTGGCTGGCTAATATCGTTCCTATAAGGAAAAAGAATGGATAGATAAGAGTATGCATGGACTTTCGGGATCTAAACAAGGCTTGTACTAAGGATGATTTTCTTTTACCAAATGTTGACACTTGATAGATGCAATTGCAGGTCATGAGCTGTTTTCATTTATGGATGGCTTTAGTGGATATAATCAAACTAAGATGGCAAAAGGAGATGTGGAGGGCATGGCCTTTTGTACACTGGATGGAAGATTCTATTATACCGTCATGCTATTTGGACTTAAGAACACAGGCACTACATATCAAAGGGCAATGACCACTCTATTTCATGACATGATGCATGATTATATGGAGGATTATGTTGATGACATAGTTATCAAGTCTAAAAGAGCACCTAATCATTTTGGTTCATCTACAAAGGGTCTTTGAATGATGTTGGCTATATAAACTTCGTACGAACTCCCTTAAGTGTATTTTTGGTATGTCTTCAAGGAAGTTTCTTAGCTTTGTTGTACATCAAAAGGGAATTGAGGTTGACCCTGCAAAAGTACAAGCCATAAGATTAATGCCATCTCCTGCCACCTTGAAGGAATTGAAAACCTTAATGGGAAAGGTTTTATACATCAGAAGGTTTATGCTTGTACTTGCGGAAATTTCATACCTGTTGCATAAACTTTTGAAAAAAGGAGTCTCGTTTGAATGGGATCAAATCTACGAACAGGTAATGTAGAAGATAAAGACAATCCTAATTTCCTTGTAGACTATGACTATGCTTATCAAAGGGAGACCTTTCGATGTGTCTTCAGGGTCGTACATATAGAAAGGCACCACAACGAACAAAAACAAGAAAATAAAATGGGGATTTAGCAAATCCGTGAGCTATCAAGTTATATATGATGCACCAACAAGATCTAATACGGCCTAAGACTCGTCAGATGTGACGTACCGATTTGAGTGATAGGGTTACTTGCCATAATCCTTGCTAAAGGGATTGATAAGAGTGGGTAGAGGGAAGTTTTCCAAGAGAAAAGTCTCAAGGGATTTTTATTAAAATTTCAAGTCTAGCTAAAACCTTATACATGTGCATTATTTATACATTGGGGTAAAATACTAAAAAGGATGCCCTAGTGGTATTTCTGTAAATACAAAATAAACACGAGGGTAATTTAGGAAAAATATAATAAAAACGAAATCTAAATAATGTAAGTAGAAATAAATGACCAAATGATAGGCCTAGGTAAAGAATGGACGAGTTGGGCTTCGGTATTTGGTAGGGTCGATACCCGAATCCTATCACCTTTGGTCTTATATCTTACTTTTACTAACAGATCTGTTGGAGCTTTGCTTGTAAAAGAAGTAGAAGGTTAAGAGTGACCTGTATACTATTTAAGCTGAACCCTTTAGGAGAGCGAGGTCAATTACTTGGTTCGTGAGAAACATTGTCTTGTACTAGTATTTACCATGTAGAAATTTCGGCACTACTTTCTTGTGCATGAGATTCATTTAGTGACTCAATATGATCCAATCAAGTACTTACTGTCTCGACTAACCCTTTCAGGATGCATAGCAAAATGGTTACTTCTCCTTAGAGAGTTTGATATTATGATACAATCTCCTAAAGCTATCAAGTCACAAGCTTTAGTTGATCTTTTAGCACTATCCTAAATGTACAAGAGGGCTTAAGTACGGATGTTATACCAGTTGAGTTTCATGAGGATTCTTTTATGGTTGAAACAGAAGGGGAATGGATATTGCAATTTGATGGTTCAATAGGAAGTCAGGGTTAGGGAGTTGGAATTGTATTGACATCACCTGAGGGTCATGAAGTACTACTGGTGTTCAAACTTGATTTTCAATGCATTAATAATGAGGCTGAATATGAAGCATTATTACTTAGCTTATTGTCAACACAAGAAGTTGAGGCAAACAATTTATGTGTTCGAGGTGACTCGAACTTAATTATTAAGCAAGTTATGGGTGAATTTAGATTGAAGAAATCTACACTAGCGCCTTATAGGGCTGCAATGCAGACCTTCATCAAAAAGTTCAACTCCGTGTGATATGAGCATACAACACGATCTATGAATTGACATGCTAATGCGTTAGCCACTTTGGCATCTGAGATTCCGATTCAAGATATAAGTAATGGTGTGAATGTCCGAGTAGTAAATAAATCTATCACATGTACAACATTGAGTTTTCTTGAGGAACAGGAAGAGGTACAAAATCATTAGCACATCTTGCTTATGGAACAGTTGGCGCATTCTAGTGCAGCCTCTGTTTCAACATTGAAGAACTTCATTAACATCAAGGGAATGTTGTATTACAAAGGCCTAGAAGGGGTATTGTCTCATTGCATCGGAGCAAAGGAGGCTCGTCTTAAATTGGACAAGTATCACCAGATTTGGTGTAGAGAGGAGGGGCCTCCATTATATCGACATATTTAACATGTAGGCTATTATTGGCTCTCGATGGTGAAGGATATACTCTAAGTCTAAACACATTGTCCCAAATGTTTTGAGTTACCTAATCAAGGCGAATGCAATTTTGTGTCTAGCGTAGGAGACTGAAGGCGTCCGTATATTGACTACTTAGAAAATAATGTACTACCTACAAATCGTATGGATGCTAAACTCATAAAACGCAAGGTTAGAAAGTATCTTATGCATGAAGGTGAGCTTTATAGAGTATCATTCATGGGGAAGCCCTTAAAATGCATTGCCCTTCCTGAAACAAAAATGGTTTTGACCGAAGTGCATGCTGGAGAGTGTGGAGAGCATTAGGGAGGAAGAAAGTTATATTATTATTTACTCGATAGAGGATACTATTGGCCTACAATGGAGGCAGACGCTTTCAATATTACTAAGAGGTGTGCTGTTTGTCAACAACATGGTGATGCTATTCACGCCCTTGTGGTTACACTTCATAGTCTTATAACCCCGTGGCCTTTCTATACATGGGCATTCGATCTCATTATGTAAACCCTAATTTAAGTCTGATATCCTAAACAGTGTCAAGAGTCGATAAGGCTAGTAACAATAAAAGATTATGAAATTTAATAAATCGAATATAACACCAATAATAAAAATCCTAGAAATTAATCGAAACCCTAAATTACGTACCAATACCCTAAATCCGATTTATGCACAATTATTCGAAATAGAACTTGAACTTGATCGAAACCTTAAAACTATAACTTTAAGCCTATAAAATAATTAAATATCACTCAATAGTGATATAATTGTAGTCGATTGCAATTATCGACTAAATTGTGTAATCGCGTAAAACTTTTAACGAAATCGTTAAAATAACTTGTAAAAATTATAATTGTAATGGGTACTAATTAAATAGATAAATTTTTATAAAATTCTAAAATTAATTTATAATTATTATTTTTATGATTTTTATGTTAAGAAAAATTACATATAATTATTTCTAATTTCCTTTTTCTTCCATTTTTTTCTATTTTCCTTTCTTTCTTTTTCCTTCTTTTCTTCTTCTTCTCCTCTATTTTCTTTTTCCCACATGTGAATTCCAGCTACAAATGCAGCAGCCCATGTGTGTAAATTATAACTACAAGTGTCAAACAATTAAGGGAGAAAGGACAAATTAATAAAGTAAGTGTCATATCTAATTTAATGCCTAATCTAATTGGATAATGATCTTGTATTTTTTTTTTTAATTTTACTTGCTTTCTTCTGTTGATTCACGTCCCAAAAGATCTAGAAACATCAAACCGAAAGTATAAGTGGGAAAAAAACAAAAGAAAAGAAAAGCAAAGTAAAATAAAACAAAAGCAAAACAAAGCTCAATAACAAAAGAAAACTAAGAAGAAAAAGAAGAAGGAGGAGGAGAAAAAGAAGAACAAAATTAAGGATCATACCAACATATTTAGGTAAGTATATTTATTTTGGTTGTATATATGTATATTATATGGTATGTGTATGTATATACGAAGTATTTTGTTGTATTTTGCTAAATGTTTCATTACATATACATGCATGTATGCATAAGTAGATAAACAAATATATATGTATCTCTTTTGTATGTATAAATATATGTATGTAGACATATATATATATATACTGTTAGATAGAATATACGGATATGTATATACATGTATGTATAAATAAGACTATATATAGTAGATATTTGGAAATCTTACTATTTGGATATATATATACATGTACACGAAAAAATAAATAAATAAATATATATATGTATATCTAAATAAGAGTACATGTAGTATGTATTTAGTATTTTCACAAATTAAACATATATATATATATGTACACATGAATATGAATATTTATGTATATATGTATATAATCTTTATTTTCATGTATATATATATATATATATAAGTATAAGTATACATATTATATATATATATATACATGTGCTTCATATTCATGTACAAATGTAAGTTATTATTTTCTTATATATGTATATATATGTGACGTGAATATGTGTATATGTATATATATATAAACCTAGTCTTTATTATATATGTGTACAAGTATAATAATAGATATATGTATATATAATTATATCTAGTATTTTCATATTACAAGAATTTTTGTATATATAGTTATATAAGTATTTATATATATATATATGTATATCGTAGAATATTAGAAAATACTAAATTAGAAAAAAAAAATAATAATAAATTAATAAGTCTAAAATCTCAAAAATAGGTAAAAATAAGTAANAAATATACTAAGAAAAGGCTTAAATTAATATTTTATAACTTTTTAAAATTAAAATAATAAATTTTATAATATTTTTATATCATAGTTCAAACTGTAAGTCATAACATTCAAAACGGACCTCGCTATGAGAAAATACGCTCGAAAACGATCAAAATAGACTATAAGTTTATAATGATCCAAGCTAAAATGAAAAAAGTTACACGCGATTCAATAAAAAGCTCAAATTGACAATTTTGCATAACTAGGTGAAGTAAATATTACAAATTACGATACTAGTTTAGCTTTAAATTCTTAAACTTATAATTTTTTATATTCCTTATTTTCAGGTGATCCCGACCTTGACCTTAAGCTACCCTCGGATTATTACGACCCTTAATTCGATTATGGTTGAGTGAGTTTTTCCTAACGATCCCATACTTGCTTGTATTTTTAATTAGCAAATATAAATTATGCTTAATAATTGAATGTTGTGTGGGGATGGGTTATGTTTGTGTATGATAACTGTTTGTTAATAGTGAATTTACTTTAAAGTATGATAACATATTGATTGCTGCATAGTAGATTCGCTAGGAACTGATTGTTTGTAACCTTGTTGATCACTGAATAACAAGACCTAATTTTACTCGACTAAAAAAAATTAACTTAAAACATATATAATTATATACCGCATAACTATTTTTGGCCATCATATTATATGGAGCTAACGAGAGGCCATTCGTGGGTTGATTATTTGATTGTTATAGATTTCGTACGGTGCACACGTGCGATATGACCTTACCCTGGCCTACGGGATTACTAGGAGTTAAAAGCACCAACTGCCTGGCTAAAGGTCGAGTCCAGAGGCCTCCATTTAGGGGCGAGTGAGGGCTGCATAAACTTACTCATAATCATACATAGAACTCATTTTTGATAAAGTTGAGAATGGATATACCATTACAATTTAAATACGAAACGTAAAGTTTCGTTATGAAATAAGTTCTAATATGATACTCGGATTTGATTATGTCGATGTATCTCCAACCCTGACTTCAGAGAGCATTAAATCTGAGTTGCATACAGTACCTAGTCACCTATATGTATATGTTTGGCATACTGATTAACATGCATTCATTTGATTGAATATAATTAATGTATAACTTGATTGTGGTATGGTTGAGGGGATTATCTCACTAAACTAGTTAGCTTATACCCTTGTAGTCTTCTCTCACAGGTTGAGTTGTTCGTGGAGTCGGGCCGCCCGCATGCTTAAGGTTAGTTGTTCATCAGGGGGTCAATGTGAGAGCAAGACGTGATCAGAGTGTACTCATGATAGTTTATCTAAGTTATAGATCTGATTATGTAATAAATGATATTAGTTTGAGTTAAGAAATGCTTTAGACTTTTTATCTGTAAATTCTTATATAAATAGATTATGTTTTATATTTCTTTATCTTATTATTATTATTATTATTATGAAATGATATTGCTCATGCTTGCGTAACTCTTGGTTGTTAGTTGTAGCTATAGCCTTGTGTATCACATAAAGGGTTGTTGATTGTAAAGGAATTCAATCTACAGTCCTTTGTATAATATACGGCGACTACCATGATTAACCCTCTTGGATCGTGACACATTAGACCTATACATCCTCCATCAAAGGGATATATTTGGATCTTAGTTGAAACAGAGTGCTTTACTAAATAGGAAGAGGCAATTCCCCTAAAGACAGCAACAGGGCCAACTGTGGCTAAAAGAGAACATTATATGTCAATTCAGGATCCCGAAGTGCATCCTTTTTGATAATGGAACTCCTTTCATTAATTCTCATGTTCGACAATTATTAGCTTCTTATAGTATCAATCATATTAAATCTACACCCTATTATTCAAAAGGGAATGGGCAAGCTGAGGTAGCAAACAAAAGCTTATTGAAAGTCCTTAGTTGTATGGTACACGACAATCATAAGGAGTGGCATGACAAGCTGCCACTGGCGTTTTAGGCTTATAGGACATCAAAAGAAAGGTCAACACAAGCAACTCCTTTTTTGTTGATGTACAAGGTTGATGCAGTGGTTTTACCAAAAATTTTGATTCCATTTGCCAGATTGGCCATAAATGTTGAGCTTGAACCCGATATACTATGAATGATAGACTTGGAAGCATTAGATAAGAGGCGTAACACTGCAAAATGTAATCTCATTAACTATCAACATAGACTTAGAGTGGCTTACGATCGCTTAGTGAAGAAGAGATCATTTCAACGGGGCGATGTTGTACTTCGTGCAGCCGAACATGTGCACCAAAGTATTTTAGTGCTAAAATTTACACTTATGTGGGAAGGGCCTTTCATCATTGAAGAAGTACATGAGAGTGGGTATTACAAGCTTCAGAATGCTAGAACTGATGCCATCACAACACTTATAAATTTCAAATACATAAAAAAGTTTCATATGTAAAAAGTATAACATATCACAATTCAAATAAAATATGCGGCTCTAGTTATATGAGCTTGCTTTTAGTTAATTGTTTTTCTAATTAACACTTACCTGGAGTAAGTATTGCATTGTTGCTACTTAATAAGAGCTTTGCCTCTTAAGTGCGTGATAGCCTCGAGTTCATGTTATGTCGACTAGTAAGAGTGTTATCTCCTGGGCGCACAACATGACACACTTTTATACATAACTCAATTTCATTATCCAATACTCTACACATAATCATATCAATAGGGTTAAGAAGTAGGTAATACCCCTTAATACGTCGAATGCTGTTTTTTATTTATGATGGATTGCAAATTATGGCCAAATGTTGCTTGTAATAAGATGCGCAACGTTATATACTCTATTCTTTTAAGTGAATTCTTAAAGCCCGACCTAAAGTTGTTATGACATGCATCATGATTGTGTTGCTAAATATAATGCGCACTATAACTATTATGACATCCTTAATGCTCGTAAAAGTATTGAGTTAGTACGATGATTCATTCAATGACATAAGAGAAAAAGCATAAGAAAGTCCAAGTAATAAAGGGGAAATGTTCCCTCATTCAGTTTCTACAAACAAACATAAAAGTCCAAAGCATAAATAAAAAGACTTAAATGGGGATCACTCAATGATGAAGCACTGATCTAATAGAAGTCTTGCGATCTATGTCCTCAATACATTCTTACATTTCCAACTTAACCACTTTGAGCTTGGCTTCAAGTTGATTGTGTCGCTTTATAATATCTTATGATTCTATCGTTTTTTGGGCTTTAGAGGCAATCACTTCCATATTTGGTAATTTGAAGTTCAAGCCACACGCTTTAGCAACACTACTTACCAATAGCTACAAGTCTCGAATGGGTACTAATTCCTAAGATTTGTCCATAAGTGAAGTAGCTTTACTAAGGAAGGTTATTTTAGTATTTGTCATCTCACTACTAAGATAGATTGATCAAATCCAGAAATTACCCTCCATAGCCCATGAGTCCTCCAGTAGGTGTAAAAGATCTGATGGGACTATGAATCCATGAAATAAAGAATACGCACCTGAAGGCTAAGGTGTCTCCACTACTACTGTATGGGGTAAACTTCCCTTAATCTGCTTCCGTACCTCAACAGCTATAGTAGGATCGATATGGTCATGAGCTACTGGTGAAGGAATCTGATTGTATACTAGGGTGGTATCATCAACTGCGACGGTGCTTGAGAAAATGCTGTCTACTATACTATTTAGCTGGCTATCAAAGGTTCTAGCTGCCCTTAAAACCTCAGTATACTCCTAGATATTATCCTCCTCTAAGTGTATGGCTTCATGGTCATCTTGATCAACAATAGTGCTTAACTCCTTCAAAGCTTCAGTTTGTTTCTCAGTTGGCTGATTTGCTTCAACAATAGTTTAGTCTTGAATTTCCTCTTGATCACCAATATTACCTGATGGATTGTCTCCATCGCTATCTTCATTCGTGTTGTCAGGAGATTCATTAGTGTTTGAAGACTAATCATCACTTCCACCATCATCGGTAACCTCAATAAGATGATCGCTTGCTCAAGGTGTTTTCCTAAAGCCATGTTAGATAGGAAAAGGAGAAAGAACAGAAGGGAGCTCCTTAGATGTCTTGTTGTTCTTCAAAGTGAGTAACATTTTTGTTGTCCTTGTCCTATAAAGAAACAAAGAAGAGTGATGAGTAAATAAGTCATGAAATACGAAGTGTAAATATTAAAAGGATGATATTAATAAGATACCTCACAAATTCGTGAACGCTTGATTTGTTTGATGGTAGGTAATTTGGGGGTAGAATGGTCTTTCTTGTTCTTATTTCTTGTAATGGAAGGTGGCTTTTTCTTCTCATTGGGAGCTCAAAATAAAAATTCATCCTTATAAATAGTCCTCATTGAAAGCTCACTTTCGACTGGTGTAATCACATATTTCTTAAAGTCTTCCAGGCAACTCGTCCAATACGTAAGCCAATCGGTGGAGGCAATCCTGCAGCGACTGATAGATGGAAAAAACAATTGCCTCACTCTTAATCAGATATTTCTAAAGTCATATGGACTTAGTGATCTACAGCACTCATCAAAGTCATCATCAATTGATACTTTTAAAGGGACCCCTTAGTTGAAACCAAATTGGCGAGCGACTCGATGTGGTGTGTATAACATCACCTTATACTCCTAATAATGATTGTTGGAGTCACCCCAGTTAAGTAAAGAAGGGAGACCCTCGAGCGAGCACTAAAGGATGAAACCGGCTTCAGTAACATTAAGTCTCTCCTTTACACCAAGTAAATCCATGATATCTTTTGATGATTTTGGATAAAAATGTGAGAACCACAAGTATCCGAGTGTCTTGCTAGCGTAGGGGTGAAAAGTGACTTTTTTATAGTTGTCCAAAACTTTCAATAAAGTGCCTAGAGGTCGCTTATTGACCCATGCTCAAGCTCGTAGCTCATTACATTTGAGCTCGTCAGGACAGGATCCACAATATCCTTTATATTGCTCACAAAAGAAAATATGCAAGAATACTACATCTATATGGGACATGATAGCATACAGACTCATCGATTGAATGGAAGCCTCATGATAAAGATCGAGACATCGGTACAATGATCCTAAGTAAAATAGTCCTAGGGCAAAATGCTCTCCATGTGGTATATGAATTGCCAAGTGAAATAAACGTGAGCTCATACCGTCTTTCGAGCCACCGGGGAAATACGTACAAAGATAGCTAGAAAGCAATAAAAGCCTCCAATTCATATCTGCAAGAAGAGACTATTCATAAGATAATTTAGCTAGATTCACAAAATGGAATAATAAAAGTGGGAGTGTTGATACTTACTCAAATTCTTCATCCCCTTCGAAGAAATGTCTTACCCAGGTATTAAAAGTAGCTTTTCTATGAGTGTCTATACCTTTCTTTCTTTTGGCCTCCAGAGTCAAGATTAGCTTTCAGTCCTCTTCAGAGATTATAGATGTAGTGATATCAATTGCACTGAAATCATGACGATGCAGAAGAGTGCTGATGTCTTCTAGGGTGGGTATGACCTCACCCCACGCAGTCACAAATGCGTGTGTTTGAGCGCTCTAATGACACATTAGTGCCCTCTAAATTTCCATGTCCTTGGAACAGGGAAAACTGAAATGAGAGGAAATATACATTGGAGAATATATGTTTGCCTTCTCTAAAGTATCAATGTGGGTTGAGTTGCTCAAGATATGATTCACCCAATTAGCTTAACCGATTACGGGAATTCGAGGGAAGCGAAATAAGCTTTTAGATAACGGGACCTCTTTCTTCTTATTTCTAAATTGGAGTACTGAATCCCCTTTTATACTCCACCTCTCGTACACCTGAGGTTTTCACCTAATGAAGTGTAAGGCACCTTAAGTAGTTGGTTGTTTATATAAGTCTTGTCTCCTTACGTTACCCCAAAAGAAATCCTCTTTTATCGTTACGTCAAGCCACTTATCCCGTGATAAAGGCATAGCTAGAATGCGACTGTCTTGAATGGTTAATATTTGTTTGCCCTTACTCTTGTTGGGTGTCTGTTTTTTTGGACTCCTTACTCATCTTCAAATATCACCTACAAGTTTAAATAACGAAGATCAGTTGATTACTTGGTGAAACAGTAGAAATTAAATACAAGGTGAACAAATTAAATTAATTGGAGAGGGGAAAAATATTTTTATAAGGAGGATGGAAGGTAGCAAAGTAACGTTCGGTGTTATATATAAAATATTTACAAATATTCATGAAATTATTTTATTCAATGCCTAGTGGAGCATTTATGGATGGACGCCAGAATTCCAAAAAAGTTTCTAGGATATAAAAGAAAATAATTACACTAACTCCATCTGTTGGATCCACTTATTTAACTTTCTTTTCAGATGGATGACAAGGACGCAAACATCATTTCGTCAATCTAATTTTGTCTAACTCTACCGAAATTTTGTGTACTCCATCCCATTGCAATGTCCGGTCACTTCAAATGTGATCTCATGCACAAACATGGTTTCACCTCGTTAAATCCGTCCCTTCCCCAACTTTCTCTCCTCGTCGGATTTCCTTGGAACCACAATGACATCTCTCACTCACTTTTGCTCCAACCATTATCGTGCACTCCGCCCTACCCACATACTCATGCAACCACGGTTTACATCTCTCTTTCCCTCACTCTCTCTCCCTCTCCCCTTCATTTCAAATTCAAAGTCCCAAGCCCCTACTCTCTCAACCTGACCTCGTCTACTTCGCCATCCCTCTCACTATCTCTCTCTCTCTGTCACTCCATTGAGTTAAACACTTCCCATAACATAAACCCCCCTCACCCCCATGTAAACACAAATCAGTCACAGTCTCCCTCTCTTCTTTAACCTCAACGAGTCCGCCCTTATACAAACTCTTTCTCTCTCTCTTACCCTAAACTACTCCATTGAACACACAAACGTAGTTGTTTACTAAAGCCTCATTAAACAAGATTGTAGGGGATTATGGGCTAGAGGTGGCGATTGGGAAAGTGGAGGGCTTTGCGGTGGAACTTGATCGTGTACAAGTAGTTGTTTTGAAGGGTAGAGGAGAAGTGGATGCGGGTGCGTTGGTTTTGGCCCTTAGACCCTGTTCGGGTAAGTTAAGGATGTTTTAGTCGCATCGTAAGTGTTCTATGTAATGCTCTAGAGAACTTCAATCCTGCAATTCAGTGTGATGGGTGTGTGGACATACATATATAGTTACATAGCTGTGCTATGGAAGTTATTAATGAATTTTAGAGGGTGTTACCAATCGCTTATGTAGATGGAGTCATGGAATGCATGGCAATGGATTACTTCATAGTCGTGGAAGTATGATTGGTAGTATTCTCCATGTACTACAAGTGTAAAAATATAAAGAACGTATAGAGAGTATTTGGAAGGATGACCTATAAAATGTCGTATCAGAGGCTGTAATACTTGTGGGTTATTGCAAAAATAGTTGTAGTGAGGATACTACACAGGTTTTCTGTAGTATGCAGAAGTGCGGTTTTGATAGGGAAAGTATATAATAAGCAGTGTTTTCAAGTCATATGTAAACCGAGTAAGCTTAGAAGAAGATTCTTTACCCTCTATTCCAAGCTTTCTCGTTGGCATCGATTTGAAACTCTTAAGAGAGAACTAATGAAAGGAGAAAGTTGTTGAGGTTATTGAGGTTTCTAGTCTCATGACATCTCGGGGTGTCGAGGTTGATAGCTATGCATGTAATTTTGTTTTGAAGACTTGTACATTGTTGTCTAACTACGATACAAGAGGAGATGCTGTAGAGTTTATAATGAGTAAGGGCATTGTAGGAAACAAGTTTCTTGGTAGCTCGGTTATATATTTTTTGGTAAAATTCAGTGCCAAAGCCAAGATAGCGTGTCAACTATAAGATTCAATGAATCCGCAGTCATTGAGGAGTTACAGGGGCAACATGCACCCCTAGTTGCTACGCAATGAGGCACTTAAGTTTTATAATGAGATGATGGAATTAGAAATTCCTTTGACTAAAGAGGTATATGCAGTAAGCATCTCTACCTATAACAAACTGGATTCTACTGAGAAAGAAAATGCTTTTCTGCAATATGAACACTGCATGCTTAAGAAAGAGTTGACAATTTGTCATGAGGGGTTGGAGTATAATTGTCAATTTGCAGATATGTCACATAAGAAATATTTGGAGAGCCTTAGGAAAATATTGAGGTGGGAAGAAGGATGTCAAAAGCTGCATGATTTGATGCAAAAACAGCTACCAAGCCCTACTGCATTGTCAAAGATGGAAACTGAAGTGAAAATGCTCAATAGGAACCAAGCAAATACAACAAGGAAGTCAAATACTAGAAGAGATGCCACTATGGTTAATACCATGCTGAAGGAGTCTCATGATGCTACAAACAAAAAGGGACTAAAGAGAAAGCTTGATTAATGCACAAAAGTATAAGAGGCCAGCATTTAGCGGGAAGGGGAGCAAGACATAGATGAATAGCAGAAATTCAAGAGTATTTTCACTTGTTCATTCACAATACAAGGAACAGAAGTAGAGTATGTTATCATAACATACAGGATTACTCTAAACTAAATACAATTAAATTAAAGCACGAGGGAAGGCACCTAGTTGCCTATGTTTGTTGATGTTGCCAGCAAAGAAATCGAGCTCAATGTTTTTCTGCTTCTTTGTTCAATTTTATGGCTCCAAGTATGGTGATAATATAAGCGTTAGCAACCCGCCGAAAAGCTCCGAGTACTCTCCCGAAGGAAGCAAGATAGGGTGATATTAGTACAAGAGAGAAATTGGATTCTTAGATTTTTTTTTATGCAAAATATTGAGGTATTCTTTTTAATGCTAGACAAGATACTATTATCTCTAGTTCAATAATTCACCATCGATTCTTCGATGTTTCAGTCTTCATTACTATGCTTGCTGTCCTTTCTTCGGCTTTCAATTCTTGATGATTCTCTATCAGACTTCATGTGTTTCTTCAAACTGTGGTTTCTGGTTTCTATTTGTTGTCTTCAACTATGGTTCTCCTTCTTAAGCTCCAACCGTGGCTTTGAATAAGTCTCTTCAATGGTCGCCTTCCATATTCTATTCTCAGCCTTTGGATTTCAAATCAGATGGTGCATTACTATGTTAAATGAGTACACGTTGAATCGAGCAAAAACAAGTCTATGGGACGAAATGTAACAAAGAAGTGTGTATGAGCTAAATTAAAACAAAAATCAAAAGTGTGTGTGAGCCAGAAAAATTTTGAAGTAGAAGAGATGCGAAGTGGGAAGAATGGGAAGAATTGGAATGAAGATATGAAATTGCTAAGGGAAGAAACAAGAAAATAACATGGTGAAAATTTGAAAGAGAAGAAGGAAAGTCGGAGTGTATGTGGACAAGAACAAATCAAATTTGAAGTCGAAAAAGAATGTGTACGAGTGAAAAGAGAGATATGGAAGAAGAAGTATGCATGGGGGATTTGCTGATGAAAGCTGAAGTATGGGATGAATTCAGTGAAGTGAAAACAAAAAGATGCAAGGGGTTTGAAATGAAATCGAGAAAATTGTGTGCAGAATGAAAATATGAGGTTTAGAGGATGTTGATGCTGATGAAGCGAAGAAGAAAGGTGAAGGATCAACGATGAATGAAGATGAAAATTGTGTATGGATGAATGAATAGAGAATCAAATAAGAAATGTGAATGAAGAAAAAAGAAGAGTATTCATCAGAGTAAGCATTCGGAGATTGGGAGTATATTACGTGGACTTGACAAAATGGTTAGAGAATGAGGCTAATGGTAAACAAGAGAGGAAAATATAGGGGAAAATATAGGGGGATTGATCATAACAGAAAATATTCTCGGGTATATTTTGTACTAATCAAATCACAACACCTCAACGGTTTGTTCAAAAGGAATATTTTTCTGTTAAAAAGTATTTTAACAAAAGGATGATGAGTATTACTCTTATTAGAAAATGACAGTTGTAAGTGCTGGCAAAGCTAAGGAATTTAATAAACCATTAGAATTTCTTGAGAAAAGATCGTTCTTTAGAGTTTCATTAGAATTTCTTGAGAAAAGATCGTTCTTTAGAGTGCTTGCTCAGGAGTATGCTAATCACTCTTCTGGGTTGTGGTGGATATTATTAAATCGTTGCCAAACCAGCTATTCAAATTGTTAAAAGCCAAAAAAAAAAAAGAAAAAAAAAAGGAAACGGGAAAAGAATCGTTGATGGTCTTTTATCACATGTTTCATGAAATCGGTACACACACTGCGATTAGCGAATGGGAATTGATATTTTACATTAACATTAACATCAGATTTGGCTCAGTATCAAATAAGGAATAATTCAAAAGCTTCAATTACAGTAACGATCGCGAGAGCTAAGAAGATAATATACATGTGGTGAAGGAAGTAAGTTAATTCCAACCCTGTTTATTAGGCAAAGCGTGTTTGGTGTATATTCGTGTATGTGGGAGATATCCAAATGGTATATAAAATTGTCACCTCGCCATCAAGAAGGGGATTTTTGTTCTAGTAGAAATACAATTTTGATCAATTCGAGGCGAGATAAGCATATGACATGGTGATACAAATTTTATGTTGCAAAGAATTTTAGCCATCCTAGAATGTTGGTAATTGAATTCTCCAAGAGCGAGACAATGATTAGTATCCTCAACATGAATGGTCGCGTTCCAAGCCAATAGAGGAAGTTTAGATATAACTTTTTGAGGAACAGTTTGTTAAGCCCTAAAACATTTCAACATAATGTATCAACAGAAGAACATTTATGAGATGAATGGAAGATACAATCTGATCAAGGACATAAACTTATTAACTCATGAAGATCAACTTAAAGAGATGAATCGGTTTAGAAATGGACAGTTTAAAGAAATCGGTTTTAATATTTCTATGGGGGCAATATACAATTCATTTCAATCAAAGTGTAATACACCAATAAGGTGCTACGAATATGCGTACTATGCTAATTGGCAGCGGTACAACTATTCAATAGCGTACGCACCAAAGTCAATTGAATGATTCATTCGATGCCAAAACTCCTTTTGACTCCATCCAAAGGACTTTCGTTAAGGGACAAAATGTAGAGAGCTAAATCTGATTCTTGGGCTTCAAACCCAATAACAATATGGATTTGACATTTTAGGATAAAGTGATGAGGCTTAGAGAGTCAAGCTCATAATATTCAGGATGATCAAGAGAGACTTGGCATGGTGGGCTTAGAGTAGGGTCTGTTGGATTGGTTCATCTCATCCGATCAGATCTTTCTTTGTTTGGCTCATATTAAAAGATAATAATCCGATCCGATCTTTTTTAGTTTGGCTCATATTAAAAGATAATAAAGCTTTTATTTGGGCTTAAACCCATAAAAAAGCCCACTTGATATCCATTAATAAAAGACTTCAATACTAGCCATTGATCAACATTATAATCCAACAGATCGAATCCACTTACCATCCTCTATAAATATCCCTTCATTTCCTGATTTGAATAGGAGATAAATTCCTACGAACACATTACTCTGATAGAATTCTATCTCAAAGATCAAAACACGCAAATACCTTAAGAACACCACCCTATTCTTCACCCACTGTGGAGTTTGATGCCATTATACTCCACTACCTATCACTTGACGTATTAGAGCCTAGTAAGATTGCTTACTCCTCCTCCTTATCTTACCTCACTTAATCATCCCGTACGTGTAAGTCAAGTTATTTCTTTAGTCATGTATAGTGCGATCTAATACGCAGCACACACGTAACCTCTCTTAGTATCGAACCCCTCACAACATTTAGGAAATAATCGACAAAATGGAACTATTGAAGAAGAAGAAAGGGATTATGGTAAAGAAAAAGAAATGTAAAAAAAGGAATGGAGGGAAAAATAAAAGAAAGAGGGAATGTTTAGAGGGAGAAGGATAAAAAAAAGAAAAAAAAAGTAGTTTTTTTTTTTATCAATTATTACCCTTAACTTCTTAAAATATACTAATAAAATATAATGTATAGTATTATTTATATTATTATATATTGTTATAACATAGCATATACATGTTATTATTTGAAATATACTATAATTCTTTATATATATAATGTATAGGAAATCTAAAATAAATAGCAATATATTTATGTATATGCAAATATATGTATTATATTTAGTTGTAATGTACATATGCTCAGTGGTATTTAAAATAATATATATTGTACTATATGCTATAATAATACATATGTATTAGAAATAATAAATCTTGTACCATAGAAGATAATATTATATATAACATTGTATGTATTATATGTTATTATAACATATACACCTTATTTTTTTATAATACATAATATCAATGTGTATAAGATCTATATTATTTGTTATAACTATTATACATATTACATAGTATATAATAAAATATTTTATTTATGTACATAAAAAATATCTATGTAATTTGATATGTGTTACATAATATTCAATAAAATATATCAAAGTATATAATTTATCTACATATATCATGCAGTATATCATATTACACTACAATATATACTTAATATATTGTATAAAAATTATTATATATAGGGGTAGGTATAGTTCGGTTCGATTTGGTATGATTCGCTCCATTTACTAAACCAAACCTAATATAATGGTTCAATTCTTTTTAGAAGTCAAAGCTAACCATACGATTTGGTTCATAAATTTTTCGAACCTAATTAAAATCAGTTTGGTTTGATTTGATCCATAGTTCGAATCGTTTATGTTAAATTTTCACTAAAATTTTTTATCTCCAATAAATATCAAATTTTAAATAAAATTCGCTTAACTTAATCTTAATAATTGACAAAAAAAATTAAGATAAAGAATAATAAGATATCGAAATTTTGATGAAATTTATGAAAATTAATGAAAAAAAATATAAAAAAGTAGAAAATAATTGCATGAATTTTTTTTATTTAACTAAACAGTTCGATTTGGTTTTAAACGGTACGATTTGGTTCACTTCTTTGAACCAAACAATAAACCAAATGATTCGCAAAAACACTGATTTTTCAATTCTATTCAATTTACAATTTAATTTATGATTTACAGTTTTTTTGCATAGCCCTAATTATATATATAAATAAATGTTAATAAAGATTTAATTTAAAGTCATTTCTAATATATTCTTATCAAATTTCAATGTAAATCAATCCATTATTATTTGTTGATTTAGTAGATTTTAATAAAGATTTAATTTAAAATGAATAAAATTGAATCTAATATAAGAGAGAAGATTTGAGGTTTATCTCTAAATAAAATTTGAGATAACTTGTGCTTATCCATAACTGATTTTATCAATCTAAACTTTATTTTATAAGTAAATCCTAAGGGTCTCATATACATAATTTAGTTTATTTGATCATATTAGAATTGAATTGGTATCATATTATACAAATAAAAGAGTTACATCTTTTAATCACAATGGTTATGTTTTCCATATTTTTAGCATATTGGCATATATTTTTCATGAAAATTGTATTATGATTAAATTTTTTTTATCATAAAAATCCTTTTTTTTTTACAAAAAAGCATATTTTTCATCATAAGAGTATTTTCCTTTCAAAAAATTAAAAAGCATACTTTTACCATAAATTTGCATGATTATTTTTTTTTAGGTTGAAATTATACTTTTTACATGTTATATTATAAAAATAATATTTTAATGAAAATTGATTTTTTGGCATTTTTAGTATTTTTAGGGTTTCCATAAATATAAAATTGTGTCACTTATCAAAAGGTACATTTTTAGCGATTTTATAGTTACTGTCTCATTTTTTCTAAAATTTGTATTTTTTTTTATCATTTTTAGGCATTTTAGGGCTTTTTAATCATAAGATGGTATTTTTAGTATTGCTTGCATTTTTCGGGCATTTGAAGAATTTTTTCTAATTTGTTCATATTTTTCAAGAGAAAATTTTAACATTTGGGTTTTTAAGAAAAAAAGGAATAATGAATGTTGTGTCGCTTAGTTATTTTTTATTTTTAATAATAAAAAAATATTTCAATTGGTGTTTCCAAAAACTAAGGTTTATTTAGTTTTCTAAGAATTGGTAATAAAAATTATTTTTCTCTAAGATTTTTGCTTTAAAAAATAAGATTGTTAAATATGTAAACTTGGCCAATTTTTTCAATAAAAGTGATTAACATACTAATGTTTCTATAAAATAAAATCATTTTTATTTGTTGATTGATATTTTCTTTTATTTTTTAAAAATAAGAGAATTTTCAAGTAAGTTTTCTAATTATTTATTAAAAAAAATTTCATGTCATAACCATTTAAGATTTTAATAGGTCTTTGGCCTTAAAAAAAAAAAAAGTCTACCTTTATATGCAATTTTTCTCAAGTTATTGTCAAAGGGCTCTTTGACTGACTTAGTTAGTCAGCTCATTAGAACACGATCGAGTTTTCTCATCTTTTAGGTCTTAGTTAACTCAAAGGGCACTTTGACTGCCTTGGTTAGTCAGCTCATAAGGGCACGACCAAGTTTTCCTCATTTTTGGGTTTTAGCCAACTCAAAGGGCGTTTTGACCGCCTTGGTTAGTTAGCTCATCAGAGCACGACTAAGTTTTCCTTATCTTTAGGTTTTAGCCAGCTTAAAGGGCGCTTTGACCGCCTTGGTTAGTTAGCTCATAAGGGTACTACCAAGTTTTTCTCATTTTTAAGTCTTAACCAGCTCAAAGGGTGCTTTGACCGCCTTGGTTAGTCAGCTCATAAGGGCACTTCCAAGTTTTTCTCATTTTTAGGTCTTAGCCAACTCAAAGGGCGCTTTGACCACCTTGGTTAATTAACTCATTAGGGTACGACCAAGTTTTCATTATTCTTTTTAGGGATTTTTGCTAACTCACAAAGGCGCTACCCCTCGCTATTCTTTGTTTCAAACTAACCCTTATCAAGTGACTTAACGTTCCTTAGGATAGAGTCATCCTAAAGTAAAAATGGTGTCTCTTTTGTATTTGTGGTAAAGTTTTGCTCAAACTTCACCACAAAGAGGGGCAGTTGTAGATACCTAATTTTTGCCTCTCTGTAATCTTAATTTTTATTTTTACAAAAAGGGTCCTAATTCAAAAATAAAAATAACAAAAAATTAATAAAAGATAAAAATAATAAAAGATTTTAACAAATGATGAAAATACCAAAAAAATAAGAAAAGAAAATTATTATAAAGAGTTTTGTAGATTTTTAGGAAGTAAATTATTTTAGAGAAAATAGTTTTAGTTTTCGCTTAGTTAAAAAATTTTGTTTTAAGGAAGCGGGTAGTTTAAGTGCAATTTAATTGTACTGAATGTCAAAGCGCAGGTCAATGGCTTAACGGATAAGTATTGGAGTATTTGGATTGGATTTAACTTGAGGTTTTAGGTTCGAGTCTCAGCAAGCACCTATGTCTTTATTTTTCTATCTTTACAAAAGCGACATGAATAAACGGGATTCATATCTAATTAAGATAATTTGAATCTAGTTTGATTTTATTAAATCGGATTTGAATTAATTTGGATCTAGTTTAATAAATTAATTAGATATGATAGATATGATTTGGAATGATATGATTTGGACTCTATAAACACACACATATGTGTAGAAAAAACGAAGAGAAAAAACTCCATCTTGACAGAGAGAATTCAGTCATCAACCAAAACACAACAGCCCTTTCTCTCACACACTCACCTCAACCTAATTTCATCTTCAACCAATCTAACAACCAAATTTAACTGCTGTAAAACCAAAAATCGCAACCACAATCTAGCAGCCCCACTGTAGATTCACGTCAGTATTACGCCCTTCACAATAACAGCAGCACCCCATCCTCGTTATTCACTCTGCAGGTGACAACAAACACGAGTGAACCCAGTTATCGCTTTGCTGTCCCTTTTCGAGCGTCCTCTCTTACATCTTCATTCAGGCAAGAACAGAAAACCTAAAGACTGCCGTCCATTAACTGCATACACTAATTAGTTACGATCCATACTATAGACGACTACAAAGCTCCAATCCATGTCCAGCCAAGTACACCTACAGATCAGCTTATTGCAACACTTTGGCCGACTCCCATAGCAGCACCGATCAGCGTCAACTGAGCAGCAATCAGCGCACACTTCTAATCAGCCCCTTTCGCTTACTGCATATATTGATTGACACCCAATGCACGATCCAGCCCAAGTATGCCGACCACTCTATTGTTCAAACACTTCACGGCTGCACCCACGCCCACGTCTTGCGTTGTTTGTTGATCACACAACTCATAGTGATCAACCAACACTCCATCGCAATGGCTCCATGCAATAGCAATGTCCACTGTCGTTGCATATCATCAAAGCCAGCCCTTGACACAACACGATTGCAGTAGAAGCAGCATCCTGACGAACAGTAGCCTAATCCTTGTGCTTCACAGCCGCATCCCGACAACAGTATGCTGTTAGAACCATCCTGCGACTCTATCACAAACAGCCACGTCAATCCCAGCAATACACGCATATGATCCATCCGCTTCCTCTAACTCCAATTGACACTCACACATCTAAGATGAACCCCCATCTTCGCGCGGCTTCCTTCCTTCGACTCACGCTCAACGAACCAACACCATCCTCCTTCATCGAACAGCCCAAGTCAGGTTCGGTTTTGATTTTTTTATTTATTTATTTGTCTCTTTATTTATTTAGTTATCATTATTATTCTATTAGTTATTTAGTTAAGTTTATGATATGATAGGTAAATAGATATATGTATATGTATTTATATGCCTAGGTATATTTTTAGTATTATGACTTTAGGATTTTCTCATTTAGAAAAATTTATTTTGTAAATAAATAAAAATAAAAAAATAAAAACCCCATTTTTTTAAAGAAAAAAAAGGACTTTTAGAGAGTTTTTATAAAACAAAATAAAAGAGTTAGTGAATTAGGACTCTTTAGATTTTTTTTAAATAAATTGAATAAATTAAAAATGTAAACTTGGGCAATTTTTTAAAATTAAAATAAATTAACATATTAAAGATTTTTTTTAAGAACTACGATCGTTTGATTTCGGCTAGCGGGTACGTAGGCACCTTCGAGGCGACAATAAAATCTGTATAAATTTAAGTTCTTTTTTCTTTTTATTTATTTATTTTTAAATATTATAATTAGAGAAAGAATTCTAATTTCAGTAAACAGATAGTGGTATCCGTTGGGGTTTAATTGGTTAGCCCCTAAATTTGGAACTCTTTGGTTCTTCATTCAAAATTGAAATCAAAGATCGGTAGCTAAATTGTAATCAATCTACCCAATTGGTTACGGTTTCTTTTTCTTTCTCGACTTCGGTTGGGTGGCGACTCCAATAATTATTTTTAACAAAAACCGGAATTTCTTAATTTTTTAGTTGATGATTAATATTAAATGGGTTAAGGTTTAGTATTAATCGGGAAATGAAAAATTAATTTAAAAAAAAAAAAGAAAACGAAAAATCAGGCTCGACAGTTTGGCGACTCCACTAGGGATCGCTAGAGGGCTAGCCAGTAGAAGTTGTCGAAAATAGGATTATTTTTCTTTAAAAAAAATAAATAAAAAGATGAAATAATAAAAATAATAAAAAAGAACTTGGGTATGTTATTTATTTGTTTATTTTATTTATTTATTTTTTACTAACATTTTTTTTTGTTGTTGCAGTTTATTTAAGGGGGTAATTTTGGGGGGTTTACTTTTATTTTGTTTTTCTGCATCATAAATGCATGGTAGATACGGTCAGAACCAGACCGTCTTAGGACCTTAGGAGGGGGGCCATTGTATAAGCTTCGGATGTTATGAGGTAATCACTTTCCGGGGCCGATCAAGCCACCCCACTCTAGTTCAAATGTGACCACAAAATCGTTGTTTTGGAAAAACGTAGTAGTTGCAGAACTTGAGAACCTTTAGAACTCACCCTTTTGCATTACACAAAACCTTTTTTCAAAAAAATTACAAAAACCTATAATGTGGTAAACCTAAATGGATAAAGGCAATTGTAAAGTTGTAGTTGTAATATTTCCTTGTAAATAATTTGTAATAATTTTTATGCAAAGTTTAGATTACGTTGTAATTGTAATTTTAATTTTGGTTTTTATTAGTCATGGTTAGATCTAGTCAAGAGCCTTTTGAAGACATTCATGTCCACCTACCGCATTGGCCTTAAAAACTGCTTCAAACATGGTTTCGACTCTTCAGCCTAGATAAGCAGGAGTTTATCAAGAATAAGATAGGGCCCATCCTCTCTCTGCAGAAGATCCCCATGAACATCACTCTAGTGTAGGCCTTAGTCTACCTTTGGGAGCCCGAATCCACTAGTTTCTGTATGGGCCTACATTAGTTAAGCTCAACTTTAGAAGAATACTCCCAATTGTTGTGGGCTTCTACAATCACTGATGATATCTATGTCCCAGACTTAGAAGCTGCAGCACCAAAGATCTTCAACAAGTTGTTGGGAATCAGAAAAATCGAAATAAACTAGGTTCTAAATCAAGGAAAGACCATTCGATTAGAGGATGTCATGGTCCCGGTGCTTCCTTGAAGGGAAATCATATGTCCCGGTGCTTCTGGCCGAGCTGATCCGGTCGCTAAACCATCTTAAGAAAAAGAAACGAGGAGATCTAAAAGCTAATATGCTCCTACTAATGGTTTGGTTTGTTAGCCGCATGAGAAGTTACCAACTGGATTTCAATCGGGTTGGGTTTACTCAACAATACGACCTTATCAAATCTTTTGAAGAAAGAGTTTAGCTACCAGCAAATATAGCTAGTCGCTACTGGGTCCAGTACTTCCAGAATATGAAAGTGGAGGAGTTGTTGTTGACACCCAGGTGGTTTACAAGTAAAGAAATGATAAGAGGGTGTAAAGACTTCAAGGCGGTCCCTCTAATCGGCTTTAACCTCTACACCGCATACATCCCAGCCAATGGACTCATTGACGACATGATCCCCAAACCATCATTAAAAGCTGTCTCATTAGACTTCCTTAGCCCCGGTATGACGGTGGCTGACAAAGCAGCCAAGCTTTAGAGCATTTGAGCTCTTTGGTGCACAAGAAAGACCACCCTTACCACTAAAGAGATAACAGCTAAGAGCCAGACAATCAAAGGATTTCTTTATCACCAGCTAAAAGAGCTAAAAGATATGGAAGACAATAAAGAGAAGGGGGAAGTTCAAGTTGAAGCTGAACTCGAGAGGATGAGTAAAAGAGAGCAGGAGTTAGAAAATCGTTGCAAGGAGTATCATCAGAAGATAAAGGCATTGGAAGCACAACTGAAGAGGACCAAGGGCAAAGAAGAGTAGGCTCCCATGATCTGAAAGAGGAGAAAGACGTAGGATAAGCCTACTAGCCACTAGGAGATTAGATTTTAGATTTTAGGTTTTTTTTTTTTATGTTTTCTTTAGAATTCTTTCTTTTTGTGAACAGAATAAGAGATGTAAAGCTTGACAATTGCAAAAATTAATAAAAGTTAGTTAGGTTTTGCCACATCAAAGGTTTCTTCCCAATTTTTAATTTTTCATTGCACTCGTATGACATGCATCTTGCATCTATACGATTAACAACTCTGTCTTAGGAAAATGTAACATGTACTAACCTTTGGTTAAGTTGATCTTTTAGTTAGGAAAAGTTTCAAGATAGCTCCCAAACGTCAAGTCTTTTAGAGAAGTTTGATTAGAACACGTTCCCATACCAGGATGGCCACTACTTAAGGAAATGACGGAGACCCTGAGATCAATAATCCTTTCGAGTTGAGGTTTTGTTCCATAGAAAGGGCTATGGAGAAGATGGTAGAACAAATGAGCTTCCTAGCAGACAGCATTACTTTGCTGCGAGCTACAGCATCGGCTAATGAAGAAAGTTCTAAGACCCACTATAGGAAGAATACACACGCTCCTAAAGCAAAGCACGAATATCAAAAAGACCCATTCGAGTCAGAAGGAGTTTACCCAAAAGATAACCCTACCTTTGAACCTGATACATATGCAGCCCCGAGACCAGTTGACCAAGGGCCTAGTATGGACAGCTTAAAAGAACTGGAAAAGAAATTAACACAACAGATAACTGAGAAGATGAAGGCACTTGTAAGGTATGATGGATTTGAACAAGCGGGGATCACAGAGTTTTCTGCGTATGACATGGGAACATACCTTGAGAAGTTTAAGGTATTAGAGTTCGAAAAGTATAACGGGATGGGTTGCCCCAAGCTCCACACTAGGTTATATGTTAGGAATATGGGTAAATATGTTTAGTATGATCTACTCATGGTACAAACATTTCAAGATAGTCTGACTGGACCGGCCTTGACTTGGTATGCCTAACTTGATTTGAATTAGATAAATACATGGGAGAAACTTGCTTGAGCATTTTATGAACAATATAAATTCAATGTAGAGGTAGCCCTAACTATGATGGATTTGGTTGCCTTACGGAAGAAGAATAATGAATCATTCAAAGAGTACGCTCAAAGATGGAGGTCCTTAGCTGCAAGAATCTCTACCCCTACGATCGAGAACGAGCTCACATCAGCTTTCATTAATACCTTGGAGAGGCCCTATTTCTCCCATCTCATCGAGTAGGCTTCGTCTAGTTTTGCTGAAGTAGTAATGGTTAGGTGCAGGATTGAAAGTGCCGTCTCTTCTGGTAAGCTGCAAGAGCTAGTAGATAGAAGACCACCAGTGTCATCATCTAGTCCTAGACCAGCTGGCAGTAAGCCCAAAGAATCTACGGTTGGTATGGTAAATTCAAATGCCAGACCAAACGCTCAAGTTGCTTTTAGGGCGAATCCACCTTCTGCTCAGCAATAGTTCAGAGACTAGTTTCAAATCAATAGGACTTATAGACAATTTACTAAGATACCGGTCCCTTTAAGTCAAGTCTTCGAGAAGTTGCGAAGGGATAATTTGATACGGTATGAACTTCCTAGCGATTGATACCGACTGAGAATCTTTGACCCTACAGTAAAGTGTGAATACCACTGTGGACAAGTGAGGCATTTGATTGATGCATGC
Source organism: Lumnitzera littorea (assembly GCA_024138015.1). Classification (NCBI taxonomy): domain Eukaryota; kingdom Viridiplantae; phylum Streptophyta; class Magnoliopsida; order Myrtales; family Combretaceae; genus Lumnitzera; species Lumnitzera littorea. The sequence continues at coordinate 58,707,201 of JAMXBB010000009.1, forward strand.
TGGAGACTGAGGAACAAGATTCAGGATTTGATAGATGAAGGGATAGTGCAGTTGGATTTCGTGGAAGCCTCGGTTCCTAACGTTAACAATAATCCCTTTCCCAACCATGGGCCAATGATTGGTATGATTTTTGATGACTGTGCTGTCAATGTCATTGATTCAAATAAGAAGCTTAAGGTTTTTGAGTTTTATATTGGCAACCAGACTCCAAAAGTGAAGAGGTACACATTCCATGTACCGTTGCCACCAGAAAATTACAAAGCTGCTCCATTTAACTATCACCTGGTAAATCAGGAAAAGCCAGGTCCTCTGGTAGGAGGCATTACTCAATTGGGAAACATTTATCACCTGACAGAGGAGCATGGGAGGAAGGTCATATTGGGACAACCAAATGATAAGACGGCGGCCGAACGCATTGAGGGGCTATTAGCCTTTACTAAAATGATCAAGTCGAGTGAGTATAAGATCATGGATCAACTTAGTAAGACTCTTGCACAAATATCGTTGATGAGCTTGTTAATCGCATCTGAACTACATAGGGAGGCTCAATTTTGTACTTTAAATGAGGTGAAGGTCCCTCGGGAAATTCCAACTGAGAAGATGGGATTAGTTACTAATTCTAGCCTCACAATGGATTAGATTTCTTTTTTAGCTGAAGAATTAGGCAAGGAAGGGAATAAACATACAAAGCTACTCTTTATCATGGTAAGGAGTAACGACATAATTATCACCAGGGTGCTCATTGACAACGGATCATCGCTGAACGTCTACCCACTCGCCACCTTGGATTTGCTGGGCATCGACACATTTGCAATTAAGCCTTCTTCCACGACAGTTAGGGCCTTTGATGGTTCTAGAAGGGAGATTATAAGGGAAATTGATTTATCCATGAGTATTGGCCCCCAGCGCTTTACTATTCGATTCCAAGTCATGGACATTCCAAGATCTTTCAATCTACTCTTGGGAAAACCTTTGGATTCATGCAGTAGGGGCCATACCCTCAAGTTTGCACCAAAAGTTGAAGTTTATCTCAAATGGCCAGGTGATTACAATTCTGAGAGATTAAGATTATGAAATCTATAAGGAGATGGCTATACCCTACATAAGAAGTGAGGGACAAGAAGAGCTGGGTCTACAAATGTTTGAAGAAGTGAATATGATTACTGGTCCCGACAGAGAAGATGATAGAAGAATAGGATTCAAGGAAGGCCAGATCGGCACCTATGGCCTTGGCTACAATCCTACCTCGGCAAAAGAATTCTAGAAGAAACAAGCGAAGGGCAAGAGAGGTAACAGACTATACCATGCCTCAATGACCTTTCCACCGCTAGCTGAGACATTCGTAAGGGAAGGGACTTAAGCCTAGGGATCTGGCAAAGAAGGATCAACAAACTCGCCACACAAGTTCCAGCATCATTTGAATAATTGGTTCTCCATCCCGGCGAATAACAATAGTTCTTCCCTAGGGTAAAGGGGTGACCCATAGTTAGTATTTTCTGAATTTTTGTTTTCAATAGTCATCATTTCAAATGTATCGTCAAACCCTTTGTTCAAAATTAGTTAGGCCTTTATCTCATTTGAGACCCACTTCCATTTATTCAATAAAATCTTAGTTAGTTTCTTTTCTATATTGTGTTTTAGTTCTCTTTTGCTTACATACACTTTTCTTTAATTCATTCTCATTTAGATCTAATGAGCCAAATGAAAACTAGGAATACCTCGCGTAAGTAGAAAATGAGATTATCGATATCGCTTTCGGCCCTACTGGGTTAGTCGTCGAGAGTGATGTCGATAACCATAGTAATATACAAGAGGAATGGCAAAAACATGAACTGGGTAGAATCACTGTTGATGAACCAATTGAGACAATTAATATAGGGAATGGAGAAAATCCTAAGAATCTAAAAATTAGGGTAAGTTTAAAAGAGAAACAAAAAACAGAAATGATTGTGTTATTAGCCGAATATCAAGATGTGTTCGCTTGGTTGTATTAAGATATGCTTGGGTTAGACCTGTCGATTGTAGTCCACCGTTTACCTACACACAAAGACATCAAACCAAAAAAGCAAAAGTTAAGGAGATTTCGACCTGACGTCTTACTGAAAATTAAAGAAGAAGTGAAGAAACTACTGGAAGTTGGATTTATTGAAGTGTCGGATTATCTGGAATGGGTGGCTAATATTGTTCTAGTAATGAAGAAGAACGGGAAAGTTAGAGTGCATGTAGACTTTCGAGATCTCAATCGGGCAACGCCTAAAGATAATTTTCCATTGCCTCACATTGATGTCTTGGTGGATAACACAATTGGAAATCATCTATTCCTTTTCATGGATGGTTTTTCGGGATATAATCAGATTCAAATGTCCGAAGAAGATAAGACAAAAATGACTTTCATTATGACTTAGGGAACGTTTTGCTATAAGGTGATGCTGTTTGGGCTTAAGAATGCAGGTGCAACATATCGAAGGGCCATGGTTGCAATTTTTCATGACATGATGCATAAAGAAATAGAAGTGTATGTTGATGATATGATAGCAAAATCCAAAGAGGAGGAAGATCATTTAGAAAACCTGAGGAAGCTATTTGATAGATTGAGGAAGTACCACTTGAAATTGAATCCGGAGAAATGTACCTTTGGTGTGACGTCAGGAAAATTGTTGGGATTTATAGTAAGCCAAAGAGGTATCGAAGTCGATCTTGATAAGGCCAAAGCTATGATTGACATGCCTCCTCCACAAACACTCAAGGAAGTATGAGGATTGCTGGGGCGTTTAAATTACATAGCTTGATTTATATCACAGTTAACGGACAAATGCCGTCCTCTTTTTAAGCTATTAAAGAAGAACGCAAAGATCAACTAGAATGAGGAATGCGAAGAGGCTTTCACGAAAATCAAAGAATACCTTATGAAACCTTCGGTGTTAGTAGCTCCTAAACCTGGAAAGCCGTTGTTTTTGTACCTGACCATAATGCCCGAATCCATGGGATCCATGCTTAGCCAAAAGGATAAAGAAGGCAAAGAGCAAGTCATTTACTATCTAAGCAAGAAGTTCACAGAAGGGGAGTAGAAATACTCAGAAGCCAAAAGAACCTATTGTGCATTGGTTTGGGTTATGCATCCGCTCAGACAATATACACTTTATTATCAAATTGAGTTGATAACACAACACGATCCACTGAAATACTTGGCTGATAAACGGGCACTCATTGGTAGAGTTTGAAAGTGGTAGATGTTGTTGACAGAATTTGACATTAAGTATGTGAGCCAAAGTTTAGTTAAGGGGCAAGCTTTGGCGAATCAATTAGTGGAGAATCCTTCTGAGGATACCCTTCAAGAAGCATGGATTGAGTTTCCCGATGAAAGTATCCTAGTGGCGGGAAAGGTTTCTGATTGTGAAGTAGTTGAAAAATCTTCAGGGTGGAAAATGTTCTTTGACGGAGTAGCTAATGTGTCCGGATGTGGAGTTGGGGCAATTCTTGTATCGCCTGAAGGTACACAATTTCCAATGGTTGTAAGACTGGCTTTCCCATGTACTAATAATATTGCAGAATATGAGGCGTGTATTTTGGGACTCAAAATTGCATTGTTTAAGGAGATACGAGAATTACAGGTATATGGAGATTCTTCGTTGATCATAGGCCAAGCTCGAGGTAAGTATAAAATGAAAGACCCCAAATTAGTACCTTACTGCCAACACTTGGCTGAGTTGATAACCAAGTTCGAAAAGATTACATTCGTATACGTACTAAGGGTTCAGAACCAATTTTGTTGATGCTCTTGCTACTTTAGCATCAATGATTCAGATATTGAAAGGAGTGGAGATTCAACTACTTAAAATTGAAATTGAAGAAAAGCCCGCTTTTTGTTTGGCAATGGAAAGTTCATGTGACGAAAAGCCTTAGTATCATGATATCAAAATGTTTCTATAACATGGTATGTACCCCGAAGGAGCAGAGAGGAAGGACAAAAAATTAATTAGAAGATTGGCGGCTCAATACTTGATAAGCGATTCTATGCTGTACCGATGATCGTTTGACAGTACGCTTTTACGTTGTGTAAACGAGAAAGAGGTAGAGATGCTAATGAAAGAAGTCCACGAAGGAGTATGTAGCCCCCACATGAATGGCTACATGCTTGCCAAGAAGATCATAAGGATGAGATATTACTGGTTAACTGTAGAAGTGGATTGTATTAGACATGTTAGACACTGCCATTTCTGCTAGATCTATGCGAACAAGATAAATGCTCCACCTCAAGAATTGTATACACTCTTAGCACTATGGCCTTTTTTGATGTGGGGAATAGATATCATTGGCCCGATTACTCCAAAGGCATCTAACGGGCACCGATTTATATTAGTAGCGATTGATTATTTCATTAAGTAGGTTGAAGCCTCATCCTACTCTAGTGTAACGAAGGGAGTAATGGTCAAGTTCATCAGGAGAGACATACTGGCTCAGTATGGTATACTAGAGACAATTATTACTGACAACGGTACGAATCTGAATAATAAATTAATGTCTGAGTTATGCTAACACTTTAGGATCATTCATAGGAATTCTACTCCTTATCGACCCTAAATGAATGGAGCCGTGGAAGGCCAATAAGAACATCAAAAGAATTATTGAGAAGATGGCCATTACATATCGAGATTGGCATGAGATGTTACCATTTGTACTCATGGCCTATCGAACTTCTATTAGAACATCAATAGGGGCAACCCCCTACTCATTGGTATACAGAATGGAGGCTGTAGTACCAGTGGAGGTAGAGATCCCATCTCTTAGAATATTGTCGGAAACTCAGTTAGATGAGGCTGATTGGATAAAGAAGCGTGTTGAGCAGTTGAACCTAATTGATGAAAATAGGTTGGCAGCTTTGTGCCACAACATTTACTATCAGCAACGAATGGCTAGGGCTTTTAACAAAAAAGTACGACCTCGAAATTTTAAACAAGGAGATATGGTGTTGAGGAAGACTTTATCTAACACAACTGATTCGAGAGGAAAGTTTGCTTTAAATTATAAAGGGCATTACATTGTAAAGAAAGTATTGCCTGGGGGAGCTGTTATCTTGTCTCAAATGGATGGTTTGGACTTGAAGGACCTAGTAAATGGTGATGCATTAAAGATGTACTATCCTTAAACATCAATGATATTTTTGTAAACAATCTTACTATTACTATGGTCTCATTTTCATTTTCTATATGCAAAGTTAGTATTTCTAGTAATCATTAGCATTGGATAATATTCTTAACCTTTTTTCTCATTCCAATAAAAGACCCCACTTCTCACTCTATCATCTACCCAAATAAACCTTACATACAAGAAGCAAAAGGAAAATAATCACTTAATTTGAAGCGATGACTATTGATAAAAATTCTTTTAATACTTTATTGTGGTTAACCTCCCAAGGAAGGGAGACTTGTTTCCTATTTTTCAGGATAGGGCCATGTTAAAAAAGAGTCACATGTGGCGTATAAATGGAAACTTGTTTGAGAATGGATGTTTACACAAAAAGCCGATGTTTGGACCGGAAATTCAACACAAGACATCTTTGTTCGAGAAATGAATATGTTTTACATTCGTTTCAAGCTTAAGTTGCTTTCACAACAAAAAAAAAAAGAAGAAGAAGAAGAGAAGGAAAAGGGGGTGGGGGACAGAAGAAGAAAGAAGAAGAAGAGCAAGAGCAAGAACAAGAAAAGACAATGGTAAGGGTCAGAATCGTTGGTTCTAATTGGACTGCTCAATAAGAGATTGGACTACTTGGGTGCTATCATTAAAACTAGGTAAGTGTTTCTAAGCCTGATAAAACATTGCATTGGCAATTGGTTTTCCCCTAAGGATGACAGCTTGTTTTCCAAAAATAATTTCTTAGCAAGTCAGCTATTTCGTAAAGCATGGTCCCTATCCAAAGATCCTTAGACTCCTAGTCATCTAACTCACTAAACGTTACCGGACTCAAAATTTCTTTAAGGGATTTAGCAAGCTCAGGGAGCGCTATCCCAATTACAAGTTTTTGTTTTTAGGTCTTAGAGGGCGCTTTGACTGCCTTGATTAGCCAGCTCATTAGGGTACGACCAAGTTTTCCTTGTCTTTAGGTCTTAGCCAACTCAAAGGGCGCTTTGACCACCTTGGTTAGTCAGCTCATAAGGGCACAACCAAGTTTTCTCGTCTTTAGGTCTTTGCCAACGCTTTGACTGCCTTGGTTAGTCAGCTCATAAGGGCACGACCAAGTTTTCTCGTCTATAGGTCTTAGTTAGCTCAAAGGGCGCTTTGATCGCCTTGGTTAGTCAGCTCATTAGGGCACGACCAACTTTTCCTCATTTTTGGGTCTTAGCCAGCTCAAAGGGTGCTTTGACCACCTTAGTTAGTTAGCTCATCAGGGCATGACCAAGTTTCCTCATCTTTTAGGTCTTAGCCAGCTCAAAGGGCGGTTTGACCGCCTTGGTTAGTCAGCTCATTAGGGTACGACCAAGTTTTCGTTGTTTTTAGGTCTTAGCTAGCTCAAAGGGCGCTTTGACCGCCTTGGTTAGTTAGCTCATCAAGGCACGACCAAGTTTCCTCATCTTTTAGGTCTTAGCCAGCTCAAAGGGCGCTTTGACTGCTTTGATTAATCAGCTCATAAGGGTACGACCAAGTTTTCCTCATTTTTGGGTCTTAGCTAGCTCAAAGGGTGCTTTGACCGCCTTGGTTAGTCAGCTCATCAAAGCATGACCAAGTTTTCCTTATCTTTAGGTCTTAGCCAGCTCAAAGGGCGCTTTGACCGCCTTGGTTAGTCAGCTCATAAGGGTACTACCAAGTTTTTCTTATTTTTAAGTCTTAGCCATCTCAAAGGGCGCTTTGACCGCCTTGGTTAGTCAGCTCATAAGGGTACTTCTAAGTTTTTCTCATTTTTAGGTCTTAGCCAGCTCAAAGGGCGCTTTGATCGCCTTGGTTAGTTAACTCATTAGGGCACGAACATGTTCTCATTATTCTTTTTAGGGATTTTTGCCAACTCACAAAGGCGCTACCCCTCGCTATGTGACTTAACGTTCCTTAGGTTAGAGACATCCTAAAGCAAATACAGTGTCTCTTTTATATTTGTGGCAAAGATTTGCTCAAACTTTACTACAAAGAGGGGCAGCTGTAGATACCTAATTTTTGCCCTTCTATAGTCTTAATTTTTATTTTTACAAAAAGGGTCCTAATTCAAAAATAAAAATAACAAAAAATTAATAAAAGATAAAAATAATAAAAGATTTTAACAAATGATAAAAATACCAGAAAAATAAGAAAAGAAAATTATTATAAAGAGTTTTGTAGATTTTTAGGAAGTAAATTATTTTAGAGAAAATAGTTTTAGTTTTCGCTTAGTTAAAAAATTTTGTTTTAAGGAAGCAAGTAGTTTAAGTACAATCTAATTGTACTGAATGTCAAGGCACAGGCCAATGGCCTAACGGATAAGTATTGGAGTATTTGGATTGGATTTAACTTGAGGTCTTAGGTTCGAGTCTCAGTAAGCACCTATGTCTTTATTTTTCTATCTTTACAAAAGCGACATGAATAAACGGGATTCATATCTAATTAAGATAATTTGAATCTAGTTTGATTTTATTAAATCGGATTTGAATTAATTTGGATCTAGTTTAATAAATTAATTAGATATGATAGATATGATTTAGAATGATATGATTTGGACTCTATAAACATACATACACGTGCAGAAAAAACGAAGAGAAAAAACTCCATTTTGATGGAGAGAATTCAGTCATCAACCAAAACACAACAGCCCTTTCTCTCACACACTCGCCTCAACCCAATTTCATCTTCAACCAATCTAACAACCAAATCCAATTGCTGTAAAACCAAAAATCGCAACCACAATCTAACAGCCCCACTGTAGATTCACGTCAGCATTATGCCCTTCATAATAACAGCAGCACCCCATCTTCGTGATTCACTCTGTAGGGGACAATAAACACGACAGAAACCCAGTTATCGCTTTGCTGTCCCTTTTCGAGCGTCCTTTCTTACATCTTCATTCAAGTGAGAACAGAAAACCTGAAGACTGCCTCCATTAACTGCGTACACCAATAAGATACGATCCATACTATAGATGACTACAAAGCTCCAATCCATTTCCAGCCAAGTACACCTACGGATCAGCTCACTGCAACACTTTAGCCGACTCCCATAGCAGTACCGATCAGCATCAACTGAGCAGCAATCAGTGCACATTTCCAATCAGCCCCTTTCGCTTACTACATATACGGGTTGACACCCAACGCACGATCTAGCCCAAGCACACCGACCACTCCACCGTTCAAACACTTCACGGCTGCGCCCATGCCTATGTCTTGCACTGTCTGTTGATCACACAACTCACAGTGATTAACCAACACTCCATCGCAATGGCTCCACGCAGCAGCAATTTCCATTGCCGCTGCACATCATCGAAGCTAGCCCTTGACACAACGCAACTGCAGTAGAAGCAGCATCTTGACGAATAACAGCTCAATCCCCATGCTTTACAGCCGCATCCCGATGACAGTACGCTGTTAGAATCATCCTGTAACTTTGTCACAAACAGCCATGCCAATCCCAGCAACACATGCATACGATCCATCCCTTTCCTTTAACTCCAGTTGACACTCACATATCTAAGACAAACCCCCATCCTCGCACGACTTCCTTCCCTCGACCCACGCTCGATGAACCAACACCATCCTCCTTCATCGAACAGCCCAAGTCGGGTTCGGTTTTGATTTTTTTTTTATTTATTTGTCTCTTTATTTATTTAGTTATCATTATTATTCTATTAGCTATTTAGTTAAGTTTATGACATGATAGGTAAATAGATATATGTGTATGTATTTATATGCTTAGGTATAATTTTAGTATTATGACTTTAAGATTTTCTTACTTAGAAAAATTTATTTTGTAAATAAATAAAAATAAAAAAATTAAAACCCCGTTTTTTTAAAAAAAAATATGACTTTTAGAGAGTTTTTATAAAACAAAATAAAAGACTTAGTGAATTAGGACTCTTTAGATTTTTTTTAAATAAACCGAATAAATTAAAAACGTAAATTCGGGCAATTTTTTAAAATTAAAATAAATTAACACATTAAAGATTTTTTAAAAGAACTATGATCGTCTGATCTTGGCTAGCAGGTATGTAGGCACCTTTGAGGCGACGATAAAATCTGTATAAATTTAGGTTCTTTTTTATTTTTATTATTTATTTATTTTAAATATTATAATTAGAAGAATAATCCTAATTTTGGTAAATAGATAGTGGTACCCGTTAGGGTTTAATAGGTTAGCCTTTGAACTTGGAATTCTTTGGTTCTTCATTCAAAATTGAAATTAAAGGCAGGTAGCCAAATTGTAATCAATCCACCCAATTGGTTATGGTTTCTTGTTTTATTTTTCCTGATTTCAGTCGGGTGGTAACTCAAAAAATTATTTTTAATAAAAAATCGGAATTTCTCAATTTCTTTAGTTGAGGATTAATATTAAATGGGTTAGGGTTTAGTATTAATCGGGAAGTGAGAAATTAATTTAAAAAAAAAAGAAAACGAAAAATCAGGCTCGACAACACACATACACACACACATACACAATTTAGTAAATGTTAAGGAGGAGAAGAAGAAGAAGAAGGAGAATAAAACTAAGGGGATTTAATCATTTAATTCACTAAAGTAATTAGGTAAGTATTCATTTATTTATTTTGTACATATATATATATATTCTATAATATGCACATGTATATTTAGTATATATATATATATATATATATACATTTTACATGTATGTATGCGTAAAAATATATGTATATTATATATAGTATATAGTATGTATATGTATGTGTATGTGTATATAATATATATATACTATGTATTTCCTTGTGTATGTACATGTATACATAACTAAGTATATATGTGTATATGTACATAGTATTTTTTTGAATATAATATGTATGTGTAAATGGGTATATATATGTATATGTACATAGTATTTATTTTAGTATATGATGTATACATGTAGTATGTATTTTTGTATTTATGTACATATATGTATTTTGTATTTCCTTTATGTATATATATGTGGGTGTGATTATGTATATGTATACATAGTATTTTATATTATATGATATGTAAATGTGTATGTGTATAATAATAGGTATATGTATGTATAATTATACTTAGTATTTTCATTGTATACAAAATTTTCTATAAATATATGTGTATAAGGGATGGACATGATGTTAGGTATGTATATGTATGTATATTATTAATTGTATTTTGTATTTTTGTATATATATATAATACAACCATATATATACATATGTATATAAAGTATAAATACATGTATATTATACTTATACATATAGTATATAATATATAATTAAAGTTAAAATAATTTAATACATAAAGTTAGTATACGTAAAAATATATGTATATGAATAGTAATGTATACATAAAAATATGGGTATATTTAAATAGTATATATATAATATACTATAATATTAATTTAATAAATTTATAAATAAATAGTTTAGTGTACCGTAGTTTAGGAGAAGTAGAATAAATAATTAAATTATAAAATTTAATAAAATATAATATTAAGTGTTAGTATATAAATATACCGTAAAATACAAAGAAATAGGAAAATAATAGAAAATATGAAAAAAATTCATAAGTGTAACATGTGGCACTCCCATATGCTGCCATGTCATCACTTATATATAAATTAAGTAATTTTCTAAATTAATAATAATAATTAATTAATTAATTAGAAAAATAATAATGTAGAAAAAATTGAATTAATAAATCTTAAATCTCAAAATAAGTAATTATAGTAAAATATACCCAAAATAAGAAAATTACAAAAATATATGATATGAACAATTATTAAATCATAATTATACTAAAAAAAGCCTAATTGATATTTTATAATTTTTTAAGTCAAAATAATGAAATTTGTGATATTTTTATATTACAGTCAAAACTACGGGTTACAACGTCCAAAATAGACTCTATATGAGAAAGTATGCTTGGAAACGATTGAAATGGACTATAAGTTTATAAAAATTAAAGTTAAATAAAAAAAATCATACGCGATTAACAAAAAAGCTTGAACCAAGTATTTCATAAGAATAGATAACTAATTTAAGTAGTTAGTATCCAATATATGAATTATTACGACCTGAGGGGGTTAGTTATAGCAATCGCTGTATACCATATAAAGGATTATAGATTGAATTTTCTTACAATCGACAATCCTTTATATGATACACAAGGCTATAGCTACAACTAACAATCAAGAGTTGTACAGGTGTAAGCAACATCAGTTCATGATAATAATAACAAATTAAAGAAATATAAAACATGATCTATTTATATAGAAATTTACGGATAAGAAGTCTATAATACTTCTTAATTCAAACTGATATCATTTCATTACATAGTAAGATTTATAATCTAAATACATTATCACGAGTACACTCCAGTCACGTTTTACTCCCATATCAACCCCTTGATGTATAATTATCCTCAAGCATGTGGCCGCCTGACTCTACGAACAACTTGGCCTGCGAAAGTAAACTATAAGGGTATAAGCTAACTAGCTTAGTGAGATAATCTCCTCAACTATACAGAAATCAAGTTATACATCAATTAAGCTCAATCAAATGAATGCATATCAATCAGTATGCCACACAAATACATGCAGGTGACCAAGTACTGCATGTAACTCAGATTTAATGCTCTCCGAAGTTAGGGTTGAAGATACTTTAGCACAGTCAGATCCAGGTATCATACTAGAACTTTTCTTATAACGAAACTCTGCATTTTGTATTTAAAATGTAATGGTATATCTATTCTCAGTTTTATAAAAAAAATGAGTTCTACATATGATTGTGAGTATGTTCACATAGCCCTTACTCACTCTTAAATAAAGGCCTCTAGACTCGATCTTTAGCTAGGTGGTTAGTGCTTCCAATGCCTAGTGATCCCGCGGGCCAGGGTAAGTTCATATCGTACGTGTGTACCGTACAAAATCTATAACAATCAAATAATCAACTTACGTATAGCCTCTCGCTACCTCCATGTAATGTGACAGTTGGAATTAGTTATGCGATGTATGATTATGCGTGTTTTAAGTTAACTTTTTCAAGTCGAGTAAAATTAGGTCTTATTATTCAATGATCAACAAGGTCACAAATAATCAGTTCCTAGCGAATCTATTAAGCAACAATCAATACGTTATCGTACTTCAAAGTAAATTCACCATTAACAAACAGTTATCGTACAAAAGTATAACCCAGCCCCATATAACATTCAATTATTAATCATAATTTATATTCCCTAATTGCAAACATAAGCAAGTATGGGATCATTAGGAAAAACTCACTTAGTCATAATCGACTTAGGAGTTGTAATAATCCGATGGTAGCTCAGGGTCAAGGTCGAGATCACTTGAGAAGAATGAATATAGAAAATTATAAGTTTGAAAATTTAAAGCTAAACTAGTATCGTAATTTGTACTGTTTACTTCACTTAGTTACATAAAATTATCGATTCGAGCTTTTTATCGAATCGCATATAACTTTTTCATTTTAGCTCAGATCGTTATGAACTTATATCCATTTTGATCGTTTTCGAGCGTATTTTCTCGTAGTGAGGTCCGTTTTAGATGTTATAACTCACAATTTGAACAGCGATATAAAAATACCAAAAAATTTATTATTTTAATTTTAAAAGTTATAAAATATTAATTTGAGCTTTTTCTTAGTATATTTATGATTTGATAATTACTTAAATCGTATAAGTGATAATTTTATTATTTTAAGCTTATTTTGCCCTAATTACTTATTTTTACCTATTTTTGGAGATTTTAGACTTATTAATTCAATTTTTTTTCTAATTTATTATTTTCTAATATTTTACGATATACATATACAAATACTTATTACTATATTTGATTAATTTTTCTAATTTACTCAATTAGTAACTCTTTTCCTAATTTATCGTACTTCTATATATATATATATACTTATTTCCTATATATATATACATATTTATTAACTTATTTTATTTAGTAAATTAATATTATCATATGTTATATATACTATTTAACGTACACTATACTTTATGTATGAAATTATTTTGAATTTAATTATATACTATATGTTATATGTATAAGTATAATATGGATGTATTTATATTTTATATACACATACCCACTTTTATACATACATACCATCACACCACCTACATATATATATATATATATATATACATAAAGAAATACTTATATAAATACATAAATACGAGAATACCTAATACATGTATATATATAATATACCAAATACTAAATACTAATCATCCATTCATATATAATACATACATATATATTTTTATGTGTACATGCATATATATATATATCCAAATAGTGAAATTTCCAAATACCTATTATATGTATTCTTATTTATACATACATGTATATACATATACCGTATATTCTACTTAATAGTATATATATATACATGTCCACATACATATGTTTATACACACATAAGAGATACATATATATTTGTCTACTCATGCATATATATATGTACATGTAATATATTACAAATACTTAGTATATACATGCACATATTATATAATATACCTATGTACAAATAAATTAACAATACTTACCTAATTTTTTTGTTAATTGAAGTGATATTTTCCTCTTCTTTTTCTTCTTCTTCTAATTAATTTGTCATGTGAGCTTTGATTTGGTTTCCCTTTGCTTTTCTTTCTTTTTCTTGGGTTGGTTCTCTTCCTTGTTTTTGTTTTTGTTTTTGTGTTTTGTTTTTTTTTTTTTTCAAAATTTCAATCTTCTAGGTGTGAGGATGATCAAATGAAACAAAAAAAAAAAATCAATATAAAGAAATTAAATAAAGAACATTTGCTAATATAAGTAATGCATTAAATATGATGGGACAAAGTAATCAAGTTTCACATCTTTTTCTCTTTATTAGCTCAACATTTGGCAATGAATTTCCTCACGTGGGCTGCTACTTATGCTGTACTAGATTTCAACGTGGAGCAATAAGAAAAATAGGAGAAGAAAAAAGGAAAGAAAAAGGGAAGAAAATAGAAATTAAAAATAAATATATGTAACTTTTCTAAACATGAAAATAGTAAAAATAACATTTATAAATAAATTTTTGAATTTTATGAAAATTTATCAATTTAATTGGTACTCATTACGATTATAATTTTTACGAGTTATTTTAGTGTTTTTATTAAAAGTTTTATGCGATTACGTGATTTAGTCGATAATTGTAATTGACTACGATTATATCATTATTGAGTGATATTAAATTATTTTATAAGCTTAAAGTTATAGTTTTAAGGTTTCGATTAAGTTCGAGTTTGATTTCGATTTCGAGTAATTGTGTATAGTTCGGATTTAGGGTTTTTTTGGTATGCGATTTGGGTTTTGATTAATTTCTAGGGTTTTTATTATCAATACTATATTCGATTTATTAAATTTCATAAAATTTTATCGTTACTAGCCTTATCGACTCATGACATAGTATAGGACACTTGAACTTAAATTAGGGTTTAGACTATTGATTTTATAGGGTTTACATGAATAGCTTAATTATTCCACTTAGATACTCATGACCTTTCATATTCCCTAAATGTCAGGTGATCCCGATACATATACCAACTTGCCAAATAGACTATTATGACCTTTGATAGACTTAATAACCATGTAAGTACTTCCAATGACTCTATACTTGCTTATGCTTATAATTAGTGTACCTAAAGTAAATATTAATAACTTGATGCATTGAGGTTTGGGTTATGCATGTGTATGATATTGATTTATTACTATGCAAAATACTGTTAAATGTGAAATTAAAAATTTGGTTAAATGATTGTTGCATGATTTGAATAATTTGTTGATAATGTTAGATCAGCTCATAAATTGACTTAATCATATTCAATTCAGCTAAAATTAAATGGATTATGCATAAACATAAATATTGCATATAATGTTCCGGTCGTCACCTTACGCAGTTGGTAATGAAAGGCCTTGAAGGAATGGATTCCTACATGATTTGATTAGTATAGTGTAGGAGCATTGATACAATAAGACCCTACTCTTGGTTAGCAGGTTTACTTAACGCTAAAGATGCTAACAGTGGGTAACTAGGGGTCGTGTCTAGAGACCACCGTTGTAGAGTATGAGCGTGGACTATGAGGGCCACCTCACCGTTAGACTTAGGAATTTGTATACTATTAACTATTGGGAATAAAAACTTGTTTCACGAAATAGTGAATTTATATATATATATTTATATATGGTTAAAAACCTAAGTGCTGGAGCTCAGTTGTGATTAGTGTCGATGTATCTCCAATCCTTACTTTGAAGGGCATTAAATCCGATGTTATATGCAGCACCGGTCAATTGCATATATATTGTTTAGCATACTGTTTGTTCATGTATTCATATATTTGATAATAAATTACTTGATAACCTGCTTGCTGGTGTAGTATGAAGTATAACTTACTAAGCTCTTGTAGGTTACTCTCTAATAGTTTTCTTTTGCAGGTTAATAGATAATTGGGCATGGGTTAAGAGTCAAGTGTCGAGTATTAGTGTCGAGGTATATAATAGTTAGAATTTGAGGACAAACTGTATATTTTGTTTGAATTATATGTTATAACTTGCATAAGTTTAAGTTTTAAAATTTACTGCCTTATTTTATTATTTGATAGGAGATACCAATTCTCTGAGGTTTTGATGGACTGTAGCTTATCGGGTATCTATAGTCACTTACATGTTATAGTAAGGTAATTAAATTAAGAATAAAACTTTAGTGACTAATTGTTTAAAATCTTACAATCTTTGACTTGTAAGACAATTTTTGTATTACGAGTACATATGTAATATGAAAATTTTAGGTAATCATATTAAGCTCCTCTTAGGGTAATGACAGATTTTACATTGTTGCTTAAAAGTATTGCTTTCAAGTAATCTTATTAGCAATATTTAAATATTTCATTGCAAATAAACTGTATAGGTAACACATCTTTAAGGTGTTGCAAAATTAATGTTGCCTTAGACCTTTTTGACATAATGATTTATAATTGCTTGCTACATTTTCAATATGTAAGCTTCAATTGATGGTGTAATATTTTGCTTATGCTAATGCTAATTTCCATGTTGTTAGTGATTGATTAATCAATTTTTATTACTAACATTATATCCATGTGTTTTCATCAATCTCATTAATTTTAATTTTAATATTACTTTTTTACTATTAAGTTAATATGAGTTAAACATATTTAAACATTTGTCTCTAAATACTTCAAAATATTAACTAGATTAATCAAAATGCACTAACTAAATCAATACTATTCAATTATTTGAATTAATTCATTTTAATAATATAATTGGTAATTTATGTTATATCAATGAAATGAATTTCAAGTAAAAGGCACCATTTAAATAAATTAAATCTCTTATTGACAAACCAAGTTCAATTCTTCCCCTTCTCCATAGTTGTTGTAATGTTATTTGGAAAAAAAAAAAAGAAAGATTTTTAACTATATTAAATTATTCATCTACATCATGTTCATATATTTGTTCAAATCAAATTAAATTATTTAACAAGTTAATGTTGTTGTGATTTGCTTATTTCTTTAATTTATTAAAAATTCAATTAGTAGTGATTCATAAGGGAAAAAAAAAATTTATCAAATAATAAATTAATCTATCTAATAATCCACATAGTTAAAACTATTTAAAATACTATTTTTGTTTTGATTTCAAAGTAAAGAAAGCTCACATGTTAATCATGTTCTTTTGTGCTCATTCCTCAGATTACCTACTTTATCATGCTTAGTGTACTCATGCTTGTGTGCCTAAGCTTAGGCTTATTTATACTCGTGCCTTCTACTTTTTTTCACATTCTTGTGTAGTGCTCTCCACCATGTTAGGCCCAAGCATGCTCATGCTCATGTGCTAGACACCACTTACCATGTCTAGTTTTAATTGATGCCCAATGGTGATGAAAATGACCTTGCTTCTTAATAGAGATTCATTTCACTTCTTATAGGAAGTATATTATAAATGAAAATGCTTGAATTGCCTAAAAATATAAGTGCTATTGTATTAATATGTCGTTATTTGAAATTCTAGTGCAATTTTTCAAAATACATCTTTTTCGATGTTATAAACATTTTCCTCTTCTTATCCAAAAAAAAAAAAAAAAAAAATTTCCCCTTTAAAATTTTCTTTCAACTTACAACAATCTTCCAAGCAATAGATAAGAAGGCTCAACTAAAGCAATTTGTTTCTATGTTGAGATGCAAAATCAATTTATTTATAGGATACCTCTAGACATTGGGAGGTACAAGACAAGTAGAGTTAGGTGAAACAAACATCATAAGTAATCACAACAACAACTAATGACATTAAACAACATATTGAAACATCTATTAACTCCCCCTACTTCCAATAGCTATCATAATAAACATAGATGAAAAGATACATAATTCAAGCATCAACTTTATTAGGGTTGTGTATGATTCCTCAATGCGAAAATCCTCTCATTAATATTTTTTTGAGTCAATTCTATCATCCAACAAACATCATTCAGATCCATTAAGCTTAAATGCTCCGTACTTTGACCAGCTAAGCCTTTATACATAATTTGTGTTATCGCTTTCTTACGATTTTCTTGCTCTTGCTTCTTCCTTTGCTCCTCTACTTTCGATATCTTCTCAATAAGATAACTTTGCTGATTAGCCATCTGCTTGGTTCGGCTAACATTTGACATGTTCTTAAACCTTGCAATTGTGCGCTTGGCCCCAAGCTTAGATGGCCATACCATTGGTTGAATTGTATATGGATTGGGAATGATTGCACACGCCTCTATTCCACATAGGACACTTAGCTCATTCACTTTCTTTATTAAACCACTTGCTCTTTTATTAAATGTTACCTTTCGTCGAACGTCATTGGGTATGAAGGCAAGTGTTGTCTTCTTTCTTGTCATCTTGGTAAGGGAATGCACATAAAAATGCTTGATGTTATGACCATTGCTTGATGCGAATATATAGAGGGCTAAGTTCATTTTTTCTTTTTTCATTTGGTTATAAATTTATTTTTTTTTAAAGAAAGAAATCTTGCTGTTGTTTGTGAAGTTTTTCCTAAAGTTAGTAGCTTATTCCATGAATTACAATAAATTTATTCCTTATTCGAAATAATAGTATAATTTCTTACCTTTGAACAATGTTTGATGCATTATGATATTTGGATAAGTTGTGCAATTAGTTGCTACAATTTATTAAGTCGCCATATGTTGCACTATACCTTCAAGGATATCGAGAAGGATCCTACCTACTCGTTGCTATCTGTCTCATATGCTAAACATGGTAAAAAATCTACAAAATTCTATTATAAATTAGTTACGGCTTTTGCCATTATATGATAATTATTTAAGAAAGGATGCCTTTTGTGAATTCTTAATAAGAGTATGTGGTCGCAACTTCATTAAAAAGTCGTTGGTATGCAACTTAATTAACGCTAAGTAATTCCCCCTAAAGTTTGAATATCTTAGTGGTTCCTTAGCGGTTCATGTTTAACTTTGTGTGTGATATATTCCTTAATAATCAATCATTTCTATATGTTTATTTTGTTATGTTTTGTACATCAACTATTCTCATTGGTTCTACTACGGAGTTTGCAGATATGAGTTTCATTATTCATGTTTTTTCTTTTATATATATATGTATGTATGTATGTATGTATGATAACATGTGATTGAAATAGAATATGGACGAGACATGTTGAATAACAAAAATATAATAAAGTAAACTATTTTTCTTAGAAACAAGTTATTAAATTCATAGCCAAATTCTTGAGTACACTGTCGGTCACCAAATTGTAAATACATACATAATAGTGAATTACTAAAAGCTAGTGGATTACAAATTTGCGATGCATGTACAATTTTAAGAACATGAAACACAAAAAATATTATGGGAAACAATTACATGATTAAAGAGTTCACATTAAGGAAACTTAAGGATGAAAATCCTAGTAATGTTCTACAAATTCCATCCTTTATTGCATTTCTACTCTTTGATTTTCAATCTATGGAAATAAGCAAAGGCATCACCAAATCTTTAATTAATATGAACAAATACCTAACTAATTAAATAGTTGTAAAGGACAAAACTTTAAGTTTTAGGTATCATCAAAAGTAAATTTTATTTAAAAAGTAAAAAGCTACATAGCCAAACCTAGAAACCAAACATCTTGGTTTTGCTTGAGAATATTTGAAGGAGTAATTATTCCATAAAATCCATATTATGTTTTTTTTTTTTCGCAATAACATATGAAATATTGGATGTGATGAATTGAAATTAATTATCACGTAATAGGTATAGAATTAGTTTTATTTAGGGAGAGTGGTCATGTTTTAAAGATTTAAGTAAGAGTGCAATATAACCATTTGGTAAGAGACTTTGAAAAATTAAACAAAACCAAAAGAAGTAGAGATTAATACGCTAACATTGATGTCAAAATTGGAAAAGGAAAGTTCAACATAGAGTTCAAATAATGATATATCCTAGACCAAAATAATAAGGAGAAGAAGAGGAAGGAGGAGGACGAGGGAGAAGTGCATATTTAGGACTCAACTTTTACTATCTTTTCTATTTGAGTCCTAAATGTTTCATTTTTTCCATTTAAGTCATTTGCGTTCGCAAGCAATGTCATTTGAGGACTTTCGTTAAATCCGTTAGTTTTTTCTTCCAAAACAATTTACATGGCATTTTTTATTTAAAATTTGTGCCTTAAGGCGTGTCAGTAATATCTAAATCAGTAAGCCATTTTGATAATATTTGACTTGATAAAAAAAAAAAAAACTACGTATTGTAATCCCTCCATCACAAACACCATCCATGACCCATTATGCCTTTCTCCACCACATATGCAATGACCATCTACACACACATAGAAAACACTAATCACTCCCTTTCCAATAGTGCACCCTATACCATCTACTATCTTTCTAGTTCTCACTTGAGCTACGACACAATATAACACTTACTCGGCCATCACCTACCTAACCTGACCTTTCTTCTTCACCATCATGGAGCCACTTAATCGATACTCTACATTACCACCACTTCCAAAATGACTCCCATGACTATCACTATCACTCTCAATCAGAACTCGATCCCTCACTACAATAGTAACCCTGATAACCACACCATTCCCCAAATTACAACTCGTGACTAAGCCTTACATTGTCTACCACCTCAGGAAACACCACTTAACACACATCCTTTTTAAAAAGTGACCTGACTAGCATCTTCCTCATGTCTCAAAACCTTAGAATATACCTTCCTTTCATGTGGAATCAACCACCACTGCAATACTAAGATCCAGTGTTGCTACTTACTACAAAAACACCACCGAACCACCATTATAAGCCCAAGAACTATGTTCGAACTTCCTATTGCCAATAAAAAGGTCATAAAAGTTAGAATTCCCCCTTGGAAAAGTGCTCGGGATCATCCCTGAGACAAACATCTCAGTCATCGTTTTCTTCCCTTATGTGGTATGTAGCGCAAATTTTAAATAAAAAATGCCATGTCAATTGTTTTGGATGGAAAAACTAACGAATTTAACGGAAGTCTTCAAATGGCATTGCTTGCAAACACAGAGAACTTAAATAGAAAAAAAAAAAAACATTTAGGACTCAAAAAGGAAAAGGTAGTAAATGATGAGTCCTAAATATGTACTTCTCCCTAATAATAATAATAATAATAATTAGTTAGACAGTTTAGGGAAAAAAGAAAAACTCATGATGGATCATTAATTACTCTGTGATGTAACCAAAGAATATGCATATTGCAAGTGTTTTCTGCATATGCATTTGAAAAGTGAATATCATAAATTTGTGTTTCAATTTAAGTACATTTTATGGGAATCATAAATTATTCTGTGATGTAACTAAAGCATATGGATTTTGGTAATGTTATGGACCCCAATAAAGACCCAATCCTAGGATGTTCCTCCAAGCTCATCTAGGAAGAAGCTTAACTCCTAAGTCCATTAGAGTTGTCCAAAGGTAGACACTTTCAGAAGATTTTGAAAGGTCCTGGATCTTTTTATCTTAGTAAGCAGATGGTAGATAGAATTGGAAATGTAAACATAATGTAAACTATTAAATCGGATTAATCTTAACCATTTATTTGAGGGGGCCACTTATATATATAGGAGACTTCCCCTCATTTGTAATAATCACTCGTTTGAGTAAAGATCATTTGCATTCTAGAGCTTTTCTCTCTAAATTCCTTCTTCTCCTCTCTTGAGTGTGTTGTGGGTTCTTATGGGAAGGGTTGACTTAGTTCTCTTCAAGGTCATCGAAGAGTGTAAGTGTTGTTTGCGTAAGTGAGAGAAAAATACTCCACATGTACACAAATGGTATTAGAGCCTTGGCTTGAGAAGTGATGGTTAGAAACATGAATGATGTGGTTAATTATGATGGTACTCCTCTTACTCCCTTTGCTGCAAGCAGGTTGACCAATTGGGGTTGTATCATGGTAGTGAAGGACCTATAGAGGTTAGGTTAGCTAGATTGGAGCTAATTATGGTGGACCTAAAAGATTTGGTTGAAGGGTTAGTGGACAACATGAAGAGGCTTGACGTGGATGTGTCAGCCCTAAATCAGGTTGTAAGGAATCTTTACGAGAGATGATACCTTAGAAAGGGTGGTAGCTTCCTTGAGAAGGGAATGGGATAAATTGTGGACCATGGTGGTATAATAAAGAAATGTTGCTAGATAGGGTTTAATCTAATCAGGGTAGGTTAGGAGGATTGATCTTCCTAAGCCTAAAACCTATACGGGAAGACGGAATGTTAAAGAGATCAACAACTTCCTATGGAGACTGGAGAAATATTTTGATGTTATAGGAGTATTGGATGATGTTTCCAGACTTTATTCTGCTCCTATGTTTCTTGAGGACGTGGCATTATGGTGGCGAAGGAGGTTGGGAGGGTTAAGTAAGGGGCTGAATGGGTAACATCATGGGAAAACTTCAAATCAAAGATGAAGGCCTAATTCTATCCTAGTAACATAGAAGAGATGCTAGGGCTAATTTATGGAGACTACAACATAAAGGCTCTATCTCAGACTACGTAAGGGAATTCTCTAAATTACTCCTACAAATTGCTGATATGGGCAATAAGGATGCCATGTTTTCATTCAAAAATGGGTAGTAACGTTAGGCTCAAAAGGAGAAAGAAAGGTAGGGAGTCCAGACTCTTGCTTAAGCCATGGCTATACTAAAATCCCTAATTGAGTTCATGAAGGGAGATGGACGTAATGACAGAGGTAGGAAAGATGGCCCTAGGAAAGTACAGGACCTATTGAGAAGACAGAATTTGGTCCAAGGAGGTAAGTGTAGACTCAAGCATGCAAAGGAAAGGCCCCAAAAACCTATGAAGAGTCTTCTTAGAAGAGATTTTCATCCTTCCTTTTATTCAAGGCCCCATAAAGCTAGAGAATGTCCAAATTGGCAAAAGATAATAGCCTTATGTACAAGAGAAGAGGATGAAGATGCTCGAAATGAGACCAAACATAGAGCCCTTACACTATTGAATATGATACAAAGTAAACCCACTTATGAGCTTAAAGGGTTGATGAATGTAGAAGCTTAAGCTGCAGGTCATAAGATGAATGCACAGGAAGATGCGAGTGCCTCTAGCATCTTCATCTCTAAAGAAGCTACGAGAAACTTAACCTAAGGGTAGAGAAGAGTAGAGGAACACTAAAGACAGTAAACTTTGAAGAGAAACCAATAGCTAGCGTAGATAGAGAGGTAGACCTTAAGGTAAGACAATGGAGTAGAAAAAAAACCCTTGAGGTAGTCCCTCTTAACAACTATGAGTTGGTCATTAATATGAATTTCTTAGACAGGATCAAGGCTTCTATCATATTCTCATCCAATTGAATCTTTATCATGGACTTGTCACGAGAATGTGTTGTCCTCGTAACTCATAACTTAGATTTAACAACTAGATTGTTGTCCACTTTGCAATTTTCAAAGGTTATTAAGTGGAATATACTAATAGCCTTAGCTACTATGAAGATAAGGGGTAATGATACAAAAGTACTAAAGGTGCCTCAAGTAATAAAGGAGATCTTTGAGGAATTTAGCAATGTGATGCCTAAGGGGATACCAAAGCGACTACTAACTAAGAGGGAAGTAGACCATGTCATTAAGTTGGAGCCTAGCATGAAACCACCATTAGTAGTGCCATACTGGATGTCTCTTTTCGAGTTGGAAGAGCTCAGGCAACAATTGAAGGAGCTCTTAGATGTTAGGTTCATAAGGCCATTTAAAGCATGTTATGGAGCCCTACTATTACTCCCGAAGAAACATGATGGTTTTCTATGATTATACAAACTATAGACCCCTTAATAAGATTATAGAAAGGAATAAATACCATAATTTCATGGTGTCACATTTATTTGATCAATTAAGTAAGAAGAGGTACTCCTTTAAAAAGGACTTGAGATTAGGTTATCATCAAGTCAAAATTGTTAAGGGGGACGATGTAAACTCTACGAATTTAGCCTTCTAAGTATAGAAACAAACGTTCAAACTGTAGATGATTTCTCGAACTTAAAAGAGTCAGTGAGATTTAAAACTGATTAAAATCTCAATCCAAAACCTAA
Source organism: Lumnitzera littorea (assembly GCA_024138015.1). Lineage (NCBI taxonomy): Eukaryota > Viridiplantae > Streptophyta > Magnoliopsida > Myrtales > Combretaceae > Lumnitzera > Lumnitzera littorea. Next base: position 58,730,956 of record JAMXBB010000009.1, read on the forward strand.
AGTGGATACGAAAAACCTTAAATCATCAATTGAACCCCTAACTGCATACGAAGACCTTAAAACCTCGAACCTCATCAAAACCCTAAGACGACAATCGAAGATTTAATCGTGTAAGAATATATGAAACCCTAAATGTATAAAAACATTAGAGATTGTGCCCTAAAGTAATAAAAACCCTAAAACTATAACTTTAAGGATATAACAGTACTAATTCACCATAATTTACCCTAAAACCCTAAATGATAATATATCCTCCATATTTTGCCATTTCATCGGTAAACGACTAAAGATAACCCTTAATTATGCATAAACATTTAGAATACTTAAGTGATCCCTTAGAAACTAAGATAATGAATCATAGATTACATTTATTTCTTAAGTATATGATTAAGATAATATTACATAGAGTTTGGGATATAGTTGAAGATTTAGCTAAATGTAGTAAACCTTAATACCCTAATTAGTATTTTTCATACTAGTTACACTAAGTAGTTTACCAAATGATATTTATAGGTTATAAATACTTAAAAGTAAGATCTCATCATCTACTCTTACTAATCAATTCACCAAATACCTCATTTCTTCTCATTTCCTTCATTTTTCCCTTAATTTCGCTTAATTACTACATTATGTGCACAAAATTACACATACTTAAGGAAAGTTGACCAAGTCAACATATGTTGACTAAAGTCAACACTTTGAAAAGTCAACAAAAGACTAAAAGATAAAGAAAATATCTACTCCTTCATGATGGCTTCTCTTATCTTTTCTTTTGATTTTTCTCTTCTCTTCCTCCTCAATTGTTGCTGTCCACTTATTCTTCAACTTGACCCCACCATTTGTTCTCTTTCATTATGACAACAAAACAAAAGAAACAAAACAAAATTTACCCTCCATTGCCGTGAGCTTCTTCTTCCTCTTTCACTTTCACAATTTCACTTTTTGTCTCCATAACTCCAACACAATTAAAGGTATGTCTTTAAGTTGTTTTATGTTGCTTTATATTATTCATTAGTTAGTTAATTAGGTAGATTAGATAAGTAGTTATGTGTTTAGTGTTGTCTTGAAGAAGAGGAAACAAAGTCCCCATCTTTAAGTGTAGAAATCTAGGAATTATGAAGAAAAAGAAAGGAAAACATGAATATGTGCTCAAAGAATGTGTACATGAGGTAAACCGAAAAGAAGGGAAGCATGAGAAGCATGGTACATGAGTGTTTTCCATGTACATAACCTAAATTAAAACAAAACCTAACCATACATACTTATACTACACTAATTACACACTTAAAAACACAAAAGAATAGAATTAGGAAGCTTTTCTCAAGGAAAAGATTAGGCATACGAATTTGTGTATAAAAATACGTGTCTAACCATATAGGTATATGAGTATGTATACATGTATAAATACTGTATAAGTCTAAGTAGATGTATAAGTATATATATGTATAAGGTATATGTACATAAGTATAAGGGAAGAAGCAAAATGTACATAAGACATGTACATATGACATAAGCATGAGGAGAGGCTTATGTAATCAAATGATGACATAAGCCATGACATAAGCAAGTGATGACATAAGCAATGACCTAAGCAAATAATGATGTAAGCATGACATAAGCATAGATTATAAACTAAGAAAAGAAGAAGAGTGTATCATAATTAGGATCCTAAATTAGTAAACCCTAATACACTTTCTAAATTGGATTATACTTAATTAAGTACATGAATTAATAATTGCAAAGTAAAAGCCTCTAAGTATAAGAAGTTAAGGATTAACTAACTCATTAAGTATAAGTAAAAGATATAAATAGAAGTAATAAGAGCAATTAAGTTTTCATAGTTAAAATTTCTCTAAATTTAGTTCATATCGTAAAACACAGGTCTTAACGTCCAAAACGGACATCACCGTGTGAACGTACGTTCGAAAACGATGAAAAACGACTATAAATTCGTAAATATTGAAAATAGAATGAAAAAGTTACGTACGAGTAACAATTAGGTTTAATCGAATAAGGGCCGATAGTAATCTAAGTAGAATTAGGTAGATAGATATCTAGAACCATTAGTTGAGTCAACTACTTATTATCCTTGTTATCTTGTAATGATCAGGTGATCTCGACGAGGGCGAGGATCTCCCGATTGGTTATTACGACTAGAGTGAGTCGTCATAGTCAAGTGAGTACTCCCGATGACTCTATACTTGTTTGTGCTTGTAGTTAGTGCACTTAAATTGAATATCAATAACCTGATGCATGGGGTTTTGGGATATGCATGTGCTTGATATTGATTGATTGTTGTAAGAAATATTGTTAAATACGATAATTGATGATTTGATGGTATGATTGATTTTTATATGATTTGGATGGTTTACTGATATTGATTGATCGCCTCATAATCTGACCTAATTATATTTGGCTTATCTTGAATCAAAAGGGTCATGTATTATCCATGGATCGCATTACTTATTCCGGCCGTCACTTCACGCGGTTGGTAATGAAGGGCCTTGGAGGGATGAATTCCCACATGATTTGATTAGTACCATGGAAGAGCATGGGTACAACAATACCCTACCATTGGCTCGTAGGTTCTATTGGCGCCGGAGATGCTAATCGTGGGTGGCTGGGGGTCGCGTCTAGAGACCACCGCTGTAGAGTGTGAGTGTGGACTGCGGGGGTCCCCTCACTGCTAGGCCTGGGACTTTGTGAACTACTGAATTTTTGGAAATGGGAATGTATTTTTGTGAAATACGTAATTCAAAGTTATGGGTAAAAACCTAGGTGCTAGAGCCTGGTCGTGATTGGTGTCGATAAATCTCCAACCCTTATCTCGGAGGGCGTTAAAATCCGATATTATATGCAGTACCAGTCAACTACATATATTGTTTGCCATTCTGCGTGTACATGCATTCATATGATTGTAATAATTTGTTTGATAACTTATTTGCCAGTATGGTATGAGAGATAGCTCACTAAGCTCTTATAGCTTATTCCCCAGTAGTCTTTCTTTTGCAGGTTTACATACGATGGGATTGGGATAAGTCTCGAGTGCTGAAGGCGAGATGAAGATATGTACATTAGTGTTAGGATTAGTTGAGATCTTTATAGGTGATACATAACACTCTTTGTAGAAAATATTTACATGTTAGAATTTAATATAATTTAATTCTCCTTGCAGTTTTATAATGTTGGCATATCCTGTCTTATTATTTGGTAGGGGATAACGATTCTTTGCGGTTCTGAGGAACTGTGGGATATCGGACACCCATAATTATTTATATTTGTATTCTACAGTAAATTAATTACTTAAAAAAAAATCAATAACCTTCGTGATTAATCATTTAGAGTCTTGCAATTTCTGACTTGCAAGACGGTTTTCATATCATGGCTGCACACATGTTATGGAAATTTTAGGTGATCCTACTAGGCCCCCTTTAGGGTCCTGACAAACGAGCCAAAGACTACATGTGAAACTAAGTATGGAGCATTTGAATTCCTTGTAATGCTATTTGGTTTATCCAATGATCTAGTACCTTTTGCACCCTCATAAATTGAGTTCTAGCTCCATTCTCAGACTAGTTCATGGTAATTTATTTGGATGATATCATGGTATATATCAGAATGTTAGAGGTTCAAGTGCTACACTTGAGATCGGTTTTCTCTACCCTACAAGACAATAAGTTATACATGAAGCTTGAGAAGTGATCCTTTTCCTAAGAAGAAGTAGCCTTCTTATGACATGTAGTAGGCAGAGGGAAGAATAAAATGGATAAAGTGAAGGTCTAAGCTATCTATAAATAAGAGAGATACTCCAAACCCACTACTAAGATCCCTCTTTGGTTTAGCCAATTAGTATCGCCAATTCAATTAAAGGTACATTGAGATTGCTACCTTACTAATAGAATTACTCAAGAAAGATAGGGAGTTGAAGTAGGATCTAGGATGTTAAGAAGCTTTTGACAAGTTAAAGAAGATAATAAAGGAAAAGCTCGTATTGGCTTTACTAGACTTCTCTAAACAATAGGAAGTATACACCGATGCTAGTGATTTTGCTATAGGTAGAGTTCTTATGTAGAAAGGGCACTCGATAAGATATGAGAGTTGGAAGTTTAATGACATTGAGAAGAGCTATGAAAACATGAGAGAGATGATGATGATAATTTACTGTCTTAGAGTTTGAAGGCATTACCTATTAGAGAGCTAGTTTATAGTGAAGATTGATAATACAGCCGTAAGCTACTTCTAACCTCAGAATAAGTTTACATTGAAGCAAGCCCAGTAGCAAATCTTCATGGTTGAGTTTGATTAAATGCTGCAACAAAAGCTTAGGAGTGTCAATGTAGTGGCAGATGCCCTCAGTAGGTGAATGAAAGTAGTATCCATGATCGGCCATTTGATTAGAGACATGATAGAGAAAATTAAGCAAGGACTTGATCATGACTCTTAGGCACAATCTAATGAAGAGTGCCTTAGAGGGAAAGACAAGAAGATTCTGGGTAAAAAATGGTTTGTCTTATACAAAGGGCCCTTAGATATATGTTCCATTATATATGTGCCTTATTAGAGAGATCCTTAAAGAGTGTCATGACTCCTAGTAGGTAGGACATCCAGGGGTTCATAGGACCATGGCCCCATTAGAAGATAGATATTACTAACCTAACAAGAAGAGTGATGTAGAAGTTGATGTGAAGTTTTGTAGGATAAAGTGGAGAATCAAGTGCCGATAGGGCTTCTATGCCCCCTTCCCATTGCTGGGAAACCTTTAGAGAATGTTTTGTTAGACTTCATTATCAACCTTTCAAAGTTTAATGGGTATGGAACTATAATCGTAGTAGTGGATCGATTCTCTAAACATGCGACCTTCATGCCTACTACAAATGTAAACTCCTAAATTTTTTGACCTAACATTTGAAGTAGACGCAAGTGCACTAGACAATCCTAAGGGTTGACAGGGCTAGTTAAGATGAAAACCCTAAGAGAACAATCAAAAACTCAATCGTATATAAAATTTTTAGACCCTAAATGTATGTAAACACTAGAGATTGCTCTCCAAAGTGAAAAATACCCTAAAATTATAACTTTAAGAATATAAAAGTATCAATCTACTATAATCTACTTTAAAACCCTAATTGACAATATATGCTTAGTAACATGCCAAATCATATAAAATCATTAATAGATTATCAAAGATAACTTCCAATTGTTCATAGATGCTTACATACTACATTAATTTATTAGAAACTATTATAATACATTATAAATACTATTAATCTTATAATTTACAAATAAGCTAGTATTATGTAAATTTAAGTGTTTAGTTAATATTAATAATATATATAGTCCATGCTAGCATTCTAAATGGTACTTTTCATTATAGTTATACTAAGCATCATATTAAATGATATATATATAGGATATAAATACTTAGAGGAAGATCTTAATAACTATTTTTACTAAGTATTTCATTTAATTCCATATTTCCCTTCATTTCCTTAATTTTTCCTAATTATCTTCAATTCTATCATTAGGTACACTAATTACGTCAGATTAAGAAAGTTGACTAAGTCAACAAATGTCATTTTCAATCTAGAGATTCCTTCCATTTTCTATGGAATTCTTCACCTTTTTCACATGATTTTTTCTTTTTTTTTATCCTTATCTCCCCCATGCCATCCCCTTCACCCCACTTTCTAGAATTCCCTTTTCATTTCACTTTTATTTAATTACACATCACAAAACTTACTTTTCTTTTCCTTCTTCCCAACCGTCACTTTCCCCTTCCCTTATCCTTCTTCTATTTTTTATTTTTCCTTTTTACTTCATCCATTCAAAACCATTATCTCACATACATAAACTCCTCTTTCATATTACAAGGAGAAAAAGGTACAATTTCATTTGATTTTCTATTTTAACAAGTAGCTAGTTATCTACCTTATGTTGGTGTAGGAATTTTGTGTAATATGTACATGTATGTTGATACAAATAGGACTCTTATATACACGCCCATAAGTGTACAAATACTTATATGTATATGAGTAGAATACCTATCCATGTTCATATGACTCACGAATACACATGAAGTGTGTATGTATAAACCTAGTAATATACATTGCATAAGTGTACACAACCTAAAATAAGGAAAATACTAAGTGTACATATATATAGCTTACTAATTAAGCCTATAAGATGCAAAAATATGAATTCCATGAAGATTTCTTAAAGGGGTATGGAGGACATATGAAAATACGTATATAACTGTATACACATACGAGTATATGTACAAGCATATGTATAAGTAGACATACAAGTATATTAGAAGTATATATACACATAACATAAGTATAGGATATATAAGTACATAAGTATAAAAGTTGTACATAAGTAAATTATAACATAATTACTTAATATACTATAAGATAGTATAATAAAATAATAAAATATATAATATAGATACACATGTGTACATATATAGGCCGAAACTACAATAAGCCCATAATACATATATCAACTTAAACTAATATTATTTAAACACACATAATAGTATAAATAATGAAAAATTATAAGAACATAATAAATAGATGACTAATTAGGTTGTAAGTGATAAATAAGATACAAAAATGGCAAATAAGAATATTCAAGTTTCAATAATTAAAATTTCAATAAATTAAATTCATATCGTAAAATATGGGTTTTAATGTCCAAAACAGACTTTACTATGTGAACGTACGTCCGAAAATGATGAAAAATGACTATAAACTTGTTAACATTGAAAATAAAATGAAAAAGTTACATACAATTAGTGGTGAAGTTTAACTAGATGAAAAACTGATAGTAACCTAAGTAGAATTAGGTAAGTAATTATCTAGAAGTACTAGTTAACTCAATCACTTATTATCGTTTTTATCTCGTAATAATCAAGTAATCCCGACGAGGGATTGGATCTTCCAATTGATTATTATGATTAGTGTGAGACGACATAGCCAAGTGAGTAATTTCCTTATGATTCCATGCTTACGTGTGCTTGTAGCTAGTGAACTTAAATGACATTATTAATTGAATGTTATGTGGGGTTGGGAAATGTTTGTGTATGCTATTGTTTGTTGAATTGTGAAACTAATTTAAAATGCCGATAACGACATGCTTGGTGCGATAGTAACTATATTGTTTGGTTAGATAATAATTGGACTTAACTATACCTAAATGATAAGATAAAATTGGAACATGCATTGACATGTATCACATAAACTAATTCTGGTAGTCACATTACATAGAGGTAAGGAGAGGCCATACGGGGGTTGTTATTTATAAATATAATGGTTTAGTGCGGTGCACTCGTACTATGTGACATTACCCTGGCTCATGGGAACACTAGGCATTGGAGGTGCCAACCGCTTGGCTAAGGGTCGAGTCTAGAGGTCTCCGTTTAGGGGTGAATGTCACGAATTGAGGACGGTTTAGTCGTATCAAACGCTGTATACTGTATGAAGAACTCCTGATTGGTTACCCTTCCAATCAAGAACTCTTCACACAATATACAAGGCTCTACAACATACTAGCTTCCTAGAAACACACATATTCAAAGGATATCATCATATAACATATTTATATAAAATTTAAGCTACAAAGTTTATAGTAAGCAGTAATTTAGTACATCTAGGTCTATATAACAAATAAAACAAAAGTACATAAGTAAGTGTCCACATAATTAGTTCTCTCCACACATTGAATGGCTTACTCTTGCCCAAGTCCTCAAGCTAACCTCTAGCATCTCCTGGCCAGCCTTAACGAATAAGCCATCTTGCAGTATAAGTCTAAGGGGGTATAAGCCTAAGTTTAGAGAGAAAAACCCTCAGCTACACCACAAGCAAGTTATCAATATATTATATTCACGCATATGAATGAATGATCAAATAGAATGCTAAACAATACATATACTGAACTAGTCAATATACGCAACTCAGATTTAACGCCCTCCGAAGTCAAGGTTAAAGTATACACGGCACCAATTAGATCAAAGTATTATACTAGAACTTACTTTATTACAGAACTTTACGTTACGAACTTAAATCAAACAAGTCCTTTATTTTCATAAAAACCAAGTTCTAGTATAATCGTAAGTGGGCCCCTATAACCCACACTCACCCCTAAATGGAGACCCCTAGACTTGACCTTTAGCTAGGCGGTTGGCGCCTTTAATGCCTAGTATTCCCGCCGGCTAAGGCAAGGTCATTTTGTACTAGTGCACTATATAAAACCAATAAATTTATAATAACAACCCTTGAATGGCCTCTCTCTACCACCTTGTGATGTAACGGCTGGAATTATATCTATATAATGCATGTTGATGCATGTACCAATTTCTTCTTATGAGTCGAGTGTAGTTAAGTCCAATTATGATGTGACCATCCAATAGTACACACAATCATTATCTATACTACCATGTGACAAACAAAGTATTATTCGTACTTAAGGTAAATTTGCAACTCAGCACATAATGACATACACAAGCATTTCCTGAACTTACACAACAATCAATTAACAATATCATTTAAGTCTACTATCTGCAATCACATACAAGTATGGAATTATAGGGTAAATACTCACTCAGCCATGACGACTTGCTCTAGTTGTAATAACCAATCGAAAGATCTTCGCCTGCATCAGGATCACTTGATCATTACAATATAATGATGATAGTAAGCAATTGAATTAATTAGTGATTTTAGATATCTATTTACCTTATTCTACTTAGATTACTATCAGTTTTTTATTCGATTAAACATTATCACTAATCATATGTAACTTTTTCATTCTATTTCTGATATTTATGAAGTTATAGTCGTTTTTCATCATTTTTGAATGTACGTTCACACGGTGATGTCCATTTTGGACGTAAAAACCCGTGTTTTACGATATAAACTAAATTTATTGAAATGTTATCCATTGAAGCTTAAATATTTTTATTGGCTAGTTTTATGTTCTATTTTAGTAGTTAATGATTCCATTAGCCATTAATTCTTACACTTAGATGATCTTATGGTTTATTATTTTAGAGGCTTATATCATCGCTTATGTCATTGCTTACGTCATCATTTGTTTATGTCATGGCTTACATCATTATTTGCTTATATCATGGCTTACATCATCATTTGCTTAAATCATCCATTATATATGTATACTTATCCTTATGTATTCTTATACTTTACACATATATTATATATATACTTATATTTCTAACATACTAGTATGTATACTTGTGTACTTATATGTATACTAGTACATATATCCGTTTACACATACGGTAACATACATATTTTCGTATGCGTAATGTTCCCTTTTAAGAAAGTTTCACAAATTTCATATTTTTGCACTTTAAGAGTACATTTAGTAAGGTATATGTATGTATAGTTAGTATATACCTCTTTTTAGGTTATGTACATAAAGGATACTTATATATAAGGGTCTTCATACATGTATGTATCAAGTGTACTCTTATATACACTTACTTAAGCATATGTACATGTTACGACCCGAGGGGGGCTAGTCGTAGTAGTCGCCGTATACCATACAAAGGATTGCAGATTGAATTCTCATATAATCGATGACCCTTTTATATGATACACAAGGCTATAGCTATAGTTACAACTAACAACCAAGAGTGCACAAGCATAAGTAATATCATTTCATGATAACAATAATAAAATATAGAAACATATTATATAATCTATTCATATAAGAATTTACAAATAAGAAATCTAAAGCATTTCTTAAGTCAAACTAGTATCATTCGATTACATAATTAGCTCTCGAATCTATCATAAGTACTCTCTGTCACGTCCTGCTCCCACATTGACCCCGTATTGAACACTAACCTCGAGCATGCGATGGCCTAACTCTACGAATAACTCTACCTACAAAAGAAGACTACAAAGGTATAAGCTAACTAGCTTAGTGAGATAATCCCCTCAACCATACAGTAAGCAAGTTATACAATAATTAAGTTCAATCAAATGAATGCATGTCAGTCAGTATGCCAAACAAATACATGCAGGTGACCAGGTACTGCAGGTGACCAGGTACTGCATGTGACCAGGTACTGCATGTAACTCAGATTTAACGCTCTCCGAAGTCAGGGTTGGAGATACATCGGCATAGTCAGATCCGAATATCATACTAGAACTTATTTTATAATGAAACTCCGTGTTTCATATTTAAAATATAATGGTATATCCATTATCAGTTTTATCAAAAAACGAGTTCTACATATGATTGTGAGTAGGTTTATGCAGCCTTCACTGACCCTAAACGGAGGTCTCTAGACTCAATCCTTAGCCAGGCGGTTGGCGCCTCCAATGCTTAGTAATCCTGTGGGCTAGGGTAAGGTCATATCACACGTGTGCATTGTATGAAATCTATAACAATCAATAATCAACTCACGTATGGCCTCTCGCTACCTCCGTGTAATGTGATTGCTGGAATTTGTTATGCGGTGTATGATTATACGTGTTTCAAGTTAATTTTTTTAGTCGAGTAAAATTAGGTTTTATTATTTAGTGGTCATTCAAAATCATAAACAATCAATTCCTAGTGAATCTACTATGCAACAATCAATACATTATTGTAATTTAAAGTAAATTCACCATTAACAATCAATTATCATATACAAGCATAACCTAATCTCATACAATATTCATTTATTGATCATAACTTAATTCACTAACTACAAACACAAATAAGTATGGAATCATTAAGAAAACTCACTCAACTATAGTCAACTCAAGGGTCGTAATAATCTAAGGGTAGCTCAAGGTCAAGGTTAAGGTTAAGGTCGGAATCACTTGAAAATAAGGAATATAGAAAATTGTAAGTTTGGGAATTTAAAGTTAAACTANACTACAAAATACTTATACATAATATATGAATACATATTCTTATATATATATATATATATATATATATATGAAAATAAAGCTTGTATACATATATACATACATAAGCATTTTTCACGTGTATAATTATATATATCTTTATATTTATTTTGTAAAAATACTAAATACATACTATATATAGTCTTCTGGATACATACAAATACCGTATATTCTACCTATATACATACATGACCACATACATATCTTTATACATACATATATATCTCTTAAATTATCTACTTATGCATACATACATGTATATGTAATGAAATATTTAAGAAAATACAACACAAATACTTAGTATATACATGTACATACCATATAATATACATATATACTGCTAAACTAATTATACTTACCTAATTATATTTGATTTTTTTCTTCTTTTCTTCCTCCTCCTCCTTCTTCTTCTTCTTCTTCTTGTTTTTTTTTTTTCCTTCTTGTTCTTCTTTTTATGTTTTCGGTTTGGCTTTCTCCAAAATTTTCTAGATTTCTTTTCTTCTTTTATGCTCACGTGATCAGCAATTGAGGGAGAAAAGAAGATAAAATAAAATCCTATCCTAATCTTTAAATTAATGAGGATAAGACAAGGTCATCATATCTAATTTTTTCTCTTTTATAAACTCAACACTTGGCATTTTAATTAAGCACATGGGCTACTGTTTTGTTTCTCATTTCTAGAACGTATAGCAGAAAAATATTAGGAGAAGGAAGAAAAGAGAAAAAGAAAAAAAGAAAAAGGAAGAAAATAAAAATTAAAAATAAATATATGTAACTTTTCTAAACATAAAAATTATAAAAATACTCATCATAAATTAATTTTGGAATTTTGTGAACATTTATCAATTTAATTGGTACCCATTACAATTATAAATTTTACAAGTTATTTTAACAATTTCATTAAAATTTTACGCGATTACGCGATTTAATCGATAATTGTAATCGAATATAATTATATCACTCTTGAGTGATATTTAATTATTTTATAAGCTTAAGGTTATAGTTTTAGGGTTTCGATTAAATTTGAGTTCAATTTTGGTTCATTGTGCACAAATCAAATTTAGAGTGTTAATACACGATTTAGGGTATCGATCAATTTTTAGGTTTTTTTTTTCATTATCGATGGTATATTCATTTTATTACATTTCATAATCTTTTATTGATACTAGCCTTATCGACTTATGACTCAGTTTAGGACATTTGGACTCAAATTAGGGTTCAGACTATCGATTTTCTAGGGTTTACATTCTTCCCCCCTTCAAATAAGTTTTGTCCTCAAAACTTGAGATGCATACATGGTGCTACAAATAGGTGCGGATATCACTTTTTTACTTCATCTTCTGCTTCCCAGGTTGCTGATTCTCGTTCATGGTTTCTCCATAATACCTTGACATAATGAATCTGTTTATTCCTCAATTGTTGTACTTTACTATCAATAATCTTCACTGAGGGCTCTTCATATGTCAAGTTTTCTTGCAGTCTTATTGGTTCCAACTCAACGATACGATCGGGATTAAGAATATGTTTCCTCAAAACTGACACATGTAAAGCATTGTGAATTCCCAATAGATTAGGTGGCAACGCTAATCGATAAGCTAGATTCCCAACTCATTCTAAGATCTCAAATGGGCCTATATATCTTGGACTTAGTTTCCCTTGGGCTTTAACACGATGAATACTTTTGATCGGTTTTACTTTTAAATATACATGTTCTCCCACTTAGAATTCCAATTCTCTTCTCTTTAAATCAGCCCAGCTCTTTTGTCTATCTTGGGATTCTTTCATCTTTTGTTTGATCACTATGATTTTATCCGTTATTTCCTGAATCAGATCGGGACCTATTATAGCTTTCTCTATATCATCCCAGAATAATGGAGATTGACACTTTCTCCCATATAAAGCTTCATAAGATGGCATTTGTATGGTTAAGTGATAACTGTTATTATAAGCGAACTGGACCAAAGGCAAATGAGCATCCCAACTTCCTTTAAACTCTATAATACATGCCCTCAGCATATCTTCCAAAGTTTGAATAGTCCTTTCAGTCTATCCATTAGTTTGAGGGTGATATGCTGTGCTGAACTGCAGCTTCGTTCCCATCACTTTCTGTAAACTTCCCCAAAACTTTGATACGAATCTAGGATCTCTATTCGATACAATTCCTGCATGAACACCATGTAGTCTCACTATCTCCTTTATATATATTCTCCCCAATTTTTCTAGAGAAAAAGTCTTATTAATTGGCAAAAAGTGAGTTGATTTGGTAAGTTGATCAACGATTACCCAAATTGCATCAAAACCAGCAACTGTTGTTGGTAAACCACTCACAAAATCCATAAATATCTGATCTCATTTTCACTTTGGAATAGATAAGGGTTATAGTAATCTCCCTGATCATTGATGTTCAGCTTTTACTCTCTGACAAGTTTCACACTTAAGGACAAAATCAACTACGTCTTGTTTCGTTTCATTCCATTCCACTAGAAATTCTTTTTCAAATCTTGGTGCATCTTTGTTCCTCCTGGATGTCCTGGATGTACAGTATAGCCTGAATAATGAGCTTCACTTAAAATTTCTTTTCAAAGCTCTTCATCATCAAGTACACACAATCGGTTATTCATGTGAAGTGTGTCATGTTCATCTATTCGGAAATCAGTATATTTCCCACGTCCCATTTCTTCTTTGATTCGATTTAGTACCGCATCACCTTACTGAGCACTTCTAATTCTTTGCATCAATGTTGGCTCTATCACTAAATTTGATAATTCAAAATTTTCTTCATGCCATAAAAACTCTAAATTTAACCTTTTAAACTCTTTAATTAGCTCTCTTTGATCAGTCAAAAGAGAAGCAACTTCACTATAATTCTTCCTACTTAAGGCGTTAGCAACTACATTTACTTTGCCTAGGCAATAGTTAATTCCCAAATCATAGTCTATGATCAACTCAAGCCATCTTCTTTGTCTCATATTCAACTCCTTTTGGGCAAACAAATACTTAAGACTCTTATGATTAGTAAAAAACACCATAGCCGCAAGTTTCAAATCATGAGTTGGATAATTTTGCTCCTAGGGTCTCAACTGTCTCGAAGCATATGTAATTACTTTTCCGCTTTGCATAAGTACACATCTCAATCCATTTTTAGAAGCATCACTATATACAATGAAAGGCTCTTTATCATTTGGCAATACAAGGATCAGGGTAGATACTAACCTCTTCTTCAACTCTTGGAAACTCTTTTCTTGTTTTTCACCTCACTCAAATTTTACATTCTTCTATGTCAATTGGGTGAGTGATCTCAAAATCTTTGAGAAGTCTTTAACAAACTTCCTATAATATCTAGCTAGTCCAAGAAAGCTTCGAATCTCCGTAACTGTCTCTAGTCTTTTCCATTCCACTATAGCCTTAATCTTTTCGGGATCAACTGATTATGACATGTCCAAGAAAAGATATTTCTTTCAACCGAAAATTGCACTTAGACAACTTTGCATATAATTTGTGTTCTCGCAAGGTCTGCAAGACTACTTTCAAATGTTCTTCATGCTGTTCAGATGTAGCAAAATATACCAGAATATCATTGATGAACACAATTATACACTTATCCAATAAAGGTCTGAACACATGATTCATTAGATCCATGAATGCGGTAGGAGCCTTCGTTAGACCAAAAGGCATCACCATAAATTCATAATGACCATATCTCGTTCGAAACGCCATCTTCAAAACATCTTCCAACTTAATTCTTAGTTGATGATAGCTTGACCTTAAATCAATCCTAAAAAAGACACTTGTACCTTGCAATTGATCAAACAAATCATCAATCCTTAGAAGTGGATATTTATTCTTGATGGGCACCTTATTTAACTCTCTGTAATCAATACAAAGCCTAAGTGATCCATCCTTATTCTTAACAAATAAAACTGGTGCTCCCCATGGTGAAACACTTAGCCTTATAAAGCCTTGATCCAATAACTCTTGTAATTGCTTTTTCAATTCTTGTAACTCAATTAGTGCTATTTGATATGGAGCTTTAGATATCGGCTTAGTTCCTAGAGTCAAATCAATAACAAAGTTGATCTCTCTTTTCGGTGGTAATCTAGGTAATTCATCTGGAAATACATCAGAAAATTCATTCACCACTAAAATTTTTTCTACGTTTGACTTTTTAGAATTAGTATCCAAAGCATTTAGCCAACCAACATCCGTGATCAATTCTAGAGTACTCTTGCTGCTACATAATTCCCTTGAAATATAGTTTTATTTCCTCCTAAAGCTTCAAACAATACTTGCTTTTCTTTACAATTGATAGTAGCTTTCACACTTGCCATCCAATCCATTCATAATATGACATCATACTTATCCATATCTAGAATGATCATATCTACTTTACTATCAAAGTTTTGAATCTTCATAGGACATTCTCTTACCATTTCTCTTGTAATTACTACACTTCCCGTATGAGTTCTCACTCCCAAACTCGAGTCTGTAGCAGTTGCAACTGATCCCGTTTGCTTTACTACTCCTAGAGCTATGAAAGAATATGTAGCTCCCGTATCAAACAAGGTATAAATTGAATGTCCAACTATGTCGATATTCCCTAAATCACAAAATTCTTAAGTCTTTTTCTCATGTTATAGCTTTATAAGTTTTCATTTACCACTTCTATTGACTTATTATTATTCAAAGCTTCTTATACTATTCATAATAACTAAAGCAATTTAACGAGAGTTTAGGATCGTAGACACCTAATTTTTGCTCCTCTATAGTCCTAATTTTTATTTTTACAAAAAGGGTCCTAATTCAAAAAATAAAAATAATAATAAAATTTTGAAAAAATGATGAAAATTCAAAAAAATGAAAAAAAGAAAAAATATATAAAGATTTTTATAGGAAAAAAATTATTTTAGAGTCAATCGTTTTAGTTTAGCTTAGTTCAAAAAATTATTTTAGAAAATCGAGTAGTTTAAGTACAATTTAATTTTATTGAATATCAAGGCACAAGCCAACGGCCTAACGGATAAGCATTGTAGTATTAGATTGGACTTAGTTTGAGGTCTTGGGTTTGAGTCTCGCCAGGCACTTATGTTTTTTATTTTTTTTATATTTTACAAGAGTGAGAGAAATAAATAGAATTCATATCTAATTAAAATCATTTGAATTTAGTTTGATTTTATTAAATTGGATTTGAATTAATTTGGATCTAGTTTAATAATTTAATGAGATACAATAGATATGATTTGATATGATCTTATTTTAGCTTTTATAAATACAAAAACTTCCAAAAGAATTAGATCCCCTGGTCCGTCCAACAAAAATTAGTCCTTTTAGCATCAGCAGCAAGCCAAATTGAATCCTTACATTGCTTCATACGCCACAGTACACCCCATCTGCTGTAGAACATTACACTGAATCACAGTTGCACCAGTTCACAGTTGTGACGATCCACAACACACTGTTTACTTGACCAAGCCTGATCACAATAGTGGCCTGCTCCACCACCTCTTTGTCCACGACTGTCTTCTGCACCATCGACGGTTTGGACAGCAGCAAAGCGGACAGCAACAAGGTAGACAGTAGCACGACGGACAGTAGCATGGCGGACAGCAGTACGGTGGACAGCAGCATGGCGGAAAGCAGTAAGGTGGACAGTAGCAAGGCAAATAGCAGCACAGCGAACAATAGTAAGGCGAATAGCAGCAAGGCGGACAGTAGCATGGCGAACAGCAGCATGACGAACAGTAAGGCAGATAGTAGCACGATGAACAGCAAGGCAGACAGCAGCACGGTGGACAGCAGCAAAGTGAACAGTAGCACGGTAGACGGCAGCAAGGCGGATGGCAGCAAGGCGGACGGCAGCACGGCGGACCGTAGCAAGGTGGACAACAGCATGGCGGACAGTAGCAAGGCGGATGGTAGCATGGCGGAACGCACTAATCGTGCTTGAATACATACGACCTAGTTCAATTACAGCAGCAACCACTCAACTCAATTCCTCTCTTGCTACAAACCAACACGATCCGAACTCCATCCTCTTCATCTAACAATACAGGCCAGTGAACAGGGCAACAGTGGCCATCGTATAGCAGTATGTCTGCTTTACTATGCTAAGACCATCCACAACAACACCGAGCACGCCATCCACCGTCTACTCTTGCACATCACAATATTAGCACGTTGCACAGTCATCGCTGAATTCCAGCCACTGCACTTTGCATTCACACCCACGCCACTTTACAGGTACGTACGAAACAATTCACACAAACACGAATTCCATCGCACTTCACCATCGTTTACACAACAACAAACACACACGATCCCGACCAACTATCACCATTGTCGAACAATAGTTAAGTTCGGTTTATTGCCATTTTATATATATATATATATTTATATATCATATTATATTATTAGATAGTATATATAGATATGTGTATATAATAGGATATGCTTTTAGCATTAGTTTTCTCTATCATATAGATTAGGTATATTATATTAGATAAGGGATTGTTAAGATTAGTTTTATCTTATTATTATCTACCAGTTCACATAATGTATAATGCATGAATGTGTTAGTTTAAGAGTTTTAGTATTATTTCTTATATAGGTGCATTATATGGAATTGTTTTATTTTGATAGATAGTTATAGGAATTGTTATGATTGTTTTTTTTTTTTTGTTAGGATTTGATCTTGTTTAAAGAGTTGACATATAGAAAGTTGTTTTTTTTTTAAATAAAAATTAATAAAAATCCTTTTAAAAATTTTAGGACTTTTAGTGAATTTTTCTTTTTAAAAATAACAACACTCAAGTGTTAAAACCCTTTAGATTTTCTTTTTAAAATAAATCGAATAGATTAAAAATGTAAACTTGGGCAATTTTCAAAATTAAAATAAATCAACACATTAAAGAATTTTTAAAAGAACTACGATCGTCTGATTCTGGCTAGCAGATACGTAGGCACCTTCGGGGCGACGATAAAATATGTAGAAACATAGGTTCTTTTTCTTTTGATTTTTATTTATTTATTTATTTAATATTAAAAGAATAATCCTAATTTCAATAAATAGATAGTGATACTCATTAGGGTTTAATAGGTTAGCCTTCGAATTCGGAACCCTCTGGTTTTTTATTCAAATTGAAATCAAAGACCGATAACTAAATTGTAATCAATCTACACAATTGGTTACGGCTTCTTTTCTTTTCCTGACTCTAGTCAGGTGGCGACTCCAAAAATTATTTTCAATAAAAAACCGGAATTTCCTGATTTCTTTAGTCAAGGGTTAATATTAAATGGGTTAGGGTTCAGTATTAATTGGAAATGGGAAATCAAATTTTAAATAAAAAAAATGAAAAATCAGGCTCGACAGTTTGGTGACTCCATTGGGGACACTAGAGGGCTAGCTACTAGAAGTTATCGAAAATGGGATTATTTTTTCAAAAATAAAAAGATGAAATAATAAAAATAAAAAAAAAGAGAGAACTTAGGTATGTTGTTTTATGTATTTGTTTATTTTATTATTATTTTTTACTAACATTTTTTTTGTTGAAGTTTATTTACTAGGGGTAGCTTTGAGGGTTTACTTTATTTTTATTCTATTTTTTTAGATCATAAATGCATGGTAGATACGGTCAAAACCAGGCTATCTTAGGACCTTAGGAGGGGGACCATTGTGTAAGTTTCGGATGTTGTGGGGCAACCACCTTCCAGGGCCCATCAGGCTACCCCACTCAAGTTCAAATGCGACCATAGAACCGTTGCTTTGAAAAAACGTGATGATTGTAAAACTTGAGGACCTTTAGAACCCACTCGTTACATCATATGAAAACATTTTTTTTAAAAAAAAAAAAATCACAAGAACCTATGATGTGGCGAACCTAAATGTTCAAGGGTAGTTATGAAGTTGCAGTTGTAATATTTCTTCATAAATAATTTGTAATAATTCTATGTAAAGTTTGGAATAGGTAATGATTATAATTTTGATTTTTTTTACATAACTATGGCTAGATCGAGTCAAGGGGCTTCCAAACAGATCCACATCTACTCACCTCATTGGCCTTAAAAGATACTCTAGACATGGTCTCAACTTTTTAGCCCAAATAAGTAAGAATTTATTAGGAACAAGTTTATGCTTATTTTGCCCCTATAGAAGAGCTCTATAAATATTACCTTAGTGCGGGCCTTAGTACATCTATGGGAGCTCGAATCTATCGCTTTTTGTTTGTGCCCACATCAGTTGAGTCTAACCCTCACGGAGTAAATAGAAAACAAAAATAAAAATAAAAAAAGGAAGGCAAACGAAAAGAATCAAACCTATAAAATAATAGTTAGTTATCTTTGTGCCTAGTATTTTACTAACTAGAAATATTAATTCTTTTAGGAAATTTTAGCATTTTGCAAATAGCCTTCTTCATTTAGAATAAATAAGATTTAGATATTTTTTTTGTTTAGTCTTTTATTCTTCAGAATTCCTCACTTGTAAATAGACCCTCAGTAACGATAAGTTGTATAGGCTTATATATAGAATTTTATGAAAGTAATCCTCTGTAATCATCCATTTACAATTCCATCACTCGGTCTTTGTAACACAAAAGCCCTAACTTTTCCTCTCTCTCTTTCAAAAAAAAAAAAAAAAAAAAGAAAAAGAAAAGAAAGAGAAAAGAAAGAAAAAAGAAGGAAAGGAAACAAAAGAGAAAAAAATAAATTTGCTAACGGTTACAAATCCTTATAAGGTTCGGGACAAACACAATTACTTGGCCCATTAAGGCAGCTAACCTAAACAGACCCACTTGGCTCGAGAAAATAACCGACCAAACCTGAGCCCTAGCCCATCAAGATAGTTGAACTAACTTAAGGCTTGAGCCATTAAGTTTAACTATAAACTGAGTCAAAACACAAAGCCATGAAACACTATCCTAAGCTTAATCCCCGGTACAAACAAAAAAGGTAATTCATTAGTCCCTTCCACTTCAAAAGTTGTCAGTTCCAGCCCATTCGAACTCTAAAGAGCTTAACCCAAAATCACATATGGAAGCTCAAGGGCGTTAAGACCTATAAGTCTGGGGCATGGGGCATTTAGTCTTTGAAATTTCACAACTGAAGCATGTTCCAAGGAATTGGGGAGTAAGGTCAATACCCTAAGGCCAATCAATCCTTATGTAAGGAATTGGTAACTCACTTTTAAAAAGTTTTGAATGAAAAGAGGTGAGCTATATCCTATACATTAACCCTTAAACACTTTAAGAGTTAAGAGACATCATGGTGAGGATATTTTGGACTCATTCCTTAAAGGAGATCCATTTTGAATTTGATACGCAAACCGGAATGAAGTTAGGCATTTATTTTCAAATCCCAAACACAATTATCCTTTGATAACCCCGTTGGACTGATCTGAAGTCATTTAAAATGTAAACCCTGTCAAGAACCACCCTATAGTGGGGCAATTCAGAGGGTAGGGTCATTAATTAGGAGAGAAGGATAAAACTGATTTATGCTTATCCCAAATATAACAATTCAAGGATAATTTTTGTTTTTGATAAATTGTTCCCTTTGAAGAAGAGCTAACCTTTTTTCCAAATACCTTAAAGGCTACCAAAAGAGATAGTTATTTTTGGGGAGAGAAAAGAAACAAATCAAATGAAAAAAAGAAAAAAACTAGGAAAAAGGAAAATGAATAAATACCCAAATATCAGGCTTGAGAAAATCCCCAATCAAAGAAGGTCCAAGTTACTCTAAAAACACAAGACCTTGAATTGCATTCCCAACCAAAAACACAAAACCTCATATTCATTCAGAATCACGTTTTCAACCATAAACCAAAAACTCCATATTCACTTCAAAATCACACTCCAAATCATGAACATAAACCCTTTCTATCCACTCAATTCTTAAACACAAGACCTCCGCACCCATAATACCTCCCTACTTAAAGCTCTTCCAATTTTGAAGAATAATTTATTTAAGATAAAAATTATTTTTGAAACTAGGGCAAGCACACATTTATTTCATTCCTAAGGGTTCTTGACTTGTATCCCCTGAGTTAAATGAAAGCACTTCTTTTAAAATAGGCCCTCTCATTTAACTTCTTTTGAAACCATTTGACCAAAAGCCCAATTTACAATACTAAACCCAAAAAGACCTAACAGATTGATCAGAGCGTATCACTTATAAACTGGATTATAATTTCTAGAATAATAATCAAGAGTGAAATCCAAACCGAGAGTGCGCAAAGAAGTCCTCTTTGACTAAACTAATCATGGGTTACCTTTTCCTTACGAAATGAATGTTTAAGGCCTATCCAAGAAGCTTATTGTCTAGGTTACAAACTAGGGTAGATATGAGATACCCTACATGATTATAGTGTTTGCCTTTTAAATAGGAATTTGTATCCGTTAGCAAGCTTTCAAGGAAAAAGAAGGAAAAAAGAAAATGAAATGACATGAAAAGGAGAGAGAGAAAGTAGAGGCTTGTTACAAGTTTTTCCATTCATTTTCCAGTCCATTTCATCCATAGTGCAAAATTTTCAATTCATGTTATAAACAGTTTTCACTAAATTCCTCGTTTGTAAATTTCTTAAATCAAGAGTTTTTTTCGAGTCGGCTATGTTCCTTAGTTTTACTTTCAACTATTAATCGAGTTTAAGTGAGTTTGAAAGGTGCTTACCCTTTATCCGTTTTCTCAAGGATATAGTCAGCTCATGGAGCACTATTCCTATCCATATCTTCTTTAGCGCTTTAGTCAGCTTATGGAGTGCTATCCAGATTCATATTCTCATTTAGAAATCTAGCCAGCTCATAGAATGCAGTCCCAATCTAAAGTTTCTTAAGCTTCCGGATGGCTCCCAAAACACAGTCCCAATTTATAATCTCTTAGGGAGCTAACCAGCTCATGAGTATAGTCCCAATCCAGAGTTTCATAGGCTCCGAATTGCCCAACTCATAGAATGTTGCCCAACTTATAATATTTTAGGGATTTAACAAGCTCATGGAGTGTTATCCCAATTCAAAGTTTCCTTGATTTTAGGTCTTAGCTAGCTCAAAGGACGCTTTAACCACCTTGATTAGTCTACTCATCAGGGCGACCAAGTTTTCCTTATTTTTAGGTCTTAGCCAGCTCAAAGGGCGCTTTGACCACCTTGGTTAGTCAGTTCAATAGGGTACGACCAAGTTTTCCTCATTGTTAGGTCTTAGTCAGCTTAAAGGGTGCTTTGATCGCCTTGGTTAGTCAGCTCATTAGGGCACGACCAAGTTTTCTTTATCTTNCGCTTTGATCGCCTTGGTTAGTCAGCTCATTAGGGCACGACCAAGTTCTTATTATTCTTTTTAGGGATTCTTATCAGCCCACAAGGGCGTTGCCCTCGCTATTCTTCATTTCAAACCAATCGTCGTCAAGTGTCTTAACTCTCCTTAGGATAAAGTTGTCTCGAGGCAAAAACGGTGTCTCTTTTGTTTTTGTGGCAATGTTTTGCTCAAACTTCACCACAAAGAGGGGTAGCTGTAGATACCTAATTTTTGCCTCTCTATAGTCCTAATTTTTATTTTTACAAAAAGGGTCTTAATTCAAAAAATAAAAATAATAATAAAAATTTGAAAAAATGATGAAAATACAAAAAAATGAAAAAAGAAAAAGTATATAAAGATTTTTATAGGAAGAAAATTATTTTATAGTCAATCGTTTTAGTTTAGCTTAGTTCAAAAAATTATTTTAGGGAATCCGGTAGTTTAAGTACAATTTAATTGTACTTAATGTCAAGGCACAGGCTAATGGCCTAACGGATAAGCATTGGAGTATTGGATTGGACTTAGTTTGAGGTCTTAGTTTCAAGTCTCGCCAGGCACTTATGTCTTTTATTTTTCTATATTTTACAAGAGCGAAAGAAATTAACGGGATTCATATTTAATTAAAATCATTTGAATCTAGTTTAATTTTATTAAATTGGATTTGAATTAATTTGGATCTAGTTTAATAATTTAATGAGATACAATAGATATGATTTGATATGATTTTATTTTAGCTTTTATAAATACAAAAACTTCCAAAAGAATCAGATCCCCCGGTTCGTCCAACAAAATTTAGTCCTATTAGCATCAGCAGCAAGCCAAATTGAATCCTTACATTGCTTCATATGCCATAGCACGCCCCATCTGCTGCAGAAAATTACACTGAATCATAGTTGCGCTAGTTTATTGTCGCGCCAGTCCACAACACACTGTTTACTTCACCAAGCCTGATCACAACAGTGGCCTGCTCCACCACCTCTTTGTCCACGATTGTCTTTTGCACCATCAACGGTCTAGACAGCAGCAAAGCGGACAGCAGCACGGCAGATAGCAATGATAACTCTTAGTTTAAACACATTTCACATGGTGATTTTATAGTATTTCCCTTACATCTTTGGTTTTCTTTAAAGAAATTGATACTTAATTGAGTAAAATTTTGATTTCAAGGTTTGAACGTGTTCTTGGAATGAAAACAAAAAAAAGGAATCAAGTTTCACTCAATTTGGAGTTCAAATGAATGAGTTATGAAATTACATAAACAATAAGAATTTTGGTTAGAAAGTTACATTGTTTGGGACATAACTGTGTCCCCAGGCTGTGTCCATCTAGGAAGATTTGACAAGGTCAGAAAGTTACACGACCTGGGGACACAATTGTGTCCCAAGTTGTGTTTGGTGACGAAAAAATGGACTTTACAATACATTATAAAAGGACTTAGTAAGGTTTCGCACATAACTTTGGACATTCAAAAGAGAAGAGACTTGAAGAGAGGGAGGAGCAAAAGGCGAAAGTAACACCTAACTTCAAGATTGAAGAGATTTTTCATCAACAAAAAGGGGTTTTTCATGTTTTATTTCTCGATTTTGTTGCAATTTGTTTTTAGTTTCATTATGATAGCTTAAGATTTTTGTATTTAGGATTGTGGAACCTAGGTTTCATGTGACTATTAGATTTATTGATAATTTTCAATAAAGTTTCTATCTTTTCTTGATTTAATTATGTTATTTAATTGTTAATTGATATTTTTAGGATATCAATCTATGATATTATGCATGACGATTGAGAAATCACATATGTAATGAGATCTTGACATAATTGGAGAGAATTACATGTGTACTTAGAGATAAGATACATGTTTCATCCGGAAAGTTGTTTTTTTTTTTTTTTTTTTATGTATGGGAATTCATTATACATTAATGCGATTCTAAATTATATTACTAAGTGAAGAGATTCCGGTAAATAATTTAGGATTAGGGTTAATATGCTTGAGAAAGGTGTTAACTTTAATTGTGAATCCCTTCGGTCAAGAATAATAAAGATTGAATTGGATAAATTTTATGCGGTCACATGTTAAACACTAGGGGAAATAATTCCTAAATACGTTATTTGCCTTCTTGAAGTCTTTCTTAGTTTTATCGCTTTCTAAATTGCTTAAATAAGTCTCATAATTAGGTTAGTTTGTTAATTTTAGTATTTTTAATTCATTCAACTTATCATAATTTTCCAGTTAGATAATAGAGCTAAATTAATATTAGTACTCGAGGTCTCTGAAGGATCGACTCGGACGCACATCTGCTATATTAAAATTGATAGGTGCACTTGCCTTGCAGTAAGGTGGATAGCAGCACGGCGGACAGTAGTAAGGTGGACAGCAGCATGGCGGACAGCAGCAAGGCGGACAGCAGCATGGCAAACAGCAGCAAGGTAGATAGCAGCACGGTGGACAGCAGCAAGGTAGACAGTAGCATAGTGAACAGTAGTAAGGCAGATAGCAGCACGATGGAATACATTGATCACGCTTGAATACGCAAGACCCAGTCCGATTACAGCAGCAACCACTTAACTCAATTCCTCTCTTGCCACAAACCAATACGATTCGAACTCTATCCTCTTCGTCTAATAGTATAGGCTAGCGAACAGGGCAGCGGTGACCATCTGTACAGCAGTTGTTCGCTTCACTATGCTAAGACCATCCACAACAGCACCGAGCACACCATCCACCGTCTACTCTTGCACATCACAATATCAGCACGTTGCATAATCATCGCTGAATTCTAGCCACTATACTTTGCATTTACACCCACGCCACTTCACAGGCATGCACGAAACAATTCACACAAACACGAATTCCATCGCACTTTACCATCATTTACACAACAGTAAACACACATGATCCCGACCAGCTATCGCCATTGTCGAACAATAGTTAAGTTCGGTTTATTGCCATTATATATATATATATTTATATATCATATTATATTATTAGATAGTATATATAGATATGTGTATATAATAGGATATGCTTTTAGCATTAGTTTTCTCTATCATATAGATTAGGTATATTATATTAGATAAGGGATTGTTAAGATTAGTTTTATCTTATTATTATCTATCAGTTCACATAATGTATAATGCATGAATGTGTTAGTTTAAGAGTTTTAGTATTATTTCTTATATAGGTGCATTATATGGAATTGTTTTATTTTGATAGATAGTTATAGGAATTGTTAGGATTGTTTATTTATTTATTTTTTTGTTAGGATTTGATCCTGTTTAAAGAGTTGTCATATAGAAAGTTGTTTTTTTTTTAAAATAAAAATTAATAAAAATCCTTTTAAAAATTTTAGGACTTTTAGTGAATTTTTTTTTTAAAATAATGACACTCAAGTGTTAGAACCCTTTAGATTTTCTTTTTAAAATAAATCGAATAGATTAAAAACGTAAACTCAAGCAGTTTTTAAAATTAAAATAAATCAACACATTAAAGAATTTTTAAAAGAACTACGACTGTCTGATCTCAGCTAGCGGGTACGTAGGCACCTTCGGGGTGACGATAAAATATGTAGAAACTTAAGTTCTTTTTCTTTTGATTTTTATTTATTTATTTATTTAATATTAAAAGAATAATCTTAATTTCGGTAAATAGATAGTGATACCCATTAGGGTTTAATAGGTTAGCCTTCGAATTCGAAACCCTTTGGTTCTTTATTTAAATTGAAATCAAAGACCGGTAGCCAAATTGTATTCAATCCACCCAATGGTTACGGTTTCTTTTCTTTTCCTGACTCCGGTCGGGTGGTGATTTTAAAAATTACATTCAATAAAAGATCGAAATTTTCTGATTTCTTTAATCGAGGGTTAATATTAAATGGGTTAAGGTTTAGTATTAATTGGAAATGGGAAATCAAATTTTAAATAGAAAACCGAAAAATCAGGCTCGACAAGGATACATACCAGCTATTAGCTTGTAATCTACAAATTCTTCAGTCCCTTCAGGTACTTCTAAATCTTCTTCTACATAGTCCTCATAACTCCAATTAGCTTCCAAATTATATACTCTGGCAGCCTTTACTGCACCTAGACGTATGGTTCCTGCATTTGGTCCTCCAATCGCTCTTCTAATAGTAGGACGTCCAACCGTTGGTGGTGGTTTGGTAACCTGAGCATTTGCAGTTGTGCGTTGTGGACAAGTAGTAGAATAGTGTCCAACTTTGTTGCAAATGAAGCAAGTAACTACATTCTTTTTAGGGCAATTTGTTACCCGATGCAAGCTTTCACTACAATAAAAGCATTTTCCTTGTAATTGGGAGCAATCCCTAGGATAATGAGTCCCTTTATACTTCCAGCACTTCGATGGTCCATTAGTCTTTCTCTGAAACCTTCCTGGTGGTCTCACAAACCTCCTCATCTTGTTACTACTATTGCCACCAGGCCCTTTAAAAGTCTCTTCCCAAATACACTTATCTTGTGTTTTCCTGCATCTTCGCGCTACCTCTTTGCAATGTCCAACACTTGTGCTTTTTCCACCATATCAGCAAAATTTCTTGGCTCAAATTCCATAATCCTTCTTCTCATATTGGAATCAAATCCCCTGGAAAAGATTTGCATCTTCAATCTATCACTCCTCTGATATTCAGGTAGTGCAAATTGCAACAACTTGTTAAACTCTACTTTTATTGCTCCATAGTACGCGTCCCTTTCGTGATGTCCAACAAATCTTCACTATACTTCAGCCTTAAACTTTCAGGAAAGTAATACTCCAGAAATTCATGTTGGAAAACTTCCCAAGTTATTGGTCCTCTCAAATTCCTTTGTTTTGATTCCTACCAAGTTCACGCTCTCATTTTCAACATGTATGTACCATAGGTAAGCCTGAGATGCGATGTAATCTCGAATGCCTCAAATAGTCTTTTAATCTAATGTAACCTATCTTTTGCTTTATCAGGTCTACTGGCTATACCCTCAAAATATTTGTTACATTGTATAAACTTTCGCAAGAGACTACGTTGCTGCTTAAGATCCATAGGTGCCTGAGGCATCACTCCTGTTGGTATAGTTGGTGGTGGTGGAGGTGGAGGCGGTAAAGGAATTACTGGGTTTATTATCGGAGGTGGTGCTTGTACAGGTGACACTGGCTCCCGAGCTAAATATGTCCTTAACAATTATTCTACGTATGGATAGCGGTGAAGATTTCATCTATTTTGTCTTGAGGCCTTCCCGATGGTCTTCCCTGTATAGGTTATTCTCTTTCCTGGGTAGGTTGAGCTTGCTCATCTAGTTATCGTCTTTTGCGTCTAACTTAACTGAGAACTTCATTACCAATTTCTAATTATTTAGTTATAATAGTCAACGTTATTCAAAATAGTTGTAAAAACCACCAGTACAAAATGAAGATAACACATTTGCATATACACATCACAACAATAGTAACAAAGGCTGTAATCTTTCATTTTTGATTAATATAGTGAGGTTACATCTATATAGTGGTCACTTCCATCGAGTGAAACTCTACTGATATATATATAGACCAAATCAAAATACAGAGTTTTCAAAGTACAAAAGAGCTCTCACAATACATAAGTCCTCACCATACATAAAGCTCTTAAGTACATTAAAACTCTCAAAATACAAAATAACCTCTCTATATGAAAACTCTCAAAATACAAAATGATCAGTCATGATCTTAATATAGACAATAAAAGGAGCATGTATGATCACTCCGATACTAATAGCCAAAACAACATACAAATCAAATATCCTTAACATCTCTTAAGATCAAGTAAAAGGTCCTGTAGCTGTATCATCCTCCTGTTTACATCCTGGAAAAGTTAAACCAATACTGGAATATATACCGGACTCCTCACTAGGGGTCTATCGAGCCCACTCTCTCAGCAGCTAAAAATCCAATGGATTCGGTGTGATGGTAAGTACATCTGAAGGGTCATCGCCTACCAAAACTATAAGTGGAAGTTCGGGGTCCACCTGATAGTACTTAAACTCATTAGCTGGGGGTATCTGTTGTAATGGCTCAACCTATATAACAGGAGTATCTAATAGTAATCCAAGTCCTTCAAATCTAAACCTCGGCTGAGGTACAAGAATATTAATGCCATGGGCATGACCATACCACGGCTCCCTGCTGGTCCCTACGTGAGCTATAGCTCTAGTCTGGTCCTGGGCAATAATGAAAAAGTGATTGACACGATGATCTACAACTAAGGCTATCCCATGTCCGACAATCCTACTATGTCCAAAGGATGGTGGTAGTGGAAGAGAATCAGCATCAACCAAAAAGATCAACTCCTGAGTATGGTCAGTACTCTCCTTGACTTTAGATAATAAACCATCTCCTCATCAGTAGGGAAACGACTAATGGAGGCAAATACCCAATATATCCTCCTATCAATCCAATAGGGACTCAGTTTTCGGTACCAAGCAGATAGTACCTCACTAACAGTATGAGGTCGGCCAATTAATGCCAAATCCTCGCAGGCAATCCTAAGTCGATGCCTATAGTCTCATAAGCTCTCCCGATCTCGGAGACGAAACAAGGCAAAGGCAGTCCGCAGCTCCAACTCAGTCCTCTAAATCAATAAGGCATAAAGTTACTTTTATAATTTCTTTATTGTAACTTTTAGTGTGTAAATTAAAGTTTAAATGCTTAACCCAGTTCTATCCCTCTTAATCTTCCCAGGTGAGTTATCCTACTATTTAAGGTCAAGTTTTATTTAACCTAATTCGAGTCATGCTCTGATACCACCTAACTGTCATGACCCGAGGGGGATAGTCGTGGCAGTCGCCGTATACTGTATGAAGGATTGTAGATTGAATTCCCTTACAATCGACAACCTTTTATACGATACACAAGGCTATAGCTACAACTAACAACCGAGAGTTGCATAAGTATAAGTAATATCATTTCATGATAACAATAATAAAATATAGAAACATATCACATAATTTATTTATATAAGAATTTACACATATAAAGTCTTTAGAACTTTTAACTCAAACTAGTATCAGTTTATCACATATTCAAATCTATAATCTAGATAGACAATCATGTGAACACTTCGAACATGTCCTGCTCCTACATCGACCCCTTGATGAACTACAAACCTCGGGCATGCAATGGCCCGACTCCACGAATAACTCTACCTGCAGAAGAAAACTACAAGGGTATAAACTAATTAGCTTAGTGAGATAATCCCCTCAACCATACAGCAATCAAGTTATAGAATAATTAAGTTCAATCAAATGAATGCATGTTAATCAGTATGCTAAACAAATACATGCAGGTAATAGGTATTGCATGTAACTCGGATTTAATGCCCTCTGAAGTCAGGGTTGGAGATATATCGGTACAGTCAAATCCGTGTATCATACTAAAACTTATTTCATAACGAAACTCCGCGTTTCGTATTTAAAATGTAATGGTATATCTATTATCAGTTTTATAAAAAATGAGTTCTATATATGATTATAAGTAGATTCACGCAGCCTTTACTCACCCTTAAACGGAGGCCACTGGACTTGATCCTTAGCCAGGCGGTTGGCGCTTTCAATGCTTAGTAATCCTGCGAGCTAGGGTAAGGTCATATTGTACATGAGCACCGTACGAAATCTATAACAATCAATAATCAACCCATGTATGGCCTCTCGCTATCTCCGTATAATATGACTGCCGGAATTAGTTATGTAGTGTATGATTATGCATATTTCAAGTTAACTTTTTCTAATCTAATAAAATTAAGTCTTATTATTCAGTGATCATTCAAAGTTATAAATAATCAATTCTTAGTGAATCTACTATGCAACAATTAATACATTATTGTAATGTAAAGTAAATTCACCATTAACAACCAATTATCATACACAAGCATAACCTAACCTCATACAATATTTCATTATTGATCATAACTTGTATTCACTAACTACAAACGCAAACAAGTATGGAATCATCCGGAAAACTCACTCAACCATAGTTGACTCAAGGTTCGTAATAATTTAGTAGCAGCTTAGGATTAATGTTAAGATCACTTGAGAATAATAAAAATTTGTAAGTTTGGGAATTTAAAGCTAAACTAGTATCGTAATTTGTAAGGTTTACTTCACCTAGTTATGCGAAATTGTTGATTCGAGCTTTTTATCAAATCGCGTATAAATTTTTTTATTTTAGCTCGGATCGTTATGAACTTATAGTTCATTTTGATCATTTTGATCATTTTTGAGCGTATTTTCTCGTAATGAGATCCATTTTGGATGTTGTGACTCGCACTTTGAATTGTGATATATATCACAAAATTTATTATTTTAATTTAAAAATTTATAAAATATTAATTTGAG
>JAMXBB010000009.1:58762002-58774096 GCA_024138015.1 Lumnitzera littorea
AGTAATTAGGGTAAAATAAGCTTAAAATAAGAAAATTATCACTTATATGATTTAAATAATTATTAAATTGTAAATCTACTAAGAAAAAGCTAAAATTAATATTTTATAAATTTTTAAATTAAAATAATAAATTTTGTGATATTTTTATATCGTAATCCAAACTACGAGTCATAACGTTTAAAATAGACCTCGCTATAAAAAAATATACTCGAGAACGATCAAAATGGACTATAAGTTCATAACGATTCAAGCTAAAATGAAAAAGTTATACTCGATTTTATAAAAAGCTCGAACCGATAATTTCACGTAACTAAGTGAAGTAAATAGTGCAAATTACGATACTAGTTTAGCTTTAAATTCTCAAACTTACAATTTTCTATAGTCCTTATTCTCAAGTGATCTCGACTTTGATCTTGAGCTACCTCGGACTATTCAACTCTTGAGTCGATCATAGATGGGTGAGTTTTTCCTAATGATCTCATGCTTGCTTGTGTTTGTCATCAGTGAATATAAATTATGATTCATAATTGAATATTGTATAGGGCTGGGTTATGCTTGTGTATGATAACTGTTTGTTAATAATGAATTTACTTTAAAGTATGTTAATGTATTGTTGTTGCATAGTAGATTTACTAGGAACTGATTGTTTGTGACCTTGTTGATTACTGAATAATAAGATCGAATTTTACTCGACTTGAAAGATCTAACTCAAAGCATGCATAATCATACACCACATAAATAATTCCAGCCATCACATTATACGGAGATAGCAATAGGCCATACATGGGTTGATTATTGCATTGATATAGATTTTGTATGGTGTAAACGTGCGATATGACCTTACTCTGGCCCGCGGGATCACTAGGCGTTGGAGGCGCCAACCACCTAGGTAAGGGTCGAGTCTAAAGGCCTCCGTTTAAAGGTGAGTAAGTGCTGCATGAACCTTCTCACAATCATATGTATAACTCGTTTTTGATAAACTGAAAATGGATATATTATTACATTTTAAATACAAAACGCGAAGTTTTGGTATGAGATAAGTTCTAGTATGATACCCGGATCTGACTGTCGAAGTATCTCCAACCCTAACTTCGAAGAGTGTTAAATCTGAGTTGCATGCAGTACCTAGTCACCTATATGTATTTGTTTGGCACACTAATTGACATGCATTCATTTGATTGAATTTAATTAATGTATAACCATATATGTACATAAGTATAAAGAGTATAAATAAGTGTATAATATACTTGTATACAATGTATAAGTAAAGTTAGAATAATTTAGTATACAGCATATAGTACACGTATAAAAGTACGTATATGATGTAAAATATATGTATAATTAAATAGTATACATGATATATGATAATATTAATTTAATAAATAAAGTAAGTTAATAACTATATATATGGGTACTGTAAATTAGGAAAAAGAATTAACAATTAAGTTAAGTAGAAAAATTAATTAAGTATAATAATAAGTATTCATATATATATGTATATCGTAAAATACAAGAAAATTAATAAAGTAAAATTTGAATTAAAAATTCTA
This sequence comes from Lumnitzera littorea, assembly GCA_024138015.1. Lineage (NCBI taxonomy): Eukaryota > Viridiplantae > Streptophyta > Magnoliopsida > Myrtales > Combretaceae > Lumnitzera > Lumnitzera littorea. The sequence continues at coordinate 58,763,553 of JAMXBB010000009.1, forward strand.
AAATCTTAAAAATGGGTAAAAATAAGTAGCTAAGGTAAAATAAGCTTAAAATAATACAATTACCAATTATATGATTTAACTAATTATTAAATCATAAATATACTAAAAAAAGCTAAAATTAATATTTTATAACTTTTAAATTAAAACAATAAATTTTGTGATATTTTTATATCACAATTCAATCTACGAGTCACAACGTCTAAAACGAACTTCGCTACGAAAAAATACACCCAAAAACCATTAAAATAGATTATAAGTTCATAACGATCCAAGCTAAAATGAAAAGTTATATACGATTCGATAAAAAGCTAGAATCGACAATTTCATTTAACTAAGTGAAGTAAACACTACAAATTACGATACTAGTTTAGCTTTAAATTCCCAAACTTACAATTTTCTATATTCCTTACTCTTTAGTGATCTTGACCTTGACCTTAAGTTACCATCGAATTATTATGACCTTTGAGTCGATTATGGCAAAGTAAGTTTTTCCTAATGATCCCATACTTATTTGTGTTTATAATTAGCGAATATAAATTATGCTTAATAATTAAATGTTGTATGGGATGGGTTATGCTTGTATATGATAATTGTTTGTTAATGGTGAATTTACTTTAAAGTATGATAATGTATTGATTATTACATAGTAGATTCGCTAGGAACTGATTGTTTGTGACCTTGTTGATCACTGAATAATAAGATCTAATTTTATTCAACTTGAAAAAGTTAACTTGAAATACGCATAATCATACACCGCATAACTAATTCCGACCATTACATTATACGGAGGTAGCGAGAGATCATACGTGGGTTAATTATTTGATTGTTATAGATTTCGTACGGTGCATACGTACGATATGACCATACCCTGACTCGTAGGATTATTAGGCATTGAAGGCGCCAATCGCTTGGCTAAGGATTGAGTCTAGAGGCCTCCGTTTAGGGGTGAGTGAGGGCTGCGTGAACCTACTCACAATCATATGTAGAACTCATTTTTGATAAAACTGAGAATAGATATACCATTACATTTTAAATACAAAATGCATAGTTTCGATATGAGATAAGTTCTAGTATGATACCGGATCTGACTGTGCCGATGTATCTCCAACCCTGTTTTTGGAGAGCATTAAATTTGAGTTGCATGCAATATCTAGTCACTCGCATGTATTTGTTTGGCATACTAATTGACATACATTCATTTGATTGAATTTAATTAATGTTTAACTTGATTGTTGTATGATTGAGGGGAATATCTCATTAAGCTAGTTAGCTTATACCCTTATAGTCTTCTTTTGCAGGGCAAGTTATTCGTTGAGTCGAGCCACCGCATGCCCAAGTTTAGTTGTCCATCAGGGGTTGATGTAGGAGCAAGATATGATTGGATTGTACTAGTGATAGTTTATTTAGATTATGAATCTTATTATGTAATGAAATGATGTCAGTTTGAGTTAAAAAGAATTATAGACTTCTTATATATAAATTTCTATATAAATAGATTGTGTTTTATATTTATGAGGTTATTTTTTTAGTAATTAATATATAAAATATTATTTAATAAGCTTAAAGGTTGGGTATCGAGTATCTTAGAACTTGTGTCTTGTATATCCAAGAATATAGGTTCCAAGGTTGGTATAAGTGTAATAATGTTATAATCATACCTTACTCCAAGAATATAGGTTTTAAAAACTAGTACCTAGAACCTACTTTATAATTCTCAATACCTAACCATAACTTATATGGTCAAGTAGGCTACGTATAGGTACTTTGTATAATAAGGTAACTGGCTTACCACTAGTAAAGTTCAATTTTGTATAAGTAGAAAGAAAATAAAACATTTGAAAACCTAAGACGTAATGGTGGTGTCTTACCTTTTAATATAATAGATAAGCTATGTATGTTATTTATCATAGTTTTCCATAATATATATACTAATTTTATTATGCAAAATATAGTCATTACTTTTTCCCTTTAGGGTTTTTGACTAGCTATTCATCCTTCATTATTTCTATTTTTTTAATTGATTACTTTTTGAAGGTAATTAGAGCATATGGTGTAGTTAGCCTAACTTTAGAAATGTGCTTTGCTTTCTAATTTCTATAAAGGTTGATTTCCATTTTCTTTCCTTTTGGGGAGGCATTGAAATAGGTTTGGATTTATTATCATTAAAGCAATAAGGTTATTTTAACAAGAACTTAGTTAGTACATAACGGCTTTACATTGCTTTAAAGTAACTTTTTTCAATTAGAATTGATGGAAGCACCTAACTTCTAATTCATAGCATCATATTATATAAACCATGCTTACTTATGAAAGGGAATTTTGCTAATTATAATTTCAGATGTGCTATGGATAGATGGTCTAAACGTAAGTGGTTTCATGCATAAAAAAATTGGGTAGGTTGAAACCAAGCTATGACTGGAAATAAGGATGGAAATAGTAAGGGTTTAAGTAAACTAGTGAGCAACTTAGTGGATATGATGTAGCATTTAAGCTCTCACAAACCTAATTTCCTACTTGATATGATGCACAAGTTGTAATCTAAGGTCACTCAATATGAACTTTCATCAAGTTTTGATAAAGCAGGGAGGATTAGGAAAATTCCAATCGATTGTAGCCTTCTTAGAACCATTGTGAAAAGTGTAGAAAAAAAAGGTTTGAACTTAGTGAAGCTTAGGAGCTTACACACAAGAATAATTGAAGAGGAATATTCAAAATACTAATAAAACGATGAATTTGGCTAGGTATACGTGATGCTTTTATAATAGCCTCCTTAGGGTTACAAGACAAAATAAGTAATGATTAAAATAGCAAATGTATAAAAGAAGAAAAATATACATCATAGAGGTGCCTAAAAAGGGCATATTGGAGAAATGACAAAAAGAATATCCTTTTTGATAACTGTTGGAGAGATGGCAGATCAAACTTGCTTAGATAGATCAGGCCATATACAAGGAGATTGGTAATAGGTTGGATAAGTGAGTGGTAACTTAAGTTGAACTGTTTAGGTTGGACTCTTAAGCCTAAGTTAAGGCGAAGAGTTGCATGAACAAAGAAAGTAATATGGCTTAATCAAATGTAGCAAAGATACCTCTTTGATAGTAGGTCGAATAGTGATGCTTCGCATGCCATGCTCCCTAAGCCTTGGGCTCAAGCGTATGTGATAGTTCATCAAGTTTGATCCCTATCGTCTCCTATAAGCTATAAAGGATTTAGGTTAAAAGCCATATAACTCTCTTATAAAATCTTGCCTTAGGCACATAAAGACTCATATCAACAATGTTAAAGGTGTCAGAGACTCCATAACTTCAAGTAAGTCCAATTGATATACATTATCATTGATTTTGTGGGGTACCTTAGATGGTCCCTTCTACTTAGGTTGATAGCATGCTCTTCCTCAAGTTAGGAAATCTTTCTTTGCTCATGTATAACCAAAGAAGATCACCTGGTTGAAATTCTCTAACTCTTCTTTTATGACCCCTCTCCTCTAACCTAGTAGTAGCTCAAGTAAGGTGCTTAGCCATCCTCTAGTGTATTTTCTATAAGTCTCTAGCTCAATCAATGGCAATGGAGTTGTCTTCATTTTAGGTAGGAAGGTTACATTGTCAAGTGTGAAGTCAAGATTGAACCCATACCCCACCTCGAATGGAGAGTGTAAACCTTATGAATTTTACATTTTAGATATAAAATCAAACTCAAGTACCAGTAGATATTCTCTAAGCCTAACAAAATTGAGAAAATAAAAACAAACAAAAGTTTTTAAATGAAATCTTAAAACATTAAACAAGTAATTTTAATAAAATGATCAATGCCCTAATAAACCAATTGAGCAAAACTTTAATTAACCTTAAGGCCCTACTTTATGCACCAACCCCATGTATACAAACACACATGGTATTGATTGCATTTAATGTGTCTAGATTAAAAAGTAATTAGAGCAAACTATGAAGATGTAATTGACCTTACAGTTGACATAAAACACCTTTTACTGAACATTTTGTAGAAATTTCCCCTTATATTTTTACCAATACATAAAATATCGAGAGGATTAGATGACAAATCTAAACAAATAATATTTCTTAATGAGAGGATTAGATGACAAATTTAAACAAATAATATTTCTTCTCTATAGCCTCTTGTATTTGGCCGAACTTTTGTCAAGGAAAGAGTTGAAATTTGAATTTCAACTTCCAACAAGACAAAGACCTCTCATATTACATCAGTTGCCCTCTATGATTAAGTTGTTCTTACCAACGCATACCTTGGAATGAGATATTGGATTATAACTAAATGGTAAACATGGAACATTGAACACCCCCATTTCTCATGCCCAAAAAACATATGACAAATGCCTCACTCAAACCTCTCATTTTAACTTTCAAAATCTAGGAATGAACATCCTAAAAACCTTACAACATGGCTAGTGGAAACTCCATTCAAACACACTTCATAATACTCTATTTCCTCAATTTTTCAACACTTTAACTTCTCTTACAACACTGCATTTTGTGCGTACAGTTACCCCTAAACATCTTCATTTTTTTCTCATTTTAACACTCCTTCTACTTCTTAAAATACTACCAAAACCAACCCCGACAAATTCTGTAGTTGTAGCACCCATTTTGTCTTCTTCTCCTTCATTCTTCCCCTATGAAAACATCCCCTAAACATGACGCCAAGGCTTCAACTTCTAGCTGCTTCTTGGTAACCATTTATGTCTTCAAACTAAGCCCAAAAACCACCACTAACCAATGTTGAACAACCACCAAAATGCCACCTATTGTAGCTTCTTTTTGCTTATTTTAAGACCCACATATTCCAAGCAATAAGAGGAGTGACATAAGGAGAAAAGAAGCTAAGAGTCTAAAGTCAAACCGAAGGAAAAAAGGAGAAATTGCAATCAAGAACCACTACTTTGTCGTAAAGTCTTCATCAACATTGTTTTTCTTTTACATTCCCTTTTTATATTTGAATTTCTCATGTAATCTTTAGCTTTATTTTGTCTTAAACTCTAGGGTAGGAAGTTATTTACATATACAAGAGTTTTCTTGTAAGAATCCTATGAAAGAGTTTGTAATGTATAAGATTAGAGAGTTACGTTATATACTTGTATAACGAACTTCATGTAAACTTAAGAACTTGCAAAAACAAGCTTGTATCCATGGAGAAAATGTAAGGAAATGCCACTTTACATAAAGGTTGCAAGGTGGACATAGCTTGTAGGAATTTATTCCTAAAGTTACTCCAGCATTCCTTATGATACATAGTCTTAAAAAAATACTAAGTGTTCATTAGATGGCCAGTATTGTCATTAAAACTTGGGTTGGTATTTGTACTCTACAAAAGAGCAAAAGTTAGGCTTTAAGGGTGTTAAGACTAATTCGGTGTAGCCACTCCAACGCCTAAGTTAGGTATGTATTTGAGTATAAAGGAAGTAAGTGAGTAACTAAGTTAGCAGAGTGCATAGAGAATTCTTATAGAGGTTAATCTCCCATATTTATGGACTTCTGTATATTAACTACATTGAAAGAGAGTTGAACTAACATGTGGCATTTCTTAGATTTAACCATGTGCAAATCATAGGGAGAAGTGGGTGGTTGAGCAGATATTGTCTAGATAATTATCGAATTGTTTGTGCCCCTATTTTGATATTTAAATATTTGAACTTAATGAGATAGGCATTAGTGATTCAGCCCTAGAAAGTGTTGGTTAAAAGAACTATTGTGAGCTATTGATGCTTCATCAAAAGGTTAGCAATGAAAATGACAATTTGGTAATGTGTGTCGATCAAGTGAAGGCCACAACAGGGTTCAGCCAACAGCATAATCATTGCATTCAATGTGACTCCTACTTTAAGGTGGGTGAACATTATACTAAGCACTTAGCTATAGGGATGAAAATCCACTATTAAAATTTTCCCTTGACTCCCATGGTCAATAACTTGAGTATGGGAGTAGTACTTGGGCAAATTTTTAGCATTAATCAAAGCAAGCAAGTAGTCTTACTTGTGCTATGCTTATAGCAATCAAATTGTTGAGCTATTCTCAAACACTTGACCAATTTTATTTACGTACATTTATACTAAACTAACTTCAAGGAAAACTAAAACTTCTAGTTCAATAGCCGCGAAACCCTCACTTTTCCACTCTCTTGAAACATGTGATAGCTATCTTTTCCATAATCATTTCCTCTATGCATTTAGTAACTATCAATGAGATGTTAACCGTTGGATTACTATACATCATACGTGTTTACAATTGAGGCTACCAGACATTAAATTGAATATCTATTCCCCAAAATTGCCATTTATTCACTCTATACACCTTGACTCACATGTTTTCTCTTCCTTCCATTTCTCATTCTTCGTATCTTCCTTTGTAAATTTTCCTTGTATCTAAATTTCCACCTTCGAGTTTCCAAACTCAACTTCTAAACTTACACATTAACTTCCATAATTTCATCACAAATGTAGGTATGGCCCAAACTAGTATAGTTTGTTCTCTTTCCTCTAAGGCTACTCTACCCCATTAGGCAATGGAGTTAGTATCAACCAATTGTAGCTCAACTTCAAGTTGTAGTAGTTCTATTGATACTTATGATAAGCTAGCTTGTATTGAAGCTCTTCTAATAAATGTATACCCTAATGTCGGTGAGGATGATAAGGCTATAGTTTATCTCTTTAATAACATATAGTACAATGTTGAAGCACCAAATGGAATTCAAAGTCATGTCGATAAGGAGATTAGGGTAAGGTACAAAGCTTTGTTTGTCAAGGCTTCATTAGTATTAGAATCATAGGAAACTAAGGAGAGATGAGAGGGTTAGTTTCCCAATTGAGGGGGAATTCCACATTTATCTTAAGTATTTTGAGTTTGGTTTATTCCTTCCTTTTTTGGACTTTTAAAAGGCCTTTTTCAATTATTTTCTTGTTTCGTTGAGCATGTTCTCATCGAACACATATAAGATCCTAGCTGTCTTTGAGATGATTTGTGAGGAGGTAGAGGTTAGGGTCATTGCTATTTAGTTATTTTTTTTTAAATTTATATGTCAATCTAATGGGTGGTAATATTCCATAGCTTAGTCTAGAAAGAAATTTTTGGATGGGTTGTGTTAACAATGAAATTTGGAAGAAGGTAAACTTAGTTTACTTAACAAATTCCAAGCCTACAAGAAAGAAGAAATTAGGCTATAGAGGGTACTGGCATGACTCTAGCATAGCCATTCGATGCTTAAGTAAGATTTCAATTGTGATATAAAGAGGATGAAAGGAAAGCTAAGTATTTGAGACTCAAGTTGCTAGAAGAAGCTTACTATAATATGTAGACCTCTATTTATAGAGGTTGGTTGGTAACTTCATTGTAGTTATTGCGTTTAGAATCCTTACAAGTGGAATTTTAATTATAGACCAGCCCCAAAATTCCTAGAACATGGCCTAATTGTTGGTAGGTTATGGGGGATTATTTATGTAGTGATCCTTAACCACTCATGCTTATGTTTGAATATGAACTCTCGAGGGTTAGACCAAATCTTTCCCAGCTCTTTTACTCCTTAGCCAACCTAATCAAGGCTACCTTAATCTTTTCTTCATGCGTATGGATCTAATCCAAACTTGTTTGTTTCTTAAACTGTTGATCCCTTAGTGGTTGTGAGGCTAACAAGGGAGGTTAAATTCTAAGCTTAGGAGGTTAAACAATAGCCCTTTTTAGGTCACTTGAAGGCCTCTAATACCATTACACAAAAACCCCTATCAATAAGATAGAGTCTAAAATTTACTATTGATATGATAAGTATATTCAATAAGGTCAAAGACAAGTCTTGATTTCTAGAATAAGGGGACAGAACCCATTTAGGTAAGGGATATTAAGCATCTACCTAATGATGAGCTGGTTGCCAAGAAGATCAAACAGTAGCTACATAAGTTTTTTTTTACTAGGATGTTGAGATAATTATTCATTGGTTTGAGAGGGGCAAACAAATCTTATCAAAAGATGAAGAAGGTACTACTTGATCTCCTCATTGTGTTGAGCTAAGTTGGTTGAGTCGATGCCGAGTTTCATAGGAGAATTATGTTCTCTAAGCTTTGGTTAGCATGATCATATAAGTATGTTTTATTTTGTACTTTGTTTCTAATCTCCTCTTTATTATAGATATGGGCACTGGAGAGGTCTGCTTAAAGAGGCTCTTGGCTTAGGCAAAGGTTAAGAAGCTAAGGCTTGATTTAAGAGTTATTAAGGCTGCAATAGTACAAGGAGCCCCTCTTAAGGATGCTAAGAAGAAGAAGGCACTACTGAGCAAGCCCATGCCCTCCCCTACTAAGAAGACTACCTAGCTAGCCCTTAAGAAGACTACTCATGCCCTACAAGTTGTGGTCTTAAGACAAAATCCTCTAGCCGAGCCCTTTACTTTGCCAACTATGATAGGGATCAAGAATTGATCATGTACTCCTAAGCCCAAGGCTTTCTTAAAAGGTTCATCGAGCTGTTAAAGGTGAGTTAAGCACTAAGCAATAATGTTTACCCTATATTAATCTATCAAGCTACTTTGCTCTCTATGCCATCCAAGAGACTCCCGAGGTGACCAGGCAACGTGTCAAGCCAACCCTTCTGTAATACACCAATCCAAGCACTAAATTTGGATACAGCCATTTCTACAATGCTAGGTTGAGCTTACAACTATCAGGAGTTGACCGTCCAAGGCCGATCCCAAGTGTAAGTCATCCTAAAGCTAACCCTTATCCAGTCCTAGTAATCAGAGTTGTCGAATTGCCAATGCCGACTAGACCTAATCAAAGCCCACCCTTGTAAGGTATGTAGCTTTATTGAGACCACAAAATGAGTAAAATTATGTGTACGTTGCCCTATCTGGAAACCCTAGAAAATCGATAGTCTAAACCCTAATTTAAGTTCGAGTGTCCTAAACTGTATAATGAGTCAACAAGGCTAATAACAATAAAATATTATGAAACTTAATAAATCGAATATAACATCGATAATAAAAACCCTAAAAATTGATCGAAACCTTAAATCACGTACTAAAACCCTAAATCTAATTTAAGCACAATTAACCGAAATTGAACCCGAATTTGATTGAAACCCTAAAACTATAACTTTAAGCCTATAAGATAATTAAATATCACTCAATAGTGATATAATTATAAATAGTGATATAATTATAGTCGATTGTAATTATTGACTAAATCGTGTTAGTTGCGTAATTGCGTAAAATTTTTAACGAAATCATTATAATAACTTATAAAAATTATAATTGTAACAAGTACCAGTTAAATTGATAAATTTTCAAAAAATTCTAAAATTAATTTATGATGATTATTTTTATGATTTTTAGATTTAGAAAAATTACATATATTTATTTTTAATTTCTATTTTCTTCCTTTTTCTTTCTTTCTTTTTCTCTTTTCTTTCTTTTTCTCCTTATTCCTTTGCTGCCACGTCTCAAAAATCAAAAGAAAACAGAAAATTCAATAGCCTATGTGATGAAATAATCAAGAGGAAAAGATAAGGAATTTGATTACTTTGTCCCATCAAATTTAATGCAACACTTATCTTATCAATTGATCTTTAATTATCTTAATATTTTTTTTAAAACTACTTAAGTTCATGTTTGGAAAAGTAGGAACAAAATAGAAACAAAAAAAGAAAAACAAAAAAATCTGGAAGTTAAAAACATAAGAAAGAAAACCAAGAAGAAAGATTAAGAAGAAGAAGGAGGGGGAAAAGAAGAAGAAAATCAAATATATTTAGATAAGTATAATTATTTTGGTTGTACATATGTATACTATATGGTATGTACATGTATATACTAAGTATTTTTGTGGTATTTTACTAAATAATTCATTACATATATATGTACATATACATGAGTAGATAACTTAAGATATATATATATATATATATATATACTATTAGGTAAAATATACGGTATATGAGTATACATATGTGTATAAATAAGAATACATGAATATATGTATGTGTACATAAGAATATGTCAAGTAAGTATTTATTATTTTCACAAAATAAATGTAGATATATACATATATGTGTACACGTGAGAATGGTTAATTATGTATATATGTATACAATCTTTATTTTCATATATATATATATATATATATATATAAGGATAAGTATTCGTATATTATATACATGTATTTTGTATTTATATATTCATATATACATATAAGCTATATTTTATATACATATATGTATACATAGACATATGGCGTAAATATATGTATAACATATAACATATTATAACATACAGTATATAAAATATACCGTATATTAAGTAGTATATATGATACAATAATATTGCTAAATAAAATAAATTCATAAATTTGTAGGAAGTAGGTATATATATATATATATATATTACCATAAATTAGGAATTTCTATTTAAGTAAACTATAAAAATTAATCAAATATAGTAATAAGAATATATTTATATGTATATCGTAAAATACAAATGAATAATAAAAAAACAATAAATAATAAAAATAATAGTAATAATAATAATAATAATAAGTTTAA
>JAMXBB010000009.1:58787016-58812018 GCA_024138015.1 Lumnitzera littorea
TATTATATACATGTATTTTGTATTTATATATTCATATATACATATAAGCTATATTTTATATACATATATGTATACATAGACATATGGCGTAAATATATGTATAACATATAGTATATAAAGTATACCGTATACTAAGTAGTATATATGATACAATAATATTGCTAAATAAAATTAATTCATAAATATGTAAGAAGTAGGTATATATATATATTACCGTAAATTAGGAATTTCTAATTAAGTAAATTATAAAAATTAATCAAATATAGTAATAAGAATATATATATATATGTATGTATATCGTAAAATACAAATGAATAATAATAAAAATAACAGTAATAATAATAATAATAATAATAATTGTAATAAGTCTAAAATCTCAAAAATAGAAAAAAATGAGTAACTAAGGTAAAATGCTTAAAATAATAAAATTATCAATTATATGATTTAAATAATTATTAAATCATAAATATATTAAGAAAAAGCTAAAATTGATATTTTATAACTTTTTAAATTAGAATAATAAATTTTGTGATATTTTTATATCACAGTTCAAACTATGAGTCACAACATCCAAAACAGATCTCGTTGCAAGAAAATACGCTCGAAAACGATCAAAATGAACTATAAGTTCATAATGATTTGAGCTAAAACGAAAAAATTATACGCGATTTGATAAAAAGCTTAAATTGACAATTTCTCATAATTAGGTGAAGTAAACCTTATAAATTACAATACTAGTTTAGCTTTAAATTCCCAAACTTGCAAATTTTTATTATTCTTACGCGATTTCATAAAAAGCTTGAATTGACAATTTCACATAATTAGGTGAAGTAAACCTTATAAATTACGATACTAGTTTAGCTTTAAATTCCCAAACTTACAAATTTTTATTATTCTTAGATGATCTTGACCTTGACCCTAAGCTACCATTAGATTATTACGACCTTTAAATCGATCATGGCCGAGTGAGTTTTCTTGATGATTCCATATTTGTTTGTGTTTATAATTAGTGAATATAAATGATGATTAATAATTGAATGTTGTATGGAGTTGGGTTATACTTATGTATGATAATTGCTTGTTAACGATGAATTTACTTTAAAGTACGATAACGTATTGATTATTGCATAATAGATTCGTTAGGACTTGATTGTTTGTGGCCTTATTGATTATTGAATAATAAGATCTAATTTTACTCGACTAGAAAAAGTTAACCTAGAACACGCATAATAATACACTGCATAATTAATTCCAGCAATCACATTACATAGAGGTAATGAGAGGCCATACGTGGATTGATTATTGATTGTTATAGATTTTGTACGGTGCATTTGTGCAATATGACTTTACCTTGGCCCATGGGATTACTAAGCATTGGAGGCGCCAACCGCTTAGCTAAGGGTCGATTTCAAAGGCCTCTGTTTAGGAGTAAGTGAGGGCTACGTGAATCTACTCACAATCATATGTAGAACTCATTTTGATAAAACTGATAATGGATATACCATTACATTTTAAAAACAAAACGCGGAGTTTCATTATGAGATAAGTTCTAGTATGATACTTGGATTTGACTATACCGATGTATCTCTAACCCTAACTTTGGAGGGCGTTAAATCTGAGTTGCATGCAGTACTTAGTCACCTGCATGTATTTGTTTGGCCTACTGGTTGACATGCATTCATTTGATTGAACTTATTTGTTGTATAACTTGATTGTTGTATGGTTGAGAGGATTATCTCATTAAGCTAGTTAACTTATACCCTTGTAGTCTCCTTTCGTACGTTGAGTTATTCGTAGAGTCGAGCCATCGCATGCCTGAGGTTATTGGTTCATCAGGGGGTCGATGTGAGAGCAGGACGTGTTTGGAGTGTTCACATGACTGTTTATTTAGATTATAGATCTAAATATGTGATAAACTAATATTAGTTTGAGTTAAAAGTTCTAAAGACTTTATATTTGTAAATTCTTATATAAATAGATTATGTATTATATTTCTATATTTTATTATTGTTATCATAAAATGATATTACTTATGATTGCATAACTCTTGATTGTTAGTTGAAGCAATAGCCTTGTGTATTGTATAAAAGGTCGTCGATTGTAAGGGAATTCAATCTACAATCCTTTATACGATATACGGCGACTGCCATGACAAACCCCCTCGGGTGGTGACACTTTCTAACATCCATATTGTCATTTTTGGCAGTGGATATTCTCTTTGCATGATTACATTATTACCCTTATAAATTATTCCCCCTTTTTTTTTCTTAACTAGTAGAAATCCTTTTTTGGTAATTTCCTGTATCTTAAGACATACCCTAATTGGGTACTATAAATACTTGCAAATTGTAATAGCCGAATGATTATTATACAAAGAATACATTGAACTTTTACTCCCTCTTGAGTTAAGTGTCCTTTCTCTTGAACTACTCTTATCTAGCTCATTTGAGCATAGATTAGTGGCAAGTGACCTCTAACTATACTTGTGCATTATATCAAGTGTAACTTGAGCTCGTGTGAGGCATTAGTACATTATATCCATCATCAATGCACGGGAACTATAAACCCCTAAAATTTTCCGACCTAACATTTGAAGTAAACTCAAGTGTGTTAGACAATCTTAAGAGTCGATAAGGCTAGTTAAGACATAAAACCCTAAGATAATGATCGAAGATTCAATCATGTATAAAGCTTTTAGACCCTAAATGTATGTAAATACTAGAGTTTGCACCCAAAAGTAATAAAAACCTTAGAATGATAATTCAAGTATATAAACTTACCAATTCGTTATAATTTCATGATAAAACCTTAACCGAATATCAATGCTTAATAATATGCTAAATCATATAAAATCATTAATCAATGATCAAAGATAACTTCCAATTGTTCATAAATGTATACAATACTAAATTAATTTATTAGAAACTATTATATTGCATTATAAATCATATTAATCTTATACTTATGTAACTAAATTAGTATTATATATAATTATTTGTTTAATTAATATTTATACTACATATAGTCAATGTTAGTATTATAAATTGTGCTTTTCATGATAGTTATAATAAGTATCATGCTAAATATTATATATAGGATATAAATATTTAGAGAAAGATTCTAAAAATTATTTTTACTAATTATTTCATCAAATCCCATGTTTCTCTTCATTTCCTTAATTTTTCCTCTAATTATGTTCAATTCTATTATTATGTACGCTAATTACATTTAAGTTAAGAAAGTTGACTAAGTCAAATGTTAACTAAGTCAAAATATTGACTAAAGTCAACATATGTCATTTTCAACCTGAGATTCTCTATTTTTTTTCCATGGATTTCTTCTCATTTTACACGTCTTTTTCTTTCTTTTCTTTCCCCTTGCAGTCCCATTTTGGAAGCGACTAGACCCTACTCTAAACTTCATTTAAAAACACACTTAGAGCAAAAACAAAACCCCTTTTTCTTCCTTCTTCCCAACTAAAACCTTCCCTTCTCTCTTGTCCTTCTTCTAGTTCTTATTTTCCCTCTTTACTTCTTCCATTAACAACTTCCAATTACCACTTCATATACATAAACTCCTCTTTCATATTACAAGAAGAAAAAGTTATAATTTCATTACATCTCTTTATTTAACATTTGATTAATTGTTCATATGATAGTAATATTAGAATCCTTATGTAACATGTATATATGTGTTAGTACAAATAGGAATCTTTATACCCATACATATAAGTGTAGAAATACTTATGTATATATGGCATATGGATGCACATGAAGTGTGCATATACAACTTTAGAAGAATACATAGTATAAACATACATGTACATGGACAAAATCAAGAGAACATAAGTATATGTAGGGAAGACATACATGAGGACTCTAGTAAAAACATAAAGTATAAATACATGTACATATGTTTGGGTATTCTTATACATGGGTATTCTTTATGTACATAATAAAAAATAATGAAAATACTAAGTATGTATACATATAGTATGCTAACCAACCTTATAAACATGCAAATATGTGAATTATATGAAGATTTCCTAAAGGTATACTAGGGACATATGAAAATGCGTATAAATATACGTATACAACTGTATGTATATATAGGTATATGTACAAGTATATTAGAAGTATACATACACATAACATATGTATAAGGTGTATAAATACATAAGTATAAAGTAAGTACATATGTAAATTATAACATAACCATCTAATATAATATAACATAATATAATATAATAAAGTAATAATATATAATGTATATGTGTACATATATGGGCCGAAACCCTAATAGACCCCTAATACATATATCAACTTATATTAACCTTAATTAAGTACACATAATAGTAATAACAATACTAATAAGAACCTAAGTAGAATTAATTAAATAAATACTTAGAATCATTAGTTAACTTAGTTACTTATTATTGTCTTTATCTCATAATGATCAGGTGATTCTGATGAGGGTTTGGATCTTCCAATGGATTATTATGATTAGTACAAGATGTCATGGCCGAGTGAGTAATTACCCAATGATTCCATGCTTGTGTGTGCTTGCAGTTAGTGAAATTAAATGACTTTGTCAATTGAATATTGTGTGGGGTCGGGAAATGCTTGTAAGTGTTATTGTTTGTTGAACTGTGAATTTACCTTAAATATTGATAATGAATTGTTTGTTGCATAATAGTATTGATAATGATTGTATTGTTTGTTCTATTGTTTGATCATACCATAATCAAACTTAACTATACTCGACTGATGAAAAGAAATTGGAACATGCATTGATACGCATCGCATATACATTAATTCCGGGTGTCACATTATACAGAGGTAAGGAGAGGCCATACAGGGGTTGTTATTTACAAATATAATGGTTTAGTAAGGTACATATGTATAATATAACCTTAGGGTTCGTAGGAATACTAAGCACCAACCGTCTGGCTAAAAGTTGAGTCCAGAGACCTCCGTTTAAGGATAAGTGTGAACTGTGGGGGCTTACTTACGATTATACTTAGAACTTGGTTTTTAATTGAAATAAACCAAATAATTTATTTAAATATGAAACATAGAGTTTCGTAGAAAAATGAGTTCTAGTATAATACCTAGATCTGATTAGTGCCATATATACTCTAACCCTAACTTTGGAGTGCATTAAATCTGAGTTGTATACAATAGCTTATTAATTGTATGTATTGTTTTGGCATACTAATTGCTTATTCATTCATATGCTTATACTTAATATGTTTATAACTTACTTGTTGGTGTAATTAAGGGTTTACTCACTAAGCGTTAGCTTACACCCTCTTAAGCTTTTGATGCAAGATTATCTTTTTATTAACGCTAGCTGTTGGATGCTAGAGGTTAGTAGGGGACTTTGGGGCAAGAGTGGGGCATTCCAAGCATCGAGAAGACTTAATCAAGTAGACTTTTATATGTGTACTTTTCATCTTAACTGTATTGTAGATCTAGATGTACTAGATTTTGTTTAATATAACCTTTATAGCTTAAATATCATGTAAATATGAGTATGTGATGATATCATTTTGATTTGTATATTCTTGGAGAGCTAGTGGTTGTAGAAGCCTTGTATATTGTATGAAGGGTCCATGATTAGAAGGGTAACCAATCTGTTGTCCTTCATGCTTTATACGACGTCTGACATTACTAAACCTAAGTCATTATAGGAACCCCTACTCAACCTTCAACCATCATTTACTCTTCAAGCCATCTTGCAACTTAGACCCGTGTGTCCATGATTGGAAGGGTCCATATGTTCATCTAAGGAATCCATATTATCTTGGTATCAAAGCTTAGCTACGTTCGAAGTTGGATTCTGCTACTGTGTTCTTTGAGTGGTTTCTTACCGCTCTTGTATGATAACGGTTCTACTGTTAATCTTAGAGTTGAGTAGTAGAGAAGTGTTCTGTACTCTGTTTTCCTCTCTTTTCAATATACAAAACAGAGTGTGGTTGACCATTCGTTTATTGTGTAATTGTTGTGGTGATTGGAGTATCAATTATTGATCTTCAAGGGGTATTATTAAACATCAAGTTTTATGAAGTAACCATCAATGTCAAACTCAAATGCTTAAGGAACTTTGGGAAACCAAGGAAGTGGTACTCGACATGGCCAAGGGTAGGAAGGAAGCTTCACATCTTAATTAGTGGATGACAACTTGGATAGGCTTATCGACTTGGTAGCTAGTCTGGTGACTATTATCTAAGAAGACAAGCAGCAAGCTAGAAATAGGCCTACTACAGAACGTAAGTAGTAAGGGTGAGGCAATGGTCAGTTTGGCTGAGTTAATGCTTTAGCTCAACCACCCTGAGTTGAAAGAGTTGGTAAGGATGCTAGATGAAGGCTAGCGCTTGAAAAGATTGAGGAAGAAGCGAAAGGAGATGACGACACAGAGGAGTACTACGAAGCTGAAGAAAGAAATGTACAACCCCTTAGAGTCGAAGGATTGAGGATGTATATTCCAAGTTTCTCTAGAAGTAGTGATGTTAAGGACTACTTGGATTGGGTAGATAAGATTGAAAAGTAGTTTGAATGCCACAAAATACTCAATAATGCAAAGGCTATACTTGTTGTGTTAGAGTTCACTGGTTATGTGGCCTTGTGGTGGAAAAACTTGCAAGCCACCTGAAGAAGGGAAGGAGAATGAGAGATTAGTAGTTAGGATGAAATGAAGAGGGTTATGTGGAGAAGGTTTATGCTGAGCTATTATTTATAGGATGCCTTCAAAAGACTACAAGAGCTAAGATAAGGAGGGCTGAGTGTAGACACTTATGTTAAGAAATTCTAAACGTTAATGACCCGATGTGAAGTCATAAAGCTAGAGGATTGAATTGTATCTCGATTCATTAGTGGATTAAAGTATGATATTAGGGATGTCTTGAAAACCTTGTTGGAACATTTGATGATGCAATTTGAGCTACCCAGTAGATAGAAAGGCATCAAAAAGGAAAGTTATGATTGCTAGTTAGCAGCCCAGGCAGTAGTCGAGCTATTCTGAGTAGACCAATACAAATGGAACTACGTAAGGTTGCTAAGACCTGACCCATTCTGATTACCTAAGTCGAGGAGAAGGAACCCCCAAGGAAGTTTGAAAAGGGCTAAAGTTTAAGGAAGAAGATGAGTGAGATCAAGTGTTTCAAATACTAAGAATTTGGACACATAGCCACTTAGTGTTTGAATAGGCGAATAATGGTGATCTGAGGCAAGGTGCTGACTGTTGAGGTCAACAGTATTAATGAAGAAGTAGAGGAGCCGAAAGAGGACGGATAGAACAAACTATCTAAGGAAGAAGTTATCTATAATGAGAAAGGTAACTTTTTGTCGACTACTCTAGTGTTGAGGGGCACAGTGAGCATCAACCCCATACTTAGAGATGCATAAAGGGAAAATCTCTTTCATATTAGATGCAAGATCAATGAGTCATTATGTGCTCTGATAGTTGATAGTAGGAGCTAAATCAATGCAACCTTTGCATTTATGGTCTAGCAGTTGAAATTGCTAACCATGCCTTACCCAAGATCTTACAAGCTTCATTGGTTTAGTGATAAGGGAACCTTACAAGTGAATAAATAGGTGTTCGTGTTGATCTACATTGGCAAATATCGAGATGAAGTGCTACCCATGAGTACGTCCTACATTCTACTTAGACTACCATGGATGTTTGATTGAGTAGTTATGTATGACAGAAGGAGGAATACATGTTTTGTAGAGCATGAAGGTAAGAGGATGAAATTGAGTCTTATGACTGCTAAGTAGGTAAAGGTTATGCAATCCCAACTTAGCCGAACCTTGAAGAAAGAGGCTTTAGTAATGACCTGAGCCGAATTGAAAAGAGAAATGGAGCTCAAAGGACCAACCTATATGATGGTCCGAAGGTTATTGGAGATGAGGTTCGAGGAGAGGGAGCAACCTACCGATGTAAAAACCTTACTAAAGGAATTTACCAACTTGTTTCCAGAAGAGCTGTCGAAAGGTTTGCTCCCAATTCGAGATGCTGAGCATGCGATTGACTTATAACCTAGAGTTACACTACTAAACAAGCCTACCTATAAGCTGAATCTCGAATAGGTCATCGAACTATAGAAGCAAGTAGATGAGGTAATGAAGAAGGGGTATGTGTGTAGGTCCCTTAGCCCCTACATCATGTTAACCTTGTTAGTATCGAAGAAAGATGGTTATTGGAGGATATGTGTAGATAGCCGAGCGAGTAGTCAAATTACCATCAAGTATAAGTACCCCATTCCCTGACTCAACGACATGTTAAATGAATTAAGCGAAGCAAGAGTATTCTCCAAGATTGACCTTAAATCTAGATACTATCAAATTCGAATGCATAAGGGCGATGAGTAGAAGATCGCATTCAAGACACGACATGGTTTATATGAATGGCTTATAATGCCATTTGGACTGTCCAATGCACCAAGCACATTTATGCATCTGATGGATCATGTGCTCTAAGAATTATTAGGAAGGTTTGTCGTAGTTTATTTTGATGACATTCTAGTATATAGCCTCAACCTGGAGATTTACTAGGAGCATCTCCGAAGAGTCTTTGTAAAACTTCGAGCTAAACAGCTTTATGCCAATCTGAAGAAGTGTAACTTTTGCCAATCCTAGGTGATCTTCTTGGGGTTTGTTGTGAGTGGAGGTGGCATCCAAGTCAATGATGAGAAAGTAAGAGTGATCATATAATGGCTTGAGTCAACCTATTTTACGGATGTGAGAAGTTTCCATAGCCTGGCATCATTCTATCATAGGTTTATAAAGAATTTTAGTGCGATTACGATCCTACTCACTGAACTCTTAAAGAAGAATGTTGAATTCGAATGAGGAGAGAAGGAGCAGAGGAGTTTTGTGGAAGTAAAGGATATGTTGATTGCAGCCCCTGTCTTGGCTCTGCTGAGCTTTGACAAAGTGTTTAAAGTATAGTGTGATGCATCTGGATTAAGCATAAGTGTTGTGCTGATGAAAGAAGGCCAACTTATTGCTTACTTCAGTGAGAAACTTCAAGGAGCTACACTTAAATATTCTATCTATGACAAGGAGTTTTACTCCTTAATCTAACCCTTAACGGTATGGCAACACTATCTACTATCTAAAGAATTTGTAATCTATACCGATCATGAATCCTTGAGGTATCAAAAGAGCTAACCCAAGTTATCTCGGAGGTAAGCTAAATGGGTCGAGTTCATGGAGGATTTTTCTTATGTCATAAAATATAAGAATGGAACGAATAATGTAGTAGCCGACGCCCTATCAAGACAACATATCCTCCTAACCGAGCTGCAAACAAGACTACTTGGTTTTTCAATGATAAAGAATATTTATGCTAAAGATCCACGTTTTAGTCTTATCTATACCTGGTGTGAGAAAGGACAAACACTAGATGATTATTACAAGGAGGACAGATACTTATTCAGGAAAAGGATGCTATGTATCCCAACCTGTTCCATGAGAGAATTACTCATGCACGAGGTGCATGGAGGAGGATTGACTAGACACTTTGGCCAACACCGAACCCATGAAGTATAATTTACGAGATTCTTTTTGGCTGAGAATGATGAGAGACATATAGTGCGAGTTGGAGAAGTGTATGACTTGCCAAAAGGCAAAGAGCTAAGCTGAGCAAGGACATTATCTACCCTTACCCGCCCTAACCAAACCATGGTCTAAGCTAAGTATAGACTTACATTAGGATTGCCAAGGTCGTCCTGAGGGAAGGACTCCATTGTGGTGGTTGTAGATCGATTTAGCAAGATAGCACATTTCATGCCCCATTACAAAACCAATGACGCTTCAGCTATCTCTTTTCTTTTCTTATACGAAGTAATCAAACTTTACAGAGTTCCCAAAACCATTTTTTTGGATCAAGACCTAAAGTTCATGAGCCACTTCTAAAGGATGTTATGGAGGTGAATAGGAACTAAGTTATTATACAACGTATCCTACCATCTACAAACTAAAGTTGTCAATAGAATTATGAGAACTTTGTTATAGGTTGTTATCGGATGAAACATGACCAATTGGGATATGTGTCTGCCAATCATTAAGTTCACCTACAATAGGATCACCCATAGTGCAATAAGCATGTGCCCATTCGATGCCTATGGGTTTAACCTCGAGCTCCCGATAGACTAAGCACCCCAACCCAAGCTTAATGATGACCAACTAGTTGTTAAAAGAGTTGAGGCCATCAAAGCCATACACCAGAAGGTTATAGAGCAATTGAGTCGAGCTAATACTAAGCTTGAGAAGCAAAGTCAAGGACAGAGGAAGAGAAAATTTCAACTAGGTGATTTGGTTTAGATACATCTCAACAAGGAACGATTTCTAAACTTGAGAAAGACCAA
The DNA here is from genome assembly GCA_024138015.1 of Lumnitzera littorea. NCBI lineage: Eukaryota > Viridiplantae > Streptophyta > Magnoliopsida > Myrtales > Combretaceae > Lumnitzera > Lumnitzera littorea. The sequence goes on from JAMXBB010000009.1 coordinate 58,797,392, forward strand.
GTTGTCTCCTAAAGATGACGAACCTTTCAAAGTGCTTCAAAAGATCAATCCTAATGCTTATAGGATTGAATTACCTAAAGGATATAGAGTCTTATACTCCTTCAACATTGCCAATCTCCAACCTTATACTCGCAATGATGAGCAACCTAGAGCTGAACTAGATTTGATCCCAATTCTCAAATAACTAGGAGGGGATGATAGGGATCAAGGACCAATCACGCGCTCCTAAGCTCAAGGGCTTTCTTAGATGGTTCATTGAGTTACCCTAGGTAAGTTAAGCACCAAGGAGCAATGTTTACCTTAGTTCAATCTACCAAGCTATTTTGCTCTTTACACCATCCAAGAGACTACTATGGTGATTAACCGACATGTCGAGCTGACCTTTCGGTAACATACTAGTCTAAGCACTAAATCTAGATACAATCATCTCTACAGTGCCAAGGCTGAGCTAAAAACTATCAGGAGTTAACCATTTGAGGCCGATCTCGAGTGTGAGTCATCCCTAAGCCAACCATTGTCCAGTCCCAACAATCAGAGCTACCAAACTACTGACGTCGACCAAACCCATTCAAGGCCTACCCTTATAAGGCACGTAGTGTTATTGGGACCATAGAATGAGCAGAATTATGCATACTGCCCTTTCTGACATCTATACTGTAGTGGATATTCTCTTTGCACCATTACATTGTTACCCTTGTAAATTATTCCCCCCTTTTTTCCTAGATAGTAGAAATCCTTTTTTTTTTTTTTTTTTGTAATTTCCTTTAACCTAAGAGTTGCTCTAATTGGGTACTATAAATACTTGTAAATTGTAATAGCCGAATGATCATCATATAGAGAATACACTAAACTTTTATTCCCTCTTAAGCTAAGTTTCCTTACTATTGAGTTACTCATATCTAGCCCATTCGAGCATGGACTACTAGTAAGTGACCTTCAACCATACTTATGCATCATATCAAGTGTGACTTGAGCTCGTATGAGGCTTTGGTGCGTTATATCCATCGTCGGTGCATGGAAACCCTTGCTTAACCTTCAACTATCATTTACTCTTCAAGCCATCTCACAGATCGAACCCATCCTTTTGGTTATGCGTGATATTGGGTCCGTGTGTTCATTTATGAAATTTGTATCAAGCTATGACCTCTCTAAGAGGTTATAAAAGAAATGGCAAGGTATATGAGGAATCATAATGTACCTTAGAGCTCAGTTATCATAAGGTCTTAACATGGGGGGGGGGGGGGGGGAATGACTCCTTCGAGATATCGAAGAAAGTGCAAAATAGTTGGTCGGAAGTTCTAATAGTTTCATGAAGTTGCTCTTTGGGTATGACACACCAAGGAATACTACATGATTTAACTCTCACTTGATATTATACACAAGTAAAAGTTAAGGTTCATTTATCACTAACCTCGAGCTACTAACAAGATTAGATAATAGTGTAAGCAATGTACTCGAAGAGGGTTTATAAAGGATTAGGTGATTTCGACCACAAAGGATAAGGGCTATTTATATTAAGCTCTTAGGGTTATAAAGAAATGCGGGAAATTACAAAAAGGGTAATACATGATAAAGAAACCTAGTATAATGCTAAAAAGGGTGAGTATGAAAAAGGGAAAAAAGAGAATATAATATAAATGTCAAAAAAGTCATGATAGGTGGTGTGTTGCTATTGAGTCTGTATTGGTAGTAATAGGTACTAGAGCGAAGCTGTTTAGATGTAGGAATATGTTATCAGACAAGGATTTGGAGGTCAAAATTAGGGACCTTAGCACTAGGTAGGTAAGCTGTGTTAGGAAAGATTAGGAGCTCAACATTTGCATTGGCAATAGAGCAAAATAGGGTGCATTTGAGTTGGCAATGTAAAGAGTTTAGCAATGGGCTTTCTTAATATTGGAGCTCATCCCAATTGAGCTGAGAAGATTGTATCCTTCTTATAAGACCTTGCAAACCCCCAAGCCAAGCTCAAGTGTAGGCTCTTGAGGTTAGTGGTCCATTAGCTTCCTGGGGTTGTTATAGATTTGCCTTCAAATTTGGTTCGGTCTCCTCCTCAAGTACATATGGCACCAGGTTGGTGACACTCCATATTCATCTAGCAGCTCCAGCTTGTAAGCATTATCATTGATTTATCGAAGGACTCGAAATTGGCTATATGATCTAAATGATAATTTGTCGATCCTCTTGGTAAGGAACCTCTCTTTATTAAGATGGATCTAAACTAAATCTTCAAGGTTGAGTGCAATGCGTCTCTAACCTCTATTGCCTTGCTCTTACTATTGGCCTACTATCTTGGCTTGTTGTTCAGTGACCTTCTTGTGTAAACTCTAGAACTCTTCGATTCATTGCAATCCAAATTGGCTTTCTTCGTAGGAGTTCAAGCTAGTGATCTTGTCTTAGGGAAAATATGGGTTGACCTCATAGAAGACCTCTAAAGGTGATTTTTCCATCGAGCTATAGGAAAAGTGATTGTAAGAAAATTTGACAATAGGTAAACATAGATCCCAACTGCATAAATTCTTCCCAACAGTATCTTTAAGCAAATTTCCAACTATTTTGCTCATAACTTCAATCTAGCCATCTATTTGAGGATGAAAGGAAGCATTGAACATCAGCTTAGTACCAAGCTTTTACCATAAGGTTCACTAAAAGAAACTAGCAAACTTTGTATCTTAATCTAACACAATGCTTCTAAGAACTCTGTGTAGCCATATGATCTCCTGTAAAAAAGATGTTAGCAACATATAAAGCATCATTAGCCTTATGGTAGGGAATGGAGTATCTCATTTTGCTAAAACGATTGACTATCATTATGATAGAGTCATGTTTCTAAGCTTTTTAAGGTAGTTTAAGCATGAAATCCATGCTTAGGTCAGTCTAAGGTTGCTCAATTATAGGTAAATGAGTGTACTCCCTATATGGTTCTATCCAACCTTTTGTACACTGACATACCTCATACCTTTCAAGAACCTTATGAATATCCTTTATCATCTTAAGCTAATAGAAATGCTCTTTTGACAGTTTAAGTGTCCTCTTTTTCCTAAAATGTCCACCTAAGCCTCCAGCATGAGCTTCCTAAACTAGTATTTCTTTGGTCAAGTTGTTCAGCACACATATACATCCACTCTTTGTTAGAAACCCTTGGTTTAGATAGAACCCATCCATGATACCTCCATACTTGCACTTGACCACTATGGATCCAAATTAGGCATCCTGCGATCAAGAAGGGATCCAAATCTTAGTACTAATGCTTATAAGGTTGTAACAAGTACATGCCAACATGATAAGGCATTAGCCACATTGTTAGAACTCCCTTTTCTTGTACTTGATTACATAGCAGAAAGTTTCTAAAAACTCTACCGACTTGGCATGACGTCAAGAGAGCTTCTATTGACCTTATAAGTTCTTAAGGGGCTCATGATCTGAGTAAACAACAAATTCTCAAAACAATAGGTAGTGCTACCAGTTCTAAAGAGCATAGTTCAAAGAAGTGCCATTGAGCTTCTCGCTAAGGTATGTGACATGTCAGCACTCTTGCATGATGACTGCACTAATGCTAACTCCTAAGGTATCATACTCCAATTCAAAGACATTGTCAAAATCTAGCAATGCAAGCACAGATGTTAAAGGTGCAGCTACGGAGCTAAAGTTTTAGATAAACTACTAAAAAGATGAAGCTAGACCATGGAAGCTTCTCACATTTGTAGCATAGGTTAGCGTAGGCCAATCAAGTATAACTCAAAATTTTTCATCGTCAACTTGGATACCTCCATCAAACAAAACATATCCAAGGAACATAACCTCACTTCGATAGAATATACATTTCTTTAAGTTACCAAACAAGCGTTCAGTCAAAGGATATTGAACACAACTCTTAATCATTCAACATAAGGCAAGAGGTCAACACTATATACCAAGATGTCATTGAAATATACCATAATGCACTTACTAATTAATGACCTCAAGACATGATTCATGAGTCGCATAAAAGTGCTCGATGCATTAGTAAGTCCTAAGGGCATTTACTAACCACTTAAAAAGACCATCATTCATTTTGAAAGTTGTCTTCAACTTGTTCCCTAATCTCATCCTAATTTGGTGGTAACTACTCTTCAAATCTACTTTTGAAAAGATTCGTGCACAAGGTAGTTCATCCAACATGTCATCCAATTAAGGTATTGGATACCTGTATTTTATGGTGATCTTATTGATAGCTCAGTTGTCAATGCACATCCATTAAGAGCCATCTTTCTTTGCTATTAGGATAGTAGGTACGATACATAGGCTCATGCTTTCTCTAACATACCCTCTATTAAGTAACTCATCAACTTGTTTCTTAAGCTCAACTACCTACTTGAGGTTAAGCTTGCAAGTATGTTAGTTCGGTAGGGTTACTCCGAGTTGGAGGTTGTAGAGAGCTAAATCTAAATTTAGGCCTTAAGCCCAATAATCAAAATGAACTTATCTCTTTAGGTTAAGCTTATAGGGTCCAGAGGGTTAAGCCCATGAAATTTAGGATGATCAAGGGAGATTTGACATGGTAGGCTTGGAGTAAAGCTAGTTAGATCGATCCGCTAGATATAAGCTTTCTTAGTTTGGCTTATACTAAAAGATAATAAAACCTTTTATTTGGTTTAAACCCATGAAAAGAATCTACTTGAGATTTATTTATAAAAGGCTTCAATCCTAATCATTTATCATCAGGTTCTAATGAATCGAATCAACTACTATGTCCTATAAATACCCCATTCATTTCTTCATTTAAGAGGAGACAAATTTTGACTAATGTTGTTACTTTGTTGGAATCCTGTCTTAAAGGTCAAAACATGCAACACCTTAAGAATACTACCCCATTCTCCATCGATCGTAGAGTTTGATGTCATCACACTCCTTCACTTATCACATTACATATTAGAGCCTACTAAGACTACTTACTCCTCCTCCCTATCTTACCTTACTTGATCATCTCATATGTGTAAGTTAAGTCATTTATAGTGCATTTTGTTATGCAATTCATATGTGACTCTTACAATTTGAACCCTACACATTTTCCGATGACTCTACTAGAGAGAAAATATTTGACACTCATGTTATGTTACCTTTGTGAAGAAAATGTATTGATCCTATGGATAGCATTGATCAAGAACAAGATGATACTATTATTACTATCAACCAAAATCTACCTCCAGTGGGACTTACGAATCAAGGAGATGGTACTATGTTACTATAAACCAAAATCTACCTCTAGTAGGAGTTACAAATCAAAGAGATGGTACTCAAGAAACTGCTCCCAACAATGTGCAACTAGTGTGAGAGCTGCAACAAACTAATCAAAATTTGAATGAGCTTGGAGCGATGTTTGCCCAGTGTGTGCCTATTTTGACTGCTTTCACTACTGCACAACAAAGGGTGACTACTATGGGTCCTTCTAATTTGATGTAACAATTTGTTGCTCAAGCTTCTCTACCACTTAATCCCTCCATTACTGGTGAACAAGAGACTCTTAAAGCTATGGAGCAGCCTCCTATGGTGGAACCTATACCCATACAACATATGTTACTTGAATTGATAAATCAGGGAATTCAGATGAGAGGTTCATCATATTCACGTATCATCCCATGTGTTACAATCATTGAATCTATGCACCCTTCCCTTATGAATTCGGCTTCAATTAATTCTATGCCTATGAATTTCTCTAACCTTGCTCCTACGATGCTAGTAAGGATAAAAACATCTACTTAAAGGGCTTTATTTGTGACTAAAGAGGATTTAGATTTGTACATGAGAGAAATACAGGTAAAAACCACATCAACTATGTTAGAACTGAAGCTCCCATATCATTTACATATCGCTATCAAGTCATATCCAAAGGACTATGTGAGTTAAAAGTTCATGTTGTTTAATGGGAAGAAGGAGAGTGCTAAGGAACACTTGTTAAAATTTATTGAAACATTAGAAGTCTACAGCTTAGATAATGATCTAAAGCTGAAGGAATTCTCAAAATCCCTCATAGAAAAAGCCCATACTTGGTATGTCAATCTCCCACCAAGATCAATTGATTAATGGGGTAGAATGTGTAGGATGTTTCTAGAAAATTCTTCTATATTGAAGAGAGGGTGACTCTCATTGACATGCGATGAATTTGTTAAACGTCTAAGGAAGATTCATGGACTATATTGAGTGATTAAAAAAATGCTCTTTAAATATACAAGATGTTTGTGACAAGAGAGAATTGGTTAAGAATTGTATTCAAGGAATGTTTCCTGAATATATGATCTACCTTAAGAACCTGTCATTGGCTTCTTTGGTAGCATTAGTTGAGAATGCGTGAAGGACCAACAAACGTCTGGTATAGGCTTTGAGCGTGCTTTGTTTGTGAATGCTAGTCAAGGAGAATCACAAAAAGAAATAAAGAAACCCATAAATGATAAGTCTTATGACTTTCTACCTACATTAACATATCCTTGCTCAATGGCTAGGGTACATTAAATGCTGGATTAGTAGCTGCATGATGGAAATCTTAAGCTCCCAAGGGTTAAACGTCTCCTTACAAATGAAGAGGAAAGCGATCCTAAGTACTATAGATTTCACTAGCATATTGGTCATCCAAATAAAGATTGTTTCATTCTAAAAAAAATACTCAATGAACGGGTTATATGCAAAGAGTTAATTATAGACAATAATGATGTTAGGAATAATCCACTTTTAACTCATAACAATTGGAGAGGTACTATCAATGCCATTAGCCATGACGCCTCTACAACGGATATGGTCAACGTACAACCTCTTGAAGAAAGGGAAAGTTAATGGAAACTCAAGACAATGAGTATCTACTTCTTGTTACAACATTATTGAAAACTGTAAACTTTAGAAACTTTATGACCTACTGGAATTCAATGAAAATGCTAAGCTTGTAGTAGTTATTGTGCTTACATAGATCTCTAAAGGTTAATATGCAAAATGTAGTGTAATGTAGCCTATAAAGAAAATAGCTAAGGCATACAAAACACCATCTTATTTACTAAAGCAAATATGTGTTTGAAAAGCTCTAGCCATAACCGTCCATTATATGTGAATGGTGTTCTTAATGGCTATTTAGTTAAGAGAAAGTTCATTAACAATGGTTCTTCCTTGAATATAATGCTAATGAATTCTTTCAAAGCCGTTAGGATTGATAACTAGCACTTGATTAGACAACCAATATCAATAAATGGCTTTAGCATGCCCCTACAAACACTATTGGGTATGTTAATGTTGATCTTAAAGTTAGGCCTATCCATGGCACCACTGCTTTTCATGTGATTGATGCACCTATGCAATATCACTTGCTTATAGGTAGAAAATGGCTACATAATCACAATTTAATTCCTTCGACATTGCATCAGTGTATCAAAGGGTACTAGAATGAGAAAGATGTGTTCATTATAGCTACAAAGAGTCCTTTTGAACAACACAAGTCATATTTTACTAAATCGGGCTTCTTTAATAAGTTTGCTGAGGATAGGGAAACATCCATAGCCAAGTCGTCTAGTGTTCCCTTGCCTATATGGGAGGAAGCTCAAGAGGACCAATAAAAGAAGAGAAGGATGTGTGGATATCATGGAGGGAGGAAGAAAAATAAGAAATCTACTAAAATTGAAAGCTTATCAAGGAAGATAGAAGACGAGTATACTGCTTATGATAGTTTGAGGGATCTAAGGAGGCATACCTCTTCTCTTCAGATCTTATACCAATGCAAGAAGTCTAACCAGCCCCATAACAATTACAAGATCAAATGATGCCTTAGGCCAAAGAAATAGAAGAATTGGACTTGGTGCAATTAGGAGAATCGCGACGACCAATCTTCATAAGTAAGAGTCTCCCATAGGAAATAAAAGTTCATATTACTAAGCGGCTAAAACAGCATAGGGATGTGTTTGCATAGACTTACGAAGAAATGCTTAGATTAGATCCTAACCATATAGCGTACAAACTGAAAATCGGTTTTGGAGCTAATCTTATAAAGAGGGCAAAGAGTTTTTCATCCTAAGATAGAAGTGCAAATCAAGCATGAGGTAGAGAAATTGTTACACATCGAGTTTATAAAGCCAATTGAACATTTTACTTGGCTCGCTAATATTATTCTTGTCAGAAAGAAGAACGAACAAATAAGAGTATGAGTGGATTTTCGAGATCCAAACAGGGCTTGCCCTATGGATGATTTTCCTTTACCAAATCTTGATACTTTGATAGATGCAACCATAGATCATGAGTTGTTTTCATTTATGGATGGCTTTAGTGGGTATAATCAAATCAAGATGGCAATAGGGGATGTAGAGTGTACAACTTTTCGAACTCTAGTTGGGAACTTCTCTTATATTGTCATGCCATTCAGACTTAAGAATGCGAGTTCTACATATCAGAGGGCAATGACCACTTTATTTCATGACATGATATATGATTTTATGGAGGATTATGTTGATGACATGATCATCAAGTCTAAAAGAGCATTTGATCTCCTAGTTCATTTACAAAGAGTCTTTAAGCAATGCTGGCTATATAAGCTTTGCATGTACCCTATCAAGTATGTTTTTGGAGTATCTTTAAGGAAATTTCTTAACTTTGTTGTGCATAAAAAAGAAATTGATATTGACCCCATAAAAGTGCAAGCTATAAGACCAATGCCATCTCCTACCACCCTAAAAGAATTAAAAAATTTTCATGGGATAGGTCTCATACATCAAAAGGTTTATACTTCCACTTGTAGAGATTTCATATCCATTGCATCAACTTTTGAAAAAAGGAGCTTCATTTGAAGGGAATCGAATCTATGAAGAGGTGATTCAGAAAATTAAGACAATCCTAATTTTGCTACAGACTATGATCATGCCTATAAAAGGAAAGCCTTTAGTCTTATATCTTACTTCTACCAACAGATCTGTTGGAGCTTTAAATGTGCAAGAAGTAGATGGTTAAGAGCAATCTATATACTATTTGAGCCAAACCTTTCAAGGGAGCGAGGTCAATTACTCAGCTTGTGAGAAGCATTGTCTTGCATTGGTATTTGCCATATAGAAACTACAGTACTACTTTCTTGCACATAAGATCCATTTGGTTTCTCATTCAGATCTAATCAAGTACTTATTGTCTCAACCAGCTTTATCAGGGCTAGTAGCCAGATGGTTGCTTTTCCTTGATGAATTTGATATTATAGTGCAATCCCCTAATGCTGATGCATTAGCTACTTTAGCATCTAAGATTTCTATTCAAGATACAAGTGACTGTGTAAATGTTTGAGTGGTTAAGAAATCTATATCATGTATGGCTTTGAATCTCCTTGAAGAGGATGGAGACGAATAGAATTATTGGCACATCTCACTTATGGAATAGTTAGTGTATCCAAGTATAGCTTTTGTTTCAACCTTAAAGAACTTTATCAATATTAAGGGATGTTGTATTATAAGGGTCCAAAAGGTGTATTATCCTATTGCATCGGATCTAAAAAGGCTTGCCTTAAATTAGACAAATATCACTAGATTTAGTGTAAGAAGGAGGGGCTACTACTATATCATTGTATCTAATGTACAAGTTATTATTGGGTCTCAATGGTGAAGGATGCACTCCGAGTGCAAACACGTTGTCCTAAATGTTCCGAGTTACCTAATCAAGGTGAATACAATTTTGTATCTAGTATTGGAGACTGGAGGCATTCATACATTGATTACTTAGAAAATAACATGATACCTACAAATGCTACAGATAGTAGACTTATAAAGCTCAAGGTTAAGAAATATCTCGTACATGAGGGTGAACTCTATAGGGTATCATCCATGGGGAAACCCCCCTCTTGAAATAAAAGCAATTCTGGCTGAGGTATACGATGAAGAATGTGGAGAACATTAGGGAGGAAGGAAGTTGTATTATTATTTACTTGATAGGGGGTATTATTAGCCTACAATGGATGAAGATGCTTTCAATTTCACCAAGAGGTGTGCCATTTGCCAACAACATGGTGATGATACTCATGCCTCCGCAGTTGCACTTCATAGTGTTATGACTCCTTAGCCTTTTCACACATGGGCGTTTAATCTCATTGGACCTATACATCCTCCATCAAAGGGATACATTTGAATCTTAGTTGGGATAGAATGTTTTATGAAATGGGTAGAGGCAATTCCTTTGAAGAAGGCAACGGGACTGGCTATTGCAAGCTTTATAAAGGAGAATATTATATGTAGATTTAGGATCCTAAAGTACATTCTTTCTAACAATGGGACTCCTTTCATTAATTCTCATGTTTGCCAACTGCTAGCTTCCTATAGTATCAATCATGTCAAGTTTACACCTTATTTTCTAAGCCAAGGCAACAAACAAGAGCTTACAAGTCCTTAACTATATGGTACATGACAATCATAAGCAATGGCACAATAAGCTACCATTGGTACTTTAGGCTTATAGGACATCGAAACGAAAGCTAACATGAGTAACTCCATTTTCTTTGGTATACGGAGCTGAGGTGATTGTTCCACTAAAGGTCTTGATCCCACTACTAAACTAGCCATAAATGCAGAACTTGAGCTCGATATATTATGAATGATGGATTTAGAAGCATTAGACAAAAGGCATAATGCTATCAAGTGTAGTCTTATCAACTATCAACATTGACTTAGAGTGGCTTACAACCACTTTGTGAGAAAGAGATCATTCCAATAGGGTGATGTTATACTTCATGTAGCCAAGCATGTCTATTGAGGTATTTTAGCGTCAAAATTTACACCTAAGTGGGAAAGGTCTTTCATTGTTGAAGAGGTACATGAAAGTGGTTTTGTAAGCTCAAGAATCCTAGGATCGATGTTATTATGACACCTATAAATTTCCAATACATTAAGAAATTTCAAGTGTAAAAAGTATGATATATCATAGTTTAAGTGAAATATGCAACTCTAGTCATATGAGCTTACCTTCAGTCAATCATCTTTCTGTTCAATATTTATCTAAAATAAGCCTCGCATTACTGCTAGTTAATACGAGTTTTGTCTCCTAAGTGCACAATAACCTTTGGTTTATGCCATGCTAACCAGTAAGAGTGGTGTCTCCTAGGTACGTGACGTGACACTTTTCATACATAACTCAATTTCGTTATCTTATACTCTCCACAAAGTTATATCAATAAGGTTAAGAAGTGGGTAATAGCCCCATGACACATTAAATATTGCTTTTATTGATGACGAAGTGCAAATTACAATTAAATATTGCTTGCAAATGGAATGCATAATGTTCTATTCTCTATTCTTTGAAATGAATCATTAAAGCCCAATCTAAAGTTATTATGGTCTACATCATAACCTTGCTATTAAACATAACGAGTACTATAACTATTATGCTACCATTAATGCTTATAAAAGAACAAAGCCAATACGTTGATTCATTCAACAACATAAAAAGCATGAGAAAGTGTAAGTAGCAAAGGAGAAGTATTTCTCCATTCAGGTTCTACAAGCATACATAAAAGTCTAAGACAAAAATGAAAAGACTCAAAACAATGATCATTCAATGATAAAGCATATAGATCTAATGGAGGTTTTATGATCTATGTTTCCAATATGCTTTTGCATTTCTAGCTTAACCTCTCTAAGTTCCACCTCATGTGGATCATGTCATCCACGATGTTTACTTTAGCATCTTTTGGGCTTTAAAGGCAATCACCTCCATATTTGGTAACTTGAAATTTAAGTTGTGTGCTCTAGCAACACTGCTTACTAAGAGTTGCAAGTCATGGGTAGGTATTAATTCCTAAGGTTTATCCAAAAGTGAAGCAGCTTTCCCAAGAAAGGTCATTATGATATCCATTACTTCAATGCCAAGAAAAATTGAACCAACTGGGAAATCACCCTCCATAGCTTATAAGTCCTTTAGCAATTGTGATAGATCTGATGGAACTATGAAACTGTAAAATGAAGAATATGCCCTGGAGGATTGATGTACCTTTACAACCCTTATATTGGGTACATCTCCTTTAATTTGCTTTGGTATCTCAATAACCAAAGTATGGTTTATATTATCATGAGCTGTTGGGGAAGGAATCTAATTGTAGATTGTAGTGATATCATCAACTACAATGGTGTCTGAGGAAATGCCATCTACTGTATTATTCATTTGGCTATCAAATAGTCCTACCGCCCTCAAAACTTCAATATACTACTAGATATCAGCTTCCTCTAAGTGTGCAGTCTCATGGTCGTCTCATTCAATAATGTTACTTAATTCTTCTAAAGCTTGAGCTTGGTTTTCATCTGGCTGATCCGCTTCATTATCGATTTTGGCTTAGTTTTCTTCTTAATCACCAACACTATCTGATGGACTACTTCCATCATCATCCTCATCTATATCTTCAGAAGATTCATTAGTATTTATGTCTTATCATTATCTTCACTGTCTTCTGTAATCTCAATGGGACAGTTGTAAACCCTAGAAAATCGATAGTCTAAACCCTAATTTAAGTCCGTGTCACGACCCGAAGGGGCTAGTCGTGGCAATCGCTGTATACCGTACAAAGGATGGTAGATTAAATTTCTTTACAATCGACAACCCTTTTATACGATACACAAGGCTACAGCTACTACTAACTACCAAGAGTACGCAACTATAAGCAATATCATTTCATGATAAATGATAATATTATAAAAATAGAATACAGTTTATTTGTCTAAATGTTTACAAATACAGAGTCTAAAACATATCTTAAGTTAAACTAAAATAGTAATTACATATTCAAATCTAAACTATCAGAAGTACTCTCTGAACTCATCCTGCTCCCACATTGATCCCGTGTAGAAAACTAACCTCAGGCATACGACGGCCCGACTCCACGAATAGGTCGGCCTGCAAGAGAAGACTACAAGGGTATAAGCTTACTAGCTTAGTGAGATATTTTCCCTTAACTATACAACAATTAAGTTTATACGACAATTAAGTTCAACCAAATGAATGCATGAACAAGCAATATGCCAAACAAATACATGCAGGTGACTAGGTACTGCATGCAACTTAGATTTAACGCCCTTTGAAGTCAGGGTTGGAGATTCATTAGAGCAGTCAGATCCGGGTATCATATTAGAACTTATTTTATGACGAAACTTCGCGTTTCGTATTTCAAATGTAATGGTACATTCATTATTGCCCTTATCAAAATGAGTTCTATATATGATTGTAAGTAGGTTTACACAGCCCTCACTCACCTCTAAACGAAGGCCTCTAGACTCGATTCATAGCCAAGCGGTTGGCGCCTCTAACACCTAGTCATCCCGCGGGCAAGGATAAGGTCATAACGCACGTGTGCACTGTATGAAATCAATAACAATCAATAATCAACCTAAGTATGGCCTCTTGCTACCTTCGTATAATGTGACTACTCGGAATTAGTTATGCAGTGCATGATTTATGCATGATCCAAGTCAATTTTTTCTAGTCGAATAAAAAGTTAAGTCATATTTAATCAGTGATCATTCCAAGTCACAAACAATCAATCTATTAAATCTACTATGCATCAAACATTATATTATTGAAATTTAAAGTAGATTCATCATTAACAACAATTATCATGCACAAGCATAACCCAACTCTATACACATTCATTTATAAATCATAATTTAAATTTACTATTTACATGCACAAATAAGTATGGAATCATAAGGAAAAACTCACTCGGCCATGGCTAGCTCAGGGATCGTAATAGTTTGTGGGCAGCTTAGGGTCGATATCGAGATCACCTGAGAATAAGAGAAATTTGTAAGTTTGGGAATTTACAGCTAACTAGTGTTATAATTTGTAAGGTTTATTTCATTTAGTTACGTAAAATTGTCGATTTAAGCTTTTTATCGAATTGCGTGTAAATTTTTCGTTTTAGATCGGATCATTATGAACTTATAGTCCATCTTGATCATTTTCGAGCGTATTTTCTTATAACGAGATCCGTTTTGGACGTTGTGACTCGTAACGTAAATTTGTGATATAAAAATATCACAAAAATTATTATTTAAATTTAAAAATTATAAAATTTTGATTTTCGGTTTTTCGTAACATATTTATGATTTAATAATTATTTAAATCATATATTTGATATTTTTATTATTTTGGGTATATTTTCCTATTTTTGAGATTTTTACTTTATTATGATTATTATTATTATTATTATTGCCTTTATTATTTTTCCTATTTTTCATTTTCTTATTTATTATTTTTCTTATGTAGCTCACGATTATACATATATATATATTCATATACTTATAATATATAATTTATAGTTTATGTTATTGAAAATTCTTAAATTACGGTTTCATATATATATACACTATATATTACACGTATTATATATGTATATGTATTTATTTAAAATATACTCTTATACACATATTCATATATTTATATATATTTTGTATTTATTTATATATGTCTTACATGTATACATACTTATAAATACATACATATATATTCGGCATATATATATATACTTATATAGTATTTATCATAAAATATGTATACCATACATTACATATATAATATGCCATATATTATAATACTTATACTCTATATTATATATATATTTATATGTCTCATATTACTACTTATGGAAGTATGTTAATATATATATA
>JAMXBB010000009.1:58815649-59022292 GCA_024138015.1 Lumnitzera littorea
TATATATATATATATATATATATATATCGAGAGAGAGAGAGAGAGAGAGAGAGGTGCATATGTATATAATAATTATTTTAGTATGCAATATGTATGTACATGTAATATACAATTCTGTATATATATACATCTATATATATATGTGTGTACATATGTTTATATATGCTTAATTGCATATTTTTCATATATATATATGTGTATATATAAAATAATAAGTATACATATTATTAATAATATTAGTGTTTTAATGTATATATACGTATTTAGTATAATCATTTATGTACATAAGTATATAAAGTATAAATAAGTGTATAATATACTCATACAAAATGTATAAGTAAAGTTAAAATAATTTAGTATATAGCATATAGTATGCATATAAAAGTACGTATATGACTAAAATATGCGTATAATTAAATAGTATACATGATATATGATAATACTAATTTAATAAATAAAGTAAGTTAATAACTATATATATATAGGTACCATAAATTAGTAAAAAGAATTAATAATTAAGTTAATTAGAAAAACTAATTAAGTATAATAATAAGTATTCATATATATATATATGTATATTGTAGAATATTAGAAAATAATAAAAAAAGAAAAAAAAAGAAGAATTAAAAATTCTAAAATCTTACAAATAGGTAAAAATAAGTAACTAAGGTAAAATAAGCTTAAAATAATAAAATTATCAATTATATAATTTAAATAATTATTAAATCATAAATATGTTAAGAAAAAGCTAAAATTAATATTTTATATCTTTTTAAATTAAAATAATAAATTTTGTGATATTTTTATATCACGATTCAAACTGCGAGTCACAACGTTCAAAATGAACCTCGCTATTAGAAAATACGCCTGAAAATGATCAAAATAGACTATAAGTTCATAACAATTTGAACTAAAACGAAAAAATTATACATGAATCGATAAAAAACTTGAATCGACAATTTCACGTAACTAAGTGAAGTAAACATTACAAATTACGATACTAGTTTAGCTTTAAATTCCCAAACTTACAATTTTCTATATTCCTTATTCTCAGGTAATTTTGACCTTGACCTTGAGCTGCCATCGAATTATTACGACCCCTAAGTTGATTATGGTTGAGTGAGTTTTTCCTAATGATCCCATACCTACTTGTGTTTGTAATTAGCGAATACAAATTATGCTTAATAATTGAATGTTGTATGGAGATGGGTTATGCTTGTGTATGATAATTGTTTATTAATGGTAAATTTACTTTAAAGTACGATAATGTATTGATTATTGCATAGTAGATTTGCTAAGAACTGATTGTTTGTGACCTTATTGATCACTGAATAATAAGATCTAATTTTATTCGACTTGAAAAAGTTAACTTGAAACATGTATAATCATATATCGCATAACTAATTCCGGTTATCACATTACATGGAGGTAGTGAGAGGCCATATGTGGGTTGATTATTTGATTGTTATAGATTTTGTACGGTGCATACGTGTGATATGACCTGACCCTAACCTGCAGGATTACCAGGCGTTGGAGGCGCCAACTGCCTAGTTAAGGGTCGAGTCTAAAGGTCTCCATTTAGGGGTAAGTGAGGGCTGTATAAACCTACTCACAATCATATATAGAACTCATTTTTGATAAATCTAAGAATGGATATACCATTACATTTTAAATACGAAATGCAAAGTTTCATTATGAGATAAGTTCTAATATGATACTCGGATCTTACTGTGCCAATGTATCTCCAACCCAGACTTCAGAGGGCGTTAAATCTGAGTTGCATGTAGTACTTAGTCACCTGCATGTATTTGTTTGGCATACTGATTAACATGCATTCATTTGATTGAATTTAATTAATGTATAACTTGATTGTTGTATAGTTGAGAGGATTATCTCACTAAGCTAGTTAACTTATATCCTTGTAGTCTTCTTTCGTAGGGTAAATTATTCGTAGAGTTAGGCCGCCGCATGCTTGAGATTAGTTGTACATCAGGGAGTTGATGTGGGAGTAAGACGTGATTGGAGTGTACTCCTGATAGTTTATTTAGATTATAGATCTAATTATGTGATAAATTGATATTAATTTGAGTTAAGAAGTATTATAGACTTCTTATCTGTAAATTCTTATATAAATAGATTATGTTTTATATTTCTTTAACTTATTATTATCATGAAATGATATTACTCATACTTGCACAACTCTTGGTTATTAGTTGTAGTTGTAGCCTTGTATATCGTATAAAAAGGTTGTCGATTGTAAGGGAATTCAATCTACAGTCCTTTGTACGGTATACAGTAATTGCCACGACTAGCCTTCTTGAGTTATGATAACAGTTGCTCACTTGAGGTGCTTTCTTAAGGTCATGTCAAATAGGGAAAGGAGAAAGAATAGAAGGGATTTGCTTAGATGATTAGTCATTCTTTAGAGCGAGAGTAATTAGATCATTAACTCTTTTACCTATGCTTCGCTTTACTAAAGCGCTTGCCACATTTCTGTTATCCTCATCCTCCAAAGAAACAAAGAAAATTGATGATGAATTAACAAACATAGTACCTCACAAATGTGTGAGCGCTTGAGTTGTTTGATGATAGGCAATTTGGGAGTGGAATGATCTTTCTTATTTCTATTTTTGTACTAGAAGGTGACTTCTTCTTTTCACTAGGAGCTTAAAATAGGATTTCATCCTTATAAATAGTCCTCATGGGAAACTTACCCTTGACTGGTGTAGTCACATATTTCTTAAAGTCTTCTAAACAACCCCATCTAGTAAGTAAGCCAACTAGTGGAAGCAATCTTATAGTGACTCATAAATGGAAAAAACAACTATTTGACTCCCAAACGAATGTTTCCAAAATCCTTTAGGCATAATGATCTACAACACTCGACAAAATCATCATCAATTGATATTTTTGAAGAGATTGCTAAAATTGAACTGTTGAGAGACCTGTTGTGGTACATTCAACATCACTCTAAACTCAAGAAATCGATTAGAGGAGTCATCCCAGTCATGTAAAGAGAGGAAACCTCCAGGTGAACGCTAAAGAATAAAACTAGCCTCAGTAGCATCAAGTCTTTCTCTCGTAATAAGTAAGCTTATTATATCTTTCAACCCTTTTAGATAGGAGTATGGGAACTAAAAATACCTAGGTATTCTGTTGGTGTAAGGGTGAAAATTGACTTCCTTATAGTTGTCTAAAACATCTAATAAGGTACCTAAAGGTCACCTATTAACTTATGCCCAAGCTCGTGGCTCAATACACTTAGGCTCGTCAAGACAAGAACTACAATATGCTTTGTATCGTTCATAAAAGAAGATATGTAAGAATACCACATTTGTATGGGATGCGATGGATACTGACCCATCAATTGAATGGAGGCCTCATGATAGAGATCAAGATGCCAGTCCAACGACCCTAAGTAAAATAGCTCTAAGGAAAAATGTTCCCTACGTACTATACAAATCACCAAATGGAATAAATGTAGGCTTATGCCATCCTTGGGCCATTAGGAAACATATTTTAGGACAGCTAGCAAGCAAAAAAGGCTTCCAATATATACCTATGAGAAGAAGCCATTCATGAGATAACTTGATTAGACTATCAAAATGGAATGATAAGTAAAAGTGTTGGTACTCACTCGTATTCTTCATTCCTTTCAAAGAAGTGTCTCACCTGGGCATTAAATGTGGCTTTCCTATATGTATCTATGGCCTTCTTTCTTTTAGCTTCCAAAGTCAAGATTAAGACTTGGTATTCTTTTGAAATATTAGTTGTGGTAATATCAGTGATACCGAAATCACAAAGATGCAAGAGTGTGCTAACACCTTCAAGAGTAGGTGTGATCTCACCTTATACAGTCACAAATGTGTCTAGGTGCTCCAACAACACATTATCGAACTTTAAATCTCCATGTCATTGGATTAAGGAAAGTTGAAATAGGAGGAAATATATGTTGGAAAATATGCGTTTGCTTTCTCCAAAGAATCAATATATGTTGAATTGCTTTAAACATAATTTGCCTAATCGGCCCAACCGACTATAGGTATCCTAGTGAAGTGAAACAAGCTTTCAAATAGCGAGACCTCTTTCTTTTCGTTTTTGAATTAGAGCACTGAATCCCCTTTTATGTTTCATCTTTCGTGCACTTAAGGTTCTCGCCTTATGAAGTGTAAGGTACCATGTGCTATCGATTTGCTTATATAAGTCTTATCTTCTTACATCACTTCAATAGGAATCCTCTTTTATTGTCACATTGAGCTACTCGTCCTGTGGTGAAGGTACAACTGCAATGTGACCATCTTAGGTAGTTAATACTTGTTTACCCTTACTCTTCTAAGGCATCTTCTTCTTAGACTCCTTGCCTATCTTCAAATGTCACCTACAAAGTTGAATAATGGAGATCAATTGACCACATGGTGAAAAGGTGAAAATTAAGCATAAAGTGAACAAGATGAATTGAAAAGAGCAGGGAAAAGTATTTCTATAACAAGTATGAAAGGTAACAAGGTAAAATCCAGTATTTAAAAAGCAAAGCAAGTTTTAAAATATGATAGCTAAAGCGTTATGTGCAAGGTATTTGCAAATATACCTCAAGTGTTATGTATAAAGCTAAATATAGAGTTATATACGCCGAAGCCAACATTTTGATATTGAGCCACGTAACATATTATTCAACATGTTGGAGTTTGCAAGCTTGACAAGATATTAGACAATTAATCTCCATTGATTCTCATTGTTTCTCTACATTCAGACAATTCAATTGCCAATAATTCCAAAAGCAGTACAGGTGTTATACCTTTGGAAATTCTTTCATCCTATTCTTAAGTCCAAGTGGAAACCTCTTGATTAATTTGTAAACTCTACATGAATCACATAGGTAACTTTGAGAATATAGCCATGTAACGCAAGCACAACCCCAACCTCATTAAATCTGCCCTTTATCTTGCTCCAATAGCACACACATACACTCTCTCTCAACTCTAAGAACTCTTTTGAATACTAAAAATTTGACGCAACAATTTAAGATTTGGTGAGATCCAAGGTCAAATCACATCAGGGGTTGAGGAAGTTTGTTTCTAAGCTAAAAGTCTATTTTATTTGGTGCATTTATGGAAAAAAAAAAAAAAAACTTCGGATATAATGTGCCCTGTTTGGTGAAATGCTCCAAAATGCTTTGGTTTCAAGAACTGTAAAGGTCCTGGACTCTAGCGTTTCATGGTCTGATGGGCGTTGATGGTTATCAACTGTAGGATGCAAAAGACACAGTCAACATAATGACCGTAAAGGGTTTTGTGACTTAAAAAAAGTCAGTCATCTAATGGATAGCTATATAGTTGTGATAATTCAACATGTGGCCTGATGGATGGAATTTTGAGCACAATGGTGATGAGGTTAACTGATTCACAGGGGTCCTCCGATGTACATATCATTGTTCAATAAAATGTACGAGGAAGGTATTGTGTAGAGGAACTTGGGTGCTTTATGTTGAAGCCTGGAGCACAATCCGAAGAGCATCCCTGTTTCAAATGGGCCTTGGATGTTGACGTGTTGGATAGTGCAGTGCAAGTTGGGCTACACTACCAATTCGATTCTGTTTACTAAAGGACCATGTTTAGAGATATCCATTGCACAATGCTTCGGAGGAGTCTTTCCATGTAGGATCGTAGGCTTATAAAGCAAATTGTTTCAGTGCGTTCATAAAGGGGATGTCTGAAAAAATAAAGAAGAAAAGGTCTAATGCGTAGGAAAGTGGTTCGATGTTTTATATGGAAAAGGGAATATGAAGTTGTGGAGCATAATAGTTTGTAGATTGGTGGGCATTAGCGATTTGAAGAGCACCTAGAGTCTGTTCGACAAAATGATTTATGAGAATTTTGGTCCTGTATGACCTATACATTGGTGGTGTGAATGGTTGTAGAGGTGTCAGTACATGGGGATAAAATGTCAAATGTAGCCGTACAGCGAGGCGTGGGATAAGGAGCGACAGCAGATTCCACCTACATGAGGGGTTTACGGTAGAAGGTTTGAATAAGGTTTCGGTTTCCGTTGATGAAGTGTCTAAGAGGGGTGAGTCTACTCGGTGCGAGTGTAACATGAATCAAGGTCGAAACAGTTACTCTGGGAATATGTGTTAAAAAGTATTATTACTGCACGTACTCTGCTCAATTAAATGCATAAAGGCCTTATTGGTGCTTTTCAAGTGCTAGGTGATGCTAGTGCAGATAAGCTCAAGAAAATGCATAAGTTTGGAGTCAAGTAATTTACATGCTGAGTAAATTGGAATCAATACCCAAAGTTAGAGATTTTGTGTTGAAGGTGACGGAGAATGAATACTTCAAGAAATGTACATGATGTAAAGTGACGGTGATGGCTCAGCTCTTGGTCTTACTACAATTCTAGCATCCACCATAACTTTGATTGTAATGGGGCTCCAAGTACTCTCCTGTATGAAGCAAGACAAGGGGATGTTAGTTCGGAACGAAGTCGAATTCTTGGAAATTTTGTGCAAATCATCAAGGTTTTCTTTTCGCTAGAGTTAGGCAAGATATTATTACCTCTAGTTTAATGATTCACTATTGGTTTTCCAATGTTTTGGTCTTCTTTATTGTGCTTTTTGTCCATTCTTCGCCATTCCTTTCTCAATGCCTCCCATCAAATTTCAAGTGGTTCTCGAAGCTTTGGTTATCTTCTTTCCTAGCTTCAACTTCAAAGGGGTTCTACTACATCCGAATCTTCAAAGGGTATACTCGGATGGCATATGTTGGTTGTCCTGCAATCTTCAAGTTGCTGATTCTAAAGCTTCACTGTAGTTAGTTATTGGTGATAGACGGAATGAAACTTTTTCCTTTTTCCTTTTTTATTAAAAAAAAAAAAAAGAAAGAGCGACAAGACGAAGGGAAGAAAAAAGGAAGCTGTATAAGAAATGATTGAGAATTTCTTTTTTTGTTTTTTGAGATTGAGGAAAATGTGTACGAGGTATATGGAAATAAAATTGAAAAAGAAAGTTTATGGAAGATGGATGTGTAACTGCTGAAATTTGTGTATTAAAAAAATAAAAAAAGAAAGTGTTTATGAATGCTATAGTGCATGGGAATGGAACAAAAGTGGTTGAAGATTGCGAGAACAAACGAATAGGAGAATTGATGAATTTAATATAAAAAGAAAAAATAGACATGGAAGTGGATATGTGCGAAGATAGAAGTGAATGAAAGATCATGTATAAAGAGCCTAAACAAAATAATGGATGCGAGAATGCTAAATAAGAGATTGGAGCTTGCAAGATTCTGTACTATAGAAGGAAAAAAAAAAAAAAGAGGAGATTGTATAGGAACTGAATAAAGATTGGATCGGGTCTATAAGGAGTTTGAAGCATGATGAGATGGGAAATTTAAAAATGGAAGTCTGTTTGCTATATAATGAAAAGATGAAAGGAAGAAGATGTTGCAGTATATAAGAAAAAGAAAAGGAGGGGAAGCTGCTATCCAAATAGAATAACAGAAAATATTCTTTGCATGTTCTACAATCTACCAATTTTGACACCTCATTTGGGTATGTGATGGTGTAATAAATAAAGTTGGCAAGGATGTGCTACATATGAATTTACCTTGGATGCATGTATTAATTTATGAAATTAAGAGAACCATTGTTCATGATTAAATGGAATTGACTTTCAATTTATGAAGGGATCTATGATGACTGAATTTGATACTATGTCAAAAGAGCCATACCAATGTGGGTTCTATTGATAAATACACAACTTTAGGAGGTAGTTATAATTTAAAGACAACTAATATCGATGTAGGCCTTTTTGTGTTGGAGTGGATATTGGATGCTAATCCACGATTTTTGGTATTGAGGCTTGAAGAAAATGATTCCAACGTAAAGTCGTTAATAAGAAGCCAATATGATTAGTCACTAAATATAAAAGAAAAAAAAAAGAGAAAGAAGAGACGAAGGAGACATAAATGGAAAATGATTCCACCATGCCAAATGATTCGATCATGCCAATCCTTAAGAGTCAAAATGTAGCTAGCCATTGAAGAAGAAATTGCGGGTGTATATTCATGTCTAAGGGGAAACAAATTCCATTCTACATGTACGTTCAAGGCAATGCAATCAATATTAAGTGCTACAAGTTGAACTTGGATTGAGGTTTGCATTTTTTCTAAGCCAAAGGAAGACCCATACAATTTCATGCTTCCCATCATTGAAGGAAACATAGTCAATGTAAGTCAAGGCTAGTGCACAATCAACACTATACCATGGAATAATGAAGGAGTTATAAAAATTGAATTAATTTCAATGATTTGAGTTTTGAACAAAGTAGGTCATGCCTTAATAATGTTATATACACTATTTGACCATGCTAAAGTAATGCGTTCAAATTGCATATCAAGACCATGGCCCAATAATTATAGCAACAATTAAAACCATATGTTAGAGGCCCTTGGGTTTTGAAGTTAATTGCTACCATGAGAATTTAGTGCTAGTAATTGGCTCTTGTATTTTGTATCATCAAGGAAAAATGAAATGATGCCACAATCATATACGATCATTACTCATTGGGAGCTATACAACTTTAAATAGCCAAAGCAATACGTGCAATTAGATGGTGCTACGAACTCTTGCATCGAACAAAAAAGAATAATAATTGCAACACTAGTACTTAGGTTTCTACATTAGAAATTATTAAGGAAACAAAATATATATATATATATATATATTAAATACATGTAGACATGCCAATAGAAAAGTAGTTGTTCCACAGCACTTATGCGCTAAGCAGTGACTTGGCCTTTTAACAAGTTTATTTGATATCTAAACCCCTTCGACTCTATCCGAAGGACTTTGATTAGGGGGCAAAATATAGAGGGCTAAATTTAAATTTAGGCCTTAAGCCCAATAATTGAAATGAACTTGAGTCTTTGGGTTAAGGGGATAGGGCCTAGAGTGTCAAACCTATGAAATTTAGGATGATCATAGGAGATTTGACATGGCAAGCTTGGAGTAGGGCACTTTAAATCAGTTCGCCCGATCTAACCTTTCTTGATTTGGCTTACATTAAAAGATAATAAAGCCCTTTATTTGGGCCTAAACCTATTAAAAGAGCCTACTTGAGATCTATTTATAGAAAGCTTTAGTCCTAGCTATTGATCAACATCACGATTCGATAAATTGAATCAACTACCGTTTCCTATAAATACTGCCTTCATTTCCTCATTTAAGAAGAGACAAATTTCAAATAACGCCATTATTCTATTGGAATCCTGTCTCAAAGATTAGAACACCCATAGATGGTGGAGTTTGATACCATTGCACTCCTCTACCTATCACCTTACATGTTAGAGCCTACCAAGACTGCCTACTCCTCCTCCTTATCCTACCTCACTTGATTATCCCATATGTATAAGCTAAGTCATCTCCTTAGTTATGTGTAGTGCATTTTGTCATGCATGATATGGTCTAACATGGATGAACACATGACGTCCGATATCGTATGAACCAAAGAAGGTGGGTTCGAAGATGGTTCGAAAAGTAAATGATAGTCGTGGGTTGAGCAGGAGTCTCCATACACCAATGATGGATATAACGCACCAACACCTTACACAAGCTTGGGTCGCACTTGATATGACACATAAGTATGGCCGAAGGTTACTTGCCATTAGTTTTTACTCAATGAGCTAAATAAGAGTTGCTCGAGAATAACTAATAAAACACTTAGCTCAAGAGGGTATGCTTAAAAATTCAATATATTGTCTATTATGGCCATTACAATATACAAGTATTTATAACACCCAATTAGGGTAAATCTTATGTTAAAGTAAATTATAAAAAAAGATTCCTATTAGTTAAGGAAAAGGGGAATAATTTATAAGGATATCAATGTAATGATGCAAAAAGAATATCTAATGGTAGAAAGGATAGTATAGATGTAAAAAAATAGTAGGATGTACGTCTTTTTGCTCATTCTTTGGTCACAATGACATTACGGGCCAAGTAAGGGAAATTCGGTCAGGTCGACTTAGCATCGGCAATTCGAAAGCTCGGACAGATGGAATCAGATATGGGTAGGTTCATGAGCGACTTACTTTGGGGTTAGCCTTAGATAGTTGGCTCCTGGTAGCTAACATTTCAGTTATGGCATGGGTCAAGTTGGTAGTATCCTAATTCGATGATTGGATTGGTATAGCAAAGGGGTTAGCTTAACACATCAATTGGTCATCCGGCAGCTTCTTGGATGATGTGGAAAGTGAAGTAACTCGGTAAGTCAGACTAAGGAATACACTGCTCCTTAGTACTCGATTAACCTTAGACAGTTTGGCGAGCCATCTGAATAAGGCTATAAGCTCAAGAGTACGTGATTGGTCCATGATCCCTATCATCCCCTCCAAGCTATTTGAGATTTAGGACCAAATATAGCTCAACTTCAGGTTGCTTGTCCTTGGGAGTATACGGATAGAGATCAACAATGTTAAAGGAGCCTGAGACTCTATATCCTTCAAGTAGTTTAATCCTATAGGCGTTAGGATTGATCTTTTTAAGCACTTTAAAGGGTCCGTCGGCTTTAAGAGATAGCTTGCTCATCCTTAAGTTCGAGAACTATTCCTTATTGAGGTGGATCCAAATTAGATCACATGGTTGGAATTCTTTTTTCTTCTATTCTTAGCCTCGCCTCTGGAGCTTGGTAGTAGCTCAACTTAACTGGTCTACAACCTTTTGGTGCATGGCTTTGATAGCCTTAACTCTTTCTGCAACTGGTAGGTCATCATTAGGTTTTGGTAAGGGTACTTGGTCTATCGAGAGCTCAAGGTTGAACCCATAGGCTACCTTAAAGGGAAACATGTTCGTTATACTGTGGGCGATCCTAATGTAGGCGATGTCACGAACTAAGGACGGTTTAGTTATAGCAAACGGTGTATACTGCATGAAAAACCCCTAATTGGTTACCCTTCCAATCATGAACTCTTCACACAATATATAAAGCTCTACAACTACTAGCTTCCCAAGAACATATAGATCCATATGATATCATCACACAAACATATTTATATAAAATTTAAACTACAAAGTTTACAATAAGTAGTAATTTAGTATATCTAAGTCTACATTATTGATAAAACAAAAATACATAAGTAAAAGCCTACATAATCAGTTCTCTCAACACACTAGATGGCTTACTCTTGCCTAACTCCCTAAGCTAACTTATAGCATCCCCCGGCCAGCCTCAATGAATAAGCCATCCTATAGCAAAAGTCTAAGGGGGTGTAAGCCTAAGTTTAGTAAGCAAAACTCTCAACCACACTACAAGCAAGTTATAAATATATTATATTCACGCATATAAATGAATTGACAAATAGTAATCCAAACAATATGTATAGTTAACTAGTCAGTATATGCAACTCAGATCTAACACCCTTCGAAGTCAGGGTTGAAGTATACACGGTACCGATCAGATCTGAGTATTATACTAGGACTTACTTTACTACGGAACTCCACATTCTGTACTTAAATCAAACAAGTCTTTTATTTTCATAAATACTAAGTTCTATTATAATCGTGAGTGGGTCCCTACAGTCCACACTCATCCCTAAATGGAAGCCTTTAGACTCAATCCTTAGCCATGCGGTTGGCGCCTCCAACGTTTAGTATTTCCATGGGCCAAGGTAAGGTTATTTTGTATGAGTGCATCGTACAAAACCAATAAATTTATAATAACAACCTTCGAATGGCCTCTCTCTACCTCCGTGTGATGAGACGGTTGGAATTATGTTTATGCAACGCATGTTGATACATGTACCAGTTTCTTCTTATGAGCCAAGTATAGTTAAGTACAATTTTGATGTGACCATCCAATAGTACACACAATCATTATCTATACCATCATGCAACAACAAAGTATTATTTGTACTTAAGGTAAATTTATAACTCAACACATAATAACATATACAAGCATATCCCGACCCTACGCAACAATTAATTAACAGTATCATTTAATTCCACTGTTTACAATCACATACAAGTATGAAATCATAGGATAAATACTCACTCGATCATGATGACTCGCTCTAGTCGTAGTAATCAATTGGGAGATTCTCGCCTACGTCGAGATCACCTGATCATTACGATATAATAATGATAGCAAGCAATTGAATTAACTAGTAATTCTAGATATCTATTTATTTAATTCTACTTAGATTACTATTAATTTTAATCCAATTAGACTTTATCACTAATCGTATGTAACTTTTTCATTCTATTTCTGATATTTAAGAATTTATAGTCATTTTCCATCATTTCGGACGTACATTCACACAGTGATGTCCGTTTTGAATGTTAAAACCCGTGTTTTACAATACAAACTAAATTTATTGAAATTCTAACAATTGAAGCATAATTATTCCTATTGGCTAGTTTTATGTTTTATTTTAGTAGTTAGTAGTTAGTAGTTTCATTAGCCATTAATTCTTACACTTTAATGATTTTATGGTTTATTATTTTAGAGGGCTATGTTATCGCTTATGTCATCAATTGTTTATGTTATCATTTACTTATGTCATCATTTAATTACATCATTACTTATATCATTATTCAATTATGTCATTGCTTACATCATCATTCATTATTATTCTTATGTATTCATACACTTTATACATATGTTATATATATACTTATACTTCTAACATATTAGTATGTATACTTATATTCTTATATATATATATATATATTAGTACATATACCCATATACACATACGGTGACATATGTATTTTTATACATATTTTCGTATGCCTAAAGTTCCCTCTTAAGAAAACTTCACAATTTTCATATTTTTGTACTTTAAGAGTGTATTTAGCATGGTATATATATGTATAGTTAGTATATTCCTTATTTTAGGTTGTGTACATAATAGATACTTATGTACAAAGGTCTTTATACATGTACTTATCAAGTATACTCTTATATACACATACTTAAGCATATGTACACATGCTCTTCTTCCATTTACTAAAGCTATCCTATACTTCTAAGCATAAAAATTGGAACTTTATTCCTTCAACAATGTATATGTACATAACACATAAACTTCCTTTGCTTGTAATATGTAAGAGAAGTATTAATTTATCTAGTGTATAAAAAGTTATTGAAATATGGAAGTAGATTTGAAAAGTTTGAGAGAAAGGGGGATAAGAGAGTGACAATTTGGAATGGGAAGAAGAAAAGGGATTTTGTGTTTTATATTGAAAACAAGTGGGGTCTAGGAGGGGGACAAGAGTAGATAGCAACAAAGGAAGGAAAAGGGAAAAAAAATCTAAAAAAAAATAAGAAAAGAAATCAATAGAAAGAAAGAGAAGATTCTAGTGTGATAATGACATATATGTTGACTTAGTCAACCTTTGACCTGGTCAACATTTCAAATTTACATGCAATCTAAGTGTACATAATGAAATAATTAAGGGGAATTAAGAAGAAAATTAAGGAAATGAGAGGAAACATGGGGTTTAGTGAAATGATTAGTAAGGATAGGTAATGAGATCTTCCTTTATGTATTTATATCCTATATAAATCATTTAGTAAGCCATTTAATGTAATTATCATGAAAAGTGTTATTTAGGGTATTAATACTTACTACATGTAACATAAGCATCAATTAAACTCTTAACTCTATATAATACTAACCTATTTATATACTTAGAAGATGAATGTGATCTATGATGCAATATCTTAGTTTCTAAGGGATTACTTAAGTATTATATGTATTTATAACCGATTGAAAGTTATCTTTAATCTTTTACTAATGATTTGGTATAATACTAAAGTTATATTATCAATTAGGGTTTTATGGTAAATTATGGTGAATTAGTGCTTTTATATCCTTAAAGTTATAATTTTAGGGTTTTTATCACTTTCAGATGAAATCTTTAGTGTTTATAGATGTTTAGGGTATAAAAATTTTATATACGATTGATTAGTTATTTTAGGGTTTCCACTTTCACTAACCTTGTCAACTCCTAGAAACATTTAACATACTTAAGTCTACTTTAGATGCTAGGTCGAAAAATTTAGGGATTTACAGGTGAACTCAATGATTGGTAGACACAAATCCCAATTAGCCATGTTTCGTCCGACTGCAACCCAAAGTAAAGTGCCTATGGTTCTATTGACATGCTGTATAATAGCTTTATCCCCATTTGTCTCCATAGTGTTCTTTAAAAGTGGCTCCGAACTTTGGGTATTGATCCAAAATAATGGATCTAGGTACTCCATAAAGCTTGATTACTTCTTACAAGAAAAGAAAAGAGATAGTCAAAGCATTGTTAGTTTTGGAATGAGGCACGAAATGTGCCAACTTGCTAAATCAATCCACAACTACTATGATGGTGTCCTTCCTTTGAGACATTCGTGATAATCCTAACTTGAAGTCCATACTCCACTTAGACTATGCTTTGGTTGGGATGGGCAAAGGTAGATAGTGTCCTTGCTCAATTCAACTCTTCGCTTTTTGACAGGTTGCACACCTTTCCAATACAGATTAGATATCTCTCATCATTCCTAGACAAAAGAATCTTGAGGATAGTATCTTATGGGTTCCGTGCTAACCAAAGTGTCTTGTCAATTCTCCACTATGCACCTTATACACTAGCAATTCTCTCATGGAATAGGTTGGGATATGTAACCTTCTCTTCCTGAATAAGTATCTGTCCTCCTTGCAATTAGTCATCCAGTGACTATCCTTCCCCAAACCTGGCATAGATGGGACTAAAGTGTAAATCCTCAGCATACAAATTCTTTATTGTAGAGACACCAAGTAGCCTGGTCTACAGTTTAGTCAGGAGGGAATGTTATCTCAATAAGGTATCGGCTACTACATTATTATTCCCATTCTTATATTTAATGACATAAGAAAATCTCTCCATAAACTTGACTCATTTGGCTTGTGATAAGGATCAAGGACCAATCGCGCACTCTTGAGCCTAAGGGCTTTTTCGAATGGTTCGTCGAGCTGTTCCAGGTGAGTTAAGTGCCGAGGAGCAGTGCTTACCCCAGTTTGATCTATTGAGATACTTCACTCTTTATGCTATCCAAAGTGTTAATGAGGTGACTAGCCAATGTGTTGAACTAAACCCTCCACTATGCACAAGCCCTAATGTTAAATCTGAATACAGTAATCTCCATAGTACCAAGGCTAAGTTGACAACTATCATGAGCTGACCATCCGAGGCCAACTTGAATGCAATTTGTCCTTAAACCAACCCCCAGTCTAGCCCCAACAGTCAGGGTAGTGAACTGTTGACACTGAATAGACTTGACTAGAGGCCCACCCCTATTCGACTCAGTGTTGTTAGAATCGTAGATGAGTAAAACACGCGCGCTATCCTTTCCGACAGCCGTACTATCCTTTCTAATAAATGATGCTCCTTACGCACAATTTCATACTTTTCCTATAAATTATTCTCATTTTTCTTAGCAAGTAGGAATCCATTTTTTGTAATTTTCTGTAACATAGGACTTACCCTAATAAGATACTACAAATAATCACATAATATAATAGCCACAAGAAAATATATAGAGAATACATTGGACTTTTACTCTCTTTTAAGCTACTATTATCTAGCCCATTTAAGCGTGGACTAGTGGCAAGTGACCTCTGGCCATACTTGTGCATCATATCAAGTATAACCCAAGCTCATGTAAGGCGTTAATGTGTCATATCCATCATCGGTGCATGGGAACCCTTGCTCATCCCTCAACTTTCATTTACTTTTTGAACCATCTTGTGACCCAGACCTACCCCCTTTGTGGTTACACGTAATATTAGGTTTGTATGTTCATCTATGAGTTCGTATCAGCTTATCTCCAAGATAACTTAGGTTGGCTCTTTAGATATCTTAAGGATTCATGATTAGTGTATCTCACAAATTCCCTAGGTAACAAATAGTGTTGCCATACCATTAGGGCTCAGATTAAGGAGTAAAACTCCTTATCATAGACATAATAGTTAAGTATAACTCCTTGAAGTATCTCGCTAAAGTAAGCAATAGGTCAGCTTTCTTGCATCAATGGGATACCTATGCTTAGTTCAAATGCATCATACTTTACTTCAAACACTTTTTCAAAGCTTGGCAGAGTTAAGATAAGGGCTGTAGTCAACTTGTCTTTCACTTTCTCAAAACTCCTCTACTCCTTCTCTCCCTATTTGAATTCAACTTTCTTCTTTGATAATTTGATAAGTAGGACCATGATCATACTAAATTCCTAATAAATCTATGATAGTTGGAGTGGTTGGCATTGGCCATTTGGTGATTGCTTTAATCTTCTCTTCATCCACTCATATGCCTTCACTACTTACAACAAACCATAAAAATATCACTTTAAATTGACAAAAGTCGCACTTCTTCATATTGACTCTCGTTTGCAAAGACTCCTTCAGAGATGCTCTTGGTGAGTCTCTAAGTCAAGGCTATACACTGAGATGTCATCAAAATAAACCATAACAAACCTTCTTATTAACTCTCAGAGCACATGAAGTGCATAAATATACCTAGCATGTTGGACAGTCTAAACTGCATTAAAAACCATTCATATAATCCATGGCATGTTTTGAATGTGATCTTCCACTCATCACCTTCGCACGTTCAGATCTAATGGTATCCTTATTTGAGGTAAACCTTAGAGATCACTCTTGCTTCATTTAACTTATATAACATGTCATCAAGCCTTGGTATGGGATACCTATACTTGATGGTGATTCAATTGATTACTCGACTATCTACATACATTCTCCATAACTTATCTTTCTTAGGGACCAACAAAGCCAGTACGACATAGGGGCTAAGAGATTCTTGTACAAACCCTTTCTTCATCAACTCATTTACCTGCCTTTACAGCTCGGTGGCTTGTTTAGGATTCACCCTATGAGTATGCTTATTTCATAGTATGGCTCTCGACTACAAGTCAATGGTGATCCAAGGCGATTTCCATATCATGGGTATACACATACTATGGAAATTTTAAGCAATCCTACTAGGCCCCCTTTAGGGTCCTAATAGTGGGTACCTTACCTTAGATCACCACAGTTCTTTTATTCAGACACTAAGTAGCCATGTATCCAAATCCTTAACATTTGAAACACTTGATCTTATACGTCTTCTTTCTTAAGCTTTGATCTTTCTTAAACTTCCTTGGAATCTCCTTATCCTCATTTCGGGTAGTTGAAGCAGGTCAAGCTTCAGTAACCTTACATGGTTCCATCCGCATAGGTTTGCTCAAAACAGATTGGCTATTACCTGGTCGACTGACAGGAGATCAGAACCTTCCTATTCGGTATCTTTCTATCCTTTGGGAGGCTCGGATTGTATTGTCAAGTGATCTAATATCCATAGTTTCTAGGATATCTTTGATCTCGTACTTCAATCTATCGATGAATCAAGACACATTCGATCTTCTGGCTCATTGACTTCATATCAAATCATTAACATCTTAAATTCCTTGACATAAGCTTTAACAATTGATCCTCCTTACCTCAACTCTTGTAATCTTTCAAAGGTATCCCACAAATAATAGCTTGGCACAAACCTTCTCCTCATGACTCTTTTGATTTCATCCCAACTCTTAATTTCTCGTTCTCCTTCACTTCTTTGGGTAGCTTGTAAGTTCTTTAACTATAGGGCAGCATAACCAGTAAACTCCAACACAGCAAGTCTAACCTTTATATTATAAGGTACTTCGTAGTATTTAAATTGCTTCTTAATCTTATCTACCCAATCTAAATAATCCCCAGTATCACCACTCCTAGAAAAACTTGGAATATGCATCCTTAACCCATCAACCGTAAGGGCTCAAACATTCCTCTCTTTAGGCTCATAGTACTCCTCTACTTCGTTGTCTCCTTCCTCTTCTTCTTCTTCAATTTCTTCGAGTGCTAGCCTATGTCTAGCAGCCCTATCTACTCCTTCAACTCAGTATGGTTGAATTAGTGTATTAACTTGGCCAAATCATACATTTCCTCTATTAAGCTACTCATGTCCTTTGTTTAGGCCATTTCTAGCTTGTTGCCTATCTTTATTGATGATAGTCACTAAACTAGTTATTAAGTCGGTGAGCCTGTCCAGTTGATCACCCATTGACTAAGGTGTAAAGCTTCCCTATCATCCTTGGCCATTCTTAGCACTACTTTCTTAGTTTCCTAAAGTTCCTATAACACTTGAATCTAACATTGTTGGCTAACTTACAATATTGATGGTTAAAATACCACTTAAAGTTCTCTCCCTAAATAACAATAGCAGAACAATAACTAATACTCCCAACACTATGAAAACTACACACAATAAACAAGCAAACAACCACACTCTGTTTTTGTAGATAAGAAATAAGGAAAAATAGAGCATCGAATGTCTTTAACACTATTCATCTATCAAACTCCTAGTGTTAACAATAGAACTTTAGACATACAAAACCAGTAATAAATCACTCAAAGAACAAGGTAGTAGAAACTAGCTTCAAATGTAGCTAGGGCTTTGATACCAAGATAATATGGTATGGCATAGATGAACATACGATGTTTGATATCGCATAAACCAAAGGGGGTAGGCCTAAACCATAAGATAGTTTGAAAAGTAAATGATAGTCATAGGTTGACCAGGGGTCTCCGTACACTAACGATGGATATGATGCACTAACGCCTCACACGAGCTTGGGTTACACTTGATATGATGCATAAGTGTAGTCGGAGGTCACTTGCCACCACTCTATGTAAACCCCTAAATTTTTCAACCTAAAATCTAAAATAGACTTAGGTTTGTTAGATATTCCTAAGAGTTGACAAGGTTAGTAAAAGTGAAAACTCTAAAATAACTAATCAATCGCGTATAAAAATTTTTCTATTCTAAACGTATGTAAACACTAAAGATTTCTTCCGAAGTAATAAAAACCCTAAAACTATAACTTTAAGGATATAAAAGCACTAATTCACCATAATTTACCCTAAAACCCTAATTAATAATATAACTTTAGTATTATACTAAATCATTAGTAAAAGATTAAAGATAACTTTCAATCATTCATAAATATATACAATACTAGAGCAATCATTTAAAAACTAAGATATTGCATTGTAGATCACATTCATCTTCTAAGTATATAACTAAGTTAGTATTATATAAAGTTAAGAGTTTAGTTGATGCTTATGTTACATATAGTAAGCATTAATATCCTAAATGATACTTTTCATGATAATTACATTAAGTAGCTTACTAAATGATTTATATAGGATATAAACACTTAAAGGAAGATCTCATTATCTATTTTTACTAGTCAATCAATAGAGCCCATATTTCCTTTCATTTCCTCAATTTTCTTCCTAATTTTCCCTAATTATTTCATTATGTATACTTAGATTACATGTAATTTTGAAATGTTGACCAAGTCAAAGGTTGACCAAGTCAACATATTGAAAAGTCAACAAATATGTAATTATCACACTAGAACCTTCCCATTCTTTCTATTGAATTCTTTTCTTTTCTTTTGGATTTTTCCCCTTTTCTTTTCCTTCTTGCCGTCCACTTCCCCTCTCATCTAGACCCTACTCACTTCTTTTATAAAAATACAAATTAAGACAACAAAACACCTTTTCTTCTCCCCTACCAAAACCGTGACCCCCTTGCTCCCTTAATTCCAAACACTTTCTTACTTCACTTTCACAATTCCTATTGTTATAAACCAAGGAGAAAAAGGTATGTTATCATATGATTTTTTATCTTATGTAGTAGTTAGTTGTATAAGTTAGGTTAGTGTAGAAATTTGGTATAATATGTGCATATGTGTTGTTGGAAGTGAAAGCTCTATATTCATGCTTAGAAGTGTAGGAATCCTTAGATAATTGCAAGAACACATGCATATACATACTTAAGCATGTGAACATAGGAATACACTTGATAAATACACGTATAAAGACCCTTGTACATAAGTACCCATTATGTACATAACCTAAAATGAGATATATACTAACTATACAAACAAATACCTTGCTAAATATACCCTTAAAATGCAAAAATATGAAATTTGTGAAGCTTTCTTAAGAGGGTTCTCTAGGCATACGAAAATACATGTCACCATATGTTTATACGGGTATATGTACTAGTATATGTATAAGTACATAAGTATACATACTAGTATATTAGAAGTATAAGTATATACATAACATATGTGTAAAGTATATGAATACATAAGGATAAGTATACATATATAATGGGTGATGTAAGCAATGACATAATCAAATGATGACATAAGCCATGATATAAGTATCGAGTCTAATTTTTCGGTTTTCTATTTAAAAGAAATTTCTCATTTCCTGATTCATACTAAACCCTAACCCATTTAATATTAATCATCGACTAAAGCAATTGAGAAATTTCGGTTTTTTATTGAAAATAATTTCGAGAGTGGCCACCCGACCAAAGTTAGGAAAAGAAAAAAATAACCGTAATCAATTAGATAGATTGATTATAATTTAGCTACCGGTCTTTAATTTCAATTTGAATGAAGAACCAGAAGGTTCCGAGTTTGGAGGCTAACCTATTAAACCCTAACGAGTACCACTATTTATTTACCGAAATTAGGATTATTTTTCTAATTATAATATTTAAAAATAAATAAATAAAATAAAAATAAAAATAAAAATAAAAAGAACCTAAGTTTCTACATATTTTATCGTCGCTTTAAAGGTGCCTACGTACCCGCTAGCTGGGATCAGACGATCGTAGTTTTTTCAAAAAAATCTTTAATGTGTTGATTTATTTTAATTTTTGAAAATCAACCGAATTTACATTTGTTACGAACTAAGTTTATTCAAATAAAATCTAAAAGGGTCCTAACTTCTTGAGTGTTTTTGTTTTATAAAAAATGCTCTAACAATCCTAT
This sequence comes from Lumnitzera littorea, assembly GCA_024138015.1. Taxonomy (NCBI): domain Eukaryota; kingdom Viridiplantae; phylum Streptophyta; class Magnoliopsida; order Myrtales; family Combretaceae; genus Lumnitzera; species Lumnitzera littorea. Next base: position 58,836,564 of record JAMXBB010000009.1, read on the forward strand.
TTTTTAAAGAAGGGTCTTTTATTAATTTTTATTTAAAGAAAAACAACTTTCTATGTAACAAATCCTTAAATAAAACCAAATCTAAAAAAAAAAAAATCATAATAATCCCTAAACTAATATATTCAACTATCTACCAAAAATAAAATAATTCATATAATACACTTGTATAAGAACTAATACTAAAACCCCTATGCCGACATATTCATATATTATATATTATGTGTACTAATAGATAACATAAAACTCAAATTAACAATCCCTTATCTATATATCTTCATATCTATATCACTACTATTTAAATAAACCTTCACTTAAATCCATGTTAAAACTAATGCTAAAGAAGTTTCATAAATTATTATATATAAACAATAGTAAACTACTTAAAGTTCTAATAACACTATAATATAATAATAAATAAATAAAATCTCCTAATGTATACATATCTTCTATATACTACACTATATGATAAAGGATTTAATATAATAATAAACTATAAAATCATAATAATAATAAAATAAAATAAATAATGAAATCGAACCTTAGTTGTTGTTCGCAGCAATGGCGATGCTTGGAGAAGCGAATCTACACATGGCTATGTGCGATGTTGGAGTAGCGACTGACGAAGCTACGGCGGACGTCGAGTTGACTGAATGTAGACTGTAGTTGTGCACATGAGGATGAATTATGGCTGTTGAGTGTTCGATGGAGTTGTAACTATGTATGGTGTGTTGGATCAATGCTAAGTCTGTATGAGTGGCGGAGTAATCGAGTCCCACATCCAGTAGTGGCTGTTCGATGTTGATTGTGGGAGAGAGAGAGTAGGCCGTATAGAGAGGACGGAGCATGGTAGTGGCTGATCGATGGAGTTTGCTTCGCTACTGCTGTTTGGTGTTGAGGAAGTTGCTGTCGGTGGAGGATTCAGATAAAAGGGGTTGTCCAGGAGCTGTTGTTGGTGGCTTGGATCGTAGATAGTGTAGGTCGGAGGAGTAAAGTACCACAACGGGAATGCGTGGATTGTGTAAAGTATGGTGGAGTTGCAGTGGAGTGTACCTGGGTTACACCGTTAGAGAGAGGATGGAGACAATCGTGAGTGCGACTTGCTGCTTGTGTGCTGGACGAAGGATAGGCATTAGAGTGCTGCAGTAGTTCAGTCTTTTTACAGTGTGCGTCACATGGGGGATCGTATGGTATATGCAATTGAAGGGCAGGACATGATAGTGTTGTGTACAAGTACTTCAGGCTGTTTGGTTAGATTGTGTTCAAGGGTATGTGTACTGTATTAGGATGAGTAGGACGTGAGGAGTTGATGTGGACTTCGATGTGTTTCAGTTGAAGGGGGTAGTTTTGTTTAACCGATTTGTTGGTTATGGGCTGCTGCATGGATGGCTGGATTTGATGAAAAGATGGTGGCATGCGGTGATTGATTTTGTTTGTGTAAACTTCGGTTTCGGTTTTTCTTTTTTCTTTTATACGTGTGTTTATAAAGTCCAAATCACATCCTCTAAAAACATATCTATTGTATCTAATTAATTTATTAAACTAGATCCAAATTAATTCAAATCCGATTTAATAAAATCAAACTAAATTCAAATGATTTTAATTAGATATGAATCCCATTTATTCATCTTGCTTTCGTAAAAGATAAAAAAATAAAAGACATAGGTACCTAACGAGACTCAAACTCAAGACCTCAAATTAAATGAAATTCGATACTTCGATACTTCAATACTTATCCATTAGGTCGTTGGCCTGCGCCTTGATTTTTAATATAACTAAATTGTACTTAAAACACCCGATTCCCTAAAATATTTATTTGTACTTAGTTAAAACTAAAATGAATGTCTCTAAAATAATTTACTTCCTAACAATCTACAAAATCTTTTTTTTTATTATTTATTTTTATTTTTATTTTTATGTTTATCTTTTATATTATTTTTATTATTTTTTTATTTTTCTTTTTGAATTAGGACCCTTTTTGTAAAAAAATAAAAATTAAGACTACAGAGGGATAAAAATTAAGTGTCTACAGTTGCCCCTCTTTGTAGTGAAGTTTAAACAAAACTTTGCTATAAAGACAAAAGAGATACCATTTTTGCCTTGGGACGACTCTATCCTAAGGAATGTTAAGACACTTGACGAGGATTAGTTTGAAACGAAGAATAGCGAGGGATAGCGCCTTTGTGGGTTGGCAAAAATCCCTATAAGAATAATGAGAACTTGGTCGTGCCCTGATGAGCTGACTAACCAAGGCAATCAAAGCACCCTTTAAGCTGGCTAAGACTTAAAGAATGAAGGAAAAAAAAAAACTTGGTCGTGCCCTAATGAGCTGATTAACCAAGGCAATCAAAGCGCCCTTTGAGCTGGTTAAGACCTAAAAACAAGGAAAACTTGGTCGTGCCCTAATGAGCCGACTAACCAAGGCAGTCAAAGTGCCCTTTGAGCTGGCTAAGACCTAAAAATGAGGAAACTTGGTTATGCTCTAATGAGCTGACTAACCAAGGCGGTCAAAGCGCCCTTTGAGCTAGCCAAGACCTAAAAATGAGGAACTTGGTCGTACCCTAATGAGCTGACTAACCAAGGCGGTCAAAGTGTCTTTTGAGCTGGCTAAGACCTAATAGATGAGGAAACTTAGCATTGGGATAGCACTCCATGAGCTTGCTAAATCCTTTGAAGAAATTTTGAGTTGGGTAACGTTCTGTAAGTTAGACGACTAGGAGTCTAAGGAACTTTAGATGGGGACCATGCTCTACGAGCTAGTTGATTTGCTAGGGAATTGTTTTTGGAAAACAAGCCATCATCCTTAGGGGAAAACCATTTGCCAATGTAATGTTTTATCAGGCTTAGAACCACTTACCTAGTTTCAATGATAGCTCCTAAGTAGTCCAATGTCTTATTGAGCAGTCCGATTAAAACCAATGATTCTGACCCTTACCGTTGCCTTTTCTTGTTCTTGCTCTTCTTCTTCTTTCTTCTTTGTCTCTTTCTAACCCCTTTTTTCTTTTTTTGTTTTTTGTCTTTTCTTCTTTTTTTTTTTTGTTTTTTTTGAAAGCAACTTAAACCTGAAACGAATGTAAAACATATTCATTTCTCGAACAAAGAGGTCCTGTGTTGAATCTTTGGTCTAAACATCGGCTTTCCATGTAAACATCCATTCTCAAGTGAGTTTCTACTTATGCCCCACACGTTACTCTTTTTAAACATGGCCTTGTCCCGAAAAATAAGAAATAAGTCTCCCTTTCTTGGGGGGTTAATCATAATAAAGTATTAAAAGAATTTTTATCAATAGTCATCACTTCAAGTTAAGTGTTTATTTTTTCTTGTGCTTCTTGTGTGTAAGATTTATTTGGGTAGAGGATAGAGCAAGAAGTGGGGTCTTTTAGTGGAGTAAGAAAAGGGCTAAGGATATGATCCAATGCTAACGACTACTAGGAACACCAACTTTGCATGTAGAAAATGAAAATGAAACCACAATAATAGTAAGATTGTTTGCAAAAATTTCATTGACGTTTAAGGATAGTACATCTTCAATGTGTCAGTGTGATAGATTATGCACTTAGACTACTTGTGTCCAAATCTTAACTTAACTTTTCTTCCACAGGACGATTCTTTAACTTATGTTCCACACAAAGAAATAGAAGATCTTATATTTAATACAACTCCCATATCATAGCTCATGTCATGTAACGTTGGTTTCTTCATAAAACTTCATGTGATGGATTTTTCCTTAACTTAAGTCTAGATTTGAGCATGTTTAACTTAATGGAAACAAAATCAACATCCAAATGACTATGGAACCCTCACGTCAAGCATGCTCATCCTCCATTACTTATTTCAAGATTTTCTTAGCTTAAAATCTTTCATCCAAAGCATTAAACAAATGTCTTTACAAAACACCAACTTTAGATGCTCATGTTTCAACTTCATGTAAGGGTTTCATGGTTTGTTTCTTAAAACGATTTTTGGTGTTATAACAACTTAAACCTTACTCATATCTTCAAGAAATCAAAGTCTCCTAACATAAATACTAATCCACATATCACAAGAAACACTTACTCATCCTTAAAGCAAAATATGGTGGTTGTGCACAAAGGTTCCACTTAAGCTCTTAAAATTGCTTCCTCTTTTGCAACCTTTTGGAAGCCGAATCTTTTGGTCTCATGGAATGGGGTTTGTGGAAGGTTCTAATAGTTCTAAAAGATCTTAGATGGTGAAAGAAAATGACACAAGAATAAGAAGAGAAATTGCCGTGAGTATGGAAGCAAAAATGGTGGCGGCAATGTTGGGAATTTGTGGAGTTTGATTTCTTCTTTTGATTTGTGTTTAAAGTAAGAGAAAAGGAAGTGAAAATGGGAGTAAAAGAGGGAGAGAGTGGCAGATTTTGAATGAGGAAATAAGTGTGTGCAAGAAGCTTTAATTAATTATCTTGTAGCTTACATAAAAGTCAACAATTGCAACTCTTGATGATGTAAGCATTAAGGGGTGAATAGTGATGTGTAAGAGGAAGTGATTGATGGTTGAATGACAAGAGCATAGCCCCCCTTTCTCCCTTGTCCAAGTCTGCCATGGGAAGTCTTTTTAAGCCATGGAGTGGTCTTGTCTCATTTATTAATGTTAAGCTTATGAATTCTTGTGAAAAATTGTCCATATGTAGTATAAGTGAAGAGGTGATAAGGAGATTGTCTTATCACTAGATTTTGATAAGTTATCAATTGATAAATGATTCCAACTCTCAATTGATAAGTTATCTAAGGTGATTGGTTAGTCTACTTATTTATGTGTAAGGCTTATACATAAAGATAAGGGCATAGCCTTATAGAAAATTGTTTAGGATTTTTATCTTACATTGTTTTGTAATTTGTGATTTGATTTTTGTAGAATTGTGAAATTTTCTAAAGTTGAATGAAATTATTCAAATTAAATTATCGATTAATTATTTAGGGTTAAAATTCCTTAATGGTTTTAAGGTTTAAGGTTTTAAGTAACTTTAGAGTTTGCAGTTCTTTAAGCTCGGGTTTTATCAACAGTTGGCTTTTGAATTGTAAAAATTTAATTCGTTTCTAAATATAAACTCAGGTTTTTGGTTTAGTTGATCTTTGGGAACGTTTGGAAAGTAATCTTAATTCAAATCTTTAGGCCTACTAAAAGTAGGGTTTACATGTGGTTAAGTAAGGGATTAATGTTAACACTAAGAATCAAGGCTTCCACAAAATCCAACTACACTGTTCCTTCATCTATCAAGTCCTGAATCTTATTCCTCAGTCTCCAGCATGCATCAGTCGAATGCCCCACTTATCCATAGTGGTATTCATACTTTACTATGGGATCAAAGATTCTAGGTCGGTATCGATTGTTAGGAAGCTCGTACTGTATCAAATTATCCCTTCACAACTTCTTAAAGACTTGACTTAAAGGGACCAGTATCATAGTAAATTGTCTATAAGTCCTGTTAGTTTGAAACTGGTCTCTAAACTGTTGCTGAGCGAAAGGTGGATTCGCCCTAAAAGTGACTTGAGCATTTGGTTTAGCATTTGAATTTATCATACCAATCGTAGATTCTTTAGGATTGTTGCTGACTGGTTTAGGACCAGATGATGACACTAGTGGTCTTCTATCTACTTGCTCTTGCAACTTATAAGAAGAGACGGTGCTTTCAATCTTGCACCCAGCCGTTACTACTTTAGTAAAACTGGATGAGGCCTGCTCGATGAGATGGGAGAAGTAGGGCCTCTCTAAGGTGTTAATGAAAGCTGATGTGAGCTCCTTCTCGATTGTAGGAGTAGAGATTCATGCAGCCAAGGACCTCTATCTTTGAGCATATTCTTTGAACGATTCATTATTCTTCTTCCGTAAGGCAACCAAGTCTATCATAATTAGGGCTACTTCTACGTTGAATTTATATTGTTCATAAAAAGCTCCACCAAGCTTCTCTCACATATTTATCAGGTTCAAATCAAGCTAGGCATACTAAGTCAGGGCTGATCCAGTCAGACTATCTTGGAATGTCTGTACCATGAGTGGATCATACTAAACATATTTACTCATCTTCTTAACGTACAACCTGGTGTGGAGCTTAGGGCAACCCGTCCCATTATACTTTTCAAATTTTAGTACCTTAAACTTCTTAGGGTATGATCCTATGTCATACACGGAAAATTCGGTGATCCCCGCCCGTTCAAATCCATCATACCTTATAAGTGGCTTCATCTTCTCAGTTATCTGTTGTGTCAATTTCTTCTCCAGTTCTTTCAAGCTGTTCTCGGTCAACAAGTCTCGGGGCAGCATACGTATCAGGTTCGAAGGTTGGGTTGTCTTTCGAGTAAACTCCTTCTGATTCGAATGGGTCTTTTTAATATTCGTGCTCTGCTTTAGGAGCGTGTGTATTCTTCCCATAACGGGTCTTAGAGCTTTCTTCATTAGCCAGTGCTGTGGCTCGTAACAAAGCAATGCTGTCTGCTAAGAAGCTCATTTGTTTTGCCATCTTCTCCATAGCCCTTTTTGTGGAACGGAACCTCAGCTCAGAGGGATCATTGATCTCAGGGTCTTCGTCATTTCCTTGAGTAGTGGCCATCCTGGTCTGGGAACATATTCTAATTGGACTTCTCTGAAAGACTTGACGTTTAGGGGCTAACTTGAAATTTTAACTTATTGTCAGCTCATAAAAGGGTTAGTCATATTACAAATTTTTTAAGAAAGAGTTGTTAATCGTATAAATGCAAGATGCATGTCACACGAATATAATGAAAAATTAAGAATTGGGAAGAAACCTTTAATGTGGCAAAACCTAACTAACTTTTATTAATTATTTGCAATTGTGAAGCTTTACATCTCTCATTCTGTTCGCAAAAAGAATTCTAAAGAAAATATTAAAAAAAAAACCTAAAATCTAATCTCCTAGTAGCTAGTAGGCTTATCCTGCGTCTTTTTCCTTTTTCGGATCTTAGGAGTCTCCTCTTCTTTGCCCTTAGTCCTCTTTAATTGTGCTTATAATGCCTTGATATTTTGATGATATTCCTTGCAACAGTTTTCTAACTCCTGCTCTCTTTTACTCGTTCTCTTAGGTTCAGCTTTAACTTGAACTTCCCCTTTCTCTTTATTGTCTTCCATATCCTTTAGTCCTTTTAGTTGGTGATAAAGAAATCCTTTGGTTGTCTAGCTCCTAACTGTTATCCCTTTAGTGGTAGGGGTGGTCTCTCTTATGCACTAAAGAGCTTGGATGCTCTGAAGCTTGGCTACTTTGTTAGCCACCATCATGCCAGGTTTAAGGAAGTCCAATGAGATAGCTTCTAATGATGGTCTGGGGATCATGTCCTCAATGAGTCCATTGGTTGGGACGTATGCGGTGCAGAGGTTGAAGCCGATTAGAGGGACCGACTTGAAGTCTCCATACCCTCTTATCATTTCCTTGCTTGCAAACCACCTGGGTGTCAACAACAACTCTTCCACTTTCATACTTTGAAAGTATTGGACCAAGTAGCTGCTAGCTATATTTTCTGGTAGCTCAATTCTTTCTCCAAAAGATTTGATAAGGTTTGAGTAAACTCAGCCCGATTGAAATCAAGTTGGTAACTTCTCATGTGGCTAACGAACCAGACCACTAGTAGGACCATATTAGTTTTCAAATCTCCTCGTTTCTTTTTCTTGAGATGGTTTAGTGATTGAATCTACTTAGCCAGAAGGACCGGGACATATGATTTCCCTTCAAGGAATAGGGTTACGAGTTCAGCAATTCTGAAGTGGACTTGATGTCTATCATCAGGGAACAAGATAGTATTGAAGACCACTAACATAAAAGCGTTGACCCGATACTGGTGCCATGCTTCTAAATTTGTATAAAAAAACTCGTGTTTTTCTTTATGCTTCTGTTCAGTAGAAAACCAGTCCATAACATCATCTAATCGAATGGTCTTTCATTGATTTAAAACTCGATTTATTTCAGTTTTTCTGATTCCCAACAACTTGCTGAAGATCTTTGGTGCTGCAGCTTCCAAGTCTGGGACATAGATATCATCAGTGATCATAAGAGCCCACAACAATTGGGAGTATTCTTCTAAAGTTGGGCTTAATTGATGTAGGCCCATATAGAAATTGGTGGATTTGAGCTCCCACAGGTGGACTAAGGCCCACACTAGAGTGATGTTCACGGGGTTCTTTTACAGAGAGAGGACAAGCCCAATCCTATTCTTGATAAACTCCTGTTTATCTGGGCTGAAGAGTCAAAACCAAGTTTCAAGCAGTTTTTGAGACTAATGCGTTAGGTGGACATGAATGTCTTGAAAAGGCTCTTGACTAGATCTAGCCATGACTGATAAAATCAAAATCAAAATTACAATTACAACGTTATCCAAACTTTACATAAAATTATTACAAAATTTTTTTTATAAGGAAATATTACAACTACAACTTCACAACCGCCCTTGTCCATTTAGGTCTGCCACATCATAGGTTCTTGCGATTTTTTGAAAGAAAAGTTTTTGTGTAATGCAAAAGGGTGGGTTCTAAAGGTTTTCAAGTTCTGCAACTACTATGTTTTTCAAAGCAACGATTTTATGGTTGTATTTGAACTTGAGTGGGATAGCCTGATCGGCCTCGGAAGGTGGTTACCTTACAAAATCCGAAGCTTACATAATGGCTTCCCTCCTAAGGTCCTAAGACGGCCAGGTTCTGACCGTGTCTACCATGTATTTATGATGCAGAAAAACAGAATGAAAGTAAACCCGCCAAAATTACTCCCTTAATAAACTGATACAATAAAAAAAATGATGTTAGTAAAATAAATAAATAAATAAAATAAACAAATACATAAAATAACATACCTAAGTTCTTTTTTATTATTTTTATTATTTCATCTTTTTATTTTTTTGAAAAATAATCCTATTTTCAGCAACTTTTAGCAATTAGCCCTCTAGTGGTTCCCCAGTGGAGTCACCAAACTATCAAGTTTGATTTTTTGGTTTTCTATTTAAAAGCAATTTCTTATTTCCTGATTAATACTAAACCCTAACCCATTTAATATTAATCATCGACTAAAGAAATTGAGAAATTTCTATTTTTTATTGAAAATAATTTCTAGAGTGGCCACCCGACCAAAGTCGGGAAAAGAAAAAAATAACCGTAATCAATTGGGTAGATTGATTACGATTTAGCTATTGGTCTTTGATTTCAATTTGAATAAAGAATCAGAGGGTTCCAAGTTTAGAGGTTAACCTATTAAACCCTAACGGGTATCACTATCTATTTATCGAAATTAGGATTATTCTTGTAATTATAATATTTAAAAATAAATAAATAAATAAAAATCAAAAGAAAAAGAATCTAAGTTTTTACATATTTTATCGTCGCCTCGAAGATGCCTACGTACCCGCTAACCGGGATCAGACGATCGTAGTTCTTTCAAAAAATCTTTAATATGTTGATTTATTTTAATTTTTGAAAACTGACCGAATTTATATTTGTTACCAACTTAGTTTATTCAAATAAAATCTAAAAGGGTCCTAACTTCTTGAGTGTTTTTGTTTTATAAAAAATGCTCTAACAATCTTATTTTTTAAAAATGGGTCTTTTATTAATTTTTATTTAAAGAAAAACAACTTTCTATATAACAAATCCTTAAATAAAACCAAATCTAAAAAAAATGACCAATCATAATAATCCCTAAACTAATATATACAACTATCTACCAAAAATAAAATAATTCATATAATACAATTGTATAAGAACTAATACTAAAACCCCTTTGCCGACATATTCATATATTATATATTATGTGTACTAATAGATAACATAAAACTTAAATTAATAATCCCTTATCTATATATCTTCATATCTATATCACTACTATTTCAATAAACCTTTACTTAAATCCATGTTAAAACTAACGCTAAAGAAGTTTCATAAACTATTATATATAAACTATAGTAAACTACTTAAAGTTCTAATAACACTATAATATAATAATAAATAAAAAAATCTCCTAATGTACACATATCTTCTATATACTGCACTATATGATAAAGGATCTAATATAATAATAATAATAAAATAAAATAAATAATGAAACGGAACCTTAGTTGTTGTTCGTGGCAATGGCGACGCTCGGAGAAGCGAATCTACACATGGCTGTGTGCAGTGTTGGAGCAGTGGCTAACGAAGCTATCGCGGACGTCAAGTTGACTGAACGTAGACTGTAGCTGCGCATACGAGGATGAATTATGGCTGCTGAGTGTTCGATGGAGTTATGACTGTGTATGGTGTATGGGATCAATGCCGCGTATGTGTGAATGGCAGAGTAATCGAGTCCTACGTCCAGCAGTGGCTATTCAGTGTTGATTGCGGAAGAAAGAGAGTAGGCTGTATAGAGAGGATGGAGCATGGTAGTGGTTGATTGATAACTCTTATTATAAACACATTTCACATGGTGATTTTATAGTATTTCCCTTATATCTTTGGTTTTCTTTAAAGAAATTGATATTTATTTGAGCAAAATTTTGATTTCAAGGTTTGAGCGCGTTCTTGGATTGAAAACGAAGAAAAGCAATCAAGTTTCACTCAATTTGGAGTTCAAATAAATGAGTTATGAAGTTTTGAAGTTGCATAAACAATAGGAATTTTAGTTAGAAAGTTACACAATCTAGAACACAACTGTATCCCCAGACTGTGTCTATTTAGGAAGATTTGCCAAGGTCAGAAAGTTACACGACCTGGGGACACAACTGTGTCTAGTGATGAAAAAAGAAACTTTACAATACATTATAAAAGTACTTACAAGGGTTTCACACACAACTTTTAGACATTCAAAAGAGAAGAGACTTGAAGAGAAGGAGGACCAAAAGGCGAAAGCAACAACTAACTTCAAGAGTGAAGAGATTTTTCATCAACAAAAGGTGTTTTTCATGTTTTATTTCTTGATTTTATTGCAATTCGTTATTAGTTTCATTATGATAGCTTAAAATTCTTGTATTTAGGATTATGGAACCTAGGGTTTCATGTGACTATTAGATTGATTGATAATTTTCAATAAAGTTTCTATCTTTTCTTGATTCAATTATGTTATTTAATTGTTAATTGATATTTCTAGGGTATTAATCTATGATATTATGCATGATGATTGAGAAATCACATATGTAATGAGATCTTGACATAATTGGAGAGAATTACATGTATACTTAGAGATAAGATACATGTTTCTTCCGGAAAGTTGTTTTTTTTTGTGTGGGAATTCATTATACATTAATGCGATTCTAAATTATATTACTAAGTGAAGAGATTCTGGTAAATAATTTAGGATTAGGGTTAATATGCTTGAGAAAGGTGTTAACTTTAATTATGAATCTCTCCGGTCAAGAATAATAGAGATTGAATTGAATACATTTTAAGTGGTCACATGTTAAATACTAAGGGAAATAATTCCTAAATATGTTATTTGCCTTCTTGAAGTCGTTCTTAATTTTATCGCTTTCTAAATTACTTAATCAAGTCTCATAATTAGGTTAGTTTGTTAATTTTAGTATTTTTAATTCATTCAACCCATCACAATTTTTTGGTTAGATAACAGAGCTAAGTTTAATATTAGTACTCAAAGTCTTTAAGGGATCAACTTGGACTCACATCCGCTATATTAAAATTGATAGGTGCACTTGCCTTGTATCAAGTTATTGGCACCGTTGTCGAGGACTTTCGATATTAAGAACACTAGTTGCTTTATTACTTTGACCATTTTTTTTCCTTTTTTTTGTTTTCATTGTTTATTTTTATTACCTAGAGTTGCAATTGATTCTATGTTTCTTGTCCTTGTAGTGCATGACCCGAAACAAGCTGGAAGATTTGGTAGAACTTGATCCTGAAATTAAGAGAACTATCCTTCAAAATTTGAGATTGCGACCTAAACAAACTGTAGCTACCATAGAAAACGAGTCAATTGTTGAGATTAAGGAAGAGGGTAAAGAGGTCAACACTCAATTCATCGATCAAGAAGATCCACCACACATGGCTAACAACTGTAATGAAGCAAATCGGACTATGTCCAACTATTCAAGGCCTACACTTATCGGAGTTGACTTTAGTATCATAAGGCCAACCGTTGCGGCTAATAACTTCTAAATTGCACCCAACATCATACAAATGGTGCAACAATATGTTTAGTTTAACAGTCTCCAAGATGAAGATCCTAATGCCCGCATCTTTAGCTTTCTAGAGATTTGTGATACATTTAAAATTATCGAAGCCACGGATGATGCCATCCGACTACGGCTATTTCCTTGAAGGGTAGAGCAAAGCAGTGGTTGAACTCCCTACCACGAAATTCAATCACAACTAGGAATGAATTAGTAGAGAAATTTTTGGAGAAGTATTTCTTATCTGCGAAGACCGTTAAACTTCGAAACGATATTTCTTGTTTTGCCCAATTAGAAGCAGAGACTCTATATGATACTTGGGAGCGGTTCAAGGACTTGCTCAGGAGGTGCCCACATCATGGCCTCTCACTATGGATGCAGATTCAGACCTTTTATAATGGTCTCAATTTATCTACGAGACAGATGATTGATGCATTCCCAGGAGGTACTTTGAACATAAAGACACCCAAGCAAGCACAAAACCTGATTGAAGGAATAGCGATGAACAATTATTAGTGGTAAAACACTAGAGCCAGGCAAAAGGTTACGAGAATTTATGATGTGGACTTGACTACTGTTTTAGCAGCCAAGGTGAATCTATTGAGTAAGAAGATTGATACACTCTCTGTTGGCCCTCAACAAGTACAACCGGATGTAAGTGACTTTGGCATGTAGGGTTATGCAGCACAAGAACAACTGGAATAAGTAGATTATCTTGGAAATCCACCGTTGCAACAAAATAACCCCTACAGCAACACTTATAATTCTAGGTGGAGGAATCATCTTAATTTCTCATGGGGAAACCAAAACTAAGGCCAGCAAAAGACTAACTTTGGTCCACTTGGATTTGAAAAACCATTACTACCTCCCCTTCTTCAAGAGAAGAAGTCCAATTTAGAAGAACTTCTCGCAAAATATATTTAAGGCAATGAGGCTCGGCTATCTAACATTGAATCATCGTTGAGAAATCAAGAGGCTTCCAATTGCAATCTTAAGAAGCAAATTGGTCAACTTGCAAAAATGATCTCTAAGAGGCAACAAGGGACGCTTTTAGGAAATACCAAGATCAACCCCAAGGAACATGTTAATGCTGTGACCTTAAGAAGTGGTAGAAAACTATAAGTGGAGAAGAAGGATGGTGGGGAAGTAGTTGAGAAAGAAGTGGAAGTCAACCATAAGGAAGATGCAAAGCCACTAAAATCAAAAGAAAGTATAGAACCACCGAAAGTGAAGGAGTACAAGCCTCCCATCCCTTACCCGCAGTGCCTTAAGCAAAGTTATACTGATCAAAATAAGGAATTCGGTAAATTGCTTGATATTTTCAAACAATTACACATTAACTTACCTCTTGTTGATGTCATTTTGCAGATGCGAAAGTATGCGAAATTTCTAAAGGATCATCTATTGAATAAGAGGAAGTTGGAGGAGCTTACAACCGTCACATTGAACGAGGAATACTGGCACTTCTCCAAAAAAAGCTGCTACAAAAATTAAAAGATCTAGGGAGTTTCACTATTCCTTGTATGCTTGGCAATTTGTTAGTAGATAATGCTTTGGCAGACTTAAGAGCTAGTATAAATTTGATGCCGTATAAATTGTTCAAAAAGCTAGGGTTAGGAGAACCTAAACTAATACACATGAGTCTTCAATTAGCTGATAGGTCTATTACATACCCTAGAGGCATCATAGAGGATGTTTTAGTGCAAGTGGACAAATTCATCTTTCCTGTGGATTTTGTTATACTTGATATAGATGAAGATATTGAGGTGCCAATCATCTTAGGTTAACCCTTCCTAGCCATCGCTAAGGCTGTTTTTGATGTTAGTGAGCATAAGTTGATATTATGGGTTGGGGATAATGAAATAGTTTTTAAAACTCCAGAGGCAACGAACAAATTTCTTGACTTAGAGGACACATGTCACAATGTTAATGGCACTGATGTCATTATATCTACATATGTACAGGAAATGCTTGCCAAAGATTCCTCAAGCTATTGTTTACAAAAGGGAGATGAAAATCTCTTGACCAACTCTAATCGTACAGAAGTGGTGGCTTAAATAGAAGTTCATGAATCCATTGTAGACAAGAAGGGGATTGATCCACTCTATAAACCAAAGGATCTTAGGTTAAAATCCTTTAAAGAGAAGCCACCAATTTTGGAACCAAAACTGTCAAGAAATCATTTGGAACATGTCTTTATGGTGAAAAGTTCAAAACTTCCAATGACAACTGTATCTAAGCTAAAAGCGAACAAAATGAAGGAGTTTAGGCTACATGAATTTGATAAGTGGCATGATAAGGAGAGAAACGATGAAAGTCATGCACCAATTAAATGGAATTGGCAAGGTCGATGGTCGAAGGGTAAATTTACATTCGTATGAAGAGTTCGAAAGCGAGATACAGGAGGAGTCCTATCTCTACCTAGATGAAGAATCATGAATTATAAGACGTATCCAGTTGAGCTGTCAACGTTAACTATAGCGCTTCTTAGGAGGCAACCCATGTCTAACTTTGCTCACACTTTAGTTCTTTTAGTTTATTCCATTTTATTTTTCTTTTATCAAACTTTGCTTTGCTTTGCTTCTTTTATTTATTTCAATTTTAGTCATAGGCTTTTCTTTTAAGTTAAAATTTTTTTTTCTTTAGTTTTCTTTGTCTTATCTTTTTAGTTTAAATACTTTTATTTTTGTAAGTTTTTTTTTTATTTTTAAATTCATGAATTTAGGCTAGGCAAAAAAAAAAAAAAAAAAACAGAAAGTTACACAGGCATGGGACACAGCTGTGTCCCAACCCGTATCCATCCAAGCCTCTTTAATGGATCATAAGAATAGAAAGTTACACAGGCATGGGACACGGTTGTATCCCAGCTTGTGTTCGCCTAAGAACATACATGTAGCACAGAAAGTTACATAGGCATAGGACACAGTTGTGTCTCAGCCCGTGTTTGTTGCCTAGCACCTATACAATATTAGTACACGCATTGCACAATACTATCAAAACATAAACATACATATAACTTCACTTCACCTTTCATCTTCTCTCCACCTTCTCCTTATGTTTTATTTTTCATCAGCAAATTTCTTCATCGAATCCAACTTGATCCAAGTAGTTAATGGAAAATCGTGAAAAATAGATCGTTCAAAGAAGGTCCAAATCTGTTACATCATCTTCCACTCATGAGGGCACTATTGTTGAGCTACTGGCCACCCTTTCCCCACTAGAGTATCTTATGCTTCAAGGTAGGGAAGTATTAGTTTCTTTTTCAATACATGTATTTCCTTTTTCCCTATGATGTTTGTTTTAATTGTTTTATATCTTACTATTGTGCTTTCTTAGTCATACATTGAGGACAATATATGTTATTAAGTGTGAGGAAAAGATATATATGAATTTGTTATTATTTAAGAGACCAATTATTTACATTTGACCCAATTAATTTTTAAGTTAACTTGCAATAGGTGAATAACAAGTGTTAAGCCAAATCAACTATGTCATCTTGATCATCATTGATCTTATTATACTTTACTAGAATTGATTAGTCAAACTTTAGAGGGCAAAGTTATGAGTTATTTAGCTTAGGACTCTAAGACTTGTGATAACTCTTATTTTAAACATATTTCACATGGTGATTTTATAGTATTTCCCTTATATCTTTGGTTTTCTTTAAAGAAATTGATACTTAATTGAGTAAAATTTTGATTTCAAGGTTTGAACGCGTTCTTGGATTGAAAACGAAGAAACGAAATCAAGTTTCACTCAATTTGGAGTTCAAATGAATGAGTTAGGAAGTTTTGAAGTTACATAAACAATAGGAATTTTGGTCAGAAAGTTACACAATCTGGGACAAAACTATGTCCCCAGGCTGTGTCCATCCAGGAAGATTTGCTAAGGTCAGAAAGTTACACGACCTGGGGATACAATTGTGTCCCAGGCTGTGTCTGGTGATGAAAAAAGGAACTTTACAATATATTATAAAAGGACTTACTAGGGTTTTGCACATAACTTTAGACATTCAAAAGAGAAGAGACTTGAAGAGAAGGAGGAGCAAAAGGTGAAATCAACACCTAACTTCAAGATTGAAGAGATTTTTCACCAACAAAAAGGGTTTTTCATATTTTATTTCTTGATTTTATTGCAATTCGTTTTTAGTTTCATTATGATAGCTTAAGATTCTTGTATTTAGGATTGTGGAACCTAGAGTTTCATGTAACTATTAGATTAATTGATAATTTTCAATAAAGTTTCTACCTTTTCTTGATTCAATTATGTTATTTAATTGTTAAATGATATTTCTAGGATATCAATCTATGATATTATGCATGATGATTGAGAAATCACATATGTAATGAGATCTTAACATAATTGGAGAGAATTACATGTATACTTAAAGATAAGATACATGTTTCTTCTGGAAAGTTATTCTTTTGTGTAGGAATTCATTATACATTAATGTGATTTTAAATTATATTACTAAGTGAAGAGATTCCGGTAAATAATTTAGGATTAGGGTTAATATGCTTGAGAAAAGTGTTAACTTTAATTGTGAATTCCTCCGGTCAAGAATAATAGAGATTGAATTGGATACATTTTAAGCGATCACATGTTAAACACTAGAGGAAATAATTCCTAAATACGTTATTTGCTTTCTTGAATTTGTTCTTAATTTTATCACTTTCTAAATTGCTTAATCAAGTCTCATAATTAGGTTAGTTTGTTAATTTTAGTATTTTTAATTCATTCAACCTATCACAATTTTCTGGTTAGATAATAGAGCTAAGGTTAATATTAGTACATGAAGTCTTTAAGGGATCAACTTGGACTCACATCCGTTATATTAAAACTGATAGGTGCACTTGCCTTTTATCAAGTTTTTGGTACCGTTGTCAAAGACTTTCGATATTAAGAACACTAGTTGCTTTATTACTTTAACCAAATTTTTTTTCTTTTTTTTTTCATTGTTTATTTTTATTACCTAGAGTTGCAATTGATTCTATATTTCTTACCCTTTTAGTGCATGACCCGAAGCAACCAAGAAGATTTGGTGGAACTTGATCCTGAAATTGAGAGAACTATCCTTCAAAATTTGAGATTGTGACCTAGACAAACTATGGCTACCATAGAAGACGAGTCAATCATTGAGATTAAGGAAGAGGCTGAAGAGGCCAACACTCAATTCATCGATCAAGAAGATCCACCACACATGGCTAACAACAGTAATGAAGCAAATCGGCCTACGTCCGACTATTCAAGGCCTACACTTATCGAAGCTGACTTTAGTATCACAAGGCCAACCGTTGCGACTAATAACTTCCAAATTGCACCCAGCATCATACAAATGGTGCAATAATATGTTTAGTTTGACAGTCTCTAAGATGAAGATCCTAATGCCCACATCTCTAGCTTTCTAGAGATTTGTGATACATTTAAAATCAACGGAGTCACGGATGATGCCATCCAACTGCGGCTATTTCTTTAAAGGGTAGAGCAAAGTAGTGATTGAACTCCTTACCATGAAATGCAATCACAACTTGGAATGAATTGGTAGAGAAATTTTTGGAGAAGTACTTCCTACTTGCGAAGACCACTATACTTCAAAACGACATTTCTTGTTTTGCCCAATTGGAAGTGGAGACTTTATATGATACTTGGGAGCGGTTCAAGGACTTGCTCAAGAGGTGCCCACATCATTGCCTCCCACTATGGATGCAGATTTAAACCTTCTATAATGATCTCAATTTGTCTACGAGACAGATGATTAATGCATCCGTAGGAGGTACTTTGAACACAAAGACACCCGAGTAAGTACAAAACCTGATTGAACGGATAGTGATGAACAATTATCAGTGGGAAAGCACTAGAGCCAAGCAAAAGGTTATGGGAATTTATGATGTGGACTTGACCATTGCTCTGGCAGCCAAGGTGGATCTATTGAGTAAGAAGATTGATGCACTCTCTGTTGGCCCTCAATAAGTACAATCGGATGTAAGTGACTTTGGCATGCAGGGTTATGGAGCACAAGAACAACTGGAACAGGTAGATTATCTAGGAAATCCACCCAGACAACAAAATAACCCCTACAACAACACTTATAATCCTGGATGGAGGAATCACCCCAATTTCTCATGAGGAAGTCAAAACTAAGGCCAGCAGAAGACCAACTTTATCCTACCTGGATTTTAAAGACCATTCCTACCTCCTCTTCCTCAAGAAAAGAAGTCCAGTATGGAAGAACTTCTCACAAAATATATTCAAGGCAATGATCGTGCAAAGATTTGTTATCTAACATGAGAAAGCTTGAGGAGCTTTCTACAGTCATATTGGGTGAAGAATGTTCAACAATCGTGTAAAACAAGTCACCTAAGAAGCTAAAAGTCCCAAGAAGTTTTACAATTCCTTGTCATATTAGTAACTTGTTAGTTGACAAAGCTTTAGCTGATTTGGGTGCTAGCATCAATTTGATGCCTTATAAATTTTTCAAGAAGCTAGGATTAAGGGAACCTAAACCCACATGCATGAGCTTGCAATTAGCTGATCGATCTATGACGTATCCTAGAGGCATTATTGAGGATGTATTAGTCCGAGTGGGTAAATTTATTTTTCCAGTTGACTTTGTGATATTAGACATGAATGAAGATTTTGAGTTGCCCCTTATCCTAGGTAGACCATTCTTAGCTACCGCTAGGGCTATCATTAATGTTAGTGATGGCAAGCTCATTCTTAGAGTAGGAGATGAAGAGATCATGTTTAAAATTTCGGAGGCTATGAAAAAGTCTATTGATCAGGATGATACTTGTTACCTTTTAGATGTTACTGACACTTTTGTTTCAAGTTATATGCAGGAAGTTCTTTTTAAGGATCCGTTGGAGAGTTGCTTGCAATTAGGCATGGAAGAAGCTTCAGAAGATCCTATCAAATCCGAGGTGGTAGCTCAATTAGAGGCAAATAAACCTACCTCTACTGAGAAAGGGTTTGAAGAGTTTGAAAAGATGAAGGAAGCACAGTTAAAACCTTCGATTGAGGAGCTACTAGTATTGGAGTTAAAGCAATTACCTGATTACTTGGAATATGCCTTCTTAGAGAAGGACTCCAAATTACTAGTAATTATAGCGTCCAATTTAGAAGAAGAATAGAGAGAAAGGTTGCTGAAAGTACTTAAGGAGCATAAGAGAGCCATTCCTTGGAAAATATCCGATATTCGAGGTATCAATCCCTCCTTTTGTACTCATAAGATTTTAATGGAAGAAAACCACAAGCCGATTGTACAACCTTAGAGGCGCTTGAATCCGAACATGAAAGAAGTAGTCAAAAAGGAAGTTATCAAATTCCTTGATGCAAGTATGATATATCGTATCTCTGATAGCTCATGGGTGAGTCCAGTGCAAGTAGTTCAAAAAAAAAGTGGGATGACAATAGTTCCTAATGAAAGGAAAGAATTGATCCCAATGAGAACGGTAACAGGTTAGTGTGTATGTATCGATTATAGAAAGTTAAATGATGTTACACATAAGGACCATTTCCCCTTACCTTTTGTTGATCAAATGATAGAACGACTACCTAGACATATGTTTTATTGTTTTCTAGATGGCTTATCTGGTTATTTTTAGATACCCATTGCATCGGAAGATCAAGAGAAGACCACTTTCACTTGTCCTTATGGCACCTTTGCTTACCGTAGAATGCCTTTTGGTCTTTGCAATGCACCTGCTACATTCCAGCGATGCATGTTAGCCATTTTTGATGATTTGATTGAGGACATAATGGAGGTAATTATGGATGATTTTTCAATTTTTGGCAACTCATTTGACCATTGTTTGAATAATTTGGATAAGATACTTACTAAGTGTGAAGAGATTAATCTTGTACTTAACTAGGAGAAGTGCCATATCATGGTACAAGAGGGTATTGTGCTGGGCCATAAGATCTCATATCGAGGAATTGAGGTTGATACTACCAAAGTGGATCCTATTGCAAGACTCCCATCTCTAATTTCAGTTAAAGCCATAAGAAGCTTTTTAGGGCATGCAGGTTTTTATAGGCGATTTATTAAGGACTTCTCGAAAATTGCTCGCCCTTTGACTAAGTTATTAGAGTACCTTATGTTTTCTCTCAAGAGTGTTTGAAAGCTTTCAATATCCTTAAAGAGAAACTTACCAATGCCCCAATCATGGTAGTACCTGATTGGGCACTTCCCTTTGAACTCATGTGTGACGCAAGTGATCACGCAGTAGGGGCAGTACTAGGGCAAAGACGGGACAAGCACTTTCAATCAATTCACTATGCTAGCAAAACTCTTACTAATGCTCAAAAGAACTACACTACTACAAAAAAAGAGTTGCTAGCAATTGTTTTTGCCTTTGATAAGTTTTACTCTTATTTGCTTCTATCTAAAGTGATTGTTTACACTGATCATTTTGCCTTTAGGTACTTGTTAGCAAAACCAGATGCAAAGCCAAGACTGATTAGGTGGATCTTGTTGCTACAAGAGTTTGATGTGGAGATCAAAGACAAAAAGGGTGCTAAGAATTTAGCAGCAAATCACCTATCACAATTGGAGAATCCAAACTTGGAAATGCTTGACAAGAATGAGATCAAAAATGAGTTCCCTGAGGAGTGACTCTATGCCATCGACTAGGTAGGTGATATGGAAGTTCCTTGGTTTGCGGATATTGCTAATTTTTTAGCTGCTAGGATTATACCGAAAGGACTTCCACACCAACAAAAGAAGAAATTTTTTTCTGATGTGAAACATTATTTTTGGGATGATCCTTACCTGTTTAAAGTATGTGCAGATCATGTTATTCGAAGGTATATACCACACCTCGAAGGATGGAGAATTTTGAGCCACTGTCATTCAAGGCCTACAGGTGGGCATCATAATGCCAATAGGATAGCTCATAAGGTCTTAGAGGTTAGATTTTATTGGCTTACCTTATTCAAAGATGCCTAGAAATATGTTGAGATTTAAGATTGTTGTCAACAAGTAGGGAATATATCTCGTAGGGATGAAATGCCACAAAACCTCATCATTGAGGTCGAGGTATTCGATGTGTGGGGGATCGATTTTATGGGCCCTTTCCCGAACTCTAATGGAAAGAAATATATCTTAGTAGCTATTGATTACGTCTCTAAGTGGGTAGAAGCTAAAGCCCTACCTACTAATGATGCTAGGGTAGTAAAAAAATTCTTGAAAGGCCTATTTTCTCGATTTGGCACCCCTAGGACAATTATAAGTGATAGGGGAACACACTTTTGTAATGCTCAACTCGACCAAGTGTTGAAACGTTATGGCGTCACACATAGAATAGCCACCCCGTACCACCCTCAAAGTAGTGGCCAAGTGGAAGTTGCTAATCGCGATCTTAAGCGAATTCTTGAAAAAACCATAGAGTATCATAGGAAAGATTGGTCAGAAAAGTTAAAAGATGCTCTATGGGCACACAAAACCGCTTACAAAACCCCATTAGGGACCACACCCTACCGACTTGTATATAGGAAGGCTTGTCATTTACTGGTAAAGATTGAACATAAGGCTTATTGGGCAATTAAGAGTGCTAATATTGATTTTGAGCATGCAGGTTCTTATAGGAAGCTTCAATTGAATGAGCCAGAGGAATGGCGAGCGAAAGCATATGAGAACTCCAAATTATACAAAGAAAGGGCCAAAAAATACCGTGATCAATGAATCAAACAAGGTCGACAATTTAAAGAAGGTGATCATGTCCTTTTGTATAATTCTCGCCTTTGTTTATTCCCAGGTAAGTTGAAATCTAGGTGGTTTGGACCATTTACAATTATACAAGTTTTTTCGTATGGGATTATTGAAGTTACACACCTAGAGAAAGGCACATTTAAGGTAAATGGGCAACGATTGAAGTTATACTTGAGTGGAAATTTGGAGCATGTTAGACGAGAGGAATTTTATCTCCACCTGATAGAACAATCATAAGCTACAATCGTATCCCGTCGAGCTATCGACGTTAACTATAGCACTTCATGGGAGGCAACCTATGTCGAACTCTTCTTTTATTTATGTTTTGCTTTAATATTCTTTGATTGCACTCTAGTTCTTTTAGTCCATTTTATTTTATTTTATTTTTTTTATAACTTAGCATTACTTCTTTGATCTATTCAATTTAATTTAATTCTTTTTTTTTTCCTTTCTTTTCTTATTTTTTTTAGTTTTTATTTAAATTCATGAATTTAGGCTGAAAAAAAGAAAAGAAAAACATAATAGAAAGTTACACGGGCATGGGATACGGCTATGTCCCAACCCGTGTCCATCCAGGCCCCTTCAATGGACCGTCACCACAGAAAGTTACACGGGTGTGGGATACGGTTGTGTCCCTGCCCGTGTGCACCTAGCCATATGCAATCACCACAGAAAGTTACACAAGCGTGGAACATGGTTGTATCCCGCCCATGTGCGCCCAACTATATGCACTCATGACAGATAGTTACATAAACGTGGGACACAGTTGTGTCCCTACTCGTGTTTGCTCAGGTAAGGCACCCAACATAGAAAGTTATACGAGTGTAAGATATGGTCATATCCTAGCCCGTGTTTGCCCAACATCCCCATGACCTTAATACACGTCATGTACAATATTGTCAAAGCATAAACACACAACTTCATTTCACCTTTCATCTTCTTTCCACCTTCTCCTCACATTTCACTTCTCATTAGCACATTTCTTCATCAAATCCAACCCGATCTAAGTAAGTTCATCTCATTTTTTTTTTATGCCCTCTCTTATTCATACTTTGTTTTCATCATTGTTTAAGCATGCTTAAGTAACTGAAATTTAAGTCTTTTGTGAATTGGTATATGAATTTTGTTTGAGAATTTACTTGGTTTTTATTCTTTCATGATAGACATACACATTTGCCTTGTGTTGATAGATTTACATGCCTTTATGATGCTCCTTATGACTAGATATTACTTTATGATCTATCAACCACGGATTCTGTTTGCAAATTCAATGACAACTATTCAATTACGACAGTTAGAGTTAGAATTGTGAGAGTGATTTTGGGACATTTAGAGTTTTTGACATGTTGGGATGCCTTCATTTCAAGAAGATTGTAATGTAATGAGTCTAATGTATAATTAGTTGGATGAATTTGCTAGCCATTTCTTTTACACCAACTAGTTTTGTGGATGCACTCTACATATTTGTTTAAATGTCCTAATAAGATTTTTTTTAATATCCATCACTTCTACTCATTTATAACTCTATCTTAGTTTGAACTAAGTATAGCAAAGATGCACGTTTTTTATTTGGTATGGTGTTTCTTCTCAGGTAGTCAGTGGTAAATCTCACAAAGCTTACCATTCGGAGAAAATCTAAGGATGTAGCATCATCTTCAATGCAAGAAGGTGCTATTGTTGAACCATTGGCGACTCTCCCTCCAATAGAGCACCCAATGCTTCAATTCAAAGAGCAATACCAGTCGACTTGCTATAATTTACTTAAGAACAAGCCATTCAGCGACACCCTTCATTTAGATTAGGATATTCTCGCCCAATTAGAGCTAACAAAGGAAATGAAGGAACTATTGGAAGGAACCATTTGGGAGAAATTCTTATCTCTTGAAGCCCCAGTTTATAAGGAGCTGACATTGGAGTTCTTATGCACATATAAACTAGATAAAGAAAGTGTTAGTAGCATGGGCCCCAAATGTAAACTCCATTTCACTTTGAATGGCTAGCCTTTCCACATGACAATAACTCAATTGGGTAAATATCTTGGTTTGTATGAGGATAAATTCACACGAACAAAAGAGTTCCAATGTTTAACATGTCGTTTTCTACGTGGAGTAACACTAGGAAAGTTTTGGAATGAAATTATTGATGGTGATGCTTATGACCCAGCAAAGAGTAAGGCTTCTTAATTGGTCAAACCTGAATATCGTGTTCTTCATTGGCTCTTTACACATACATTGACTGGCCGAGGCCAAAGTACTAGTGTGGTTTTTAATAAGGATTGCCTCTACTTGTATAGTGTTATTCATAAACACTCAATCAATCTAGCCATTGAGTTAGCTGAACTTTTCAGCCACTAAGCAACCACTACAAGGAAGAAAGGGCATATTTGTTGTGGCCCTTACATCACTTTACTCGTGCAGGCTATGCGGACTGAGGTTGTAGTTTGGCCCTCACTTACCTTTGTTACTCAAGTCACTCCTATGTGACTTAACTCATTTCGACTTATGAACCTTTTACGAATGGGATGTTAAGGTTAACACTCACGAATCACCTCTAGAGGACAGACGTCTTCAGTAAGCTTTGAGGACAAATTTAATATCTTGATGACTAAGATTCGTTATATCCGAGAAAGTATAGATAAACTTCAGATCCGCCAAGACAAATTGGAAAAATTTCTTAAGATGAAAGAGTCGGATGCAAATGATGAGGATAGTAAGAGTGAGGAAGAGGACAATGGGGGTAGTGAAGAAGACGATGATGAAACCATGGCGGATGCACCATTTGATGAGGATGATGGAGAGACGAATTCCGATCCCTCTTCTTAGTTCATTTTTTTTTTATTTTTCATTGGCCAAGGCATGTGCAATCAGACATGTAATGGCGATGGCGTCCTAGTTATGGACTTCTTCACATTATTTTCAACTGGTAGGGAAGTATTAGTTTCTTTTTCAATACATGTATTTCCTTTTTCCCTATGATATTTTTTTTTTCTTGTTTCATATCTTGCTGTTATGCTTTCTTAGTCGTACATTGAGGACAATATATGTTATTAAGTGTGGGGAAAGGATATATATGAATTTGTTACTATTTAGGAGACCAATTATTCATATTTAACCTAATTAATTTTTAACTTAACTTGCAATAGGTGAATAACAAGTGTTGCGCCAAATCAACTATGTCATCTTGATTATTATTGATCTTATTATACTTTATTAGAATTGATTAGTCAAATCTGTGGAGGGCAAAGTTACGAGTTATTTAGCTTAGGACTCTAAGACTTGATATTGGAACAATATCACTAGTTGAGAGTTAGTCATGGTTATTTTTAAAGTTACTTTTATGTATACCTTTCTCTTAGAAATTTTTAGAGCCCTATAATTTTTAGGAAACAAACAAATGAAATTCTTCTTTTGAGAACCCTTGAAAAATCACAATGATTGGAGGTAAAAAGTAATAACAAGTGTTTGAATAGAAAAAATTGGTAAGGATTTGTCTTGGTTCGTCAGAAGAGCAAGATTGAGTCCCAATGCCAATATCAATGAAAAAATTGGTATAGATTGACCTTGGTCCGTCAGAAGAGCAAGGTTCTTTCCCGCTATCAATATAAGGGATAAGTTAGTATGGATCAGTCCTGGTTCGTCAAAAGAGTGAGATTCTTTCCCTATACTAACACAATTGTGCTTAAATAAAGTAAATTTAAAAAAACCTCCCAACAAAAGCATGAACTAGGGGGATGATTAGAGGATGAGTAGATGTAAAATGTGTTTGTTTTAGATTAATGCGCTTAGTGAGATTGAAGAGAGAATTGTATACACTTTAGTCAAATGGACAAAATTTTTATGACTCTTTCCTAGCTAGTGAGATGTTAAATCCAATTTTTAGTCTAAGAATCCTCGGTTAAATCACTCGGGGTAAACTTTGACTTCCATAAATTAACTAATGAACTATAGTATTAAGTATTGTTGGAGCATTCGAATATGGTCAGGTGAATCTATGACATTGTTAAGGGTGAAATTGGTTGACTTTATTATTGCAAGTTAATTGAAAATGATTTCCTTACTTTTCTTTGAGTCAAGTGTATACGTTCACCAATTTCTTAAATAGTGATAAATTTTGTTTAACGTTTCTTGTCCTAAAAATTTTGTTTTGATTTATTTGCTTAAGGACAAGCAAATGCTCAAGTGTGGGGAAGTTTGATAACTCTTATTTTAAACACATTTCACATGGTGATTTTATAGTATTTCCCTTACATCTTTGGTTTTCATTAAAGAAATTGATACTTAATTGAGTAAAATTATGATTTCAAGGTTTGAACGCATTCTTGGATTGAAAACGAAGAAAAGGAATCAAGTTTCACTCAATTTGGAGTTTAAATGAATGAGTTATAAAGTTTTGAAGTTACATAAAAAAAAGGAATTTTGGTCAAAAAGTTACATAGTCTGAGACACAACTATGTCCCTAAGCTATATCCATCCAGGAAGATTTGCTAAGGTCAAAAAGTTATACGACTTGGGGACACAACTGTATCCTAAGCTGTGTCTAGTGATGAAAAAAGGAACTTTATAATATATTATAAAAGGACTTACTAGGGTTTCGCACATAACTTTGGACATTCAAAAGAGAAGAGACTTGAAGAGGTGGAGCAAAAGGCGAAATCAACACCTAACTTCAAGATTGAAGAGATTTTTCATCAACAAAGGGGTTTTTCATGTTTTATTTCTTGATTTTGTTGCAATTCGTTTTTAGTTTCATTATCATAGCTTAAGATTCTTGTATTTAAGATTATGGAACCTAGGGTTTCATGTGACTATTAGATTAATTGATAATTTTCAATAAAGTTTATAACTTTTCTTGATTCAATTATGTTATTTAATTGTTAATTGATATTTCTAGGATATTAATCTAAGATATTATGCATGATGATTGAGAAATCACATATGTAATGAGATCTTGATATAGTTGGAGAGAATTACATGTATACTTAGAGATAAGATACATGTTTCTTCTGAAAAGTTGTTCTTTTGTGTGGGAATTCATTATACATTAATGTGATTCTAAATTATATTACTAAGTGAAGAGATTCCGATAAATAATTTAGGATTAGGGTTAATATGCTTGAGAAAGGTGTTAACTTTAATTATGAATTCCTCCGGTCAAGAATAATAGAGATTGAATTTGATACATTTTAAGCAGTCACATGTTAAACACTAGGAGAAATAATTCTTAAATATGTTATTTGTTTTCTTGAAGTTGTTCTTAATTTTATCGCTTTCTAAATTGCTTAATCAAGTCTCATAATTAGGTTAGTTTGTTAATTTTAGTATTTTTAATTCATTCAACCCATTACAATTTTCTAGTTAGATAATAGAGCTAAAGTTAATATTAGTACATAAAGTCTTTGAGGGATCGACTTGGACTCATATCCGCTATATTAAAACTGATAGGTGCACTTGCCTTGTATCATTGATCGATGGAGTTTGCTTCGCTACTGCTATTTGGTGTCAAGGAAGTTGCTGTCGGTGGAGGATTCAAATAAAAGGGGCTGTCCAAGAGCTGTTGTTGGTGGCTTGGATCCTGGATAGTATAGGTCGGAGGAGTGAAGTACCACGACGAGAGTATGTGGACTCTGTAAAGTATGGTGGAGTTGCGGTGGAGTGTTCTTGGGTTACACCATTAAAGAGAGGATGGAGACAATCGTGAGTGTGACTTGCTGCTTGTGTACTGGATGAAGGATAGGCATTAGAGTGCTACAGCAGCTTGGGCTTTTTATAGTACGAGTTATGTGGGGGATCGTATAGTGTGTGCAATTAAAGGGGAAGACATGACAATGTTGTGTACAAGTGCTTCAAGCTGTTCAGTCATATTGTGTTCAAGGGTGTATGTACTGTGTCAGGATGAGTAGGATGTGACGTAATCAATGTGGACTTCGGTGTGTTTTAGTCGAAGGGGGTAGTTTTGTTTAACCGATTTGTTGGTTGTGGGCTGCTGCATGGATGGCTGGATTTGATGAAAAGATGATGGCATGCGGTGATTGATTTTGTTTGTGTAAACTTTGGTTTCTGTTTTTCTTTTTTCTTTTGCACGTGTGTTTATAAAGTCCAAATCAAATCTTATCAAAACATATTTACTATATCTAATTAATTTATTAAACTAGATTTAAATTAATTCAAATCCGATTTAATAAAATCAAACTAAATTCAAATGATTTTAATTAGATATGAATCCCGTTTATTCATCTCGCTTTTGAATTAGATAGAAAAATAAAAGACATAGGTACCTAGTGAGACTCAAACCTAAGACCTCAAATTAAATCAAATTCGATACTTCGATACTTCCATACTTATCCATTAGGCTGTTGGCCTGCGCCTTGATTTTAATATAACTAAATTGTACTTAAAACACCCGATTCCCTAAAATATTTATTTGTACTAAGCTAAAACTAAAACGAATGTCTCTAAAATAATTTACTTCCTAACAATCTACGAAATCTTTTTTTATTTTTATTTTTATTTTTATTATTTATTATTTATTTTTATTTTTATCTTTTATTTTTTTATTATTTTTTTTTATTTTTTAATTTTTATTTTTGAATTAGGACCCTTTTTGTAAAAAATAAAAATTAGGACTATAGAGGGGCAAAAATTAAGTGTCTATAATAAGCAATCGATGACATATGCCATGACCTAAGCAATTGATGATATAAGTCATGACATAAGCAATCGATTACATAAGCGATGACATAAGCCTGTAAAATAATAAACCATAAGATCATCTATGTGTAAGAATTAATGGCTAATGAAATCATTAACTACTAAAATGGAACATAAAACTAGCCAATAAGAATAATTAAGCTTCAATAGTTAGAATTTTAATAAATTTAGTCTATATCGTAAAACATAGGTTTTAACATCCAAAACAGACATCACCGTATGAATGTGCGTTTAAAAACGATGAAAAACGACTATAAGTTTGTAAATATCGGAAATAGAATAAAAAAGTTACATACAATTAATGATAAAGTCTAATCGAATAAAAAACTAATAGTAATCTAAGTGAAATTAGGTAAATAGATATTTAGAATCACTAATTAATTCAATTGCTTACTATCATTATTATATCATAATGATCAGGAGATCCTAATGCAGGCGAGGATCTTTTGATTGATTACTATGACTAGAGCGAGTCGTCATGGTCGACTAAGTATTTACCCTATTGTTGAGCTTGATTTTTCGATTTTCTATTTAAAAATAATTTCCCCATTTTTTATTAACACTAATCCTAACCCATTTAATATTAATCTTCGACTAAAGAAATTGAGAAATTCCGATTTTTTGTGGAAAATAATTTTTGGAGTCGCCACCCGACTAGAGTCGGGAAAAAGGAAGAAAACTGTAATCAATTGGGTGGATTGATTACGATTTAGCTACTAGTCTTTGATTTCAATTTTAATGAAAAACTAGAGGGTTCCAAATTCGGGGGCTAATCTATTAAACCCTAACATGTACCACCATCTATTTACCGAAATTAGGATTATTCTTTTAATTATAATATTTTAAAGAAAAAAAAAATAAATAAAATCAAAAGAAAAAAGAACCTAAGTTTTTACAAATTTTATTGTCACCCGAAGGTGACTACGTGCCTACTAGCCGGGATCAGACAATTGTAGTTCTTTCAAAAAAATCCTTAATGTGTTGATTTATTTTAATTTTTGAAAACTAACCAAGTTTACGTTTTAATCGATTCAATTTACAAAAAAAATCTAAAAGGGATCCTAACTCATAAATGATTAAAAAACTTTCTAAAATACTGTAACCTTTTCGCAAAAATTTCTTTTTTTGTCAATTTTATTTCTTCAAAAAAAAAAATAAATTTTCTACATGAGAATTCCTAAAAAACCTAATCCTAAAAAAAAAAATTCCTAAACTAATAGATAGACATGTATATATATGCATCATTACTACTAAATAAGTATCTACCTAAATAAATTAGTAATATCATGTAATATACCTTAATATATAAAAATCAATACTAATAAATCTCCTAAACTAATATATATTCACATATTATATCACTAACAGATAATATAACAAGATATATATATACATATATATAATAAAAAAAAATCTTAACATTCTCTCGTCTAGTATCTATATATCCCTATATTTATATTATTACTTATTAACATAAATCAATCTAACCTATATTAAAACTAATGCTAACAGAAGTATCCTTATTGTATATAAACTATTATATAGATTATATTAGATTACTTAAGGTTTTAATAAAATCACAACATGATATGATATAATATAATATAACAAGAAAAATAATAAAATAAATAAATAAAAAAAGAAAAAAAAAATATAGAAACAATCCGAACCTAATTTGGCTTACTATTATAGATTCGGTTTATGTAGAATTTGTTGTTGGAGTTGTATCGCCTGTTGCGTCGCGTGCCATGTAGTGATTAGTGGACCGTGGTGTGTTTTGATTTTTGTCGTACAGCCGCTGTGTCAGTGGAATTGTTTTGTTCAACTGTTGTGAATTGAAGGCATAATAGGGGCATCTAGTTATGCGTTGAAGGAGATGTGGCGACTGTTGTGAAGGGGAATAAGAGCGGTACGTTGCTGTGTTGTTGTTTACTGATATGTAGATGTTGAGTGAGGTTTTTTACTGGTGTGTCTAAGTGTTCGGTGACGGTAGTTGTTGAGTTTAACGGTGAAGGTCAGTTCAATGTAAAGGGAATGTATGTTCTAGTGTTATGGTGCATAATGATAGCTATGAAAGAGAGAGAACTGAATTTAAGGGGTAGTTACCAGGCTTGTGTGCTCGTGTACAAGGTTGCTTGGGCAAGAATGAGGGTCATCGACAGAAAGTGAGAGAGGACTGTGCATGTTGGGTTAATCTTAGTCGCGCGTTAGCTAGTGCTAAAGTGGGTCAAATTAGGTAGCAGCGGCGACGTTTGAGCATAGAGCATTGTTGCTAGGTGTTTGCGAGCGAGAGAGGATCGTTTTGAGTATGGCTTGGGATGGGGCTGAAGATGATGGTAACGGTTGCATGTTGGGCATTGTATTGAGGCGTACATGTGAGTTTAGTTAGCAAGGCTGGTTATCGTGGGTCACTGAAGATGGTTGAGGATGGAAGTGTAAGGATGGAGTATGGGTTTAGTTGGTTGGTCATTTAGGGGCGACTAAGCAAGGAAAAGAGAGATTGTCGGATTTAAAGTATGGTGTTTTTTCGAATGAATGGGGCATGTTGTATTTTTTAGCACTGATTGCTTTTTCTCTTCCTTTATGCACGTATATGTGTGTTTTTAAGGTCTAAATCAAATCATATCTAGTTATATTTATTGTATCTGATTCGATAACAATTAAATTAGATCTAAATTAATTTAAATCTAATTTAATAAAATCAAACTAAATTCAAATGATTTAATTAGATATGAATCCCATTTATTCATCTCGCTTTTGCAAAGATAGGAAAATAAAAGACATAGGTGCCTGCTGAGACTCGAACCCAAGACCTCAAATTAAATTCAATTCAAAACTCCAATGTTTATTGTGCCTTGACATTCGGTATAATTAAATCGTACTTAAACTACCTAATTCCCTAAAATAATTTTTTAAACTAAGCTAAACTAAAACGATTGACTCTAAAATAATTTTCTTCCTATAAAAAATCTTTATATATTTTTTCTTTTTTCAATTTTTTGTATTTTCATCATTTTTTTCAAATTTTTATTATTATTTTTATTTTTTGAATTATAACTCTTTTTGTAAAAATAAAAATTAGGACTATAGAGGAGCAAAAATTAGGTGTTTACACCTATAATTCCATGCTTGTATGTCATTGCAGATAGTAAACTTAAATGATATTGTTAATTGATTGTTGTGTGGGGTTGAGAAATGCTTGTGCATGTTATTATGTGTTGATTGTGAATTTACCTTAAATACAAATAATAATTTGTTTATTGCATGATAGTATAGATAATGATTGAGTGTACTATTGGATGGTCACATCATAAATAGACTTAACAATACTTGGCTCATAAGAAAGAACTAGTACATGCATCAACATGCATTGCATAGACATAATTCTAGTTGTTACATCTCACGGAGGTAGAGAAAGGCCATTCGGGGGTTGATATTATAAATTTATTGGTTTTGTACGGTACACTCATACAAAATAACCTTATCCTGGCCTGTAGAAATACTAGGCATTGGAGGCACTAACCGCCTAACTAAGGGTTGAGTTTAAAGGCCTCTGTTTAGGGGTGAGTATGGACTGCGGGAGCCCACTCATGATTATACTAGAACTTGGTTTTTATGAAAATAAAGGACTTGTTTGATTTAAGTACGGAATGTAGAGTTCCATAGTAAAGTAAGTTCTAATATAATACTCAGATTTGATTGGTGTCGTATATACTTCAACCCTGACTTCGGAAGGCGTTAAATCTAAGTTGTATATATTGACAAGTTAACTATATGTATTGTTTGGTATTCTATTTGATCATTCATTCATATGCATGAATATAATGTATTGATAACTTGCTTGTGGTGTGGATGACATTTTTACTTACTAAACTTAGGCTTACAACCTCCTTAAACTTTTGCTACAGGACAACTTATTCGTTGAGGCTGGCTGAGGGATGCGACAAGTTAGCTTGGGGACCTGAGTAAGAGCGGGCCATTCAGTGTGTTGAGAAAACTGATTATGTAATTTTATTTTATCAACAATATAGACCTAGATGTACTAAATTACTACTTACTGTAAACTTTATAGTTTAAATTTTATATAAATATGTTTATGTGATGATATCATGTAGATCTGTATGTTCTTAAGAAGTTAGTGGTTGTAGAGCCTTATATATTGTGTTAAGAGTTTATGATTGGAAAGGTAACCAATCAAGGGTTCTTTATATAGTATACGGCATCTGCTATGAATAAACCGTCCTTAGTTTGTGACACTCTATGCTCAATGGGTTAGATAAAAGTAGCTTAAGAGTAAGTAGCAGAATAAATAGCTCAAGAGTGTATGTCTAAAAATTCAATGTATTATCTATTGCAACCATTACAATATACAAGTATTTATGGGACTCAATTAGAGTAAATCTTATGTTAGAGTAAACTACAAAAAAAAAAAAAAGATCCCTACTAGTTAAGGAAAGGGGGAATAATTTACAAGGATATTAATGCAATTATGCAGAAAGAATATCCAGTGGTAGAAAGGATGGTATGGATGTTGGAAAATGGCAGGATACAAAGCTTTTTACTCATTCTATAGTCCTAATGACATTATGAGCTGAGCAAGGGGCAACTTTGGTCAAGTCAATGTCACCGTTAATAGGTCAGAAGCTCAAACAATTTAGACCGGACAAGGAAGGGTTCATGGGTGACTTACGTTTACATCGCACTCGAATGGTTGGCTCCTAACAATTGACAACTTAGCTTTGGCATAGGTCAGGTCAATAGTATCCTAATTCGATGGTTGGACTAGTGTGTAGCAGAAGGGTTGGCTTGGCATGTCAACTGGTCACCTCGACAGTTTTTTGGATGATGTGGAGATCAAAGTTACTTGGCAAGTTAGATTGGGGAGTGCACTACTCTTCGAGTCTTAATTCACCTCGGATAGCTTAATGAGTCATTTAAGCTAGCCTATTAGCTTGAGAGCACGTAATTAGTTCATGAACCCTATTAACGCATGTGACTCTTACAATTTGAACCCCATAGAAAGTTCAATATAGTATTTGATATCTCTAAGTGGGGCAACCCTTGAGATAGCTTGTTAGGAAATCGGTCGACATATTCTCGAAGTATGGCCTGCACATCTGCTGGTAGAATTCCATGCTCCTTCAACTTAAGTAGCCTCCTAACCAATAAGAAGAGATACTACTTCTTTAGAGAATTGAGCTCAAGAAATCACTAAGAACTTCTTTTATAGGGACTTAGAGATCTTAACATGCGATTCCTAAACATCTTGAGGGCTCATAGGCGTCAACACTACTTTCTTGCCATCCTTTTAGAACATATAAGTGTTTCAAAATCTATAATGGAGTAGTCTTAAGTCAAATAACCAAGGTCGGCCAAGAAGTATGTGTAAGTCACATATGGGTAAGACGTCACATAGCACTACGTCCTTATACCTATCCCTAATGGATATCGGCAAGGGTCTTACCACTCCTTGTATTACTACATTGGTACAACTCCCTCCATCTATGGTTAAGGCACAAAGATTGCCATGCATACAATACATAGTACAAAAGAGATTTTCTCTCTATTCAATCCCATCAACAGTAAGGGCACTAAGAGTTCTTCAGACCACCATATTATATTTCCTAAATTCAGGTCGAGTTTGGGCTTCAAGGTCTTCTTGGAACTCTTCCAACAAACACCTAACATCTATCTCCTCTTCTCCTTCACTTGTACTCTCCACTTCGACCTATGGGGTCTCATCTTTTATGGTCATCACACGTTAGTTTGGACACTAGATAACAACATGTCCAAAGCCAAGGCATTCAAAACATTTAGTTTCCTTAGTCTTCCATCTTAATCTTTGATCTTTATCCCTTCACTTAAGCTATTTGGCCATCGTTAGGTTAGCTTGAAGCATGGCTACATTTATCTAGCTTAAAACTATGGTGAGCTCGACCGTAACCAGATCGGTTCGACATGCTAGGTATTGTAGCTTGAGTTTAGATGAGTTTGCTATTTTACTCGCTAAGCAATTCGTATTCTCTCGTCTAAAGTCTCTATCCTTTATACTTCTACCATACTCCCAATCTCAAGTTGCAACCCAACTATGAATTTTGCTATGGTTTGTACTTTAGACTTATCAACATCACACCAAATCATCAATAATTGGAATTCATGAATGTACTCATCTATAGATCGGCTGCCTTGGTTAAGCTCTTGAAAACATTGAAAGGTATCATGCTCATAGTGTTCAGGCACAAATTTATTCTTAAGACTTGCTTCATTTCTTTCCAAGTTCAGATCTTAAGTCATGTTTGCTGACGTATGGTTTGCAATTTCTTCCACCACATAGTTGCATATCCAAAAATTCTAAAGTAGCAACTTGAATTTAGATAGCATCATCATGGATATGGAAATAAAAAATTTTCTTTACCTTCTCTCCTAGTCCATGTACTTGTTTGCACTTCTTGTTCTAAAGAAGCTTGAAACGTGTACCTTAATGTTTTCAATTCCTCAAGGAGCTCAAAGCTTACGGTCGTTATGCTCAAGAAACTACTCTTCTCCACATTTAACTTCTTCCAAGTCAAGTCTCCATCGTATGAATCCTTCAACTTGGTAAGGTTAAGCTGGCAGTGCATCCATAGCATCAAGAGCTTGGATTTTCACTCCTTACCCTCTTAGCCTATCTCACACACCTCAATCATACTCATCATTCCATTCTTACAAACAAGTTTCCACTAGTCACTGCATGGATACTACCAAGTTGGTCACAAAGGTGGTGAGGTTCTATATTTGTTCATCTATGATTCGAGGGGTTTGTTGTTCAACACAACCACGACCATGCGTATCACTCTCAACATCATCAATCTCTCCTTAGACATTGGCCTTGAACATTCTTACAACAAAATTTAAACAAGCTTACAACCCAACAAATGATTCCCCATAACAGTAGTAAACATTATATCGCACAACAATTTTAACAACTTGTTTTGTTTAGAAGAAGAGAAAACAAAGTACAACAAAGTATATATATTGCTCATAATAAACCAATTGCTACAAACACTTAGCTCTTGGTCATAGCTTGAAGCTTTGATACTAGGATAATATGATGTGTCTTGGAGCTTAGTTATATAAGGTCTAACTATAGACGGTCAAATGAATCCTTCAAGATATTGACAATAACACAAAATGGTTGGTTGGAAGTTCTAGTAGGTTTGTAAAGCTATTCTCCGAGTATGACACACCAAAGAACACTATACAACTTAACTCCCACTTGATATTATGCATATGCAAAAGCTAAGGTCAACTTACCACTAACCTCAAACTACTAATAAGATTAGATAAGAATGTAAGCAACGTACTTAGAGAGGGTTTCAAACAAGAACATAGTGGAATATTCATTAACAGTAGGATAAGGTAATTTTGGCTACAAAGGAAAAGGGCTGTTTATAGTAAGCCCTTAGGGTTACAAAGAAATGCGGGGAATTACATAAAGGGTAATACAAGGTAAAGAAACCTAGTATAATGCTAAAAAGGGTAAATATGACAAAAGGCAAAGAGAGAATATAATATAAATATTAGAAAAGTTATGATAGGTGGTATGTTGTTATTGAATCCGTATTGACAATAATAAGTATTGGAGCTGAGTTGTTTAGATGTAGGAATATGTTGCTAGAGAAGGATTTAAAGGTTAGAATCAAGGACTCTAGCACTGGGTAGGTTGGCCATGCTAAGAGGGATTAGGAGCTTGGCATTCGTACTAGCAATAGAGTAAAGTAAGGTGCATCTAAGTTAGCCACATAAAGAGTTCAGCAGCAGACCTTCCTAATACTACAGGTCATTCTTGTTGAGCTGAGAAGACTATATTCTTCTTACAAGACCTTGCAAACCATTAAGCTGAGCTCGGGTGAGGGGTCTTAAGGTCAGCAGTCCATTAAACCACCTGCTGCCAAGATATCCAAAGATTATAGTCTCTAGTGTAGCCTTTGATGCTTATGACAATTTAGCTCCTCCAATGTTAACAGTCTTAACCAAGGAGACGAGAGCCCTTAGAATCCCTTCCACAAACTTTATCCCCTAAGAAAAGGAGGTTTATGATTTTGTCCCCATTTAGGATAAAAGAATACTCACCTTTGACTTCGTGCTTAAGGGTAGACGTAGGTCCCTTGCTCTGATAGAAGACTTCATCATTCCTTAAGATCAAAGGATCCTATAAAGGGATGTGAGAAGGGCTAAATGCAGCATGAAAGAGATGATTATCGCTAAGTTTTATGATATAAGTTTTATCCTTTATCGAGTTGATTATGTATGCCAAACAATGTGTACAATCACTAACTTATTTTATTATTACAGATGAATGGGATATTTGACTGCTCTAGATGAAGCTAAGGTTGAGATGTAGAGGGTTAGTATTGTCTTTCTTAATAAAATATGTTTGGCCTACTATAGATTTTATATCTGTTCATATGTGCAAAGGATCAATGAGGCCTTCAATGCATCTAAGATGCAGACAATTGCTGGTGAGAAGTCCAGTTTTAAGGCTAAGATGAAGGTTGATAGGCTCTAAAACCTATTGACCTTCGGACAAAATGCTCATAAAGAGGCCATTGAGGAGCTTCTTGCAACAAAAGGCTGAAACAATGAGTTTAACAGGGTAGTAATGGACCTCAAGTACTAACTAGAAGAGCAAAATGAGAAGCGTCGATCCTTAAGCGAGTCCTACACTTCCCCAAGCAAGAAGGAGTTTGTGTTGAAGGAGGAGATAAAAAAACTCAAGGATAACTCCACTTGACAATAAGCACAAATTGCCAAGCTGGAACAGGCTTCCAAACATGAGATTTCTATTAAGAAAGTTCTTAACATTGTGATGTTGAGCAACCATTATGAGAAGCTTCTTCAAAAGAAACTTCCTTAGGGTGTCTAGTGGGTAGGGAAGAAGTACTTAAGGTACACTTGGACTTTGATCTCTTTAGCCTCAACTTCACAAACACATAGATGCTGAAGATGATGATGATATAGACAACAAAGAAGAGAAGGAAGATGCAAGTCAAGGGCAAGTGTAAGAGAGCACTATCACTATTGAGGCCTCAGCCTTGTGGAAGCTCCTACTTTAGTTAAAGCCCCTTTAGCCAATAAGGATCTGGCTGAGAATGATAGATCTGGTGAGAAAGGAACTAAACAGGCCTTTATTCGATCCATCTGAATTTCTGTTATTGTTTGTTGATATCAGAATGTCAATCTTCTATTTGTCCATTAGCCTTTTCCTTATTCAAATCTATTGTTGTAAAGTTGGACTTCTTTTCCTTATACTTGTTTAGTATACGTTTTGTTGTTGATTAATTTTATGTGTGCTTTCTTTACACATTTAATTGGTCAACTTAAGTGTGATCTACTTATCTAAAAAGACTGTTTAGTAACCATATTTGTTAGATTAGATAAGGATACAAAGCTCTTGCTCATTAACATCTTGGAGTATGGACTTAAAAATAAGCCATCCCACCTTTGTAATATATATGCATCATTCCCTATAGCCTTTAGAATCTAAACTAGATCTTCCTAACTCGCTATGAGCTTCCCTTGGTCGTCCTATACCCCTATTGATTCCATCTTGCGGCATACCAAGTCTCCAAGTTGAAAAACCTCATGTTTCACCATTTGATTATAATATCATGCTACTTTGTACTAATACATTGTAATTTTAGCCTCTGTTATGTCTCTTATTTCCTCTATTATGTCTAAATTGGCTGTGAAGCTAACTTTATTGGCCATAATATCAAAACTTTGCTTATGTAAACTTAGAAGCTTTAGCCTAATTGGAAGGATGACTTCTAACACAACTGATAACCAAAAAAAGGAGTTTCACTTGTATGTGATCTTACATTCCCACGAAATGCTTAAAAGGTTGTCAACCTACTTCCCTTTTGCTTAGTCTACTCTTCGCTTCACACTATATGATATGGTTTTATTTATTGCATCAATTTGTCCATTAGGTTGTGAATGTTACTAAGTTATAATTTAACTTGATGCTATGCTAGTTGCAAAAAGCTTAGAACTGATTATTGTCGAATTGTGGACCATTGTTAATAGTAATCACTAGGAACTCAAAACCTCGAAAGACTAAAATTTAGCATAAAAGACACTACCTTTTGTTCAGTAATCTGTGCTATCGCCTCAGCCTTTACCCATTTAGTGAAGTAATCAATTGTGACCAACATAATATACTATCATAGATAGGAATCAAGCTACTGGGCCTTTAACTCACAGCTAAGCTCGAGGATTGAAAAGCCTGGTAAGGCGGATTTTCCTATTTTAGCCAACTCCTACGAGGTTGAGTACTTCTTTGCCGAACCACTCTTTATGCTAAGCCGAATGACTACCTATCTGTAAACCCTTAAATTTTTCGACCTAACATCTGAAGTAGACTCAAGTATGTTAGATATTCCTAAGAGTTGATAAGACTAGTTAAGATAAAACTCCTAAGATAATAACTGAAGATTCAATCGTATATAAAACTTTTATACCCTAAATATATCTAAACACTAAAAATTTCATCTGAAAGTGATAAAAACCCTAAAACTATAACTTTAAGGATATAAAAGTACTAATTCATCATGACTTACTATAAAACCTTAATTAATAATATATTCTTAATATCTTGCCAAATCATTAGTAAGAGATTAAAGATAACTTTCAATCATTCAAAAATACATATAATACTAAATAATCCTTTATGAACTAAGATATTGCATTATAGATCACATCCATCTTCCAATTATATAAGTAGGTTAGTATTATATAAAGTTAAGAGCCTAGTTGATGATTATACTACATATAGTAAGTATTAGTATCTTAAATGACATTTTTCATAATAGTTACTGTAAGCCCTAAAGCCAAGCCAAGTAACCATAGGTTTGAGCTTAAAACCTAAGATTTAGGGCGATTGACTAAAGGATCCGATCAAACTCAAATTATAAACTATTTAGCAAAATACCAGTAAAAATAACCCTGTAAACTTAAATTTAAGAAAATAAGTAGTAAAATAGGAGACTATAAAATTTTCAAATTTTAAGCATAATAATTGCTAATTACCGAAAAGGTAAAAAGTGTAATATAATAACTAATAAATTATTAGAGATAGATTATATGTATACTAAAAATTTTAGAATGACCAAAATAATATTTAAGAATGTTCACGTGTACCCTACATGTATTTACGTGTAGATAAAAATACGCGTAATTAGTGAAATAGGCCGAAATCTAAGTAAATAATTAAAGAAAAATACAAAATAATTATAGAAAAATCAGAAAAAAATCAGAAGTGGATAACTGAAGCAAGATCAGGTCGTGGCAGGTTCAAATCAGAAAAAGAAAAATTATCCAATAAGAATTAGACAAACAAAAAGCCAAAAATCAAGGAATTTGGGCAAAATCCCATCAAATTAATGTACATTAATTACTACATTTGTCTATAAATAAGGAAAAAATTCTCAGAAGTCATTTGGCTAGTTTGTGATCTGAGAAAAATCGAAACACAAAAAAAATCAAGAGAAATTCTAGAAAAAAAAAAAAAAAGAAAACTGTGCAGATTAGCAAAGTGAATTAAAACCATCACCCACCACCACCTGGGACCGAACCACCACCACCACCCTACACTAGAACCACCGCCTAGACTGGCCGACAGCCTTGGACCGGGTTTGGGTGGCCAGAAAGCTTCGAACCGGTTAGTCATTTATTCATCCCGTTTTTTGTATAATTTTGTAAAATTAGTTATTTTGCCCAAAAAATTATGAAACTTGTTATTCTGAGGTTTTATTGTATGTAGATTTAGGGAAAAATATTGATTTAGTTTAATTATGTCTGGAAATATAGGGTCCTTAACAAATTGTTCAAAACCGAGTATGATTAAACCGGAAATTAAATAGGCTTAGGGATGTAGTTTGGGGCTCAAAATTTTTCTATAGGATTCTCATATGATGTAGAACAGTGCTATGAAGCCATTTTTTTAAATTAATTTTCGAAAATTTTAAGTTAATTTTTAGCCCTAAAATGATGGTAAAATTGGGTGATTTAGGATTAATTAGGTGATTAGGATGTTAATTACTGATTTGGATCTTAATTAGATGTTTAAAGAAGTTAATCTCTGCAGTGGAACCCTAATCCTAGCCTTTAGGTACTAAGTATGGTTAATTAGGGAAATTAGGTAAAGAATATAAGAAATTAGGAATATGTGAAAATGTAAATTAATAAATCTAAAAAAAAATAAAGTTATTTAGATAATATTGTAATTGAAATAAGAAAAATAATAAATCTGAAATAATATTTAATTTTAAGTAAATATCCCAAAATGTAAGATTTTTACACATCGGGAATAAATTCGATACCTCAATTAGGGTTAGCGTGTACCGAATAGTTTAGAATACCAAAATTACGACCCAATAGGATATTTGAATACCCGAGCATAAGGTGATTAATGTTACATTGGGATTCGAGCCTAATTACAACTTAGGAATAAAAACTAGAATCTAGTTTAGGAGCCGAACCCCGAAATAGAATACAACGAATTATTAATACGTTGTAGGTATACATGAGGAAAATGAGTTACATTATAAATTAGAATAAGAATCCATAAAATATAAGTACTAAAAGAACCTATTTGTATTATAGAACACCCAGAAACAAATCAACTCGCAACTAGAGGATCGAGCGATTGAGCAAATTCAAGTAAGTTGGGTTATTGCTTATTGTAATAGAGTACTAGTTTTATAGTACTCGGAGACTTAGGCTTGTATATGATTGTGATTGTAAATAGTTTGCACATGTGCTTGATGTATCTGAATTCGTGCTGGAATTTGTACTGTGAATGATTTTGTGATTGATTGAATTGGTATGAACTTGTTGAACACCCTAACCGGAATTTAATCTTAGTCGACCTTAATAACCGAAAATGTCATGCATTGCAACCCGTTAGGGGATCATAGGACTCTTCAACCAAATACCGACCCCTTCGAAAGGGATAGCGCAGGATTGCAAAATGGTCCCTTCTTCATCCTCAGTCGAACTAAGTGACAGGAGAGGAGGTCGCGGCGGGGGTGAAGTCAATGGTTCGAAGGTAGTCGCAGGAGGAGCGAGGTCTCCATTGCACAAGCCTGGGTTTGGTTGTGAGCTGTTGCATAACATGGAACTCCTCAACCCGGATTGGAGCGGGTGAAATTTCTCTGATTTCACAACGAACCGGGCTACGTTGTGCGATGACACTTGATTGTTGCATTGCATGAAAATAATTGTTTGTTAACCTTGTTTGTGCTTGTATGCATTCATGAGTCTCCAATTCAACTTACTGAGTTGTAGTTGCTCATACCCTTATAGATCCTTTTGCAGGTTCTGATTTGTGATCACTACAAGTACTATGCCGCCCTACAATTACCCAGAGGTTAGTCTTTTTGAAGCCAAGAGAGTGAGGTCCAAGATATTTAGTAAAATGTGTAACTGGAGTGACCTTATAGTTAAAGGTTAAAGACTAATAGTTATTCTGTAAATTAGTAAACTGTAGTTACTATGTAAAACTTCCTAGGAAGCTCTGTGGACTTATTTATAATTATCTATGTTTTATAGAACTTTGTGATAATTATCATAATTGTTGTATAATCATTAATCGAATTGTTTACTTCAAAGCGAGGAGTCGTCGACGCCTTGTGTAGATTATCTCTATGGTAGGCACTGTGAGGCCAGTTACTATCATAGAATGGTTTACACAGCGGGACTATTGAAACTTTGCGACTTCAAGGCGTAACAGTTACATTAAGTAGCCTACCAAATGATGTATATAAGATATAAACACCTAAAGAAAGATCTCATTACCTATTCTTACTAATCATTTCAATAAACCCATATTTCCTTTTATTTCCTTAATTTTTTTCCTAATTTTCCCTAATTATTTCATTATGTACACTTAGATTACATGTAAACTTAAGGAGTAGACTAAGTCAAATGTTGACCAAGTCAACATGTTAAAAAGTTAACAAATATGTCATTGTCATCTAGAGGTTTCTTCTCTTTTCTTTAACTTTCTACACATTTAACACATGTAATCTTGTCCCCTTTTGCTTCTTTTGCCGTCCACTTTCCCCTTCACCTATACCCGACACATTTCTTTTACAAAAACACAATTGAAGACATAAAAGACTCTTTTTCCTCCATTTCCAAACCGTAAACTCCCTTGCCTTTTTCACCTTCAATTCTTTTCACAGTTTCAACTACATAACTTTAACTACTACCATAAACTAACCTACCATATATACTTGTCTTCCTTTTCATATTATAAAGGAGAAAAAAAGGTATGTTATTAAGTGATTTTCCATCTTATGTAGTAGATAGAAGTATAAGTTAGAATAGTATGGAACTTTTGTGTACCATATAGATATGTGTTGTTGAAGGTAGAAAGCTCCATATTCATGTTTAAAAGTGTAGGAAATCCTTAGATAAATGGAAGAGGAAAACATATACATATGTATAAGTATGTGTATACAAGAATACACTTGATAATCATATGTATGGGTACTCTTGAACATGAATATCTTTTATGTACATAACTAAAAAGGAAGAGTATACTAACTATACATACATATACCTTGCTAAATAAGCCCTTAAAGTGCAAAAATATGAAATTTGTGAAGCTTTCTTAAGAGGATATACTAGATATACGAAAATACATATAAAAGACGTATGTAAATGTATGTATATATGGGTATATGTACTAGTATATAAGTATACAAGTATACATACTAATATATTAGAAGTATAGGTATATATATAACATACATATAAAGTGTAAGCCCTAAAGCTAAGCCAAGTGACCATAGGATTGAACTTAGAACACAAGGTTTAGGACGATCGGTTAAAGGATCCGATTAAACCCAAATTATAAACTATTGAGAGAAATATTAGTAAAAATGATCCTGTAAACTTGAATTTAAGAAAATAAGTAATAAAATAGGAAACTATAAAATTTTCAAATTTTAAGAATAATAATTGCTAATTACCGAAAAGGCGAAAAGTGTAATCTAATAACTAATAAATTACTAGAGATAGATTATATGTATACTAAAAATTTTAGAATGACCTAAATAATAATTAGAAATGTTCACATGTACCTCACATGTATTTACGTGTAGATAAAAATATACGAAATTATCTAAATTGGCCAAAAACTTAGTAAATAATTAAAGAAAATTATTAATTAATTGTGGAAAAATCAGAAAAAAATCAAAAGGGTATGGAAAGATCCAAATCTGATCGTGGCAGGTCAGGATATGCAAAATAAAAATTAACCAATTAGAATTAGGCAATACAAAAGCTAAAAATCAAGAAAATGGGGTAATGTCATGTTTAATTAATCCATATTAATTACTAAAAATGTCTAAAAATAGGGGAAAAATTCAAAAAACTCATTTGGGCAGTAAGGAATTAGAGAAAAATAGAGAGACTCAAAAATTCAAGAGAAAATCCAGAAAACAAAAAAAGGAAAGAAAACTGTGCAGATTGGATTAATGAGCCAAACCCACACCTCACCACCACTTAGGATCGAGCCACCACCACCACCCTACTCCAGACCTACCGTCTAGGCCAGTCGACAAACTTGGATCAGGTTTTGACGGACAGAAAGCATCGAATCGGGTGAGTCCCTTATTTTCCCTGATTTTGTATAATTTCGTAAAATTAGTTATTTTGCCCAGAAAATTATGAAACTCGTTATTCTGAGGTTTTATTATATGTAGATTTAGG
Source organism: Lumnitzera littorea (assembly GCA_024138015.1). Lineage (NCBI taxonomy): Eukaryota > Viridiplantae > Streptophyta > Magnoliopsida > Myrtales > Combretaceae > Lumnitzera > Lumnitzera littorea. The sequence continues at coordinate 58,880,852 of JAMXBB010000009.1, forward strand.
GAAAAATAGTGATTTAGTTTAATCACATCTAAAAATATAGAGTTCTTAACAAATTGAACAAAATCGAGCATGATTAGAATTAGAAATAAATAGGCTTAGGAGTGTAGTTTGGAGCTCAATTTTTTTTTGTAGGATGCTCATGTGATATAAAATAGTGCTATGAAGCCATTTTTTTAAAATTAATTTTTGAAATTTTTAAGTTAACTTTTAGCCCTAAAATGATGGAAAAATTGGGTAAATTTTGAGTTAATTAGGTGATTAAGATACTAATTACTGATTTAGATAGTAATTAGATATTTAGGGATGCTAATATTTGATGTGGAAACCTAATCCTAGCTTTTGGAGTATTAAGTATGGTTAATTAGGAAATTAGGTAGTTATTGTAAGAAATTAGTAATACGTAAAATTGAAAATTAATAAATCTAAAAAAATTAGGGTTAATTAGATAATATTATAATAAAAATTAGAATAATACTAAATCTGAAATAACATTTAATTTTAAGAAAATGTATAAAAATGTAAGATTTTCTCACATCGGGAATAAATCCAATACCCTAATTAAGAATAGCGTGTACCGAATAGTTTAGAATACTAAATTAAGACCCAATAGGATATTTGAATACTCGAGCTTAATGTGATTAATTTCACATTAAGATTCAAGCATATTTAAGACTTAGGAATTAAAACTAGAATCTAATTTAGAGTCTGAACCTTGAAATAGAGTAGAAAGAATTATTAGTATATAATAGGTACATATGGAAAAAAATGAGTTAAAATATAACTTAGAATATGAATCCTTAAAGTATAAGTATTAAAAAGACCTATTTGTATTATAGGACATCCAGAGACAAATCGGCTTGTGACTAAGGAATCGAGCGATTGAGAAAGTCCAAGTAAGTTGGGTTATTACTTATTGTAATAGAGTACTATTTGTATGGTACTTGGAGACTTAGGATTATATATGGTTGTGATTGTAAGTAGTTTACACATGTATTTGACGTATCTGAATTCGTGCTGAAATTGTGATATGATGGATTATGTGTTATGAGTGAATTGGTGCGAATTGTTTGAAAACTCTAAATGAAATTTAATCCTATTCAACTTTAATGACTAAAAATGCCATGTATTGCAACCCGTTAGGAGGTTATTAGGATTCTCCAACCAAATACCAACCCCTTCGAAAGGGATAGCGCAGGATTGCATAATAGTCCCTTCTTCATTCTCAATTGAACTAAGTGACAGGAGAGGAGGTCGCAGCGAGGGTGAAGTCAATGGTTCAAAGGTAATTGCAAGAGGAGCGAGGTCTCCATTGCACAAGCCTAGGTTTGGTTGTGAGCTGCTATATAACATGGAACTCCTCAACCTAGATTAGAGCGGGCGAAATTTCTCTAATTTCACAATGGACCGGACTACATTGTGCGATGACACTTGATTGTTGCATTGCATGAAATTAATTGATTAATAATCTTGTTTGTGCTTGTATGTATTCATGAGTCTCCAATTCAACTTACTGAGCTGTAGTTGCTCATACCTTTATGGATCCTTTTGTAGGTCTTGATCTTTGAACAATTCAAGTAAAATGCCACCTTACAATTACCCAGAGGTTAGTCTTTTTGAAACCCGGGGTGTGAGGATCAATCTACTTAGTAATGGTGTGCATCTAGAGTATCCTTGTAATTAAGGATAAAAGACTGATAGTTTTACATTAGTGAACTGTTGTGTTTATGTAAAACTTCTTGGGAAGTTCTGTAGACTTACTTATAATTATACATGTTTATTAGAAATTTGTAATATTTATCATAATTGTAGTTTAACTGTTAACCGGATTGTTTACTTTAAAGCAAGGAGTCGTCGATGCCTTGTGTAGATCATGTCTATGGTAGGCACTGTGAGGCTAGTTACTATCATAGAATGGTTTACATGGTGGAACTGTTGCGACTCTGTGACTTCGGGATATAACATAAAGCACATAAATACATAAGGATAAGTATACATATGTAGTAAATGACTTAAGCAATTAATGACATAAGTGATAACATAAGCCTCTAAAATAATAAACCATAAGATCATCTAAGTATAAGAATCTAATGACTAATTAAATTATTAACTACTAAAATAGGATATAAAACTAACTAATAAGAATATTTAAGCATCAATAGTTAACATTTCAATAAATTTAGTTTATATCATAAAACATGGGTTTTAACATCCAAAACAGACATCATCGTATGAATGTACGTCTAAAAATGATGAAAAACGACTATAAGTTCGTAAATATTGGAAATAAAATGAAAAAAGTTACGTATGATTAGTAATATGGTTCAATCAAATAAAAATTAATAGTAATCTAAGTAAAATTAAGTAAATAGATATCTAGAACCATTAGTTAATTCAATTGCTTACTATCGATGTTATATCATAATGATCAAGTGATTATGAGTTGTCATGATCGAATGAGTATTTACCCTATGATTCCACACTTGTATGTTATTATAGAAAGAAAACTTAAATAATATTGTTAATTGATTGTTGTGTAGGGTCGAGAAATACTTGTGTATGTTATTATGTGCTGAATTATGAATTTACCTTAAGTATGAATAATAATTTGTTTATTGCATGGTAGTATAGATAATGATTGTGTGTATAATTGGATGGTCACATCATAATTGGATTTAATTATACTTGGCTCCTAAGAAGAAACTACTACATGCATCGACATGCATTACATAGACATAATCCCAGCCATCACATCATATGGAGGTAGAGAGAGGCCATTCAGGGGATGTTATTATAAATTTATTGGTTCTGTATGATGCACTCATATAAAATGATCTTACCCTAGCCTGTGGGAATATTAGGCGTTGGAGATACCAACCACCTGAGGTCAAGTCTAAAAGCCTCCATTTAGGGGTGAGTGTGGACTACGAGAGCCCACTCACGATTATACTAAAACTTGGTTTTTATGAAAATAAATAACTTATTTGATTTAAATACGGAACGTGAAGTTCCGTAGTAAAGTAAGGTTTAGTATAATACCCGGATTTGACTGATGCCGTATATACTCTAACCATGATTTCAGAGGGCGTTAAATCTAAGTTGCATATAGTAACTAGTTAACTATACATATTGTTTGGCATTTTATTTGATCATTCATTCATATGTGTGAATATAATGTATTAATAACTTACTTGTAGTATGGCTGAGGGTTTTACTCATTAAGCTTAAGCTTACACCCCCTTAGACTTTTGCTATAGGATGTCTTATGAATTGCGGACAGTTTAGTCATGGCAGATGCCGTATACTGTATGAAGAACCCCTGATTAGTTGCCTTTCCAATCAAGAACTCTTCACACAATATACAAGGCTCTATAACCACTAGCTTTCTAAGAACATACTGATCTACATGATATCATCACATAAACATATTTATATAAAATTTAAATTATAAAGTTTATAGTAAGCAGTGATTTAGTACATCTAGGTCTATATTACTAACAAAATAAAGGTACATAAGTAAAAGTCCACTTAATTAGTTCTCTCAATACACTAAATGACCCACTCTTGCCCAAATCCCCAAGTTAACCTCTTGCATTCCTCAACCAACCTCAACGAATAAGCCATCTTGTAGCAAAAGTATAAGGGGGTATAAACCTAAGCTTAGTGAGCAAAACCCTCAGCCATACCACAAGCAAGTTATAAATACATTATATTTACGCATATGAATGAATAAACAAATAGAATGCCAAACAATACGTATAGTTAACTAGTCAATATATGCAACTCAAATTTAATGCCCTCCAAAATCAAGGTTGGAGTATACACAGCACCAGTCAAATCCAAGTATTATACTAGAACTTACTTTACTACAGAACTCCATGTTCCGTATTTAAATCAAATAAGTCCTTTATTTTCATAAAAACCAAGTTCTAGTATAATTGTAAATGGGCTCCTGTAGTCTGCACTCACCCCTAAACGGAAGCCTCTAGACTCGACCCTTAGCCAGGTGGTTGGTTTCTCCAATGCCTAGTATTCCAATAGGCCAAGGTAAGGTAATTTTATACGAATGTACTGTACAAAACCAATAAATTTATAATAACAACCCCCGAATGGCCTCTCTCTACCTCCGTGTGATGTGACGGCTCGAATTATGTCTATGCATTGCATGTTGATGCATGTACCGGTTTCTTCTTATGAGCCGAGTATATTTAAGTCCAATTATGATGTGACCATCTAATCACACACACAGTCATTATTTATACTACCATGCAACAAACAAACTATTATTCGTATTTAAGGTAAATTCAAAATTCAGTACATAATAACATACACAAGTATTTCCCGACCCTACACAACAATTAATTAACAATATCATTTAAGTTCACTATTTACAATCACATATAAGTATGGAATCATAGGGTAAATACTCACTCAACCATGACGACTCGCTCTAGTCGTAATAATTAATCGAAAGATCCTTGCCCGCATCAGGATCACCTGATCATTACAATATAACAAGGATAGTAAGCAATCGATTTAACTAATGGTTTTAGATATTTATTTAACTAATCCTACTTAGATTACTATCAATATTTATCTAATTAAACTTTATTGCTAATCGTACATAACTTTTTCATTCTATTTCCAATATTTAAGACCTTATAGTCGTTTTTGGACATACATTCACACGGTGATGTCCATTTTAGACGTTAAAACCCATGTTTTACGATATGGGCTAAATTTATTGGAATTTTAACTATTGAAGCCTTAATATTCTTATTAGTTAGTTTTATATCCTATTTTAGTAGTTAATGATTTAATAAGCCATTAGATCTTACACTTAGATAATCTTATAGTTTATTATTTTAAAGGCTTATATCATCACTTATGTCATCAATTGCTTAATTCATCATTTACTTATGTCATTACTTAAGTCATTTACTACATATGTATACTTATTCTTATGTATTTATGTACTTTATATATATGTTATATATATACTTATACTCTTAATATACTAGTATGTAAACTTGTGCACTTATATGTATACTAGTATATGTACCCATATATACATACGGTTGCTATAAACCCCTAAATTTTTCGACCTAACATCTAAAGTAGACTTAAGTGTGTTAGATATTTTTAGGAGTTGACAAGGTTAGTGAAAGAGAAAACCTTAACATAACTAATCAATTGCGTATAAAATTTTTTTACCTTAAACGTATGTAAATACAAAAGATTTCATCTGAAAGTGATGAAAACACTAAAACTATAACTTTAAGGATATTAAAGCACTAATTCACCATAATTTACCCTCAAACCCTAATTGATAATATAACCTTAGTATTATACCAAATCATTAGTAAAAGATTTAAGATAACTTTCAATCATTCATAAATACATATAATACTAAAGTAATCCTTTAAAAACTAAGATATTGCATCATAGATCACATTCACCTTCTAAGTATATAAATAAGTTAGTATTATATAGAGTTAAGAGTTTAGTTTGCTTATGTTATGTGTAGTAAGTATTAATATCCTAAATGACACTTTTCATGATAATTACATTAAGTGGCCTACTAAATGATTTATATAGGATATAAATACGTAAAGGAAGATCTCATTACCTATCTTCACTAATCATTTCACTAAACCCTATGTTTCCTCTCATTTCCTTAATTTTCTTCCTAATTTCCCCTAATTCTTTCATTATGTATACTTAGATTACATGTAAATTTGAAATGTTAACCAAGTCAAAGGTTAACTAAGTCAACAAAATGTCATTGTCATCTAGAGAATTCTTTCCCTTCTCTTTAGTTTTTTACTCATTTTTCTTTTCCAATTTTACCCCTCCTTTTTGCCGTCTACTCCCCTCTTCACTTACACCCCACTTGTCTTCATTTTTTCAAATATAAAACCAAGTCCTTTTCTCTATCCCCAAACCGTGAGCTTTCCCCCCTTTGCTTTGTCACTTTTAACTTTTTCAATTTCACTTTCATAACTCTACCTACCAACATAAACCAATAATACATATATACTAGCTTTCCTTCGCATATTACAAGTAAGAGAAAGGTATGTTATTATGTAATTTCTTATCTTATTTAGTAGTTAGATGAATAAGATAGGTTAGTGTAGGAAGCTTATGTGATATGTGTATGTGTTGATGAGAGTGAAAGCTCCAATTTTTATGCTTAGAAGTGTAGGAATCCTTAGATAATTGGAAGAACAACACATGTACATATGCTTAAGTATGTGTATATAAGAGTATACTTGATAAATACATGTATGAGAACTCTTATACATAAGTACTCATTATGTACATAACCAAAAAAGAGGTATATATTAACTATACATACGTATACCTTACTAAATACATCCTTAAAATGCAAAAATATGAAATTTGTGAAGCTTTCTTAAGAGGAAATATTAGGCATACGAAAATATGTATAAAAATATGTGTCACCATATGTGTATATGGGTATGTGTATTAGTATACATATAAGTACACAAGTGTACATACTAGTATGTTAGAAGTATAAGTATATATATAATATATGTATAAAGTGTATGAATACATAAGGATAAGAGTACATATGTAATGGATGATGATGTAAGTAATGACATAATTAAATAATGATGTAATCAAATGATGATATAAGCCATGACATAAGCAATTGATGATATAAGCCATGATATAAGCAATTAATGATATAAGCCATGATATAAGCCTCTAAGATAATAAACTACAAGATCATTTAAATGTAAGAATTTATGACTAATGAAACCATTAATTACTAAAATAGAACATAAAACTAACCAATAAGAATAATTAAGCTTCAATAGTTAGAATTTCAATAAATTTAGTTTATATCATAAAATGCAGGTTTTAACATCTAAAACAGGCATCACCGTGTGAACGTATGTTCGAAAACAATAAAAAACAACTATAAATTCGTAAATATTAGAAATAGAATGAAAAAGTTACATACGATTAGTGATAAAGTCTAATTTGATAAAAATTGATAGTAATCTAGATAGAATTAGGTAAATAGATATCTAGATTTACTAGTTAATTCAATTTATTACTATCATTATTATATCGTAATGATTAGGTAATCCCGATGCGGGCAAAGATCTCCCGATTGATTACTACAACTAAAGCAAGCCGTCATGGCTGAGTGAGTATTTACCTTATGATTTTATGCTTATATGTGATTACAGATAGAGAACTTAAATGATATTATTAATTGATTGTTGAGTGGGGTCGAGAAATGTTTGTGTATGTTATTATGTGTTAAGTGATGAATTTACCTTAAGTACAAATAATACTTTGTTGTTGCATGATAGCATAGATAATGATTGTGTGTACTATTGAATAGTCACATCATAAATGGACTTAACTATGCTTGGCTCATAAGAAGCAACTGGTATATGCATCAACATGCATTGCATAGACATAATTCCGATTATTACAACACACGAAGGTAGAGATAGGCCATTCAGAGGTTGATATTATAAATTTATTGGTTCTATATGGTATACTCATACAAAATAACCTTACCTTGGCCCGTGAGAATACTAGGCGTTGGAGGCATCAACCGCTTGGCTAAAAGTCGAGTCTAGAGGCCTCCGTTTAGGGGTGAGTGTGGATTATAGGGGCTTACTTACAATTATACTAGAACTTGGTTTTTATGAAAATAAAAGACTTGTTTGATTTAAGTATGAAACATGGAGTTCCGTAGTAAAATAAGTTCTGATATAATACCCAGATCTAATTGATGCCGTATATACTCCAACCTTGACTTTGGAAGGCGTTAAATCTGAGTTGCGTATATTGACTAGTTAACTATACGTATTGTTTGACATTCTATTTGTCCATTCATTTATATGCGTAAATATAATGTATTTATAATTTGCTTGTGGTGTGGTTAAGGGTTTTTCTCATTAAACTTAAGCTTATACCCCCTTAGTCTTTTGCTACAGGATGACTTATTTGTTGAGGCTGACCGAGGGATGCTATAAGTTAGCTTAGGGACCTAGGCAAGAGCAGGCCATTCAGTGTGATAAGAGAACTAACTATGCAGACTTTTACTTATGTACTGTTATTTTCTTAGTAATATAAACCTAGAAGTACTAAATTACTGCTTATTGTAAACTTTGTAGTTTAAATTTTATATAAATATGCTTATGTGTTGATATCATGTGAATCTGTATGTTCTTGAGAAGCTAGTGGTTATAGAGCCTTATATATTGTGTGAAGAGTTCATGATTAGAAGGGTAACCAATAGAAGGTTCTTTATACAGTATATGGTGTCTGCCACGACTAAACCGTGCTCAGTTTGGGATAGTTACATACATATTTTTTATACGTATTTTCGTATGTCCAGTATATCCTCTTAAAAAAGCTTCACAAATTTCATATTTTTGCATTTTAAGAGCTTATTTAACAAGGTATATGTATGTATAGTAAGTATACTCTTTCTTTTTGTTTATGTACATAAAATATATTCATGTGCAAGATTACCTATACATATGTTTATTGAGTGTATTCTTATATGCACATACTTAAGCATATGTACATTTGTTCTTTTTTCATTTAACTAAAGATTTCCTACACTTATAAGTATAAAAAATGAAACTTTCTTTCTTCAACAACATATATGTACATATTACTCCAAGTTTCTACACTAACCTAACCTATACATCTAACTACTAAGTAAGATAGGAAATTACATAATAATATACCTTTTTCTTCTTGGTTTATGGTAGTAGGAATTGTGAAAGTAAAGTTGAGAAAGTGTAGCAATAATAGAGCAAGGGGAATCATTGTTTGGTGAGGGAGAAAAGGACTTTGTTCTGTGTTTAAAAAGATGAAGATAAGTGGGGTCTAAGTGGGGAGGGAAGTGGACGGCACAAGGAGGGTAAAATTGGAAAAGAAAAATTTGTGTAGAAAGCTAAGGAAAAGAAAAGAAATCTCTAAATGACAATGACATATTTGTTGACTTTTTAACATATTGACTTAGTCGACCTTTGATAAGGTCAACATTTGACTTAGTCAACTCCTTAAGTTTACATGTAATCTAAGTGTATATAATGAAGTAACTAGGGAAAATTAGAAAGAAAATTAAGGAAATGAAAGGAAATATAAGGTTTATTGAAATGATTAATAAGAATAGGTAATGAGATCTTCTTTTAGGTGTTTATATCCTATATACATCATTTGGTAGGCCACTTAATGTAACTATCATAAAAAATGTCATTTGTAGTACTAATACTTACTATATGTAGTATAATCATCAACTAAGCTCTTAACTTTATATGATACTAACCTAGTTATATAATTGGAAGATGGATGTGATCTATAATGCAATATCCTAATTCCTAAAGGATTACTTTAGTATTATATGTATTTATGAATGATTGAAAGTTATGTTTAATTTTTTAATAATGATTTGACAAGATATTAAAGATATATTATCAATTAGGGTTTTATAGTAATTTATGATGAATTAGTACTTTTATATCTGTAAAGTTATAGTTTTAGGATTTTTATCACTTTTAGATGAAATTTTTGGTGTTTAGATACATTTAGGGTATTAAAATTTTATACGCAATTGAATTTTCGGTTATTATCTTAGGGTTATTATCTTAACTAGCCTTGTTAACTCTTAAGAATATCTAACACACTTGAGTCTACTTCAAATGTTAGGTCGAAAAATGTAGGGGTTTACAAGATGGCTTATTCGTTGAGGCTAGCTAGAGAATGCTAAAGGTTAGCTTGGGAACCTGGCCAAGAGTAAGCCATTCAGTATGTTGAGATAACTGATTATGTGGACTTTTACTTATGTACTTTTGTTTTGTCAGTAATATAAACCTAGATATACTAAATTACTACTTACTGTAAACTTTGTAGTTTAAATTTTATATAAATATTTTTATGTGATGATATCATGTGGATCTATATGTTCTTGGGAAGTTAGTGATTGTAAAGCCTTGTATTTTGTGTGAAGAATTCATAATTATAAGGGTAATCAATCAGGGGTTCTTTATATAGTATACAACATCTACTATGACTAAGTCATTCTCAGTTCGTGACACCATCTCTTTGTAGTATGTCGAGTTGTAAATTATTCACTCGTACCCAAATTGACCAATGACTCAGCGTCTCCTTTGCTAAGAAGTCGAGATAGAGAGACTTTGGATTGACTAAGCCACCCTACTCGGATAAGCACACTGACTATACTTTTTATCTGCATCTTCCAACAACATCACCAATATGGTATCGCCATGTGTACAGAATCATGCATAGAATATGTTGCACCAATGATTATTTTCCTTAAATATTTATTTTTATCCTTTTATATCTTGTACATTACTTTCTTAAAAAATACCATTTTTTTTCCTTTTCCCTTTTAGCCATGTTGCCCTAAATTCTCAAGTATAAAGACTCCTTGTACTAGTAGCTCTAAACATTAGATTGAACATTAATACACTTGATATTTTGTCTCTCGTAAACATTACTCTATTTACAACTCATTTCACTCTTATCCTAATCCTTAAACATGGTTAGGTGGTGAGTAATCTCACTGGACCATCCCGTGCATTATATCGAGTTCTGTTGTAAGTCTTCGAAAGTTCCATTAGTACGTCATATTCATTTATGCTATTCGTGGCTTCTTGCTTACTTTTCATTTGCATATGTTCTTTCACACATTCCCCATTTTTTCCTTTTTGATCTTTCGATAAACTTATACCCATTTAGTGACCGGTCTTATCTATTTTTGGTCATGGTCCGCACCAATCATTGTCCCATGGCCTTTAAGAAAGGTCTTAGAATATCAAAACCTAACTAAGCAAATGGCCAAGGACTTGTTAGATGTTATAATTCACTAGAGGGAATGCGATCTATTGTGTCATGCTCTAGCATTGCATGTGATTCGCAACTTCTTTCATGGTCGACGAATAATAAACAAGGCTACTGAGGCTAGACTTCTTCCAATATATAGATTTGCATCAATAAATTTGCTAACCATCATATGGTCTGCTAAGCTGAGACTTTGGCTACTTATTGTAGCCTTAAGAATAAATTATTCAAGGATCCCTTGGCAACTTATAATTGCCCTAAGTTGGGTTAAGATATCGATACTGATGCATTTGTTCATGTACAAATAGCCTTATTCTTTATTCTATAAGTAAGTTAGTTGTGAGTGTTGCATTCAGGGCCAAGATTGGATGCAACATTTGACTTAGATGTCAAAGGATGTTTGGAATGCATAGACGAGCAGCTCAAATTGTGCCTACCTGTGTGGGCGAAAATCAGCATCCACTGCCGTAGATCGGCAGCTCGGCATCTTGGAGTTTATCGGCCATATTATGTCAATCATCCATTAAGAGAGCAAGGGTTTATCATATGGAGCTCAATTCAAGTAACGCTGTGAATGGATGACTCATTTTAAAGTATGGATGATAGCTCGAATCTTCACTCTTATCTATATACAAAGGAGCTCAAATACTTTTCATTAGCTCGGTTACAAGAGAGCTCGGAAGTCGGAATGTGTAAGTCGGCAAAAAAGCAACTTTAACTAGTCATTCAAGTCCGAGAAGAACTTGTTTTTAGGAATGCTCTAGTTGAATCGGCACGCCATATAGTTCACAGAATAGGTAGTGACCTTGACGAATTATGCAAGTGGTGGGAGCAACAAATGCATGCTTTGCAATACAGGTTCTGAGATTATATGAACTTGGCTAACAACATGGCAAGCAATTAAGGCTTGGTCGCATGTGATCGTTACTAAGTCATGCGAAGATCCTTTCAGCTTGGTGAGTGCTGTAACTGAGTCTCCCCTGATATAACGGTTAGTGAAGCTCGAAGCACGAGTTGAAGCTAGAACAGTGTGGAACAGCTCATCTCCGGTGTGTTCAACTCGACTTGGTTTAATTAGCTGCTAATCACACTTGTTTAGGAAGATATTCCACCGATCACGCTTGGCATGGAGTCGTGAGAAGCTTGGGAGAGGATAGCTTGGCTTTCCAGAGGCCACTTGGCAAGGCTCGAAAGTACCAGCTTCTCAACTGGTCCCCCTCCACATCGAGGATCATGCGAACTCCTAACAAATCCCCTGTAACTCGGGATGACGCATTAAATGGAATGTCAGCCAAACGTATGCGAACTCGGTCCACACATTCTTGGCTGTTCCTATGACAACCGTTCGAATAAGCACCTCTTGAGCATCAGCATTTTTCATCCTTAACTGCTTTGCAAAGAAACTTCTCGGGATACTGTATGCAGCGAATCACGATTCGAAGCTACCGTCCAAACTGGCCACACATGCTCCGCTTAACTGACTTGGAGAACTCATGTCCATAGAGTTTCTTGAAGGACACAAGCATGGCTTTGACTTAGTCAGTGTTTCTTCAAGTTAAAAATGCGGTGGTGGTCTTCCGATCGATAGTTTTTGAGGTTTCTACGGGTTCATTCAAAGTTTTGGCATCACAAGACCATGAATTCACTTATTCTTGCACTGCATTTGCATCGACTTCAATCGACCTCCATTTGTCTTTGACACACCAGCTCGGCGTATTCAAAATGGAGGAGCTTAGTAGGAGCTATCCAAACCTGCGACTCGATATGGATTGCCTCAATAAATTAGATTAGCTGCTTTGGTCCCGGTGGAGTTTGCTTGTTTATTGCCGTGTCACCTTGGCTTCATCGCCTTGAGTCAAGCGGCTATTATTTGAAGCTCTATACATCTGGTATTATATCGAAGCTCGGCCTTTGCTTTAAATGAATATAGCTTAGCCATGAAGGAGCTGTTTCATGCTCATTCCCCCTTAGTTTCCTTTGTAGGTTTACTTATGATAGGATTAAGATATGTCTCAAGTGCTAAGTGCGAGATAAAGATATATATACTAGTATTAGAAGTAACTGAATAATCTTTAGGTAATACATAAATATCCTTTATAGAAAATATTTATATGTTAAAACTTACTATAATTTAATTTTTCTTGTATATATATATTTTTTATATGTTAGTATATCCTGTCTTATTATTTGGTAGGAGATATCGATTCTCTACGGTTTTGAAGAACTGTAAGATATCGGATATCTATAGTTATTTATGTTTATATGTTACGTTATGTTACAATAAATTAATTACTTGAAAATTAGTAATCTTAATGATTTATTATTTAGAGTCTTGTAATCTCTAACTTGTAAGACGGTTTTAATATCATGGATGCACACATGTTATGAAAATTTTAGATAATCCTACTAGGCCTCATTTAGAGTCTTGATAGAAAGAATAATATGCCATAAGTCAGACTTGGAAAAATCCACAGAAGGAAAATAAAAAAATCTCCTTGCATAACTTCGTGGATCATTGATAATTATGATGAAGGTTTTCGTTTTTCCTATCTTCTTTCTTTTTGTTTACTTGATTCCCATAGATAGCATGAAATTGTTGATTGTAGGTTCTCATTTCAACATGTAAGTACCTACAAAACAGAAAAATGGCTACAGAGAGTACTGGAAGATGCTCTGGTGTGACTACTCCGATTCCTAAGTCAGCCTCTCTTGTGATAAGAATAGAATTGTTAAATGATGAGTGTTATTAATGAATTTTGGTAATTGGAATTATCCTACAAAGAAAGGAAAAGCTTTTGGTACTAGGGCTACTCCTATAAACCTCTAAAATTTTCCGACTTAATATCTGAAGTAGACTCAAGTATATTAGATAATCCTAAGAGTGAATAAGGCTAGTTAAAATGTAAAACACTAAGATAACGATCAAATATTTAATTGCATATAAAACTTTTAGACTCTAAATGTATATAAACACTAAAGTTTGCACTCAAAAGTAATAAAAAATCTTAGGACGATAATTTTAAGTATAGAAACACACTAATTTGTTGTAATTCTATGATAAAACCCTAAGAAAATATCAATGCTTAATAATATGCTAAATTATATAAAATCATTAATCATTGATCAAAGATAACTTTCAATTATTTATACATGTGTACAATACTAAATTAATTTATTAGAAATTATGATATTGCATTATAAATTGTATTAATCTAATAATTATATAACTAAATTAGTATTATATAAATTTAAGTGTTTAGTTAATATTTATACTACATATAGTCAATGTTAGTATTATAAATTGTGTTTTTCATGATAGTTATAATAAGTATCATGCTAAATATTATATATAGGATATAAATATATAGAGAAAAATTATAAAAAATTATTTTTACTAATTATTTCATCAAATCCCATATTTCTTTTCATTCCTTTAATTTTTCCCCTAATTATCTTCAATTCCATTATTATGTACACTAATTACATTTAAATTAAGAAAGTTGATTAAGTCAACGTTTGACAAAGTCAAAGGTTGACAAAGTCAAAGTGTTAACTAAAGTCAACATGTGTCATTTTTAATCTAGAATTCTTTATTCTTTTCCATGGATTTCTTCTCATTTTTCACATGTTTTTTTCTTTCTTTTCTTTCCCCCTTGCCGTCTCATTTTGGAACCCACTAGACCCTACTCCAAACTTCATTTAAAAACATGCTTAGAGCAAAAACAAAACCCCTTTTTCTTCCCTCTCCCTAACCAAAACCTTCCCTTCTCTCTTGTCCTTCTTCTAGTTCTTATTTTCTCTCTTTACTTCTTCCATTAACAACTTCGAAATTACCACTTCATATACATAAACTCCTCTTTCATATTATAAGAAGAAAAATGTATAATTTCATTACATCTCTTTATTTAACATTTGATTAATTGTTCATATGATAGTAGTATTAGAATCTTTATGTAAAATGTATATATATGTTAGTACAAATAGGAATCTTTATACCCATACATATAAGTATAGAAATACCTATGTACATATGGCATATGGATACACATGAAGTGTGTATGTATAACTTTAGAAGGATTCATAGTATAAATATACATGTACATGGACAAAATCAAGAGAACATAAGTATATATAGGGAAGATGTACATGAGGATTCTAGTAAAAACATAAAGTATAAATACATGTACATATGTTTGGGTATTGTTATACATGAGTATTCTTTATGTACATAATAAAAAATAATGAAAATACTAAGTATATATACATATTGCATACTAACCAAACCTATAAACATGCAAATATGTGAATTATATGAAGATTTCCTAAAGGTATACTAGGGACATACGAAAATACATATAAATATACATATACAACCGTATGTATATATGGGTATATGTAAAAGTATATTAGAAGTATACATACTCATAACATACGTACGGGGTGTATAAATACAAGTATAAAGTAAGTACATATGTAAGTTATAACATAACCATCTAATATAATAAAACATAATACAATATAATAAAGTAATAATATATATATATATATATATATGTACATACATGGGCCAAAACCCCAATAGACCCCTAATACATATATCAACTTATACTAACCTTAATTAAGTACACATAATAGTAATAACAATATAAAACTATAAAGATATAAGAATTTAATCATTAATTACATCATAAAGTAATAAAATAAGGTACAAAAATAGCAAATAAGAATATTAGAGTCACAATAATTAAGATTATAATAATTCTAACTCATATCATAAAACACGAGCCTTAACGTCCGAAATAGACCCTATAAATTAATAAATATTGAAAATAGTATGAGGAAGTTACATATGGTTAACTATAAGGCTCAATTGAAGGAATACTAATAAGAACAGAATTAAGTAAATAAATATTTATAATCATTAATTAACTTAGTTACTTATTACCGTCTTTATCTTGTAATGATTAGATGATCCTAACAAGAGTTTGGATCTTCCGATGGATTATTATGATTAGCATGAGACGTTATAGCCGAGTGAGTAATTGTCTTATGATTCCATGCTTGCATGTGCCTATAACTAGTGAATTTAAATGACTTTGTTAATTGAATGTTGTGTGGGTTTAGGAAATGCTTATGAGTGTTATTGTTTATTGAACTATGAATTTACCTTAAATATTGATAACAAATTGTTTATTGCATAATAGTATGATTGCATTATTTGTGCTATTGTTTGGTCATATGATAATCGGACTTAACTGTACTCAACTGATAAAAAGAAATTAGCACACGCATTGCATATATATTAATTCCAGCCGTAACATTACATAAAGGTAATGAGAGGTCATATGAGGGTTGTTATTTACAAATATAATGGTTTAGTACGATGTACACGTACAGTATGACCTTACCTTAACCCAAGAGAATACTAAGCGTTAGAGGCACTAACCGCCTAGCTAAGGGTCAAGTCTAGAGACCTCTATTTAGGAGTGAGTGTGGACTGTGGGGGTCTACTCACAATTATACTTAGAACTTGGTTTTTAATTGAAATAAAGAATAATTTGTTTAAATACAAAACATAGAGTTTTGTAGAAAAGTGAGTTCTAATATAATACTCGGATCTGATTGGTACCGTATATACTCTAACCCTAAATTCAGAGAGCATTAAATTTGAGTTACATACAGTAGCTTTGTTAACTGTATATATTGTTTTGGCATATTGATTGCTTATTTTTTCATATGTTTGTATTTAATGTGTTTATAACTTACTTGTTGGTGTGGTTGAGAGTTTACTCACTAAGCGTGAGCTTACACCCTCTTAGACTTTTGATGGAAGATTATCTTTTTGTCGACACTAGCCATAGGATGCCAGAGGTTAGTATGGGACATTAGGGCAAGAGTGGGTCATTCTAAGCGTCAAGAGGACTTAATTAAGTAGACTTTTATATGTGTACTTTTCATCTTGATTGTGTTCCAAATGTACTAGATTTTGTTTAATATAACCTTTATAGATTAAATATTATCTAAATATGAGTATGTGATGATATCATTTTGATCTGCATATTCTTGGGATGCTAATGGTTGTAAAAGCCTTGTATATTGTATAAAGGGTCCATAATTGGAAGGGTAACCAATCTGTGGTCCTTTATGCTATATACAGTGTTTGCTATGACTAGATTGCACCCCAAGTCGTGATAACTCTGATACTTAAGTTAGTAAATGTGAATAGGAAAAGTTGACAGTAATGAAGAATTATCAAAGACCTCTTATAATGTTTCTTTCTCGTATTTATAGACGAATGTCATGTTTGAAGCGTAGTTATTAGAATAATTAATGAGACACGTAGAGGCCTCTTGATGAGACACATTCTAGAAATGTAGGGAAACTGGGTAGTTGTGCAATATAACCGTATCAGGTGGTAACTGTTCACATCACTTTACTTAATTTAAATCAAATGTTGGTCTACATTACTCAGCATCAGCTAAGAATTGAGTTATTCATCGTATTGATGTTACTTGACACGGTCGGGAATAGAGTCTCCCGTCATGCAAGCAACCGAGTAACTGAGTGATGGAAATTCGACTATCAACATTTGCCTCCCAACTCCCATAGTTGAGTATTCGGTTAAGGGAGTAAACATATTGATGCTCTACAAGGTCAAGTAGGGAATAATTTCCCAAATGCTAAGTAATCAAAAAAGTTTTTTTATTTTCCAAGAGATAAATCATATCTTATGCAAAAGATCGCAACTTTTAGTTTTCCCGCCTGTCAGAAGCCCAAGTGATGGCATGAATGACAATTGTCACATTAGCCATAATTATACCGCAAGCCATAATAACTATCAAAGCCTCAATAGCTATTGGATCTCTGTCTCAAAACACACGTCAATAATTTGCACAATCTTCTATTTAGTCCATCATTTTCAACAAAGTATTTAAGAGTTTTTTTATAGCAAAATCAAACTTTACAATCGCATTCATAAGCTTTCTCTTACTTTCGATATTTCGTCTTCAACTTCAAACTCTTCAAACATTGTGAATTTATAATCAATCAGGTATGGTTTGCAATGTAATTCATCAACTTATCCTTTCAGAATTTGAATCAATGGAGACTAAGGCCACTTCTTCCACTACCTCCCAACCCCCAAAAAAAAGAGTGAGACAGTATGTTCCTCAGGTAGTTCAGTTGTTAGCGTGGTGGAGCGGTGGGATAAACTCACTTGAATCAATTCCTTTACAATAGATACCTACCTAGATGATGAAGAGGGAAGATCTATAGCTAGGTATCTATACAATAATATAGTTTACTTCTGTGATTCGCCAAACGGAGTGATCAGTGCTGTTGATAAGGTCCTTATTTCGAAATATAACAAGTACTGGCAAGACCTTCTAAGGGCATGGAATCTTAAGAGACTGAGAGAAGAGGAAAGAGTATGTTTTCCAAGGGAGCACAAGTTCTACATCAATCTGAACTATCTTGATTTTGGACTTTGCTTCCCTTTCTTGGCATTCATGAAGCAATTCTTTGATTATTTCTTAGTCGCCCCGAGTATTTTTCACTAAATACATATTGGCTTTTGGTAGCTTTCTAAATAATCTATGAAGAGGTTGAAGTTAGGGTTATGCATTAACTATTCTGGTACTTCTTTACAATTACAAGGCAACTTGACGGCTAGTATTTTGCTACTGCAAAGCATGGGCAAAAGTTCATGAATGGGTTAGAGTCCAAGATACATAAGTGGTACGATAAATTCATATCAGTAGTCTCAACTGAAGAGTTGGATTTTTGGACTCAATTGACCGAACCAATCCATACTAAGGATATAGAGTTGACGTTGAATGATGTCACTATAGTAAAGAAGATTCAGGAAATGAGGAAGAACAAAATGTTCTTTTAGGATGCCGAAAGTATAATAAGGTGTTATGAAGGCAGAGAGCCAATCTTTTTCGAAAAGGAAGGTACGCTAATGAGTAACAGCCATATCGAGTATAGCTACAAGAGGAAAGCCGTTCTCATGACTTGGGGGAAAAATTGTTGCCTTTGAGCCTTGCTCAACGCAAAGAACGTAAGTTTGTTGATTTTCCTCTCGTTAATATTAATATGTCTACTTCATATTACAAATATGAGTGCTGGTGAGATGAATCCTACTAAATTATTGGCCCAAGCTAAGGCCTAATCTAAGGCTAACAAGTGCACAGCTAATGTCACTACCATGCGGCTAGTTATTGTGAAGAAAGCAACAAAAGAGGGTACAACGAAGCAAGTGACAGCCTAAAAGAAGACCTCCCAACCAGTTGAGAAGCGGAAAGTAAGTGAGAAGCTGGATTGGCTAAGGCCTCACATATTAAGGCACTTCCAGTTCAAGATATTCCATCTGCTACAGAGTTGAGAAGGGGTAGTCAAGAGACTTAACCCCAAAAACAGGCTGAAGCTACTACAGTCGCCAAAGGGTTGTCACTAATGGTAGAGGTGATACCAAGCACTAATAACAAAAGCTTGGGAAGGAACTTGTCAGCCAACTGCCTACTAAGAGGTCTAAAGAGTTAGACGAAAGGACGAAGGTGGCCATGCGCACCAAAGCTCTCGGCATTAGCAATGCTGAATTCACCCCCAACATGGAGGTTGACGAGTACTTTGTCCGTTGTTAAAGCCATACCATTCTTCATATACACTTGGCCTTAGGAGATAGGACAAAATCATTGGCCTTGATGGATGGTGTTATTCTTCCCCAAGATAAAGAGATAGCTAAGAAACACGTCAACAAGGTCGACGGTTGTAATAAGGCTTATATCATGGCCAAGCTGTATGATATAAGTATCTAGTACATCCTTTTAACTGTTAGGTTTATTTAATCACTAATACTCCTGTTCATTTTCAAATAAGTAGCCACGTTCTAATAACTTTGGACAGGGCCAACAAAGAGATGAAGAAGGTAATAGCAATAATAATCTTCATGTATTCTCCCAGGTCATATGGAATATTCATTATTCTACATCATCTTGTCATATAAAATTGAGGATGCATACAACTCCTCTAAGGCCCAAACTACTATTGCCAAGAACACGAAAATAAGGGCCGAGATGAAGGTTAGAAAGTACCAGGAAGAATTGGCTGTTGATGAAGTCTCGTACCTTAAGGGAAAAGTTGAAGAGCAATATAAGGAAATTGAGGGCCTAAAGAGGAGTTATAGAAGAAAAAAGAAGAGTGCTAGGGTTTAGGTTAAACTGTCTACATAATGAGTAATGAGGAAGATAAGCTCAAGGTATGAACCATGGAGTTGGAGACCAAGAACTCAAGGTTACAAAGCTGTGTTGTTGAGTTGGAGGAGATTGTGAAGAGAGGACCCTTTGTTGAAGAGGCATCAGATATCATCACTCCCAATCGACAATATGAAAGACTATTATAGAAGAAGTTGTTGGGGCAAAGGCAGGGGGAGGGGTAGTAGGTAGGTAGGGTCTAGGTGACAAGAGAGAAAATCCTTAAGTTTCACCCTAATTATGATCTCTTGTGCCTAAATTTCACCGACGTCGATGGCAAAGTCAACAATTGCAACGAAGGTGATGGTAAGGAATTAGGTGCAGAGATCATTGTGCAGGATGAAAATGACTCATGCTAAGGATCTTAGAGATGACGANGGTGCATATGTATATAATAATTATTTTAGTATGTAATATGTGTATATATGTAATATACAATTCCAT
The DNA here is from genome assembly GCA_024138015.1 of Lumnitzera littorea. Taxonomy (NCBI): domain Eukaryota; kingdom Viridiplantae; phylum Streptophyta; class Magnoliopsida; order Myrtales; family Combretaceae; genus Lumnitzera; species Lumnitzera littorea. The sequence continues at coordinate 58,901,413 of JAMXBB010000009.1, forward strand.
ATATATATATATGTATATATATGTAAACATATGTTTATATATGCTTAATTACGTATTTTTCATATATATATATAAATATATGTGTACATATAAAATAATAAGTATACATATTATTAATAATATTTGTGTTTTAATATATATATATATACATATTTAGTATAATCATATATGTACATAAGTATATAAAGTATAAATAAGTGTATAATATACTTATACGAAATGTATAAGTAAAGTTAGAATAATTTAGTATATAGTATATAGTATACGTATAAAAGTACGTACATGGTGTAAAATATGTGTATAATTAAATAGTATATATGATATATGATAATATTAATTTAATAAATAAAGTAAGTTAATAACTATATATATGGGTACCGTAAATTAGGAAAAAGAATTAATAATTAAGTTAATTAGAAAAATTAATTAAGTATGATAATAAGTATTCATATATATATGTATATCGTAAAATACAAGAAAATTAATAAAGTAAAATTTGAATTAAAAATTCTAAAACCTTAAAAATGGGTAAAAATAAGTAACTAGGGTAAATAAGCTTAAAATAATACAATTACCGATTATATGATTATTAAATCATAAATATACTAAGAAAAAGTTTAAATTAATATTTTATAACTTTTTAAATTAAAATAATTAATTTTATGATATTTTTATATCATATTTCAATTTGTAAGTCATAAAGTCCAAAACGGACCTCGCTACAAGAAAATATGCTCAAAAATGATCAAAATGGACTATAAGTTTATAACGATCCAAACTAAAACGAAAATATTATATGCGATTCGATACAAAACTCGAATTGATAATTTCACATAACTAAATGAAGTAAACATTATAAATTACAATATTAATTTAGCTTTAAATTCCCAAACTTACAATTTTCTATATTCCTTATTCTTAGGTGATCTCGACCTTGACCCTGAGTTGCTTTCGGATTATTACAACCCCTGAGTCGATTATGGCTGAGTGAGTTTTTCCTAATGATCCCATACTTGCTTGTGTTTGTAATTAGTGAATATAAATTATGCTTAATAATTGTATGTTGTATGGGGATGGGTTATGCTTGTGTATGATAACTGTTTGCTAATGGTGAATTTACTTTAAAGTACAATAACGTATTGATTATTGCATAATAGATTCAGTAGGAATTGATTGTTTGTGACCTTGTTGATTACTGAATAATAAGACCTAATTTTACTCGACTTGAAAATGTTAACTTAAAACATGCATAATTATACATTGCATAACTAATTCCGGCTGTCACATTACACGGAGGTAACGAGAGGCCATATGTAGGTTGGTTATTAGATTATTATAGATTTCATATGATGCACACGTGTAATATGACCTTATCTTGGCTTATGGGATCACTAGACGTTAAAGATGCCAATTGCCTGGCTAAAGGTTGAGTTTAGAGGCTTTTGTTTAAAGGTGAGTAAGGGCTACGTGAACCTACTCACAATCATATGTATAACTCATTTTTTGATAAAACTAAGAATGGATATACCATTACATTTTAAATACGAAATGCAGAGTTTCGTTATAAGATAAGTTTTAGTATGTTACCCGGATCTGACTGTGCTGATGTATCTCCAACCCTAACTTCAGAGGGCGTTAAATCTGAGTTGTATGCAGTACTTGGTCACCTGCATGTATTTGTTTGGCATACGGATTAAGATGCATTCATTTGATTGAATTTAATTAATGTATAACTTGATTGTTGTATGGTTGAGAGGATAATCTCACTAAGTTAGTTAGCTTATTCCTTTGTAGTTTACTTTCACAGGGCAAGTTATTTGTAGAGTCAGGCTGCTGCATGCCCGAGGTTAGTTATACATCAGGGGGTTGATGTGGGAGTAAGACGTGACTCGAGTGTACTCATGATGGTGTATTTAGATTATGAATCTTACTATATAACGAAATGTTATCAGTTTGAGTTAAAAAGTATTATGGACTTCTTATCTGTAAATTTCTATATAAATAAATCGTGTTTTATATTTCTTTAATTTGTTATTTTTATCATGAACTAATGTTGCTTGCACTTGTGTAACTTTTGGTTATTAGTTGTAGCTATAGCCTTATGTATCACATAAAGGGTTATCGATTGTAAGAGAATTTAATCTACAGTCCTTTGTACGATATACGGTGACAACCATTACTAGTCCCCTCAGGTCGTGACAATGATTGTGACCACCTTATCAACATAAACTTGCAACTTTTGGGCTAATTGGTTAAGATGGGCTCATTAGTATTTGTTGACTGAGCTATTTATTGTTTTAGCATGGGGCATTACAAAAGGTCTCCTTATTTGGGGGCTTTATCTAGTATTTATAGTGGATCATGGAAATTGTGTCTAGATCAAATTATTAGACTGGGCCTAAGTATTGAGCTAGCTAATATAAGCTTATAGAGTGGTTACTAAAAAAGCCCTATCAATAATAACAATTATCTAATCTTATCATCTAGAACAAAAGTTCTTCAAAGTGGTTGTCTCCAACCTAAGCGCTCTTAAAATCTTCCTCCCTAGTGATGGTAGTGCCACTCCTATACTTCACCTTAACCTACAAATACAACATATAATTGCTCAGCTCACTGTGAACTGAGTGTAAGTGGATAACAAACATAGCACAACATAAAACATATCCGAGAAACAATAATCAAGCTAGCACATGGATACTTTAGTCATACAATAGATAGTACCAAGCCAAGTTAAAGCAAAAATGCATGCCATGCTTATGCATGTGAGCTAATGCATTTGTACCGATATCTAAGCTTTAAGACTTGGTTTTCATCCAATTGGTCAACTCAATTAGGTATTTAGATGTAATGTCAGGAACCAAGCGAGCAACAAGGAGCTACCTGGGAGTAGGACCCCCAAAATTCCAAGCGATGGTTTCATACAAGGAAATCATATTGCCAAATAAGTGATGATCACAATAAAGAGTGATTAAAGCGAAAAGCTTGAGTGTATACAAGCCTAAATGCTTCAAAACTGAGCATTTTAGAACCGTGAGAACCAAACTTTTTCAAAATCTAGTATTTGTTTAGAAAAATAGTTTCCTTTTAAATATCTTACCCATAAGTCTTTTTCATGCCATGCCATGAATATACCAATGATGTCTCAAACACCACATCAAGCAAAATGTCTAAGCTTCATTTCAACTATAGATTTCATTTGCTTTAATCTCATTTAAAGTCCTTTCATCTCAATCTTTAATCTTATGTCGAGTTTGCTTAAGCGAACACCTAGAAAGTTGAATTATTTGCCAATGTTTCCCATCGTTTGAATGTGCCATAGTAGGTATTATCCAATTAATACATTCATGGCAACCAATTCTTAAGATATAAACCAAGTATAGTCAATTAATTACACATACAAGGACATTACATAATCAACAAACATCATTCTAAGAGATCAAGCTCAAATAAATCAAACACATGCCATACAAACATAACTTACAACCTAATGAGTAGACATAAGTCCACTCCTAAATATACAATACTCACTTACCTAAGAGTAGTATTCCTCGCTTTAAATAGCATTTTTGAGTTCCTTGTTATTTGGGCAACCTCGAATTGAGAGTTGTATTTCAGCATCTATTTAAGTTATAGAAACATTTCATTAAAGCTTAAGTGTTTAGGTAAGAGCACTACAATAGATACTAAGACCTTCTATACAACCTTTTACATGATCCTTTTGTTAAGGTCCTTAACTTATACACAACCTTTTGTTATAGCAAGATTCTTATTAACTTCATTACTTGCACTTTTTACTCAACCTTCTATAAGGATGGTCTTAGGATTTAGGCTTAGGGAAGCTTCTACTCATATTTACTCTTAGTTTCCACTTTATGCTTCACTAAGGAACCTTCTACTCAAGCTTTTACATAGATCTACTTTAGTTTACTCATTTGGTGCCACACCAAAAACTTTCTATAAATGCTTCTACTAATTATCATGTTATGGTCCTCATATATTATATATCTTTTATTTGAAGCCTATTCTATAGGGCCAATTAGTACTTAAACTTGCTAAAAGTTCACACAACCATTAGGACTTAGCAACTTTGAACACCAATGAGCAAATTGACCAATTTCAAAGTTAAATTCCAGGTTTTGACAATTTTGTAAAAACTCATGTATGCCCCTTTTTAATACATTGCCATTGCCATTTTACAAAAATGACAATTTGAAACTTATAAAAACATGATATATCACATGTGGGATGCCTTTTACTTTTGAAAAGTCATGCAACCATGTAAAATATTATTTAAAGACAAAATATGAATAGAAATCAGATTTGGCTAAAATTACTTAGAAATCTATCAATTTACTGAAATTTCCAAATTTGGCAATTTTTAGCATATCAAAATGAACAAAAATATACCAAGAAAATTTAGGAAAACTTTTGACTTATCATGAAAATAAACATTGCAAGAAGTCTATGGAAAATGTTTGAGCTTAAAACAATATTGTATACCCCTACAAAAATCAAATAAAAAATTAGCATGGAACAACCCATTTCTTAAGAGATATATATATGAGTCATGCATATTTTAGAAACTGACATTTATCCATGAAAGTACACTAAAAGTAACCTATGAATACAATTTTTCATAAGTTCTCATCAAAGTTTGATATTTTTAACAATTTATCGAAAATTAGGTAAAAACTAAGACTCACCGTTGCATGCTTCAACCACCAAGCATCCTTAAGGGTGTGTCGACCACTATAGGCATTGCTTTTGTAGCCTAGTGGTGGTGGCCACTTGTTCCCAAGTCATCATTTGCTTTAGGTTCCTTGTATGCCCAAATTTGCATACTAGTTTTCCTATTTTTCTCTTAATTTTCACTATTCTTCTAAAATGTCTTCATAAATTTTCCAATAATGAAATGTGGCCAAAGATTGTAAAATGAGGAAAGTTAAGATTTTTATAGTGGATTTGCTGGGGAACAAGGTTACCAAGTGTCATGTGGTTTTAGAAAACCATATTCCAAAACCATGAACTTCCTTGGTTTTGCCCAGTTTTGCAATTTAAAACCATTAGAGCTCCTAGTTTCATTTATTCAATTCCATGTGCAACTCTTGGCTTTGCAAAAACCACTTTGATTATTTTATTTGTTTATTTCCTTAATTATTATATGTTATTCCCTCATAAATAGAAGCTTCTATAAGGGACTTATAAGCTTTTATAAGGCTCTATTCCCAATCATATTCAATTGTTATTTTATATGTATTTAATATATGAATTATATTTGCCAAGCATATATCACCTTTAAATAATATTCCAAGCTTATTCAAAAGTTTCACTATTTAAATAACATTCAATTCTAATTAACTCAAGACTTTATTTATTTATTTCTTATGTATGTGTTATTTTCGCAGTCTAACTTCATGGAATAACTTCTTATTTTCATGGCCTAGCCATGAATTTTCACTTAATTCCATTGACATCACTTAATACCCTAAATTTAAGGGATTAAGATCTTTAGGGCCTTACAATTGTACCTTTAAAGCCATCCTTAGTTGGTACTATACACCATATGCAATTAACTCTATTACATACTTCATCATTTGCCCTTAATAATTAGGCTTTTGCAAAACCTATCATAATGGCTGATCCATGAGAACAAATTACTTAATGAGCCTCACGTACTTTAACTTCCTTACCTCCATTACTGTTGCAAGAACAAACTTCTTTATCCTTATATATTTGAACTCCGATCTGTTCAAAAACTCCTTCAATTCTTAGAATGCAGCTTCATATTCACTTCTCCACTTGATTTCCTTGAGGTTCAAAATCTTAAAGAACTTAGCACAATTTTCTAAACTTTTTGAAATGAACCCGATCAGTGTTGTGATCAAACCTATCAACTTCTATACCTCTTTTAATGTACTTGGGAACTTTATTTTCTTGATAGATTTTATTTTTTCCAAATTGGCCTCAATTCCCATTGAGTCACCATATAATGCAAAAATTTTCCTAAGGTAGCTTTAAAGATGCATTTTTGTGGATTTAACTTCATATTATACCTTCCGAAGGCATCAAAAGTTTCTAATAGGTTAGCGAGGTACCAATCTTTCCTAATGCTTTTAACAATCATATCATCAACATATATGTCAACATTACAATGAATTTGGGGCATAAACATTTTTGTTAATAACCTCTAATAGGCTGCACCAGCATTTTTCAAGCTAAAAGACATAACAATATACCAATTCATACCAAAGTTAGTGACAAAAAAGGTGTGTGCTTCATCCTGTTCCTCCATCTTGATTTGATTATAATTAGAGAAGGCATCCATAAAACTAAGAAAGGCATGACCAACAGTTAAGTCCACCATCTGATCATTCCTTGATAAGGGAAAGCAGCTTGTTGGGTAAGCCTTATTTAAACCCCATGAAGTCAATGCACATGCAATAATTGTTTGACTTCTTAACCAACACATAGTTGGCTAACCTGGTCAAATAAGGCTCCTCTATGTCTTTTCTTTCACTAAAGAACTTTAACATTAAGGTCTAGCTTTAGTTTGTGTATCATGAATTCCCTTAGTATGCTGGGCATGTCAACGGGAAATTGTGCAAATGAATCGACTTACCTCTTGACAAAATATATCAAGTCTTGTCGTAGCTCCAAAGACAAAGACATTCTAATTTTTACAAACTTCTCTAGATCTTCATTGAATTGTATTTCCTCAATTCCCCATTCTAGCTTCTCCAAGTTGTAAACTTTCTAATAAAGGTTTGTCTCAATGTGGAAAACATCATCGCATTTAAGGGCTTTTAGATATAACGACCTCACAAGCTGTCGATCTTCATTGCATACTTTGACCTTGGTTGGAGTAGCAAAATTTAGTTTTCAAGTACATAAAAAAAGGGACCATGCTGAATAAGTTTTGGCTAGGTTGGCCCATAATAATGTTATATAGAGACTAGCTCTTAACAACAAGAAAATATACCTTATCTTCGACAACGTTACTATCATCTCCAATTTGAATGGGGAGAGAAATCACCCTTGAAATGCATATAGGCCAATTGCTCAAGGAATATAAGTAGTAATCGTAAGACCTCAACTCTACCTTAATCTTGGGATTCTTTGATTATATGCATGTTGAAAAATGATATTTACTAAGCTTCTTGTATCTATTAAAATCATTCTAACTTCAAAGTTTGCAATCCTTGTACTAATAACTAGTGCATCATCATGGGGCTTTTAGATGCCTTCATAATCTCTTTCTTAGAAAGAGATTTAATTGTCATCTTTGAACTTGTTACCTTACATGTTGCAAACATGATTTGCATTAGTCAAGCTTGAAAAGTAAGATTAGCCTAAATCAAAAGGTCCGCCATCTATGGTATTAATAACACCATTTAAGGCCCTATTATTGTTGTTGTTATTGTCACCATCTTGTCTTCAATCTCTTCTACCTTGAATAGGTTGTTCATTTTGATCCCGATCAATTCTCCTCTTTTGAGTTGGTTGCTTGATATTCTCTATACATCATGAGCTAAAAGTTTCCTCAAATAGTCCTACTAAGCAACATCTTAAATATAATTTTTAAGCTATACACATTCATGAGTATTGTGAACTTTATCAAGGTAGAAGTCATAATACTTGTTTGAACTCCTTCTACAAGGATTCCCTTTCATCCTCTATGCCTACTATAGAATCCTCTAATTCCCAACTTCCATAAGAATATCAAACATGGCACAATTAAGGGTAGTATGAGTGGAGAAGGTTAGAATTCATAGTCTTTTCTTATCTCTAGTACTTTACCCTAAAAAAGGAGTATTACTGTTTCCAAGTCGATCTCTCTCACTTAGGTGAATCTTATTACTTTGGAGGTTAGATCTATTCAAGTTAGCTTCCTACCAAGCTTTGATATTGTCTTCCTACCTAATGTATGATGCTACTTTAGCCTTGAATTCAATGAATGTCTTTGGCTTATTCTTAGCTAGAAAATTTAAAAAGTCTCGTTATGGCTTCACTCTATCAATGACTGCATTAAGAGTAATACTCACATCAAGCTCTAAGATTTGAACCATCATGGCCATGAACTGAGACAACTATTCACTTATGGTTTCATCAAGCTTTTATTTGATTGTGTTAAGGATAGAAAAGTCCTTAACTAGAAGTTTATTAGCAAGATGTGTTGTATGAACACCTTTGGTAGATCATCAAAACATGTAATGGTATTGGGCTTCAAATGCTTGAACCAAGTGCTTATAGCATTCTGTAAGGTAAATGGGAAGGCATGACAAGCAACTGCATTACGTATAATTTGGCCAAAGTATAATAGTACTCTAAGTGATCTTCCAAATCCTAAGTCGCATCATACGTTCCAAATTGTGGAAGTTTAGTGTGTTGAGGAATAACTTCCTCTAAGATCTCTAAGACAAAGGGACTCTTCTTCAAAACAAATTGTTGAGTTATTAAAGCAGGAGCACTAACATACGATGGACCCACATGATGTGCTTATTGTGGAGCTTTCCCTTTACTAGTTCTCTTGAAAGTAGAAGCATGAATTTCCTAAACTACTTTTGCTTGCTTAACTTGTTGATCAAGAGAATGGATAGAGTCATCTTTTGCCATGCTATTTCAATCTAACTCATTATTTTGGTTTAGCAACATATTTGTACGTACCAAATTCAAGATCTCATCATTTTTCCTTGCTAGTTCTTGATTTTCCCTTGCCAAATCAGTACAACATTGTTCCAACTTAGCAAGCCCATCACTTCTTGAGTGGTGTTACTCGTTGCTCCTCCCCTTAACAAGCTACTAGGAAGTAGCAATGCTACTAACACACATTTTTAGTCTACTTTTGGCTACCATTGTTAGCTTTCAAAAACAAATGGCACCAAAATATTGTTGTTCAAAACTAAGGATTGTATTTGTAGTAAAAGTAAGGCTTTGATGCTACTAAGGCTAAACTAGTATAGCTACTTCGATGCTTAAGTTAGGTATGTGTTTGAGTATAAAGGAAGTAAGTAAGTGCGAGTAGTTGAGTAAGCATATTACATAGAAAATTCTCTTAGAGGTTAATCTCCCGCACTTATAGAGTTTTGTCTGATAATTGTGTTGTAAGGCAATTGAACTACTAGTAACATGTAGCATCTCCTAGATTTATCTATGTCCAAATTGTGTAGATAAGTTGGCTACTAAGAAGTTATTATTTGGATAATTGTTAAACTGTTCATGCCCTTATTTTGATATTTGGATATTTGAACTTGATGGGTCAACCCTTGGAGATTTGGCCCTATGAAGTATTGACCGAAAGAATTATGGTGAGCTATTGAAGCTCTAACAAAAGCTTAATGGTGGAAATGCTAATCTAATATCTCCAATCATGTGAGTGCTACAATAAGGCTCAGTTAGGAGTGCAATCATTATACTTGATCTAGCTCTCACTTTAGGATAGGTTGGCATTGCGCTAAGCACTTAGCTATACGAATGATAATCCATAATCAATAGCTAGAAGTGAAAATATCAAGAGAACCAATTTTTTTTTCCTTACAACACCCTCCTTGCACCATGCATGGGTTAGAATCTAAGTTGTCTTTGTGTTTTCTTTTTCATAAATTGATGATTTAAGCAAGATAATAGTAGTTTAAGACTTAGAATTTACCCCTTAAAATGTCTAAACTCCTAGAGGTGTTTTCTTTTTTCCCCTCATAATTATTACCTAAGAAGTTATTACTAAGATTAAAACCAATAAGAGGCATAGGACACCAAATAGATCTTATTCTTAAAGCCATTCTACCAAAACTTTTCGAATATAGGCTGAAGAGTTATAAAGGCTAGCAAATGAATTTTTGGAAAAAGGATGTATAAGAGAATCCCTTAACCCTTGATCGGTACCTACCTTTTAATACCTAAAGTAGGGGTGCCTCACTTGTAAGAAGCCACAGTAAGTTAGATCATTGGGTTTATGTAAACCGTAGAAAATCGGTATTCTGAACTCTAATTTAAGTTCGAGTGTCTTAAACTATATCATGAGTTGATAAGGCTAGTAACAATAAAAGTTTATGAAATTTAATAAATCGAATAAAACACTAATAATAAAAACCCTAGAAATTGATCGAAACCCGAAATTGCGGACCGAAACCCTAAATTGTGAACCAAAACCCTAAGTCCGATTTATGTACAATTACTCGAAATCAAACCCGAATTTGATCGAAACCCTACTACTATAACTTTAAACCTATAAAATAATTAAATAACACTCAATAGTGATATAATTGTAGTCAATTTCAATTATCGACTAAATTGCATAAAATTTTAACGAAATCGTTAAAATAACTTGTAAAAATTATAATTGTAACGGATACCAATTAAATTGATAAATTTTCATAAAATTCCAAAATTAATTTATAATTATTATTTTTATGATTTTTATGTTTAGAAAAATTACATATAATTATTTCTAATTTCCTTTTTCTTCCATTTTTTCTATTTTCCTTTCTTTCTTTTTCCTTCTTTTCTTTTCCTCTTCTATTTTCTTCCTTTTCACACATGAATTCCAACTACAAAAAAAAAAAAAAAAAAAAAAAAAATTAGCAGCCCATGTACATAAATAAATATCAAGCGTCACAAAATAAAGGGATAAAGGACAAAATGATAAAGTGTGAGTTTTATCTTAATTAATGCTTAAATTAAGAGGATAAACTTCCTTATTTTTTTATTTTATTTGCTCCCAAAAATCTACTGATCTTCATGTCCAAAAGAAATCTAGAAAAAAAAAATAGAAACTGAACACATAAAAAAGAAGAAGGAAAAGAAAAACAAAACAAAAGAGCAAAAAAAAGAAAACCAAGAAAAGAAGAAAATTAAGAAGAAGAAGGAGGAGGAGGAAAGGAAGAAGAAAATTAAGATCACTACCAACAAATTAAGCAAGTATATGTAATTTACTTATACATATGTATATTATATAGTATGTGTATGTATATATTAATTATTCTATTACATGTACATATATATATGAGTAGATAAATTAAGATATATATGTCTCTTATGTGTGTACAAATATATGTATGTAGACATGTATAGATACATTATTATGTAAAACATACGGTATATGCATATGTGTGTATGTATAAATAAGAATACATATAGTATGTATTTAGTATTTTCACAAATTAGGCACTAATATATATATATATATACACGTGAATATGTATAGATAATCTTTATTTTCATATATGATATAAATAAGTGTAAGTATAATGTGTAAGTATATGTATATTATATATATATATATATACATGTGCTTCATATTTTTATATTCATGTATACATGTAAGTTATTGTTTTTTCTTATATATGTATATATGTATGTATATATGTGGTGTGAATATATGTGCATGTATATATAATCCTAATCTTTATTATATATGTGTACAAGTATAATAATAGGTATATGTATATAAATTTATATCTAATATTTTCATAGTACAAGAATTTTTGTATATATAGTTATACGAGTATTTATATATATATGTATATCGTAGAATATCAGAAAATAATAAATTAGAAAAAAAATTTAATAATTCTAAAATCTCGAAAAATAGGTAAAAATAAGTAACTAAGGTAAAAGAAGCTTAAAATAATAAAATTATCAATTATATGATTTAAATAATTATTAAATCATAAATATACTAAAAAAAGCTGAAATTAATATTTTATAACTTTTTAAATTAAAATAATAAATTTTGTGATATTTTTATAGCACAGTTTAAACTGCGAGTCCAACGTCCAAAACGGACTTTGCTATGAGAAAATATGCTTGAAAACGATCAGAATGAACTATAAGTTTATAACAATCCGAACTAAAATAAAAAAGTTATATACGATTCGATAAAAAACTCGAATCGACAATTTCGCGTAATTAAGTAAAGTAAACATTACAAATTACGACACTAGTTTAACTTTAAATTCCCAAACTTATAATTTTCTATATTCCTTATTCTTAGGTGATCTCAACCTTAACCCTGAGCTATACTCGAATTATTATAATCCTTAAGTCGACTATGGTTGAGTGAGTTTTTTGTAATGATCCCATGCTTGCTTGTGTTTGTAATTAGCGAATATAAATTATGCTTAATAATTAAATGTTGTATGGGGATTGTCAAGACCCTAAAAGGGGCCTAATAGGATTGCCTGAAATTTTCATAACATGTGTGCACCCATGATATGAAAATTGCTTTACAAGTCAAAGATTGCAAGACTCTAACTAATAAATCACTAAGATTACTAATTTTCAAGTAATTAATTTATTGTAACATAACATAACATATAAATATAAATAATTATAGATATCCGATATCCCATAGTTTCTCAAAACCACAGAGAATCGGTATCCCCTACCAAATAATAAGACAAGATATACCAACATTATAAAACTGTAGGAAAAATTAAATTATATTAAATTCTAACATATAAACATTTTTTACAAAAAATGTTTATGTATCACCTATAAAGATCTCAACTAATTCTAACACTAATATACATATCTTCATCTCACACTCAGCACTCGAGACTTATTCCAATCCTATCGTAAGTAAACCTGTATGAGAAAGACTATTGGGAAATAAGTTACAAGAGCTTAGTAAGCTATCCCTCGTACCATACTGGCAAACAAGTTATCAAACAAATTGTTACAACCATATGAATGCATGCACATGCAGTATGCTAAACAATATATGTAATTGACCGGTACTGCATATAATATCGGATTTTAACGCCCTCCGAGATAAAGGTTGGAAATTCATCGGCACTAATCACGACTGGGCTGTAGTACCTGGTTTTTTACTTATAACTTTGAATATCATATTTTGTAAAATATATTTCTATTTCTAAGTTGTCTAATAGTATACAAAATCCTAGGCCTAGCGGTGAGGTAGCCCCCGCAGTCCACACTCATACCCTACAACGGAGATCTCTAGACTCAATCTTCAGCCATACGGTTGGCATCTCCATCGCCTAGTAAGCTTGTAGGTTCAGGTAAGGTCATATTATATAAGTACACCATACAAAAACACTTTAATAAATATAAACAACCCCTGTAAGGCCTCTCTTTATCTCCGTATGAAGTGATAGCCGAAATAAGTAATGCAATGCATGGATAATGCATGACCCTTTTAATTTAAGATAAGCCAAAGATAATTAGGTCAAATTATGAGGTGATCAATCAATATCAACAAACCATTCAAATCATATAAAAATCAATCATACAATCAAACCATCAATTATTGTATTTAATCATAGTTCTCACAGTAACCAATCAGTATTAAACACATGCATATCTCGAAACCCCATACATCAAGTTATTAATATTCAATTTAAGTACACTAACTACAAGCGTAAACAAGTATAGAGTCATTGGAAGTATTCACTTGACTATGACAACTCACTTTAGTCGTAATAATCGATTGGAAGATCCTCACCCTTGTTGAAATCACCTAATCATTATGATTTAATAGCGATAGTAAGTAATTGAATTAACTAGTAACTCTAGATATCTCTTTACCTAATTCTACTTAGATTATTATCAATTTTGATCTGATTAGACTTTATCACTAATGGTATGTAACTTTTTCATTTTATTTTTTATATTTATGAATTTATAGTCGTTTTTCATCATTTTCAAACGCACGTTCACATGATAATATCTGTTTTGGACGTTAAGACCTGTGTTTTACGACGTAGACTAAATTTATTAAAATTTTAACTATGGAAGCTTAATTATTCTTATTACTTATATTTATATCCTATTTTTGGACTTAATGATTTAATTAGCTATTAGATTCTTATACTTAAGGAATTTTACATTGGTATTACTAACTCATGTACTTAATTAAGTTTAATTCAATTTAGGAAGTATATTAGGGTTTACTAATTTATGTACCTAATTCTTATGCACTTTCTTATTTCTTATTTTATAAATCTATGCTTATGTTATCGCTTATATCATCAATCGCTTGTGTTATCGCTTATATCATAGCTTATGTCATCTTTTAATTGCATCATTGCTTACCTCATCATTTAATTACACCTCATACTTATGTTATACCTAAGTGTCTTATGTACACTTTACTTATACTAACTATATACTTATACCATTACTCTACTTGTATGTATACTAGTATACTCATACATATACTTATACTTATACCGTATTTATACTTGTACATATACCCATATACCTATATGGTCACATACGTATTTTTATACAAATTTCGTATGCCAAATTTTCCTCTTAAGAAAGCTTCTCTAATTTCATTCTTTTTGTGTTTTAAGAGTATATTTAGCATGGTATAGGTATGTATAGTTAATTTTTGTCTTAGTTTAGGTTATGTACATAGTGAATACTTATGTACAAAGGTCTCCATACTTGTATTCCTCTAGTATATCCTTATGTACATATACTTAAAGACATATACACATGCATCTCCTTCCTCTTCACCATGATTTCTATCCTTTTACACCTAAAGATAGAAACTTTATACCTTCTTCAACATGGTACACATAACACTTAACTATTTATCTAATCTACCTCTTCACCTAACTAATAAGTAATATAAAGCAATACATAATAGCATAATTACATACCTTAATTTGTTCTTGAAATATGGAGACAAAGTTGGAAAAATTTGGAAAATGAAAGGGAAAGGGAAGGTCATTGTCACCCCCCGAAGCGGCAGAGTCGTAACAGCCCCGCCGTGTAAACCACTCTAAGATAGAAGTTATCTTTACAACCGCTATCTTAGACCTAATCTACACAAGGCATCCACGACTAACCCGCTTTGAAGTAAACAGTTTATAATTTAGATAAAGCATTTACCTAAGAAAGTGAGAAAATTTATATATATATATATACTATAAATTCAATTATTACATTATTCACAAATGAAAAATTCTAATTAAAACAAAACTTAGACCTTAAGAATATATGATCATTTTTCAATATTTTTCCTCACTCCCTAGGATCCAGCAGTTGCTAGCTTCAGAGTAGTTATTGCCGCTTCTTAGCTAGCATCTGCACGACGTCTATAGGGATGTGAGCAACCACAGCTCAGTAAGTTAAGACAGAGGACTTAAAACTATACTATACACACAACAAGGTTTTCAATAACTTATTAGGTGCAATCATGTGCAAGCAAATGCCATCACACGACGTTGTTCGGCCCGTCGTGAGATTAGAGAAATTGCACCCACTCTAATCCGGGTTGAGGAGTTGCCGTTAATGCAACAGCTCATGACTAAACCCAGGCTTGTGTAATGGAGACCTTACTCCTCGCGCGACTACCTTTGAACCACTGTCTTCACCCTCGCCGCAACCTCCTCTCTTGTCACTTAGTTCGACTGAGGATGAAAAAGGGACCATTTTGCAATCCTGCGCTATCCCTTCCGAAGGGATCGGTATTTGGCCGAAGATTCCTAAGTTCCCTTAACGGGTTGCCATGTATGTCCGATTATGATTACTGATCATATACTTGATTAAGTCCAATTTAGGGTGATCAATCATTCCATATAAATCATACAATATATGTCAGAACAACAAACAGAATCATAGCATCACCCATAATCAAGTACATGCACGCATTCAACTATCTAACAAGCACAACCAAGCATAATCTTAAGCCTCCAAAATACATCATTGTATTAATCCCAACTTACCTCGACTCCTCGCTCACTCACTCGAGGTTCGATTTGCTCAGGCCATCACTGATCATCCCTATAACACAAACGTGGTTTCAGCTTTTCATATAACTATTATAGGTTCATTTTATCCTATAACGCTTATTGTTAGGTTTTGTTTAAGGTTTAATATGTCTAATTATCTAGATATTAAGTCTTTTACAATTATTCTAGGTTTTGGATAGGTTCAGGTTCGGTTTTTGCATCGATTTCTAAATTAGGTTTTACTTCGATTTCTAAGTAATGTTTTAGATTCTAACCCTAGAAATCCGTTTCAACCCATAATGTGAAATTAATCACATTACTTCCCGATTTCCTAAATACCATCATTACCCTTAATCAGTATTTATTTTATCCGGTACACTTAAATCTATATTAGTGTACCGAATTCACTCCTAATGTGAGAAATTTTTACATTTTTCATATAATTACATAAATTCAAGTTTCCTATCAGATTTATTGTACATTTTTATTATTATCAAAATATCAATTTTTATTATAATATTTTCTATTTATTATATTTTCAATAATTACCTATTATGTATTATTACCTTTTATGTATATAATACACTTCTAATATTTCTATCACTCTAATTACCATCTCTAAACATCAATTATCATTTCAAAATGTCTAAATCCATCCTAAATAAGATTTTACTCCAAATTTCCCTAATTTACAAAATTAACTATCTTTCCCTATTACTCATTTACTACATAATTAACCTAATAATTACATCTAACACCCTAAATGCTACAAGTATTATACTCGATCAGATTTCAACATCTTAAAACATATACTTATTCACTAAATCAGTAATTAATAATTTAATTACTTAATTAACCCTAAATTACCCATTTTATGTCTCATTTTAAGGCCTAAAAATTATTTAAAAATTTCAAAAATTAATTTTTGAAAACGGGCTTCATAGCACTGTTCTATATCATCTAAGTAATCTACACAAAAATTTTGGGCTCAAAACTACACTCCTAAGGTCATTTATTTCTAAACCGAAACATGCTCGATTTTGCATAATTTCTTAAGGACCCTATATCACAAGACATATTTTCATCAAAATAATATTTTTCCTATAAAATAAATACAAAAATATTCTAGAATAACAAAATTCATAATTTTATAATAATATTTACTATTTTTACAAAATTATACAAGAATCGGGCTGCAAATTAGACTCACCGATTTGGGTGGCTCCGGCCACCGTTGACTGCCCTGGCTTTGTCGGACGACCTGGGCGCTACCACCACCATGTGGTGGTGGTGGCCGTCCACTCCCAGCTGCTTGTTTGGTGTAGGTTCTCTTTGAAAGCCCTAATTACACAGTTTTTTCTAAACCAAATTTTTCTCTCAATTTTTGCCTCTCCCTAATTTTTTCTGATTTGTATCTGTCCAAATGAGCTTCTAAATTTTTCTTGCTATTTATAGAGCTTTAGTGTAATTATTGTGCATTAAATTGGACAAGACAATTGCCTTATCCCTTGATTTTTGGCTTTTATGTTATCTTAATTTAATTAGCCGAATTTTTTCTTATTTTTTCCCAATTGCCACAACCCAATTCTGGATCATTCATGATTTTTCCTGATTTTTCCTTATTTAATTATGAATTTTCTTTAAGTATTTTGTATTATTTTAGCACATTCGCGTATTTTAAGAAATTACGCGTATTTAGACTTACATGTAAATTCATATATAGTACAAATAAATATTCTTAAATATTATTTAGGTCATTCTATTATTTTTAGTATATATATAATCTATCTTTAGTAATTTATTAGTTATTAGATTACACTTTTTGCCTTTTCAGTAATTAGCAATTATTATGCTTAAAATTTGAAAATTTTATAGTTTCCTATTTTATTACTTATTTTCTTAAATTCATATTTACGGGGTTATTTTTAATAATATTTCTCTCAATAGTTTATAATTTAGGCTTGATCGGATCTTTCAGCCGATCAAAACCTTGAGTTATTGGTTGTGGGGCTTACAGTCATGGCAATGGAGGAAAAAGAAGGGACTTGATTTTGTATTATTTTGTGTTTTTTTGAAAGTGAAAGCAAGTGGGGTCCTAGGGGAAAATGAATGGACGGCAAAAGAAGAGGAGAAAAGGAAGAAAAGTCTAAAAGAAAGGAAAAGAAAAGAAATCATTAGAAGACTTAGATATTTTCTTAAGTAAAAGTGACTTTTGTTGACTTTTGTTGACTTTTCTAAATGTTGACTTTAGTCAATATGTATTGACTTAGTCAATCTTTTGACTTTGGTTAACATGTGTTGATTTGGACAACTTTCCCAAAATAAATGCCATTTTGTGTACATAATGAAGTAATTAGGGAAAATTAGGAGAAAGATTAAGGAAATGAAAGGAAATAAGAAGTTTAATGAATTGATTAGGAAAAATAGAAAATGAGATTTTCCATTAGGTATTTATATCCTATATACATCATTTGGTAAGCTACTTAGTATAATTAAGATGAAAAGTGTCATTTAGGGTATTAATATTTGCTACATGTAACCTAAGCATCAACTAAACCCTTAACTCTATGTAATATTAACCTAGTTATATACTTAGAAGATAAATGTGATCTATGATGTAATATCTTAGTTTCTAATTGATTACTTTAGTATTATATGTATTTATGAGTGATTGAAAGTTATCTTTAATCTTTTATCAATGATTCGGTATAATACTAAGATTATATTATCAATTAGGGTTTTAGGGTAAATTATAGTGAATTAGTGCTTTTATATCCTTAAAGTTATAGTTTTAGGGTTTTATCACTTTCAAGCACAATCTCTAGTGTTTATATACATTTAGGGTATAAAAATTTTCTACACGATTAAATCTTCAATTATTATATTAGGGTTTTCATCTTAACTAGCCTTGTCAACTCTTAGAGTCTTCAAGAACACTAGGATCTACTTTAAGTATTAGGTTGAAAATTTTAGGGGTTTACAAGGATGGGTTATTGCTTGTGTATGATAATTGTTTGTTAACGATGAATTTACTTTAAATTATAATAATGTATTGATCGCTGTATAGTAGATTCGCTAGGAACTAATTTTTTTTTACCTTATTGATCACTGAATAATGATACTTAATTTTACTCGACTAGAAAAAAATTAACTTGAAACACGCATAATCATACATTGCATAACTAATTCCGGCCATCACATTATACGAAAGTAGCGAAAGGCCATACATAGGTTGATTATTTGATTGTTATAGATTTTGTACAGTGCATACGTGCAATATAACCTTACTCTGGCCTGCGGGATTACTAGGTGTTGGAGGCACCAACCGCCTAGCTATGAGTCGAGTCTAGAGGCCTCTGTTTAGGGGTAAGTGAGGGCTACATGAACCTACTCACAATCATATGTAGAACTCGTTTTTTATAAAACTGAGAATGGATATACCATTACATTTTAAATATGAAACACGGAGTTTCATTATAAGATAAGTTCTGGTATGATACTCGAATCTAACTGTACCGATGTATCTCCAACCTTAACTTCAGAAGGCGTTAAATCTGAGTTGTATGCAGTACCTAGTTACTTGCATGTATATGTTTAGCATACTGATTGACATGCATTCATTTGATTGAATTTAATTAATTTATAACTTGATTGTAGTATGGTTAAGAGGATTATCTCACTATGCTAGTTAGCTTATATCCTTGCAATCTTCTTTTGCAAGGCAAGTTATTCGTAGAGTTGGGCCGGCACATGCCTGAGGTTAGTTGTATATCAGGGGGTCGATATGGGAGCAAGACGTAATCGAAGTATACTCGTGATAGTTTATTTATATTATGGATCTGATTATGTAATAAACTGATATTAGTTTGAGTTAAGAAGTATTATAGACTTCTTATTTGTAAATTCTTATATAAATAGATTGTGTTTTATATTTCGTTAACTTATTATTATTATCATGCAATGATATTGCTTACACTTGCGCAACTCTTGGTTGCTAGTTGTAGCTGTAGCCTTGTGTATCGCATAATGGGTTGTCGATTGTAAGGGAATTCAATCTACAGTTCTTTGTACAGTATACGACGACTAGCTCCCCTTGGGTCGTGACAGTTAGATGGTATCAAAGCATGACTTAAACTAAGTTAAGTAAAACCTAACCTTTGACAGTAGAATAACTTACTTAAGAAGATTGAGAGGGGTAGAACTAGGTTAAGTATTTAAGCTTTAATTTACATACTAAAAGTTACAATAAAGTAATGATAAAAGTAATTTTATGCCTTATTGATTTAGAGGACTAAGTTAGAGCTACGGATTACTTTTACCTTATTTCGTCTTCGAGATGGGGAGAGCTTACGAGATTATAAGGGCCGACTTAGGATTGCTTGCGAAGATTTGGCATTAGTTGGGTGACCTCATACTGTTAGTGAAGTACTATTTGCTTAATACTGAAGACTGAGCCCCTATTGGATTGATAGGAGGATATACTAGGTATTTACCTTCGTTGGTTGTTTCTCTACTAATGAGGAGATGATCTACTATTTAGAGTTAAAAGAGAGTACAGACCGTACTCAGGAGTTGATCTTTTTGGTTGATGCCAATTCCCTCCTGTTACTGCCATCCTTTAGACATAGTAGGATTATCGGACATGGGATAGCCTTAGCTATAGATCATCGTGTCGATCACTTTTCCATTACTACCCGGGATCAGACCAGAGCTATAGCCAACTTAGAAACCAGCATGGAGCAGTAGCATGGTCATGCCTATGACATTGATATCTTTGTACCTCAGTTGGGGTTTGGATTTGATGGACTTGGAGTACTGTTAGATACTCCTATTATACAGGCCGAGCCACTGCAACAGATACCTCAAACTAATGAGTTTGAGTACTATTAGGTAGACCTTCGATTTTCACCTATAGATTTGGTAAGCAGTGACCCTTCAGATGTACTCACCATCACACTAGTTCCATTGGATTTTTAACTGCCAAGAGAGTGGGCTCGACAGACCCTTAGTGAGGAGTTTAGTATATATTTTAGTGTTGGTTTGACTTTTCTAGGACACAAACAGGAGGACGATACAGCTGCAAGACCTTCTACTTGACTCTAAGAGATGTTGAGGATGTTTGAGTTATATTTTGTATTGGCTGCTAGTAACAGAGTGATCATGCATGCTCCTTTTGTTGTATATATTAGGATCATGATTGATTATTTTGTATTCTGAGAGTTTTCATGTAGTGAGGTTATATTGTTTTTTGAGAGTTTTAATGTACTTAAGAGCTTTATGTATGGTGAGGATTTATGTATTATGAGAGCTCTTTTTGTATTTTGAAAACTCTGTATTTTGATTTGGTCTATATATATATCAATGGAGTTTCACTCGTTAGAAGTGACCACTACATGGATGTAACCTCACTATATTAATAAAAAATGAAAGATTGCAACCTTTGTTACTATTATTGTGATGCGTATGTGTATATGTTATCTTCATTTTGTATCGATGGTTTCTACAACTATTTTGAATAAAGTTGATTGTTATAACTAAATAATTGGAAATTGGCAATGAATTTCTTAATCAAGGTAAGCGTAGAAGATGGCAACTAGATGAGCAAGCTCAACCTACCTAAGAAAGAGAACAACCTGTATAGGGAAGACAACCAGGAAGGCCTCGAGATAGAACATATGAGATTCTCATGACTATCTATGTATAGAATGAACTATTAAGGACATATTTAGCTCGAGAGCCAATGCCACCTGTACAAGTATCACCTCCTGTAGTAAACCCGGAGATTCCTTTACCACCTATACCACCTCTAGTTGTTCTAGTAGGAGTGATGCCTTAGATACCTATGGATCTTAGGCAACAGCATAGTCTCTTGCTAGAGTTTATACGATGTGACAAATACTTTAAGAGTGTAGCCAGTGGACCTAATGAAGTAGAAGATTGGTTACATCAAATTGAAAGATCATTTAAGGCATTCGAGGTTACACTACATCTCAGGCTTACCTATGGTACATACATGTTGAAAATGAGAGCGTGAACTTAGTGGGAATCGAAATAGAGGAATTTGAGAGGACCAATAACTTGGGAAGTTTTCCGACATGAATTCCTGGAGTAGTACTTTCCTGGAAGTTTAAGGTTGAAGTATAGTGAAGATTTATTGGATATCACAAAAGGGACCATATTGTAAAGCAGTACGAAGCAGAGTTTAATAGGTTGTTGTAGTTTGCACCACCTGAATATCAGATGAGTGATAGATTAAAGATGTAGATCTTTTCCAAGGGATTTGATTCTGACATGAGAAGGAAGATTATGGAATTTGAGCTAAGAAATTTTGCTGATATGGTGGAAAAAGCACGAGTGTTAGATTATGCGAAGAGGTAGAGCGAGGATGTAGGAAAACACAAAATAAGTGTATTTGGGAAGAGACCTTTTGAAGGGTCTGGTGGAAGCAATAGTAATAAGATGAGGAGATTTATGAAACCACCAGGAAGATTTTAGTAAAAGACTAATGGACCACCTAAGTGTTGGAAATGTAAAGGGACTCATTATCCTAGCGATTGTTCCCAGTTGCAAGGGAAACGCTTTTATTGTGGTGAAAGCTCACATTGAGGAATAGATTGCCTAAAAAAGAATGCAGTTACTTATTTCATCTACAACAAAGTTGGACACTATTCTACCACTTGTCCATAATGCATAACTGCAAATGCTCAAATTGCCAAACCACCACTAGCTATTGGACGTCCTACCATTAGAAGGGCAATTGGAGGATCAAATGCAGGAAACATACGTCCAAGTGCAGTGAATGCCGCTAGAGTATACAATTTGGAGAGTAATTGGAGTTATGAAGATTATGCAGGAGAAGATTTGGAAATACTCGAAGGGACTGAAGAATTTGTAGATTACGAGCTAATAGCTAGTATGTATCTTAAACTCTCATTATTAAATTGCTTTGGTTGTTCTAAGTAATATGTAAAGTGTTGAACAATAATAAGTAAATAGAAGTTGTAAATGAAAACTTATAAAGCTATAACATGAGAATAGGATTTAAAAATCTTGTGATTTAGGGAATATCGACATAGTTAGGCATTCAATCTATACTTTGTTTGATACGAGAGCTACACATTCTTTCATAGCTCCAGGAGTAGTAAAGCAAACGAGTTTAGTTACAACTGCTACTAACTCGAGTTTGGGAGTAAAAACTCCTATGGGAAGAGTAGTAATTACAAGAGAAATAGTGAAAGGATGTCCTTTAAGGATTCAAGACTTTGATAGTAAAGTAGATATGATCATTTTAGATATGGATAAGTACGATGCCATATTAGGAATGAATTGGATGGCAAGTGTGAAAGCTACTGTCAATTGTGAACAAAAGCAAGTATTGTTTGAAGCTTTAGGAGGAAATAGAGCTATATTTTAAGGGAATTATGTAGCAACAAGAGTACAAGAGTTGAGTACTCTAGAATTGATCACAGATGTTAGTTGGTTGAATGCTTTGGATACTGATTTCAAAAAGTCAAACGTAGAAGAAATTCTAGTGGTGAATGAATTTCCTGATGTATTCTCGGATGAATTACCCGGATTAACACCGAAAAGAGAGATAGACTTTGTTATTGATTTAATTCCAAGAACTAAGCCAATATCTAAAGCTCCATATCAAATGGCTTCAATTTAGTTACAAGAATTGAAAAAGCAATTACAAGAATTATTGTATCAATGCTTTATAAGGCCAAGTGTTTCACCATGGGGAGCACCAGTTTTATTTGTCAAAAAAAAAAAGGATGGATCACTTAAACTTTGTATTGACTATAGAAAGCTGAATAAGGTGACCATTAAGAATAAGTATCCACTTCTGAGGATTAACGATTTGTTTGACTAATTGTAAGGTGCAAGTGTCTTTTCTAGGATTAAATTAAGGTCAGGCTATCATCAGTTGAGAATTAAGTTGGAAGATGTTCCGAAGACAGCATTTCGGATGAGATATGGTCATTATGAATTTATGGTGATGCCTTTTGGTCTAACGAATGCTCCTGCAACATTCATGGATCTAATGAGTCGCGTGTTCAGACCTTTATTGGATAAGTGCATAATTGTGTTCATCAACGATATTTTAGTATATTCTGCTACATCTGAGCAACATAAAGAACATTTGAGAGTGGTATTGCAGGCCTTGCAAGAATACAAGTTTTACGCAAAGTTGTCTAAGTGTGATTTCTGATTGAAGGAAATATCTTTTCTTATTTCTTTTCTTAAGCATGTCATAATAGGGGATGGTATATCAATTGATCTCGAAAAGATTAAGGCTATAGTGGAATGGAAAAGACTAGAGACGGTTACTAGGATTCGAAGCTTTCTTGGACTGGTTGGATATTACAGGAAGTTTGTTAAAGACTTCTCAAAGATTTCGAGATCACTCACTCAATTAACACAGAAGAATGTAAAATTTGAGTGAGGTGAAAAACAAGAGGAGAGCTTCCAAGAGTTGAAGAAGAGGTTAGTGTCTACCCCGATCCTTGTATTACCAAATAATGAAGAGCCTTTCACTGTATATAGTGATGCTTCTAAAAATGGATTGGGGTGTATACTTATGCAAAGCAAAAAGGTAATTGCATATGCTTCGAGACAGTTGAGACCACTTGAGCAAAATTAGCCAGCTCATGATTCGGAACTTGCGGTTATAGTGTTTGCCTTGAAGTTGTGGCGACACTATTTGTATGGATAGAGATGTGCAATTTTTACTAATCATAAGAGTCTTAAATATTTGTTTACTCAGAAAGAGTTGAATATGAGACAAAGAAGATGGCTTGAGTTGATCAAAGACTATGATTTAGGGATTAACTACTACCCAGGCAGAGTAATTGCAGTTGT
Source organism: Lumnitzera littorea (assembly GCA_024138015.1). Taxonomy (NCBI): domain Eukaryota; kingdom Viridiplantae; phylum Streptophyta; class Magnoliopsida; order Myrtales; family Combretaceae; genus Lumnitzera; species Lumnitzera littorea. The sequence continues at coordinate 58,925,976 of JAMXBB010000009.1, forward strand.
TGATGCCTTAATTAGGAAAAATTATGGAGAAGTCGCTTCTCTTTTGATTGATCAAAGAGAGCTAATTAAAGAATTTGAAGGATTAAATTTGGAGTTTTCATGGTACGAAGAAAATATTGAATTATCAAATTTGGTGATAGAGCTAACATTGATGCAAAGAATTAGAATTACACAGCAAGGTGATACTGTACTAAATCGAATCAAAGAAGAAGTGGGAAGTGGGAAATACACTGATTTCCGAATAGATGAACATGGCACACTTCGCATGAATAACCGATTATGTATACCTGATGATGAGGTGCTCCAAAGAGAAATTTTAAGTGAAGCTCATTATTTAAGCTATACTGTACATCCAGGAGGAATGAAGATGTACTAGGATTTGAAAAAGAATTTCTGGTGGAATGAAATTAAACAAGATGTTGCTGATTTTGTACTTAAATGTGAAACTTATCAGAGAGTGAAAGCTGAACATCAACGACCAAGAGGACTACTACAACCCTTACCTATTCTAGAGTGGAAATGGGATCAGATATCTATGGATTTTGTGAGTAACTTACCAAGAACAGTTGCTAGTTTTGATGCGATTTGGATAATCATTGATCGACTTACTAAGTCAACTTACTTTTTGCTAATTAATAAGACTTTTTCTCTGGAGAAATGGGCTAGAATATACATAAAGGTGATAGTGAGACTACATGGTGTCCTAGCAGGAATTATATCGAATAGAGATCCTAGATTCGTATCAAAGTTTTGTGAAAGTTTACAGAGAGTGATGGGAACAAAGCTGTAGTTAAATACAACATATCATCCTCAAATTGATGGATAGACTGAGAGGACTATTCAGACTTTAGAAGATATGCTGAGGGCATATATTATAAAATTTAAAGGAAATTGGGATGCTCATTTCCCTTTGATCGAGTTTGCTTATAATAACAGTTATCACTCAACCATACAAATGCCACCTTATGAAGCTTTATATGATTCTAGGATGATATAGAGAAAGCTGTAATAGATCCAGATTTGACTTAGGAAACTGTAGATAAAATCATGGTGATTAAATAGAAAATGAAAGAGTCCCAAGATAGACAAAAGAGCTGGGTTGATTTGAAGAGAAGGGAATTGGAATTCCAAGTGGGAGAACATGTATATTTAAGAGTAAAGCAGATCAAGAGTATTCATCGTGCTAAAACCCAAGGAAAAGTAAGTCTAAGATATATAGGCCCATTTGAGATCTTAGAATGAGTCAGGAATTTAGCTTATTAATTAGCGTTGCCATCTAATCTATCGGGAATTCAAAACATTTTTCATGTATTAGTTTTGAGGAAACATGTTCCCAATCCCGATCATATCGTTGAGTTAGAATCGATAAGACTGCAAGAAAACTTGACATACAAAGAACACCCGGTGAAGATTATAGATAGTAAAGTATAGCAGTTGAGGAATAAATAGATCTGTTATGTCAAGATATTATGGAGAAATCATGAACGAGAATCAGCAACTTGGGAAGCGGGAGATGAAGTAAGGAAACAATATCCGCACATATTCATAGAACTAGGTATGTATCTCAAGTTTTGAGGACAAAACTTATTTGAAGGGGGAAGAATGTAAACCTTAGAAAATTGGTAGTCTGAACCCTAATTTAAGTCCGAGTGTCTTAAACTGTATCATGAGTTGATAAAACTAGTAATAATAAAAATTTATGAAATTTAATAAATCGAATATAATACCAATAAAAAAAACCCTAAAAATTGATCGAAACCCTAAAACTATAACTTTAAGCCTATAAAATAATTAAATATCACTCAATAGTGATATAATTGTAGTCGATTTTAATTATCGACTAAATCGCGTAATCGCATAAAACTTTTAACGAAATCGTTAAAATAACTTGTAAAAATTATAATTGTAATGAGTACCAATTAAATTAATAAATTTTCATAAAATTCCAAAATTAATTTATAATTATTATTTTTATGTTTAGAAAAATTACATCTTTTTCTTCCATTTTTTCTATTTTCCTTTCTTTCTTTTTCCTTCTTTTCTTTTCCTCTTCTATTTTCTTCCTTTTCACACATGAATTCCAGTTGCAAAAAAAAAAAAAAAAAAAAAAAAAATTAGTAGCCCATGTGCATAAATAAATGTCCAAGTGTTACAAAATAAAGGGATAAAGGATAAAATGATAAAGTATGAGTCTTATCTTAATTAATGCTTAAATTAAGAGGATAAACTTCCTTATTTTTTTTATTTATTTGATCCCAAAAATTTGCTAATCTTTACATCCAAAAGAAATCTGGAAAAAAAAAAATAGAAACCAAACACATAAAAAGAAGAAGGAAAAGAAAAAAAAAAAACAAAAGAGCAAAACAAAAGAAAACTAAGAACGAGAAGAAAATTAAGAAGAAGAAGTAAGAGGAGGAAAGGAAGAAGAAAATTAAGAATACTACCAATAAATCTAGGTAAGTATATTTAATTTACTTATACATGTGTATATTATATAGTTTATGTATGCATATACTAATTATTCTATTATATCTACATATATATATGAGTAGATAAATTAAGATATATATGTGTGTACAAATATATGTATGTAGACATGTATAGATACATTATTATGTAAAACATACGGTATTTGTATATGTGTGTATGTATAAATAAGAATACATATAGTATGTATTTAGTATTTTCACAAATTAGGCATTGATATACATATATATATATATATGTACATGTGAATATGTATATATAATCTTTATTTTCATATATGATAGAAATAAGTGTAAGTATACATATATATATATACTTGTGCTTCATATTTTTATAGTCATGGATACATGTAAGTTATTTTTTTTTTCTTATATATGTATATATATATTTGGCGTGAATATGTGTGCATATATATATAAACTTAGTCTTTATTATATATGTGTACAAGTATAATAATAGGTATATGTATATAAATTTATATCTAATATTTTCATATTACAAGAATTTTTGCATATATAGTTATACAAGTATTTATATTATATATGTATATCGTAGAATATCAGAAAATAATAAATTAGAAAAAAAATTTAATAATTCTAAAATCTTGAAAAATAGGTAAAAATAAGTAACTAAGATAAAAGAAACTTAAAATAATAAAATTAGCAATTATATGATTTAAATAATTATTAAATCATAAATATACTAAGAAAAAGCTGAAATTAATATTTTATAACTTTTTAAATTAAAATAATAAATTTGTGATATTCTTATATCACAGTTTAAATTACTAGTCACAACAACTAAAACGGATCTCACTATAAGAAAATACGCCTGAAAACGATCAAAATAGACTATAAGTTTATAATGATTCGAGCTAAAATGAAAAAGTTATACGCGATTCGATAAAAAGCTCAAATCGATAATTTCACGTAACTAAGTAAAGTAAACATTATAAATTACGATACTAGCTTAACTTTAAATTCTCAAACTTATAATTTTCTATATTCCTTATTCTCAGGTGATCTCGACCTTGACCTTGAGTTGCGCTCGGATTATTACAATCCCTGAGTCGATTATGGCTGAGTGAGTTTTTTCTAATAATTCCATACTTGCTTGTGTTTGTAATTAGCGAATATAAATTATGCTTAATAATTAAATGCTATATGGGTTATGCTTATGTATGATACTTGTTTGTTAACGATAAATTTACTTTAAATTACAATAACGTATTGATCGTTGCAGAGTAGATTCGCTAAGAACTGATTATTTGTGACCTTATTGATCATTGAATAATAAGACCTAATTTTACTCGACTAAAAAAAATTAACTTGAAGTACGCATAATCATACATCGCATAACTAATTCTAACCATCACATTATACAAAAGTAGCGAGAGGCCATACGTAGGTTGATTATCTAATTGTTATAGATTTTGTACAGTACATACGTACGATATAACCTTACACTAGATCGCGGGATCACTAGGTGTTGGAGGCACTAACGGCCTGGCTAAGGGTCGAGTCTAGAGGCCTCCGTTTAGGAGTGAGTGAGGGCTATATGAACCTACTCATAATCATTATTTTTGATAAAACTGAGAATGGATATATGATTACATTTTAAATATGAAACGCAAAGTTTCGTTGTGAGATAAGTTCTAGTATGATACTCGGATCTGACTGTGCTGATGTATCTCTAATCTTGACTTTGGAGGGCGTTAAATTTGAGTTGTATGTAGTACCTGGTCACCTGCATGTATATCTTTGGCATACTAATTAACATGCATTCATTTAATTGAATTTAATTAATGTATAACTTGATTGTGGTATGGTTGAGGGGATTATCTCACAAGCTAGTTAGCTTATACCCTTATAATCTTCTTTCATAGGGCAAGTTATTCATGGAGTCGAGCCACCACATACCTGAGGTTAGTTGTACATCAGGGGGTTGATGTGGGAGCAAGACGTGATCAGAGTGTACTCGTAATCGTTTATTTAGATTATGGATCTGATTATGTAATAAACTGATATTAGTTTGAGTTAAGAAGTATTATAAACTTCTTATCTGTAAATTCTTATATAAATAAATTGTGTTTTATATTTCGTTAACTTGTTATTATTATTATCAAATGATATTGCTAACACTTGTGCAACTCTTAATTGTTAGTTGCAGTTGTAGCCTTTATGTATTGCATAAAGGGTTGTCGATTGTAAGGAAATTCAATCTACAGTCCTTTGTACGGTATACGGTGACTACCACAACTAGCCCTCCTTAGGTCGTGACAGTTAGATGGTATTAAAGCATGACTTAAACTAGGTTAAATAAAACTTGATCCTAGACAGTAGGATAACTTACTTGGGAAGATTGAGAGGGGTAGAACTAGGTTAAGTATTTAAGCTTTAATTTACATACTAAAAGTTACAATAAAGTAATGATAAAAGTAATTTTATGCCTTATTGATTTAGAGGACTAAGTTAGAGCTATAGACTACTTTTGCCTTATTTCATCTTTGAGATGGGGAAAGCTTACGAGATTACAAAGGCCGACTTAGGATTGCCTACGAGGATTTAGCATTAGTTAGCTAACCTCATACTGTCAGTGAGGTACTATTTGCTTAGTACCGAAGACCGAACCCCTATTGGATTGATAGGAGGATATACTAGGTATTTACCTTCGTCAGTTGTTTCTCTACTAATGAGGAGATGATCTACTATTTAAAGTTAGAAGAGAGTACAAACCATACTCAGGAGTTGATCTTTTTGGTTGATGCCAATTCCCTCTCGTTACTGCTATCCTTTAGACATAGTAGGATTGTCGGACATGGGATAGCCTTAGCTGTAGATCATCATATTGATCACTTTTCCGTTATTGCCTAGGATCAGACCAGAGCTACAGTTGACTTAGGTACCAGCATGGAGTAGTAGCATGGTCATGCCCATGGCATTGATACCTCCAGCTAATGAGTTTGAGTACTATCAGATGGACCTTGGACTTCCACCTATAGTTTTGGTAGGTAATGACCCTTCGGATGTACTCACCATCACACCGGATCCATTTGATTTTTAGCTACTGAGAGAGTGGGTTCGACAAACCCCTAATGAGGAGTCTGGTATATATTCTAGTGTTGGCTTGACTTTTCCAAGACACAAACAGGAGTACGATATAGCTGCAAAACCTTCTACTCAACTCTGAGAGATGTTGAGGATATTTGAGTTGTATTTTGTATTGGCTGCTAGTATCATAGTGATCATGCATGCTCCTTTTGTTGTATATATTAGGATTATGACTGATCATTTTGTATTATGAGAGTTTTTATGTAATGAGGTTATATTGTATTTTGAGAGTTTTGATGTATATGGACATCACCATGTGAATGTACGCTTAAAAACAATAAAAAATGATTATAAGTTCATAGGTATCGAAAAAAAAAAGTTACATACGGTTGGTGATAAGGTTCAACCAATTGAAAACTAATAGGAACCTAAGTAGAAATAAGTGAAAAAATACCTAGAATAACTAGTTCATTTAGTTACTTACTATCATTTTTATTTTATAATAATTAGGTGATCCTAACAAGGATTAGAATCTTCCTGAAGACTACTACAATTAGTGTGAGACATCATAGCAAAGTGAGTACTCCCGATAACTCTATACTTGTTTGTGCTTGTAGTTAGTGCACTTAAATTGAATATTAATAACTTGATGTATGGGGTTTCAGGATATGCATGTACTTAATATTGATTGATTATTGTGAGAAATTATCATGATCTTAAAGGAGGCCTAGTAGGATTACCTAAAATTTTCATATCATGTATGCACTCATGATTTGAAAATCATCTTGGAAGTTAGAGACTGTAAGATTCTAAATAATTAGTCACTAAAGTTTTTATTTATTTATTTTTTATTCTTAATTTAATTAACTTACGACCACATATATGTGACTATGGATATCTAATAAGCCACAGTCCATCAGAACCGTAGAGAATCGGTATTCCCTACCAAATAATAAGATTAGGTACTAAAGTTCTAAAACTCAAACTTACTAAAGTTATAAAATTGAAATGTAGTATTAATAATTATATATATAATAATTCAAATGAACCATACAGTCTATCCTTAGATTCTAGCTTCTATGCATCTTGACGTTGGCACTCAACTCTTAGTTCTTAACCCATGTTAGATCATCTAGCAACCTATAAAAGAAAACTATTGGAGAGTAAGCTACAAGAGCTTAGTAAGTTATCCCTTATACTATACCAGTAAACAAGTTATTAAACAGTTTATCACCAAACATATGAATGAATGAATAAGTAGTATGCCAAACAGTATATATGTAGTTGATCGGTGTTGCATACAACATCGGATTTAATGCCTTTCGAAGTAAGGGTTGGAGATACATCGGCATCAATCACAATCGAGCTCTAGCACCTGAGTTTTTAACCTTATATAATTATATATATATATATATATATATATAAATTCTCCGTTTCACAAAACAGGTTTCTATTTCCAACAGTCACTAGTATACAAATATCCAAGTCTATTAGTGAGGTGGCCTCCGTAGTCCATGCTCACATCCTATAATGGTGGTCTTTAGACGTGACCCTTAGCCACCCACGGTTAGCGTCTCTAGTGCCAGTAGAACCTGCGAGCTAAGGGTAATGTCCTGTTGTACCAATGCTTTTGCACTGTACTAATCAAATTATGTGGGAATCCATCCCTCTAAGGCCCTTCATTACCAACCGCGTGAGGTGATGGCCGGAACATTATATGTAATGTTCGTGTTCTATGCATAATCCATTTAATTTTAGTTGAGTTGAATATGATTAAGTCAATTTATGAGATGGTCAAACATTATCAACAAATCATTCAAATTATGCACCAATCAATTATATGTCCATATCTTCAACTATCACATTTAACAGTATTTTGCACAGTAATAAATCAATATCAGACACATGCATAACCCGAACTCCCATACATTAAGTTATTAATATTTAATTTATGTGCACCAACTACAAGTACAAAACAAGTATAAAGTCATCGGGAATACTCACTTGGTTATAAATGATGTTAAGGATTGTAATAGTGCAAAGGTAAGTCGGTCTCGATTTTAGGATCACCTAATATTAGGGGAATATAGAAAGTAGTAAGTTTGGGAATTAAATAACTAAACTAGCATACTAAATTGTACTGTTTACTTAAATCAGTTATTAATTTACATAAAATCATCGATTTGAGCTTTTTATCAAATCATGTATAACTTTTTCGTTTTAGCTTGGATCATTATGAACTTATAGTCCATTTTGATTGTTTTCGAGCGTATTTTCTCGTAGCGAGATCCGTTTTGGATGTAGTGACTCACAGTTTGAATAAAAATATCACAAAATTTATTATTTTAATTAAAAAATTATAAAATATTAATTTTAGCATTTTCTTAATATATTTATGATTTAATAATTATTTAAATCATATAATTGATAATTTTATTATTTTAAGCTTATTTTACCTTAGTTACTCATTTTTACCTATTTTTGAGATTTTAGACTTATTACAATTATTATTCTTATTATTACTATTATTTTTATTATTTATTTGTATTTTACGGTACACACACACACATATATATATATATATATATATACTTATTACTATATTTGATAAATTTTATAATTTACTTTAATGAGTAATTCCTAATTTATGGTAATATATATATATATATATATATATATATACCTACTCCTTACATAATGATGAATTTATTTTAGTCAGTAGATATTATTATATCATATATATATTCGGTATACTACATATATATACTATATGTTATACTTCATATGTAGACATGTGCATATATTTATTTTGTGAAAATAATAAATACTTATTTGACATACTCTTATGTACACATACACATACATATATTCATGTATTTTTATTTCTACACATATGTATATAAAATATAGTTTACATGTGTACATAAATATATAACTACCGAATACATAAATATATATAAATAATATATAAATACTTATACTTATATCTATACATATAAAATAAAGATTGTACACATATATGCATACTTAGCCAACTTTACGTGTACACTATATATATATATATCTATATTTATTTTGTAAAAATACTTAATACATATTATATGTAGTCTTATGGATACATACTATATACACCTACTGTATATTATACCTATGTACATACATGTCTATGTACATATCTTTATGCATACATATATATCTTAACTTATCTACTTATGCATACATACATGTGTAGGTAATGAAATATTTAATAAAATATAATACAAATACTTAATAGATACATGTACATAACATATCATATACATATATAATATACATATATACTACTAAAATACTTTTACTTACCTAATTATAATTGATTCTCATCTTCTTTTCTTCTTCCTTCTTCTTTTTCTTCTTATTCTTCTCGTAGTTCTTCTTAGTTTGGTTTTGGTTTATTTTTACTTTGCTTTTCTTTTATTTTGTTTTGTTTTTCCACTTTAAACTTTCGATTTGCTCTTCCAGGATTTTAGGGCGTGAATACTGCTGATTTTGTGAAGCATATAATATAAAAAAAATAGAGAAGCTTATCCTCTTCATTTAGGTATTAATTAGGATTAGATATTTACATTATTACTTTGTCTTTTCTCCCATAAATCGTGACACATGTACATCTCTTTTATGCACATGGGTTGTTGAATTTTTGCAGCTGAAATTCACGTGTAAACTAAGGAAAATAGAAGAGAAGAAGAAAAGAAAGGAAAAGAGAAAAAGAAAGAAAGAAAAAGGAAGAAAATGGAAATTAAAAATAAATATATGTAATTTTTCTAAACCTAAAAATCATAAAAATAATCATCATAAATTAATTTTGGAATTTTGTGAAAATTTATAAATTTAATTGGTATCCGTTACAATTATAATTTTTAGAAGTTATTTTAACGATTTCGTTAAAAATTTTATACAATTACACGATTCAATCGATAATTGCAATCGACTACAATTATATCATTATTGAGTGATATTTAATTATTTTATAGGCTTAAAGTTATAGTTTTAGGGTTTCAATTAAGTTCGGGTTCAATTTTAGGTAATTGTGTATAAATTAGATTTAGGGTTTTAGTATGTAATTTAGAATTTTGATCAATTTCTAAGGTTTTTACTACTCTAATATATTTAAAATTATAATTTATTAAATTTTTATTTTGCTCAGCTTTAACGACTCATTAAGTCATCTACAGTATTATGGTTCAATTTTACTCTTAAATAGCTAAATTTGCGAGGTTTACAAAAATATTATTGAATACGATAATTGATTACTTGATTGTATAATTGATTGTTACATGATTTGAATGGTTTGTTGATATTGATTGATTGCCTCATAATTTGACTTAATTATATTTGGCTTATCTTAAATTAAAAGGGTCATGCATTATCCATGCATTGCATTACTTATTCTAGCAGTCGCATCACATGGAGGTAAAGAGAAGCCTTACGAGGGTTGTTTTTATATATTAAAGTGTTTTTGTATGATGCACTTGTACAACATGACCTTACCCGAACCTACGGGCATACTAGGCAATGGAGACGCCAACCGTATGGTTAAGCGTCAAGTCTAGAGACCTCCGTTGTAAGGTATGAGTATGGACTAGGGGGTCACCTCACCGCTAGGCCTGGGATTTTGTGTACTATGGGATTTTTAGAAATGGAAATGTATTTTGCAAAATATGAAATTCAAAGCTATGGTTAAAATCTCAAGTGTTGGAACCCGATTGTGATTGGTGCCAATGTATCTCCAACCCTTACTCGAAGAGTGTTAAAATCTGACATTATATGTAGCATCGGTTAATTGTATATATTGTTTGGCATATTGCGTATGCATGCATTCGTATGATTGTAATAATTTGTTTGGTAACTTGCCTATCAGTATAGTATGAGGGATAACTCATTAAGCTCTTGTAGCTTACTCCTCAATAGTTTTTCTTTTTTAGATTGATAGATAATCAGATATGGGTTAAGAGCCAAGCATTGAGTGTAAATACTGAGACATTTTAGAGGTTGGAATTAGAGAGAAGTTATTTAGTTCATGTGAAACTTTAAATGTAAATACTACTTATCTGCTTAGATTTTTCAACCTTATTAAGTTTGAACTTTTAAGTTTATATTACTTGATCTTATCATTTGATAGGGAATATCAATTATCTACGGTTCTGAGAAATTGTGAGATATCAAACATCTATAGTAATTTATATTTATATTTTATAATAAATTAATTACTTAAAAATCAGTAATCTTAATGATTTATTATTTAGAGTCTTGCAATCTCTAACTTACAAGACAGTTTTATATTATGAGTGCACACATGATATAGAAATTTTCAAGCAATCCTATTAAGCTCTTTTTAGGGTCTTAACAACTGTTGTCCAAAAAGATAGGCAACGAGTGTAAGCCCCACAACCAGCCACTCGAGGTTTCGATCGACTAAAAGATCCGATCGAGCCTAAATTATAAAGTAAAGCTAGAAAAATTAGTAAAAATAACCCCGTAAACTTGAATTTAAGAAAATAAGCAATAAAATAAAAGAATATAAAAATTCCAAATTTTAAGTATATAACTCGTTATTTATCAAAAATGCGTAAAATGCATTCCGTTAATTAACAAATCATTAGAGATAAATTAAATGTATACTAAAAATCATAAAATGATCTAAATAATATTTAGGAATATTTATTTGTACTATATATGAATTTATATGTAGGTAAAAATACGCGTAATTACTTAAAATATGCGAAATGTGCTAAAATAATACTAAATAATTAAATAAAATTCATAATTAATTAAGGAAAAATCAAGAAAAATTAGAAAAATGAGGAAAAATCTAGAAATGAGGCGTGGCAATCTGGAATTAACGAAACAAAATCAACCAATTAAAATGCAACAAATAGAAAGTGGAAAAAAGAAGAGATAAGGTAGTTATCTAATCAAATTAATGCACAATAATTTCCCTAAAGCTCTATAAATAGCAAGAAAATTTCAAAAGTTCATTTGGTCAGTTTACAAAGTGAGAAAAATAAGGAGAGGCGAAATTGAGAGAAAAATTAGGGTTAGGAAAAAAAAATAAGAAAAATTGTACAATTAGGGCCATAAAGAGGAACCAACACCAGACGAGTAGCTAGGAGTAGACGGCCACCACCACCATACGGTAAAGGTAGTGGCTAGACCGGCTAACAAGGCTACGGTGGCCGGCGGTGGCTAGAGTTACCTAGACTAGTGAATTCGATTTCTAGGTCGATTTTGTGTAATTTTGTAAAAAATAGTAAATATTCTTAGAAAATTATGAATTTTGTTATTCCGAATATTTTTGTATGTAGTTTTTAGGAAAAATATTATTTTGATGAAAATATGTCTCGTGATATATGGTCTTTAAGGAAACCATGCAAAATTGAGCATGTTCGATTTAGAAAAAAATGACCTTAGGAGTGTAGTTTTGAACCCAAAATTTGTGTGTAGACTACTTAGATGATACAAAATAGTGCTATGAAGCCCGTTTTCAAAAATTAATTTTCAAAAATTTTAGATAATTTTTAAGCCTTAAAATGAGGCATAAAATAGGTAATTTAGGGTTAATTAGGTAATTAAATGGTTAATTACTATTTTAGTGAATAATTATATGTTTTAGGATGTTGAAATCTGATGAAGTATGATACTTGTAGCATTTAGGGTGTTAGATGTAATTATTAGGTTAATTATGTAGTAAATAAGTAATAGGGGAAAAATAGTAAATTTTAAGTTAATTTTGTAAAATAGGGCATTAGGTGTAAAATCTGATTTAAGATGAATTTAGACATTTTGAAATAATAATTGATGGTGGGAGATGGTAATTAGAGCGATAGAAATATTAGATGTGTATTAAATATATAATAGGTGATAATACATAATACGTAATTATTGGAAATATAATAAATAAAAATATTAGGATAAAAATTGATATTATATAAATAATAGGGATATATAATAAAACTGATAGAAAACTTGAATTTATGTAATTATATGAAAAATATAAAAATTTCTTACATCAGGAGTAAATTCGGTATACTATTAAGGATTTGAGTGTACTAGGTGAAATAAAATACTGACTAGAGAGAGTTATGGTATTTAGGATATCTGGAAGTAATATGATTAATTTTACATTATGAGTTGAAACAAATTTCTAGGATTCGGGTATAAAATAGTACTTAAAAATCGAACTAGAGCCTAATTTAGAAATCGATACGGAAATCAAACCCGAAGCTAATCCTAAACCTAGAATAATTGTAAAAGACTTAAGACCTAGATAATTAGGTATATTAAACCCTAAACAAAACATAACAATAAGCGTTACAGGATAAAATGAATCTATAATAGTTATATGAAAAACTAAAACCACGTTTGTATTATAGAGATGATCGGCGATGGCCTGAGCGAGTCGAACCTCAAGTGAGTGAGCGAGGAGTCGAGGTAAGTTGGGATTAATACGATACTGTATTTTGGAGGCTTGAGATTATGCTTGGTTGTGCCTGTTAGATAGTTGGTTATATACATGTTCTTGATTATGAGTGATGCTATGATTTTGTTTGTTGTTTTGGCTTGTATTGTATGATTTGTATGAAATGATTGATCACCCTAAATTGGACTTAATCAAATATACGACCAGTAATCATAATTGGACTTGCATGGCAACCCATTAGGGGAAACCTACGATTCTCCGGCTAAATACCGATCCCTTAGAAAGGAATAGCGCAGGATTGCAAAGGGTCCCTTCTTCATCTTTAGTCGAACTAAGTAACAAGTGAGGAGGTCGCGACAAGGGTGAAGTTAATGGTTCAAAGGTAGTTGTGGGAGGAGCGATGACTCCATTGCACAAGCCTGGGTTTGGTCCTAAGCTGTTGCATTAATGGCAACTCCTTAACCTAGATTAGAGTGGGTGCAATCTCTCTAATCTCACGACGGGCTGGATAACGTTATGCAATGACATTTGCTTGAACATGCATTGCACCTAATAAGTTGGCTGATAACTTTGTTATGTTTATGGTATAGTTTTAAGTCCTCCATCTTAACTTACTGAGTTGTGATTGCTCACATCCCTATAGACGTCATATAGATGCTGGCTAAGAAGCGGCATACAACTACTCTGAAGCTAGCAACTGCCGGATCTTAGGGAGTGAGGAAAAACATTCAAAGAATAAATACATATTTTTAAGGTCTAAGCTTTTACTTTAGAAATTTTTATTTCTGAATAATGTAATAACTAGGAATATATTATGTAGAAATATTGTAAACTTTAATTGTAATAACTGAATTATAGTGTATATATATATTTCCTCACTTTCTTAGGTAAATGATTTATTTAAATTAAAAAATGTTTACTTCAAAGCGGGTTAGTTGTGGATGCCTTGTGTAGATCAGGTTTAGGATAGCGATTGTAAGGCCAACTTCTATCTTAGAATGGTTTATACGGCGGGGCTGTTACGACTTTGCCGCTTCGGGGCATGACAACGAGCTAGAAATAGCCCTACTTGGGAACACAAGCAACAAGAGTGAGGCAATGGTCAATTTTAGCTGAGTTAATGCCCTAACTTGACCACCTTGAGCTAAAGGAGTTAGTAGGGATGCTAGACGAAGGTTAGCACTTGAAGAGATTGAGGAAGAAGCAGAAGGAGATGACGACATAGAGGAATACTACGAGGCTAAACAAAGAAATGTACGAGCCTCTAGAGTTAAAGGATTGAGAATGTATATTCCAAGTTTTTCTAGAAGTGGTGATGCTGAAGACTACCTAGATTGAGTAGATAAGATTAAAAAGTAGTTTAAATGCCATGAAGTGCTCGATAATGCAAGAATTAGACTTGCTATGTTAGAATTTACTAGTTATGCTACCTTATGGTAGAAAAACTTGCAAACCACTCGACAAAGAGAAGGAGAATGAGAAATCAAGAGATGGGATAAAATGAAGAGAGTTATGAGGAGAAGGTTTGTGTGAATCTATTATCTTCAAGATGCCTTCAAAAGGTTTCTTGATTCGAAGATTGAATGGTTTCTTGATTCATCAATGGATTGAAATATGAGATCGGAGATATCCTGGAAACCATGGAAGTTAGTTCAATTGATGATGCAATTCAAGCCACCTAGAGAATAGAAAGGCACCGAACAGGAAGGTTCTAACCATTAGTTAGCCAACTAGGCAATAGCCAAACTGTTTCGAGCAAACCTATGCGAATGAAACCAACTAAGATTGCTAAGACTTAACCTGCTTAGACTACTCAAATAGAGGAGAAGGAAGGCCTGGGGAAGTTTGAGAAAAGCTAAAGTTTGGGTAGGAAGACGAGTGAGATCAAGTGTTTCAAATATTAAGGATTTAGACATGTAGCTACCTAGTGTCCAAATAGAAGGACTATGGTGATCTAAGGTGAGATGCCGACTTTCAAAGTAGATAACACTAATGAAGAAGTAAAGGAGCTAAAGGAAGATGGATAAACCGACCTGTCCAAGGAAGAAGTTGTCTACAATGAGGAAAGCAACTTTATGCTGACCACTTTAGTGTTGAGGAGGACAATGAGTGTTAGTCCTATACTCGAAGATGAATAGAGAGAAAATCTCTTCCACATCATATGTAAGGTTAATGAGTCACTTTGCACCCTGATAGTTGATAGTAGGAGCTGTACCAATGCAGCTTCTGCATTTATGGTCCAATAATTGAAATTGTCGATTAAGCCCCACCCAAAACCTTATAAGCTTCATTGGCTCAGTGATAGAGGAGCCCTATAAGTGAACAAACAAATGTGTTTGTACTAATTTGTGCTTGCAAATATCGAGATGAAGTGCTTTGTGATGTGCTGGCCATGAGTGCATCCCACATTCTACTTAGATGATCGTAGATGTTCAATCGAGTAGTGATATATTATGGAAGGAGGAATACTTGTTCCCTAGAGTATGAAGGCAGGAGAGTGAAATTGAGTCCAATGACTACTAAGTAAGAGTCATGTAGTCCCAACTAAGTTGAACCCTGAAGAAAGAGGCTTTAGTATTGACCCAAGTTGAACTGAAAAGAAAGATAGAACTTCAAGGATCGACCGATCTACTGGTCTAAAGAATTCTAGAGTTGAAACTCGAAGAAGGGGACCTACTTACCGAGGTAAAAACCTTACTAGAGGAATTTGCTGACCTGTTTCCAGAGTAGCCACTGAAAGGTCTATCCCCAATTCAAGGCATCGAGCATGCAATCGACTTACAACCAAGAGCCACTTTGTCGAACAAACCCACCTATAGGTTGAACCCTGAACGGGTTGCTAAGCTATAGAAGCAAGTAGATGAGGAAGGGTATGTGCGTGAGTCCCTTAGTCCTTATACAGTGTCGACCTTATTAATGCCAAAGAATAATGGTTCTTAGAGGATGTGTGTAGATAACTGAGCAATCAATCAAATCACCCAAGTGCAGGTATCCCATACCAAGGCTTGATGACATGCTAAACGAGTTAAGTGGAGCAAGGGTGTTCTCCAAGATCGACCTCAAATCTAGATACCATCAAATCCGAATGAATGAAGGTAACAAAGTGGCATCTAAAATATACCATGGATTATATGAATGGCTTGTAATGCCGTTTGGACTATCCAATGTGCTGAGTGCATTTATGCACTTGATGAATCATGTGCTTTGGGACTTATTAGGGAAGTTTCTCGTAGTTTATTTTGACAACATCTTGGTGTATAGTCATAACTTGGAAACTTACCATCAACTTCTTTAAAGTGTCTTTGAGAAACTCCAAACAAAACAACTCTATGCCAATTTAAAGAAGTACAACTTTTGCTAATCCAAGGTGATATTCTTAGGATTCGTTATAAGTAGCGGTAGCATACGAGTTGACGAAGAGAAGATCAAAGCAATCATTGAATGGTCAGTGCCAACCACTCTGCCCGACGTGAGAAGTTTCTATAGCCTGGCATCATTTTATCATAGTTTTATAAAAAAATTTCAGTATGATTGTGGCCCCACTCACCAAAGTCTTAAAGAAGAATGTTGAATACAGATGGGGAGAGAAGGAGTAGAGGAGTTTTGAGGAAGTGAAGGATAGGCTAACCATAGCCCCTGTCTTAGTTTTATTGAGCTTCAACAAATTGTTTGAAGTAGAGTGTAATGCATTTGAACTAGACATATGTATGCTGATGTAAGAAGGCTAACCTATTGCTTACTTCAGCGAGAAACTTTAAGGAGCTACACTTAACTATTATGTCTATGACAAGGAGTTCTACTCCTTAATCTTAGCCATAATGGTATAGCAACACTATCTACTGCCTAAGGAATTTGTGATCTATACTGATCATGAATCCTTAAGGTATTTAAAGAGCTAACCCAAGTTATCCTGGAGATAAGCCAAATGGATCAAGTTCATGGAGGGTTTTTCCTATGTCGTGAAATATAAGAATGAGAACAACAACGTAGTGGCTGACACCTTATTGAGACGACATACCCTCTTGACCGAATTGCGAATAAGGCTACTTAGTTTTTCAACCAAAAAGAATTTGTATGCTCAGGATCTACACTTTGGTCCTATCTTTGCCTAATATGAGAAAGAACGGACATTGGACGACTATCACAAGGAAGATGAATACTTATTCAAGAAGAAGAGGCTATGTATCTCAACCTGTTTCATGAGAGAATTACTACTGCGTGGGGCGCTTGGAGGAGGATTAACAAGTCACATTGGCCAGCACCGAACTTGTGAAGTACTAGCTATGAGATTCTTTTAGCTAAGAATGATGAGAGATGTACAATCCATAGTAGAAAGGTCTACGACCTACAGAAAAGCAAATAGCCGAGTCGAGCCGAGTAAGGACACTATATACTCTTATCTATCCCAACCAAACAACGGTTTAAGCTAAGTATGGATTTCATGTTAGGATTGTCGAAGATGTCCTAAGGAAAGGACTCCATCATGGTGGTCGTGGATTGATTTAATAAGATGACACATTTCATACCTTGTTCCAAAACTAACGACACTTTGGCTATCTCTTTTCTTTTCTTGCAAGAAATTATCAAGCTTTACGGAATACCTAGAACCATTGTTTCGAACCAAGACCTAAAGTTCATAAGCTACTTTTGGAGGACGTTATGAAGGCGAATGGGAACCAAGCTATCGTACAATACATCCTACCATCCACTAATCAAGGTAGTCAATAGAACTGTAGGAACTTTACTGTGGGTTGTTGTTGGACAAAACATGGCTGATTGGGATCTGTATTTAGTAATCATTAAATTTGCATACAACAGGATTGTCTACAGCGTAACAAACATGTCTTCATTCAAGGTCCCTTATAGGTTTAACCCTAAGCTCCCAATGGACCAAGCACCCTAGTTGAGACTTGATGATGACCAGCCAGCCGTAGAAAAAGTTGAAGCCATTAGGGCCATGCATTAGAAGATTATAGAGCAATTGAGTTGACTTACTATTAAGCTCGAGAAGCAAGGCCAAAGACAGAAGAAGAGAGAATTTCAACCAGGTGATTTGGTCTAGATACATCGCAATAAGGAATGATTCCTAAACTTAAGAAAGAGTAAGTTGTCTCCTAAAATCGATAGATGGACCTTTCAAAGTGCTTAAAAAGATCAATCCTAATGCCTTTAGGATTGAACTACCTGAAGGATATGGAGTCTCGGACTCTTTCAACATTGCCAATCTCTAACCCTACACTCTTGAGGATTAGCAACCTGGAGTCAAACTAGATTTGATCCCAAATCTCAAACAACTTGGAAAGGATGATAGGGATCAAGGACTAATCATTCTCTCTCAAACCTAGAGGCTAGCTTAGATGGTTTATCGAGCTATCTGAGGTGAGTTAAGCACCAAGGAATAGCTACTTCGCTCTCCATACCATCTAAGGAATCACTGAGGAAATCAATTAACATGCCGAGCCGACTCCTCTACAATACACTAGTCTAGGCACCAAATCAGGATTTAGCTAACCCTATAATGCTAAGACTAAACTAACAATTGTCAGGAGCCGACCATTTGAAGCCGACTTGAATGTAAGTTAACCCTTGTTCAGTCCCAATAATCAGAACTACCGAACTACTGACACCAACCGAACCTAATTAAGGCCTACCCCTACTTAACTTGCAGTATTATTATAACCATAAAATGAGCAGAATTACATGAGCACTATCCTTTTTAACAAAAGAATATTCTTTTGGCATGATTACATTGATACCTTTGTAAATTGTTCCCCTTTTTCTTAGCTAGTAGAAATCCATTTTTGTAATTTCCTATAACCTAGGACTTACCCTAATTAAGTATTATAAATTCTTGCAAATTGTAATAGTTACAACATCAATATACATAGAGAATACATTGAACTTTCTCACTTTCTCAAGCTAAGTGTCCTTTCTGCTTACTCTTGAGTTACTTTTATCTAGCCCATTGAGCATGGACTAGTGGCAAGGGTCTTCTAGCCATACTTATATGTCATATTAAATGTGAACTCGAGCTCATGTGAGGCATTAGTGTGTCATATCCATCATCAGTGCATGGGAACCCTTGCTCATCCTTCAACTGCCATTTATCTTTTGGACCATCTCGAGGTCCAAAGCCACCCCCTTTGGCTATACGTGATATTGGGCTTGTGTGTTTATCTATGAGTCCATATAAAAGATTATGCGGATCGAGACCAAGAATAAACAAGGCTGGTCATAGGGGTGGGTCCAAGCTTACCAAAAGATTAAAAAATGAGATGGAAAGTAGTGCAATAACTAGAAAAAAAAAAAAAAAAGGTAAATAAGAAAACCCACAAATAGCTTCACAAGATATGATACACCAATGAAACTTTCGAAGACTCGCTACATAACTTGATATGATGTATGACATGGTTTGGTGAGGTTATACATCACCTAACCTTACTTAAGGGTTTGGATAAAAGTGAAAAGAGTAAACAAGCTAAGGAAGCAATGTACACAAAGGAGTATATTCAGTATATTAATGTTAAGAGGATTAGTTGATGCCTTGCAACTACATGTACAATGGATATTTATACTTGAGAAATTAAGGAAACCTACTTAAAAATGAAAAAATACAAAGGGGTAATGTCCAAAAGAAGCATTGTAGAAGAATTACAAGGGGTAAGATGAAAATTTATGCAAAAGAATGATTAGTGCAACAGATTCCTTTACATAGGACTGGAATTTGTAGCAACATCTTGTTTGGGATGCTATTAGTAGAAATTGACAAAATAGTATGGTCAAGATGGAGGGTTGAGTAGGGGTGCTGAGTAGAGGTATTGGTCAACATGGAACCATCCGAGAAGAGATGGTTGTAGATATCTGCTAAAGCTCTCATCTTCTCGGTACCAATGTTACCTAGTTATTGGTCGACTCAATCATTGTTGAGTAGTTGTGTGCGAGGGGTTAGGCAGTCGATAGGGCTATTGTCTAGTCACCACAAGACTTTCAAGAGATGTGTAGTTACTTGGCTCAGTATAAGAAGTTGCTTGACAACAAAGATCAGTATGGATGTTAGAAAATTCAGTTACAAAAGGATATGTGTGTCAATTGTCCAATTTATGGTCCCGATGATACTACTTGTTGATTATGAGTAGGGTACGTTAGGTCGGATGCTTGGTAGCTCAACTATTTAGGGCTTAGGTAAGGTTGGTCCAGTAGGCAACCATTCATCTACTTAAACTCAATTGGTTGGATTAAAAGTGGGTTACTTAGCTTCGGATGCACGTTAGTTCTACTATATGTAGATTCAGTGCTTGGCTTTAGCGTAGCAATAAGTGGTCAGCTCGATAACTAGTCGAGCACCTCAAAAATCTTCTCAATGAGACAAAGAGTGGTCAGAGTAGAGTACCTCAATGGTTTGTAATGGAGAATACAATGTTCTTCAAAGCTCAACTCTCATTGGATAGCTCAGCAAACCATATGGGGGAGTCCTCAAGCTCAAGAGTAAGTGATTGGTTAGTAATCCCTATCAGCAGTGTAGTTGGTAGCTTAGTTTAAATTATGCTCAATTTGAGTAGTTTAGTTGTTAAAGTTATAGTCTTTACTTATTTTCTTGTTCATTTGAGCTGATTTTATTAATGTATTGTCAAGCTGAGTTCCTTTGAAGGTACAGTTTGAAAATTTAATGTTGATTTTGTTGAAAAAGTGTTGAATTTGCCCCTAGCTGATTTGTATTAAGCTAAGAAACGTGTTGTTTATATTTCTGCATTGAAATTTGCAAGCCATAGTTTAGCGGTTTGGTTGGATTTAAAAGGAGTAGAAAATAAGATTATTGTTTTTTATGAGTAGAGGAGTACAAGAATTAGTGGAGGAATTTGACCTTGACCTTTCATTGTAAGATCAGGGAACGAAGGAGAGAGGAGTAAAGAGAAATGGAGAATCAACGAGAACCCATTAATGGAGGTGATAGAAATGAGAATAACGAAAATGGAGTTATTGGACATGGAGGAAATGCAATTAGAAATGGTAATAATCGAGCTTTATGGGATTACTATCTTTGCAACTTGAACAAGGTTGCACTACCTATTACACAACCAATTATATAGGCCAACAGTTTTGAACTTAAACCCGTTTTGATTTAGATGGTGCAACTCAATTAATTTGGTAGACACCATTTGAGGACCCTTATGAACATATTTAAATTTTTTTTGCAATTTTGTGCTACTATGAAAACGAATGGGGAGTCTGATGATGCAATTTGCTTGAGTTTATTTTCTTAACAATTCTATAATGACATGGGAGGATTTGGTCTAGAAGTTTCTGTCTTATTCCTTCTTACCGACTAAGAAAATGAAAATGAGAAATGATATAGCCATGTTATTGAGAAGATGTCCCCACCATGGCTTACCCATATGGAGTATTATGAACACTTTCTATAATGGTCTAGGAAATCCATTAAGAATGATGGTTGATGTTGTTGAAGAGGGGAGCATAATGAACAAAAGTGCTAAAGACGCATATGATATGTTCAAACAAATGGATTTACATGCCCATCATTGGCATTCTAAGAGAGCTCAACCTATGATGGTAATAAGTATAAGTTAAGAGAAAGAATTAAGTTGACTTAAAGGGTTAGTTGCCTCACTTATTGCTCAGCTCACTTAGATAGAAAAAGTCAAATGAGTTAGCACCTTAAGTATAAGCAAGCAACCTTGTGTGTATTATAATGCATGTGGTGGAATAGGCATACAAACATGGATTGTCAGGTTGGAAACCCCTTTTTCCCTTCAAAAGATAGTTAGGAGGAAAAAGTTAATGTAATGGGGAATTTCAATCAAGGATAAAGAAACTATAACCCTTACTCAAACACCTGCAACTCAGGTTGGAGAGATAATCCGAACTTATCATGAGGAGGTAAATTAGTAGGAGGATTCAACAGAGATTTTCAAGTACTTAGATATCAAGCTAGTCAAGGCTAGTCAGCACCTCCACCTCCACCCGCATAATGTCTATAGGAAGAATTAATATAGTAATCATTGAGGAATTTTATTCGAACACATGATGCAAAAATGAATGTGCAAGAGGCTACTATTAAAGAGATGCACTACTAGTTAGATTAATACTATCTAAACAAACCTATAGGACAACTACCTAGCAACACTAAGTAAAACCCAAAAGATCAAGCTAAGACATCCAGTGGGAATAGAACTTTTTTTTTTTTGTAGGAAGCAAGTGTTTAGAGGTGAGTATTTAAGCTTAGTAAGACCTCATTGAAGAATAAGATGAACCTATTGGATAATAGTTCTTTATAGAGGTAACGATAATGGCTATGTTAGATGTAGAAAAATTTATAGAAGAGTAGCTAATAGATCTTATTGGGAGGAGTTTTGATTATAGAGTTTGGGAGGATCTAAGTGAAGAGGAAATTAAAGAAGAAGCACCTAGTGATGATGATGTATACAATTTGGAGACAATTAGAATAAGGGAAGTCAGTGAGGAAGATGATCTAAGTGAAAAGGAAATTGAAGAAGATCTTAGTGAATGTGAAGTCATGGAAATGGATGAATTTGAGGAGAAGAAACTTAGGAAATTTGAATTTGAATAGGAGGGAGAAGTGAGATTAGAAGAGAAACCTCATATCGATGACTTCAAAATTGTGAACATGGTACTTGAGGAGAAAGGTACTAGTAGTTTCTAGTTTACTTGCAAATTGGATAATCCAGGGAAATTTACCATACTACAAACCATACTAGATAAGTTTTTTTAGAGACTACTTTTAGATACTAAAATGTTATATAACTACATGTCATAGAAAACTATATGGTAATTAGGATTGGAGAATTTCATGAAGAAAAGGCCATATTATATTTGAACCATCAATAGAGGTTAGACCATACCTTTAGGAGAACTCCACTTCATACCTACTAGTGTTGGACCATGTGACTTCTTATTTGACTTCATAGTGATGGATATGAAAGATGAGGAGCAACCCTTAGTTTTTGGGAGATTGCTTTTGGTTACTTTGAGAGCTACATTAGACATGAAAGAGAGGGTAATTAGCCTAGAAAGTGGAGAAAGGAAAGCAATGATCTAAGCTAAGGAATGACTTCAGTAATTAAAGGAAAGGGAACAAGAGTTGGATCAAGAGAAATAATTTGAACAAGGTGGCTATTTGAGAAAAAGGAAGAATTATGAGAAAGGAGAATCGAGTATGAGTTGGGGGGTTGAAGGATTTGAGCCCTAGAAGAAGTATGAGTGTAAACCCCGCGAATTTAACTTTCTAAGTATAGAAACAAACGTTTAAACTATAGATGATTTCCCGAACTCAAAAGAGCCAGTGAGATTTAAAACTAATAAAAATCTCAATCTAAAACCTAAAGTGGATACGAAGAACCTTAAATCATCAATTGAATCCCTAACTACATACGAAGACCCAAAAACCTTAAACTTCATCAAAACCATAAGATGACAATCGAAGATTTAATCGCGTAAGAATATATGAAACCCTAAATGTGTAAAAACATTAGAGATGGTGCCTTAAAGTAATAAGAACCCTAAAACCATAACTTTAAGGATATAAAAGCACTAATTCACCATAATTTACCTTAAAACCCTAAGTGATAATATATCCTCCATATTTTGCCATTTCATCGGTAAACGACTGAAGATAACCCTCAATCATGCATAAACATTTAGAATGCTTAAATGATCCCTTAGAAACTAAGATAATGAATCATAGATTACATTTATGTCTTAAGTATATGATTAGGATAGTCTCACTTGGAGTTAGGGTTATAGTTGAAGATTAGGTTACATGTAGTGAACTTTAATACCTAAATTAGTACTTTTTGCACTTGTTATCCAAAGTAGTTTATCAAATGAGATATATAAGTTATAAAGACCTAAAGTAAGACCTTATCAACTATGTTTGCTAATCAATTCATTAAATACCTCCTTTCCTCTCATTTCCTTCATTTTTTCCTTAATTTCCCTTAATTACTACATTATGTGCACAAAATTGCACATACTTAAGGAATGTTGACTAAGATAATGCATGTTGACTAAAGTCAAAGGGTTGACCAAGTCAACATATGTTGACTAAAGTCAACACTTTGAAAAGTCAACAAAATACACTTAAGAGATAAAGAAAATATCTCTTCCTTAATGATGGCTTTTCTTTTCTTTCTTTTTGATTTTTTTCTACTCCTTTTCTCTTCAATTGCAGTCCATACATCTCCCCTTGTAGACCCCACCATTCTTCTTCTTCCATAAGCAAAACAAAGAAAAAGAAACAAAACAAAAAGCTCCCTCCATTGCCGTGAGCTTTCCCCTTCCCTTTCACTTTCATTTCTTCACTTTTGCCTCCTTAAATCCAACACATCTAAAGGTATGTACTTAACTTACTTTATGTTGGTTTATGTTATTTATTAGTTAGTTAATTAGGTAGATTAGATAAGTAGTTAGGTGTTAGTGTTGTCTTGAAGAAGAGGAAACAAAGTTTCCATCTTTAAGTGTAGAAATCTAGGAATCATGAATAAGAAGAAAGGAAAACATGAATATGTGCTTAATGAATGTGTACATGAGGTAAACCGAAAAGAAGGGAAGCATGAGGAGCATGGTACATGAGTATTTTCCATGTACATAACCTAAATTAAAACAAAACCTAACCATACATACTTATACTACACTAATTTCACACTTAAGAACACAAAAGAATGGGATTAGGAAGCTTTTCTTAAGGAAAAGATTAGGCATACGAATTTTTATATAAAAATACGTATATGACCGTATAGGTATATGAGTATGTATACAAGTATAAATACAGTATAAGTATAAGTACATGTATAAGTATATGTTTAAGTATACTAGTATACATATAAGTATAGTAAAGGTATATGTACATAGTAGTTTAATTAAAGTATACATAAGACATTAAGACATGACATAAGCATGATGTGAAGCTTAGGTAATTAAATGATGAGGTGAGTGATGAGGTAAGCACATGATGACATAAGCCATGACGACATAAGCCATGACATAAGCAAAAGATGACATAAGCAAATGATGATGTAAGCATGACATAAGCATAGATTATAAACTAAGAAAAGAAGAAGAGTGTATCATAATTAGGATCCTAAATTAGTAAAGCCTAATACACTTTCTTATTTGAATCATACTTAATTAAGTACATAAATTAATAATAGCAAAGTAAAAGCCTTTAAGTGTAAGACTAAATGGCTAATTAAATCATTAACAGCTAAAATGAAACATAAAACTAGCCAATAGGAGTGATTAAACTTCAATAAAATAAAATTTTAATAAATTTAGCCCATATCATAAAACACGGGTCTTAACGTCCAAAACGGACATTACCGTGTGAACGTGCGTCCAAAAACAATGAAAAACGACTATAAGTTCGCAAATATCGGAATCAGAACAAAAAAATTACAAAATACATAAAGGAAGCCTCATACCTTACTAATATAAGAAAATAGCTACTATTAATCTCATGGAGCATGGTAGCCCTATACATACTATACTCGGGTTATATTGGAGGAAACTAGGCAAACTACAATAGACTTTTAGTTGACTAAGGGGTCTGAATTCTCAGAATACTTATAAGGTTTACCATTTTGATTTAGGCGTTCGATATCGAGTCTTGGAAACCCTAAAGGCTTGGAGAATGAGCAATAATCCAGGTGAGGGAGTTCTGATGACCTACTACTTGCTTGTGCGTGTTATTTGTATGATGTTTTGTTGTTTACTATTGCTTGAATGTTTGAATGACTGTTCTGTTTGTATGCCATCATCTGTGTGATAACCTTTTTAAGTTGATAAATATAAATGTCTGATCCAAATAACCGGTTCTACTCGTCGCATGTCTATGACTTGGTAAAGGTATGAATAGAGAGTGCTAGCCTTGCAAAAATCTTAAGAAAAGTATTTTGGCAAAAGCTTTTCTAACCTTAAACAAATTTTTGCATGATCGCTGTAAGGGCTTATAGAGCCATAAATAATATTTTTAACGTTAAGACAAAGCTAGCATAGGTTCTCCAATTAATAGCAAGAGGACTCGCTTTATTGTGCCTGAAAGGCCTTAGTTACTTTTGGTTGCGAGAGGACTCGCATGTTTGTGCCCGAGGGGCCTTGGAGGGTGGATAGTCCTAATTCGGACTCCCCCTATTTGGATTGAAATTCTTTTCTTGGCTAGGGTAATAGTCGAGTTTTGCCTAGTGGGGTGGTGCCCCTAGGTAGCCTCTGCGGGTAAGTTGAGGTGCCCTGTGCGGGTAAGTATAGGGGATAATCGAAGTGTGAATGACGTAATTCTACACCTTCCATAGTTCCGGACTCCTATGGATGTGTTGCCTGCATTCATCACGCCTGCATTCATTATGTTTGTAGATAGCTTGCTTGCATGTGTAATAATAATGTGTGAAAACTTGCTTGACCAGTAGTAGTGAGGAATGAACTCACTGAGCTGTTTTATGCTCATTCCCCCTTAGTTTTCTTTTTAGGTTTACATACGATGAGATTGGGATATGTCTCGAGTGCTGAGTGCGAGATGAAGATATGTACATTAGTGTTAGGATTAGTTGAGATTTTTTTTTTTTATAGGTGATACATAAACACTCTTTGTAGAAAATATTCACATGTTAGAGTTTAATATAATTTAATTCTTCTTGTAGTTTTATAATGTTGGTAATCCTATCTTATTATTTAGTAGGGGATACCGATTCTCTGCGATTCTGAGGAACTGTAGGATAACGGATACCCATAGTTATTTATATTTGTATTCTACAGTAAATTGATTACTTATTCTACGGTAAATTGATTACTTAAAAATTAGTAACCCTAGTGATTAATTATTTAGAGTCTTGCAATCTCTGACTTACAAGACGATTTTCATATCATGGGTGCACACATGTTATGGAAATTTTAGGTAATCCTACTAGGCCCCCTTTAGGGTCCTGACAATGAGGATCCATCTTGAACTTGCATCAAAAAGCCAAGTTGAAGGCTTAAAAAAAGTGCTTGGCGGGAGAAAACCTAACCCACCGTTGTTCTTATTTTCCACTTAGTTATATTTTAGTCTTTTAGTTTTAAAGTCATTTTAGTTATGTCTCTTTGAATGTTACGCAGGCACTTATGAATAAATAAAGGAAGTATTGAATCCATTGATTTTGAGATACCATCAACAAATTATGAAGGGATTCAAGAAATCCATAACACACCATGAAACCAAGGGGCTTCTATTCTAACTTTCTCTTTTACTTCCCATTGTTTGTATAATGAATTATGATATATATATATATGAGTTAAAGATGGGGGCATGAAAGTTAGGCATAAACATTAAAGTTGTGTAATTTTGAATGAGCTTTAATGATTTAATTGAATTCTTGATATGTTGCCCCTTCTAAGCATCGATGCAATAGTTTCTTATAGAGAACTTGGATCAATTTTCCTTTATGCTCTTTGCTTATAAATTTTGAAGTATGTTATCAATTATAAAGTTTGCAAGAACAAAAGTAGAAAAAAGTGATTATGTCTTTAGTTTGAAAGAAGTCCCTTTGGGATAAGTTGTGAACATTTCTAAAACTTTGTAGTCAATTCATAGCATTTTTACTTTGTTTACTTATGCTCAATTTAGGTGTGGTTTAGACGTTTGGAGTTTGGGAATTGTTTTGGTTGGGTGTTAGATTTTATTGCTTTTGGAAATTGACCTATATATATGCACCATTCCATTAAGGAATCAAGTGGTTGTTGATGTTGTATGAATCAAAGTGGGTATTAGATTTTACCTGAAAGTTCCCTAATCAATGTACAATGAATGCTTGAAAAGAAAAGAAAAGTTGAACAAAGAAACAATAGGGAATAAGAAAAGTCATTACATATCAAAAGTATGATCTTAGCTTAAAAAGAAAATGTAGTTGATGAAAGACTCTTACTGGCATGACTAGGTTCAGTAGTCGATTTAGGATGTTTGAAAAGGTAACCCAATTAGGCTAGAAACTTATGATGGGCTTTATAATATTAGTCAAGGAGTTTTAGTAGGCTTAGAATTTGAAAATATAATAAAATATTAAAAATATAGTTAAAATGCTAACAACTTACTATATTATTATATGATTGATAATGTATGAATTAAGTCTCGAAAACTAACAAACACTTAGAGATAAATTATAGGAGTAAATGTTGTACATAAAATAATGTATAAAAGATATGTATATACATCAGGTATAATCATTATATAAATATATGTACACATAATTGTAGAAAATACCCAAAAATATGTAGAAGTTACAAAATAAATAAATGGAGAAAAATTGTAAAAAAAGCTTAGACAACCTAGGAAACAAAACTTTTGGCATGGTAATAGAGTAAGGCATGTAGAAAATTGGTAATCAATCTTATGGACACCTAAAACCATGCATGACACTTATTGATGAAGGGTAAAAAAATCAAAACACCTTATAATTTGCTTATAAAAATCATCAACAGGCTACCATAGCAAAGTTTAGCTTACTAGAAATTTGGGAAAAATTTATGAAAACTAAAATGAGGATAAACAAAGTTTCTAAAAAATAAGTGCAAGATGGGAGTTTGAGGGGTTTATGTGTATCACCAACAATTGGAAGCAAAACCACATCACAATTGAAGGGCAAGGCCACGAAAGCTTAGTTGATGATCCCATCCCTCCCTACAGTAGCTGGAACATCGGGTTTCGATGAGTCATGAATTATCTTTGATTTTCTTTAAAATGAGGGAAAAATAGCAAACATTCACAAAAAAATTTGAAATTTGGTTTCCTTAGATATTTTTGCATTAACAATTTAAATCTTCCATTAGATTTTTAAATTTTTGAGTGTAGATATCAGGTTCTTAATAAAAATGTCCTACGTAACATTTTTCAATTGGGTTTTTAAAAGATCAATTCATACAGTTTTGACTTAAAATTTTGTGGTTACTCTCTTAACATGTTAAACTTTGATGTTATGTAGTTGGATTTTCAAATTTTGGTGGTCGGATTTTGAGGAAGAATTGTTTCTCATGAAACAATGTGTTGGAAGTGGGTTTTTTGAAAAGAGCTAAGTTGGGTTTTTGTAAAATCATGCTTCAATCTTTATTGGCCAACATGCAGTAACTATAAGTGAGTGAATAGGAGCTTTAAATCGTTGATTTTCAATTTTAGATGGGTATTTGGTGGTTAGGAGCTCAATCATGAGAGTTCCAATGAGTTGAATTAAGTGAAGGCGTAAGAGAAAAATATATATATGATGGTAGTACTAAATTGCTATTTTCTACATCTACACGTTTGTTAAGACTTTAGAACCTAGTGTAAGTTGAATTATATATGAAATAGTTAGATATATTAGTAACAATAGGATTAAAAAACATATTAGAAAGTTAGTCAGAATGTGGTCTAGTGTGAATATATTGAATATGCTAGGAAAATTGGATCTCTAACAAAAAGTGGCTTATATTTAGACTCTATACTATTCGTGGAGATAACTGTAAGTTGGGAACTTCTTAAATAAAAATCTATGTTTGGACTGAAGGTTAGAAACTGGGTTAAAATATTGTTTAGTATTATATATCCTTGACCACATTAGGAATTCAACAGTAGATTAATTAGTGATTTGTATATGAAATCTATATCTTTATCAAAGTTAGAACATGAGTTAGGCTAGGTCAAAACCAAAGTTAGAAACTTGGTCAAAAAGTAGTTCAATAGAAGATGGAAAATGTAAGATGCAAAATATAAGAGTAATCAAAAGTTTGAAGATAGTTAGTACCGAATATTGGATCATTGGAAGTTAGAGAGTAGATTAAAAAGTCACCTAATTATACCTTCTAAGAATTTACTAAAATCAAAACTTGGGTTAGAAACTACTGTGTAGCAACCTATACTAGGTTAGAACCTTGGTCAAAATGTACCCTACTTAACTAATACTTAATAAACACCTCAAAAAACTTACATAACACAATTGAAAATGAAAATATATGTTATATATTAGATAAAAACTAAAGATATCATATTTTAGAGATAACAAAGGAAAACTAGTGCGATGCACGAAGAGAATGAGCACTAATATCTAGGTAAATGGGATTAGTATTTCAATACACTTTGAAGTATTATTTAAGAATACTTTAAGACCTTAATATATGTCTTGTTTGTGGTTGTAAGTTAGTTCCCTGTATGCATGTAGCGTATGTGCCTGAATATTTGTGCTATTTTGGGTATTGGATTTATATGTTGATTGCTTCATGATATTACATGCTTTAGACTATTTGAAAGTGCTTAATTACCTTAAAAGCAATCGAACACAGACTTGGCTTAATTGCTAACTAGACCTACATCATAGCCCATTAGGGGAAAATGATTAGAAGTCTCAAGCTAAACTCGGACCCTTCATTGAGGATAATAGAAATGGTCTTCTCCCTACCCTTAGTCGAATTAACTAATTGGAGAAGAGGTCGCATCCAGGTTGTGGTCTGTAGTTTGAAGAGAGTGTTGGGCAGAAGGTGTTCTCTATTGTATAAGCCTCAGTTTATTGATTGATTTGTGAGTGCATGTTGTTAAAATCCTCAAAACCTGGATTAGAACAGGTTTAATTTCTCTTATCTGACAACAACTGATCAACTTCATACGATGGCATTTACATGAATATGCATTGCATATAATTAAACTTACTTAAAAACCTTGGTTGTGTTGTGTTAGATATGTGTTATTTTCTCCACCTCACTTACTAAGCAAATTGTCACTCATTCCCTTATAGCTGTTTTACAAGTTTCTAGTAGATTAGCCAATCCTACTTTAAGTTCTAGAAGATTGGAGAAATGGTGTAAACCCCTAAAATTATCAACCTAGTTTTTGTTAGAGACTCGACTATGTTAGATAATTTAAGAGTCGACAAGGCTAATGAAAGTGAAAACCCTAAAAGAATTATTCAATCGCGTAAAGAATTTTTCTACCCTAAATGTTTCTAAATGCTAAAGATTTTATTCAAAAGTGATAGAAACCCTAAAAATGATTATTTTAAAGACACTTGTGCACTAATCCAACATGATATACCCTAAAACTCTAATTGATAATATAATGCTTATCCTTTTGTCCAATTCACTAGTAAAGGGTTAGAGATGACCCTTATTCATACTTATATGCTTTGAATCCTTAAGTAATCCATTAGAAATTAAGATAATGAGTCATAGATTATATTCACTTCTTAAGTAAGTGATTAAGATAGTTTCACTTAGAGTTAGGGTAATAGTTGAAGATTAGGTTTATGTAGTGAACCTTAACACTTAAATTGGTACTTTTTGCATTTGTTATTCAAAGTAGTTTATCAAATGAGATATATAGGCTATAAAGACCTAAAGTAAGATCTCATTAACAATGTTTACAAATCAATTCATCAAATACCTCATTTCCCCTCATTTCCTTCATTTTTCCTCTAATTTCCCTTAATTACCACATTATGTGCACAAAATTAAACATACTTAAGGAATGTTGACCAAGATAATGCATGTTGACCAAAGTCAAAGGGTTGACCAAGTCAACAAATGTTGACTAAAGTCAACATTTTGAAAAGTCAAAAGTCTTAAGAGATAAGGAAAAATATCTTAATAACTTAATGATGATTTTCTTTTCTTTTCATTTTGATTTTTCTTTCCTCTTCTTGCAATTGTTGCCGTCCACAATTTTGCTCCTTTGGCCCCACCATTTGGTTGTCTCCCATAATTGAAACAAAACTCCCCATTTCATGCCGTGAACTCCCCCTTCACTTTCACTTTCATTCCTTTCCCTTTTGTCTCCTTAAACTTCAAAAAAATAAAGGTATGTTCTTAAGTTGTTTTATGTTACTTTATGTTATTCATTAGTTAGTTAATTAAGTAGATTAGGTAAGTAGTTAGGTGTTTAGTGAAGTCTTGAAGAGAAGAAAACAAAGTCTCCATCTTTAAGTGTAGAAAGTGATGGATCATGAAGGAAATGGAAGAAATACATGTGTATGTACTCTTAGATGTGTATACATAAAGAAATACCAAAGGAATACAAGTATATGAACCTTTATACATAAGTATGTATCATGTACATAACCTAATTTAAGACCATATCTAACTATATATATATATACTATACTAAATACATGCATAGATATGCAAAAGGATGAAAATTGAGAGGATTTTCTTAAGGGAAAATTTGGCATACGAAATTTTAGTATAAAAATACGTATTTAACCGTATAGGTATATGAGTAGAAATACATGTATAAATATGGTATAAGTATATGTAGATGTATAAGTATATGTATGTATAAGGTATATGTACATAAGTATAAGTATAAGACATAAGTATAAAGTAAGAAATAAATGTACATAAGACATGTACATGTGACATAAGCATGATGTAATGCTTATGTAATCAAATGATGAAGTAGATGATGACATAAGCATATGAGGACATAAAGAAAAGATGACATAAGCATATGAAGGCATAAAGAAAAGATGATGTAAGCAATGACATAAACATAAGTTTAGAAAATGAGAAAAATAAGAAAATGTAGATAATTAGATACTAAAATTAGTAAATCTTAATACACTTTGTAAACTAGATTATACCTAAATCAGTACATGAATTAGTAATGATAAAGTAAATCCCTTAATTATAAGAATTTAAGGAATAAAGGTTATAAATATAAGTAATAGCAATACTTAAGTATTATAGCTAAAAATTTCTATAAAATTAGTTCATAATATAAAATAGGGGTCTTAACGTCCAAAACAAACATTACCGTATGAATATACATTCGAAAACGATGAAAAACGACTATAAATTCATAAATATCAGAAATGAAACGAAAAAGTTATATACGATTAATAATAAAGTCTAACCGGGTAAAAGTTGATAATAGTCTAAGTAGATTAGGTAATTAAATGTTTAGAAGTATTAGTTAAATTAGTTACTTACTAGTCTTATCAAATCATAATGATCAGGTGACTCTGAGGAGCGTGAGGACCTCCCAATCGACTACTACGATTAGGACAAATCACCATGGCCGAGTGAGTATTTACCCAATGATTCCATGCTTGTTTTGTGATTGTAGATAGTGGACCTAAATATTATTGATAATTGATGATTGTGTGGGGATTGGGAAAAATGCCTGTGTATGTTGGTATGTCTTGAATTGTGAATTTATCTTAAATATTGATAATGCTATGGTTGTTGCATGGTAATATAGAAAATGATTGTGTGCACAATTGGTTGGTCATAGCATAATTTGAACCTAATTATCCTCCGCCTATAAAAAGAAATTGAGACATGCATTAACATGCATAG
Source organism: Lumnitzera littorea (assembly GCA_024138015.1). NCBI lineage: Eukaryota > Viridiplantae > Streptophyta > Magnoliopsida > Myrtales > Combretaceae > Lumnitzera > Lumnitzera littorea. The sequence goes on from JAMXBB010000009.1 coordinate 58,959,288, forward strand.
CATGGATACTATTCCGACCGTCACATCACACGGAGGTAAAGAGAGGCCATTCGGGGGTTGATATCATTTATTTATTTGGTTCTGTACGGTGCACTCGTACAAAATGATCTTACCCTGGCCCGCGGGAATACTAGGCGTTGGAGGCACCAACCGCCTGGCTAAGGGTCAAGTCTAGAGGCCTCCGTTTAGGAGTGAGTGTGGACTGCGGGGGCCCACTCACAATTATACTAGAACTTGGGTTTTTCTGAAAATAAAAGAATTATTTGATATAAGTACGGAACGTGAGGTTCCGTAGTAAAGTAAGTTCTAGTATAATACCCAGATCTGATTGGTGCCGTGTATACTCCAACCTTGACTTCGGAGGGTGTTAAATCTGAGTTACGTATATGAACTAGTTAATTATACGTATTGTTTGGCATTCTGGTTGATCATTCATTCATATGTTTGAATATAATGTATTTATAACTTGCTTGTGGTGTGGCTAAGGGTTTTGCTCACTAAGCTTAGGCTTACACCCCTTTAGACTTTTGTTGCAGGATAGCCTGTTCGTAGAGACCGGACGAGGGATGCTACAGGTTAGCTTGGGGACTTGGGCAAGAGCGAGCTGTTATGTGTACTGAGAGAACAGTTTATGTAGACTTTTACTTGTGTACTTTTGTTTATCTTATTATATTAGACCTAGACATACTTAAATGCTATGTAATGTAAGCTTTGTAACTTAAATTTTATATAAATATGTTTGTGTAATGATATCATGTGAGTCTGGATGTTCTTTGGAAACTAGTGGTTGTAGAGCCTTGTATATTGTGTGAAGAGTTCTTGATTGGAAGGGTAACCAATCAGGGGTTCTTTGTACAGTATACGACGTCTGCCACGACTAGGCCGTCCTCAGTTTGTGACAAATGGGGTAAAGGGAGTGAGATTTAAGACTATCTAATTGGATTTCTATTTGGTTTATCTATAGTATTTCTTGGAAAACTAATAGGGTCTCCTTGAGTGACCCCTAGTTTTCAACTAATTAGAATTATTTCATGCTCTACAAGCTTGTGCTTTTTTTTTTTTAGTAAAATTTTGGCAGATCTTTTCGTAGATTCAAGGTTTCATTCTTCATATGATTTGCAAAACTTGATTTTTCCTCAAATATTTAAGCTATAAAATTGTTTTTAGTAGCTATTTTGAAGAATTATACCATAGGGTTATTCTTACCATGTACTAAATAAGATGCTTCCAAGTAGACAAGTGCTGAACGCATTGTGTAGGCTTTACCTACTTTAGCAGCTAAGGTGGTTAGCTTTAAGTGTAGTTTGGTTTACATGGTAGAGTTATTATAACTCTCTAGTTTAGGGTGTTTGATTGGGAAAAGAAAAGAAAGAAAATAGAAAAATGTAAAAATTGAAAATCTATAAAGAGAATAATGGGCATATTATTAAAATTTTTCCAAAGTCAGCAAGGCAAAGTAAGGTACGATTCAGTGGTTACTCTTTGTTTGCATGGCACTAGCATACTTAAGAGAGCAATAAGGAAGAAGTATATATTTGAGTCAACCAATTAAACACCAAGATCTCTCACTTGGTCTGAAATGTTAGACTTAACTTTAAATTTTGTAAGCCTAACTTAAATGGGAAGTTAACTTTTCTAAGCATGGATTCTTGAATTAATTACACGGTCTTTCTTTGATGAGCATTTGATTTGACACAAGTGGAAAAATTTCAACATCACTTCTAAAGATTTTTGCACTATATCAAGAGCATGCAAACTTCGAGCTTTCCATGTGTAACATACTCATATTGACACTAAAGCATAAAGGAATTGCATACTTGTCCTATTGTTTTTTGAATCACTTGATTTTAAACTTACTTGAGGACAAGCAAGGTTTTGAAGTAGGGGTGGTGACTATGATACAAAATACGTAACCTTTTCCAACTTGAAAACCTACATTTGGCGCATAAATTCTTGCAAAGTTTAGTTAATTTTTCATGAAATTGAAATTTATGCACAAAATGGACTAAATTGTGCAAAATTGTTAAAAATGCATGAAAGTGTATTGTTTTTAGATGAAGTTGAGTCATTTTATATCATATATGTAGGTGTCCAAGGGTTACCATGGTCTTAGTAACCCTTACAAGTCGATAAAGGGGGCCAATGTGAAGAATGTTCGTAAGTTTGGCCTACTATTATTGATCGATCAGTATGCCCTGAAGTGTTAAGGATGAGGTGAACTATTGAGCATCCAATCACTAGAGAGGCCGATCTCACAAATAGAATGTCTAGCAATGGATTCAACCATACTAAGTAATCGGTAGCTTCAGTACCAAATGATCAGTAGAAGAAACTAAGGTAAGGGTTTTCAACTAAAACCCTAATCCTCTAAAACGTTGTGTTTCTCTATATTAGAAGGCAACCTAAAGCTAACACAATTCTACCATCAATCGATAGCCTAAATCTATATATACTCATATTTATAGTAGAAAAGGCAAGTCGTAATTAGGTTTTAAACATTTCTTAATATAGATTTGCAAGCTCCTTGTCAAATTTAACATTCCATTTGTTTGTTTATGACATATAGTGATTGTTTTTATGATTCAAATGCATATTTATGTTAGTTTAATGAGCACTGACTAAAGTTTCTTCATATAATCTCTTGTTCATTTGTCCATACCATCTTTCCTTATTCATTCATGGAGTTTTCTACTATTTTCCCATCTTTTTATTACTGCCATTGTTGATATTATGTGTGGCTAAGTAGACTTTAGTTGGTTTATGAAAATGTAAATGCTGTAGATGGTATAACCTTGTAGGTGTGATATGAGTACGTAAGTTTAAATGGGATTTTGATGATTGATATTACTTTGCGACTCCTTGAGGTGCTTTTTAATGAAATTTTCAATAAGTTTCCTTGTGATTATGAGATCAAGAGGAGATTAGCCCTAGGAAATACCCTTAAAAGCTTATGGGGATTGCATAATTACAAGGTCGAGAGGAGATTAGTTGTGTAATTCCCAATTTAAGTCATTGAGTCGATAGAATATCAATAATGGGTTCTTACACTTACAAGTCCTAGAGGAAATTAGGCATCCCCCATTGAATTCACAATGCGTTGTGCGGTCTTAGTGAATTAAGATAGGTTATGACACCAAGAGGAGATTGAACCTTAGATTCTTAGGACTAGATTACTTAACTTGGGATAGAAAATAAGTAATTGAGATGACCGTATAGGGAATTGAGATCAAGAGCAGTTTTTCTACTACATATTCTAGTAAGGTGCCTTACTTGAGATCAAACTCAAGTGAGTTCCGTCAAAACCCAGTTAAAAGCCATCCCTAATACCTTAACAGCATACCTTTACTACTACTTTGGAAACATGTCACATGCCCACACCTTTAGAATTTGTGTTTGTTGTTAAATTTCATTCTTGTTTAGTTGCAAATATTTTTAAATCACTACTTCTTATTCAATTCATCTAGATTAGAGTAACCGGTAGAATCTGGTACTTAGATGAGTCGTTCTTTTTGAGGAATTAGACTTGATGAATGCTCATTAGTATCATTATTGCAAACAATCTAATATACTAGTCGATTAAGGGTTTGATACAATTTTAAAAATTTCCATTTATAAAATTTGTGTCTAAAAACATCCAATGTTCATGTCGAATGCCTGTTAAGTTTGGGTGCCATTATTGGAGAGAAGGCAATTGTGCTAATATCAAGTTAACTAGGGACTCTAAGACAGCATAGCGTAGTGTAGTTGGTAACTTAGTTTAAACTCTGATCAATTTGAGTGGTTTAACTCTTAAAGTTGCAATCTTTACTTATTTTCTTGTTCAATTGAGCTAATTCTATTAATGTATTGTCAAGTTAAGTTCCTTTGAAGGTAAAGTTTGAAACTTTACTGTTGATTTTATTGGAAAAGTGTTGAATTTATCCTTAGTCGATTTGTATCGAGCTAGGAAGCATGCTGTTTACATTTTCGCATTGAAATTTGCAAGCTATAGTTTGATGCTTTAGTTGGATTAAAAAGCAATAGAAAATAGGATTATTGATTTTTATGTGACGAGGAGTATGAGAATTGGTGGGGGAATTTGACCTTAAAATAGATTAGATTTTTCATTGTAAGATTAGGGAATGAAGGAGAGAGGAGTTGAGAAAAATAGAGAATCAACAAGAACCCCTTAATGATGGTGATCTAAATGGGATTAATGAAAATAGAGTTAATGGTCATGGAGGGAATGGAAATGGAAAAGGTAATAATCAAGCTTTGTGTGAATATTGTGTCCCTAACTTGAGTGAGGTTACACCACCTATTACTTGGCTAATTATTTAGGCCAATAATTTTGAACTTAAACCTACTTTGATTCAGATGGTATAACTCAATCAATTTGGTGGATTGCCATTTGAGAACCCTCTTGAACATATATAAATTTTTTTACAATTGTGAGCTACTATGAAAACGAATGGGGTATCTAATGATGTAATTTACTTGAGGTTATTTCCATTTCATTAAGAGATAAAGGTAGAAGTTGGTTGAACTCTTAACAACCAAAATTTTAAAGAAAGTATATTTTTGTATTAGTACAGTTGTATATATATTATGTAATTGTTTGAATTGATTTGAGCACGATGGTGCAACTGGTATAAAAACCCAGGTGCTAGGACCTGATTGATGGTTTGTGTTGGTTAATTATCTCTAACCCCAACTATAGGGAGTGTAATCCTAAGTTGTATACAATTGCTAGGTCGCTGTATGTATTAATCTATTTATACACGCATTCATATGATATGCATATAAAGGATGTTATTTGCATGGTATGATGGACAGATTTACTCATTAAGCGTAAGCTTAAACCTTGATAGATTTCTTTTGATGTAGGGTTATCTTTTTGTTCATCCAGACTACAGAATGCCTGAGGTGAGTCTCACACTGAGATGGGGTGTAGGTCTAAGATGAGAAGAGAGAACTTTTTGTATAAATAGTGAACAATAAATTTATTTACTTAGTTAGATTCTCTTAATTTAGTTTCTCTTATAGTTTTGTTTACGTTGTAATATTCTTTTGTTGTGGAATTCAACAATTTCATACCTTAACTTTAGTATTTTTGTAATTAAATGTTAATTTTAGTTATCTTGCTTGACATTGCTTATCTATAGGCCTGATGGTGACATAGAGTATAAGGAGTCTTATGTATTGTATAGAAGGCTTATGATCAACGAGGGGTTGATCGTAGATTTTTATACGGTATACGGAAATATACTATGACAATAATACAGTTGGGTCGTGATATATACTGTAGTTTACCAAATCTGACTATCAAAATAGTCACAAAGTTTGAGCAATATAATCTATATGTTTCTAAAAACTGAGTTCATAAAACTATGCTTTTTTTTATTTCCATGATCACTTGGAAACCTCATTCTAAAAGTTCTGACCCATAAGTCTCTTTTTGTGCCATGTCATTCCATGATATGTAATAACAACTCAAATATATCACTCAACACAACCAGTCATTCAATTTTATTCAACCTAGTGATCTGATTCTAGTTTTCGAACTCTCCTTAGCAAAATTCTAGTATTTTACTTAGAGTTCACTTAGGTGAACACCTTAAACATTGAGTTAGCAATCACTTAACTTTTTTGGTTAGCATAATCATTCATAAACACAAATAATATAGTACTAATTACTATATTACATATTAAGCCAATATATAAGCTTATATTAGGAAAATATGTAATAAATAGTATACAAGCCCGATTAATTTCACAAAAAATCCTATAAACTTACAAAAAATGTAGTTTAATTATCGATCACCAATTATACTAAACTAACTATTATCAATTTTTATAAATATAGTAGTCTTAGCTAGAAATTACAAAAAATTAGAGAAAATAAACAAATTTATGTGTGAGATAAAAACTAAATATTCCAAATATCATTATAAACATTCAGAAGTCTAAACATGTAAGGCTTATTCATTAATTTCAACAAAAATTAGTTATTTTAACAATTCGGTAAAATTGGCAATATTATTCAAAATAATTATAAAAAATAGTAAATATCATTATAAACATTTCTTGTTACTACAATTAAATATATATATTAGGTGCATTATATACAAAAATTGAGCTTCAAACAATATCATCTATTGTTTATAAAAATTAGTTTAATTTTTACCTAAATAGGGCATCTTCTTAAGGAACCCACATTTACACTAATTATTTAATTAAAATAAAATTACTTCATTAATCTACACCTCAATAACGATAGAAAACCAAATTTCATAATTAATTGACAATATTTGATATTTTAAAAATTAAATAAATTATGGGTGGAAAATTAATTCACCTGAACCAGTCGCCTTTGATCACCACCTGCTACTATACCTTCTTGGAACACCTCCTTCAGCCACTCTTTATTGGACCCCGAAGCCACCCTATGCCAGGTTGTAATTTGGTACATGAGCCACCTTAGACCCATTCCGACGCTATATTTTGTTCTATTTTTATTTTTATTTTTCTTAATTTTTATAAATGTTTTCTTTTATTCCCAAAGTTCCAAAATATCAAAATTGGGGGTTTGGGTCTTATTTATATTTTTTGAACTTTACATAATTAAATAAAATTTGGACATATATATGACACATGTCAATTTTCCATTTTCCTAAATGACATGTGTCATCTCCTCATCAATCAAGTGTTGACTCATCATTTTCAATTAATACTAAGTTGACACATCATTTGGTGACTCATCAATTCAATTTTTTTTGTTAATTTTCTATTTTTTACCTAATTTTGATAATTTATTATTATTATATGTATATATTTAATACATATAATGTATATTACATTTAAATACATATATATTATGTATATTTCAACTTCATTTATTATTTTTGAATGTTAATTAATTTATCTTTAATATCTCGTTACATCTAAAAGTTCGAATTTTACGATTATTAACTTTATTAATAAATTAACATTTTTCTCAAATTAATATTTTTATATAGCTTATTTCTAGAAATTGACTCTACTTAAATTACTTTCTCTAACTTTTTTAACTTTATTGTGAAGTTTGAAATAAAACAGATAACTTAGTCCAACGTTCTAAATTTAGGAGCTCGGATCATAGGGTTATCGTATGGGCACGAATTCCTAAGGTAAGCCTTGCTAGAGCTTTAGATCTTACAATTGCTATGCTTAGTTGCCTCTAGCTACTATGATGTAAGTCTTTTCTAACCTTGTAGGCTTAGGCTCACCGAAGTTGTTATTTAATTGTAACTCCTCTTCAATCGCTTGAAACTCCCAACAACTAGTGATGATTGTAGAGGCTCTTACTAAAGAGAAAAAAGTAGCAAGTCCTTTACTCCAATCTAACTTTAATCTTCTTTTAATTCACTTGAACTAATTGTTCCCTCTCTTTTTTCCTCTAGATCATTAAAGAAACTAAGAATCAAGTTGCTAGTGTAGAGACTAAGAAGAAGAACTTTCAAGAGAAGTGGGGCAATGAAAAAGTCAAATTAGAGGAAGAGAAGACAAAGGTTGAGGAGGAACTTAAGGCTTGGAAGGAGAAACCTGAGATAGAGGCTAAGGTACGAGAAGAGATGGAAATAGCCTTAGTAGAAGAGCAGTAGAAGTGCTCTTAGGTTGTGTCTAATCTCCAAAGGACACAAAATGAGGTCAAAACCCTTAAGAGCCAACATAGTGAGGAGGTCGGTGACTTACAAAGCTCATATGAGGAGCTGTAGATGTAGTGGCTAAAGTAGAGAGGGATTAGAGCTTCATTTACTAGAAGGCTAACGATAAGGCCTATAAAGACATCCAAAAGAGTGAGGAGTATAAAGATTTGATGTGAAAGAAGGTGTTGGATAATCAATTTAGCTTGGGGGAAGTACTTATTCACTACCCTAACTATGACCTTAGTTGCTTAGATATTGCTAAGTGAGATTAAGGGAGGGAAGCCTCCATTGATGAGGCTAATATTGGGGAGGCCAAAACGAAGGAGCAACCAAGTGAAGATGTGGGTACTCTCGTGGTTGATTCCACTAACAAACAAGAACTGAATGATGCTCTATAGGTCCTTGAGGTGCTTGCTCCTAATCCCTCAACCAATCCTCAACCTAACTTTACTCAAGTTCTCAATTTCCAAGATACCACTATTGCTCAAGTTTCGAAGAAGTGATTCTACTTTGTTCAATTCCTTTGTTATTTGATGTCTATTTTTAGGTTGGCATGTTGACCTTGAGGGCATGTAACTATCTCTTTAAAAGACAATTTTCACCATTTCCTCTCAATCTTTAAGATTGTTCTTGTATTGCTGAATATCAATGGCTACCTGTTGACTTCTTTCATTGAAGTGCACTCATGAACTTTAACATGCTGATATGTTACTTTGGTTGATTACTTCATCATCCATGTTTATTATAGGACTTTGAGTAAGGTACTTGTGTTTTTGATAGCTCAAGAGTCCTCAGGAGGATCCCCATGTAATTGATTTAAAAACCTTGTAGTGATGACAGATTATTTTAACTAAGGGCATTTGTGCCTCAAGGATTCTAACTAACTATTGCTTGATTTGGCTGGTTTAGGATTTAGGTCCATCATTATTTAGTAGCTTAAGACCTCTACATAGCTTATCATCCATTTGGTAAACTTTGAGTAGTTAAGTTTATAATAGCTCGTCACCTATTTATTAGACTTAGAGCATAGTTTCCATTGTCAATTAAGGACTTAGGGATGCATGTTAGCCATTCATCCTTAAAAGGATTTATAGCTACCAAGCCTATCACTCTTGCAAGAGCTTAAGGCTTTTAAGTCTCATCATCCTTTGTTAGAACATAGAGATCCATGGATACCCTTTTTCCTATCATCCATAAAGTATAGGACTTAGGGATTTAACTTTATAGTTTGCTCATCACCTTTTAATAAGGCTTAGAGACTTTCTAGCTATTTCTTAGTGGAGAGATTAGGTGAAGATCATTATATTGCACTTTTGCAACAAGCATTATAACAAGATAGAGTAAAGTATGGAATAAAATAACGTTAGGAAAAAAAAAAAAAAGAAATACTGCAATATTTAAAATGTACTATGATAGGGATCACAAACTAATCCATACTCTCGAGCTTAAGGACTCGCTCACATGGTTTGTGGTGTTGTCTGAGGGAAGTTTAACTCTGAAAAGCAATTCATTATCCAGTCCAACCTATAAAGTTACCTTGCTCTCTACTTCATCCAAGAGACTATCGAGGTGACTAATGATAGGAATCCAACTACTGAGCCCTAGACTTGTGCCCAAGCCTAAGGACTATAAAGCATAACTAAGCAAATTCTTTCCTTAAGACCTACTACCGAGGAGTTCGAGCTGCTACAATCTGTTGGTCTAATGCTTAGCAAAGTTGAACTATCTCACACTCATCATTCATCTCCAGTTGTAGAACTGAACTGCACTTGAACATTAGCTTAGTTCATTTAACCATCAAATCAACTGACCTGAATCTGAACCTTGCTAAATACGTCTAAGGTAAATTCAACTCGAAAGAACTACCTTTTTAGCTTGGCACAGTTGACCCACTACCCTTCTTCAGTAACTTGACTCAACAGCTACCAACTTGAATGTACAGTTTGTCTTTTCTACTAAAAAGTCATCCATCTATAGGGAGCTATGTGCTTGAGCAATCATGTGATAGAATCTTTCATACAAGATACTCATCTTGTTGTATTTTTAATTATACCCTTATTATTTATTAAACATTACTTCTTTTAGATAATGCCGTTGTTAGATATCTTTCATATATTTTGATGATAACAAAAAGGAATAAATGCTAATAAATCATTAAGAATACAAGTATTTAGAAGGGTTCTCAAAAAGTTTAAAATCACAAAATTAAGTTGTCTTCAAAAACTTATTCAGAAGGTCTAATTTGATTGAAAAAGAGAATATATTGAAATTCTTTATAAAGTGTTTCAGAAGCTTTATAAGAAGAAGTGATATAATACTTCAGAAGCTTGTTTAGAGATTTCAAAAAAAAGAAAACTGATACTCTTAAAAAAGTTATTTAGAAAGTTGGTTTGGAAAAATATAATGTTGAAATTTAACTTAGATCATATTTGAATTAATTAAGGCCTAGCTCCCCTCGATTGGCTGTATTAAGGAAATACAATTAATCTCGTTTCACTAAAGTCGGAAATAAGATCTATGGGGACTATTTTTGACCAAATTTATTTTTGATAGGTCAAGATATGCATAAGAATAGATAAGGATGAGGTTGATTTGGATTTTATAGAATCTCAAATTTTTGTATCTGAGGTTTATTTGGAAATTATTGATAAAGCATATCTCTTCGTCAAATTCAAATCTAAAGGTTATCTGGTGGTTTTGAATCGAAGAATATCTGATTCAAACATGATAAGAAGAGCTGTTTTGAATTTCAAAACATCGTGATCTTCAACATGAAAGCAAAGATAATCGAAGGATTATCTTTAACAAATACTTGTTGGATTAAACATGAAAGCAAATATAATCTTCAACAAATTAGCCGTTGGAAGATTTTAGTATAAAAGGAGAAAGGATTCAAAATGCCATATACTTCTCTAAGAAAAAAATTCGTTACACAAAAAATCATGATCAAATTCTACCTTCTAAAAAGGCATAGAAAGTTTCTCAGATACTTCTTCAGAAAGTTACACCAATGCAAATTATACAACAATTATTATTTTTGTTTAGTATGAAATTATTTGAAACTTATACTCTTGTTCTCACTTGTAATTTGTAAACTTTGTTGTTGAGATTTTAGATTGTACTCTATAAATCTGTATTAGCTTAGATTATAAAAGGGCTAGATAAGCAAAGCATGGTGTTGTGAAGTCTATGTATGATGATTGCTTGTAGTCTTTTTGTAATTTTGATTTAGTGAATCAAGTAGAATGGTATCGGTGAAGTAGATTGGGTCCCCACTAGTGGAGTTGGAAGAGAGTAATAGGCAGAAGGCTGAAGCTCTATAAATCCTAAGCTCAATATTCTCTTTCCTTACATTTTTAAATTGCATTATTAATTGTGTGTTGAATTATTAAAATACTATTGTTCACCAATATAAATTATTAAGAGGATATTTTTCTTTTAACGAAAAAGTTTAAAGATATCAATTCACACCCCTTTTGATATCTTATACAAGACCAACAACCCTTTGTCTTTTCCATTTTAGGCAGGTTGCCTTAGTTTTTTTGGGTATAAATACCCACTTTTCATGTAGTCACATATTATCATCATCATCAATGTCGAGTCTAATTTTTTTATTTTTGTTTAAAATTGATTTCTCATTTCTTGATTAATACTAAACCCTAACCCGTTTAATATTAATCCTCGACTAAAGAAATCGAGAAATTCCGGTTTTTTATTGAAAATTATTTTTGGAGTCGCCACCCGACCAAAGTCGGGAAAAGAAAAAGAAACCGTAATCAATTGGGTGGATTGATTACGATTTAGTTACCGGTCTTTGATTTCAATTTTAACAAAGAACCAGAGGGTTTCGAATTCGAGGGCTAACCTATTAAACCCTAACGGATACCACTATTTATTTACTGAAATTAGGATTATTTCTCTAATTATAAAAATAAATAAATAAAATCAAAAGAAAAGGAACCTAAGTTTCTACATATTTTATCGTCGCCCCGAAGGTGCCTACGTACCCGTTAGCCGAGATTATACGATCGTAGTTCTTTCCTTTAAAATCTTTAGTGTGTTGGTTGATTTTAATTTTGAAAACCGTTCAAGTTTACATTTTAATTTATTTGGTTTATGGAAAAAAAAATCTAAAAGGGTTCTAACTCTTGAGTGTTATTGTTTTATAAAAAATTTCGCTAAAAGTCCTAAAATTTTGAAAAATTCATTGACTTTATTTCAAAAAACGAGTTTTCTAAGTGGGGACTCCTAGAAATATAATACTAAGGAAAACATCTAAGTTAAAATGTATATCTATATTATTGTTACATAACGACCTACAATATAATATTCTTAACCTAAAATATTCACATATATGCTATGTTACATGACTAAAAATCCAAATAATAATAATATAACATAACAATAATAAATAGATAATTAATTAAATAGTAAAAATCTGATGAAGATCGAACCTAATGTTCTATGGCAGTAGCTATGCATTTGGTTAGCAGTAGCAAATTTGTGGTTGGTGAGGCGAAGCTGATAGGCAGCGATGCGTAGCAGTCATCGGAGTTTAAGGTGTGTCTGTCATCGTGGACATTGCTGCTGCAATTTTCTGGTCAACGTAGCTCATCCGATTGAGGAAACTTCAGCAGCAAACTATTTGGCTCTCGCGCATACAGATGACGACTAGGCACTGTATCGTTGTGCTATAGGTAGTGTCCAACGATGGCGTCGAAGCAGGATCGTGGCTGTGGTTGCATGAATAAACGCCACTAATATTGGTTGATGATCGGTTGATCGGAGTGTGTATGATCGTAGCGAGTCGATTGGGGCTGTATCTGTGTCGTCCAGATTGCGTGGTGTCCATCGGGTTGTGTGGCGTCCAGATTGCACCGCTCAAATTCTGGATGAGAAGACGTTCGCTGCTGCTGCTACGTGGAGCGATCGGCGTAGATGGAATCTGCTCAAGCCTACTATTGAAGAAGCTGTTGTGTTCGTGTGCTATGGACGTGAAGGGCTACTATCGGCTGGCTACGTGGATCTGCTGCTATTCGGTGATTACGGCTGCACTGTGAGGATCTGCTGCTGTTCATTAATTACGACTATGCTGTGAGGATCTGCTGCTGTTCGTTGGGTTCGGCTGTGCTGTTCCTTAGATGAAGCAGATTTTTGAAATTTTTTTGATGAAGCTGATTATGTCCCTCCCATTGTAGTTTTCTTCTTTTTATAAAGCCCAAATCAAATCTTAATATATCCGATTAAACTATATTCAAATCTTATTTAACTAGACTCATACGACTTGATTAAATATGAATCTTTTGCAAAGATAGAAAAATAAAGACATTGGTGTCTGTTGAGACTTGAACCCGTGACCTCTAATTAAATCCACTTAAGTAGTCCGTTGCTTATCCGTTAGGTCGTTGACCTGTTTCTTAACATTCATTACCATTAAATTATATTTAAACTATCTGAATCCCTAAACTAAAATTTTTAGCTTAGCTAAAATTAACTAATTATTCTTAATATAAATTACTTCCTACAAATTACGAAATCTTTATAATTTTTCCATTTCTTATTTTTTTGGTATTTTCATTATTTGTTAATATCTTTTATTATTTTTGAATTAGGACCCTTTTTGTAAAAATAAAAATTAAAAAAATAAAAGATAAAACTAAAACTATGGAAGGGCAAAAATTAGGTGTCTACAGCTACCCTTTTTGTGGTGAAATTTAAATAAAACTTTGCTACAAAGACAAAAGGGACACCGTTTTTGCCTCGGGATGACTCTATCCTAAGGAACATTAAGAGACCTGACGAGGGTCAGAACGACAATGGGAAGTGCCTTTGTGAAAGAATAACGGGAATCTTAGATGTGCCCTTGATGAGCTGACTAACCAAGGCAGTCAAAGTGCCCCTTTTGCTGGCTAAGACCTAAAGATAATGAAGAAGACTCGGATCATGCCCTTAATGAGCTAACTCTCTAAGGCGGTCAAAGCACCAATTGAGCTGGCTAAGTCCTAAAAATATGAAGAAGACTTGGATCATGCCCTTAATGAGCTGACTCTCCAAGGTGGTCAAAGCACCCCATGAGCTGGCTAAAACTTAAAAATTTGAAGGAAAACTTGGATCGTGCCCTTAATGATTTGACTCTTCAAGGCGGTCAAAGCGCCCCTTGAGTTGGCTAAGACCTAAAAAATATGAAGAAGACTTGGATTGTGCCCTTAATGAGCTGACTCTCCAAGGCGGTCAAAGCGCCCCTTGAGTTGGCTAAGACCTAAAAATATGAAGAAGACTTGGATCGTGCCCTTAATAAGCTGACTCACTAAGGCGGTCAAAGCGCCCCTTGAGTTGGCTAAGACCTAAAAATATGAAGAAGACTTAAATCGTGCTCTTAATGAGCTGACTCTCCAAGGCGGCCAAAGCGCCCCTTGAGCTGGTTAAGATCTATAAATATGAAGAAGACTTGGATCGTGCCCTTAATGAGTTGACTCTCTAAGGCGGTCAAAGCACTCTTTGAGCTGGCTAAGACCTAAAAATATGAAGAAGACTTGGATCGTGCCCTTAATGAGCTGACTCTCCAAGGCGATCAAAGCGCCCCTTGAGTTGACTAAGACCTAAAAATTTGAAGAAGACTTAGATCATGCCCTTAATGAGCTGACTCTCCAAGGCAGTCAAAGCGCCCCATGAGCTGGCTAAGACCTAAAAATTTGAAGAAGACTTGGATCGTGCCCTTAATGAGCTGACTCTCCAAGGCAGTTAAAACGCCTCTTGAGCTGGCTAAGACCTAAAAATATGAAGAAGACTTTGAATTGGGATAGAGCTCCATGAGCTTGCTAAATCCCTAGGGGAATATAAATTGAGACTGTTTTAGAAGTTAGGCAGAAGCTTAAGAAGCTTTAAATTGGGACTGCGCTCTATGAGCTAGCTAGATCCCTAAATGAGAATATGAATCTAGATAGCGCTCCATAAGCTGACTGAAGCGCTAAAGAAGTTGTGGATAGGAACAATGCACTATGAGATAGCTATATCTTTAAGAAAATGGATAAAGGGTAAGCACCCTTCGGACTCGCTTAAGCTCTATTGAGAGTTAAAAGTAACTGAGGAACATAGCTAACTTGAAAAAAACTGTTGATTTGAGAAATTTACAAACGAGAAATTTGGTGAAAACTGTTTATAACATGAATTGAAAATTTGGCTACTATAGATAAAATGGACTGGAAAATGAATGGAAAAACTTGTAACAAGCCTCCACTTTCTCTCTGTCCTTTTCATGTCTTTTCATTTTCTTTTTTCGTTCTTTTTCCTTAAAAGTTTGCTAACGGATACAAATTCCTATTTCAAAGGAAAATGTTATAATCATGTAAGGTATCTCATATCCACCCTACTTTATAACCTAGACAATGAGGTTCTTGGATAGGCCTTAGACATTCATTTCGTAAGGAAAAGGTAACTCACGATTAGTTTAGTCGAAGAAGACTTCCTTACGCACTCTCGGTCTGGATTTCACTCTTGATTACTATTCCAGAAATTATAATCCAATTTGTAAATGATATGTTCTGATCGATCTGTTAGGTCTTTTTGTGTTTAGTATTGTAAATTGGGCCTTTGGTCAAATGGTTTCAAAAGAAGTTAATTGAGAGGGTCTATTTTGAAAGAAGTGCTTTTGTCTAACCCGGGTGTACAAGTCAAGAACCCTCAAGAAATGAACTAGACGTGCGCTTGCCCCAGTTTCAAAAATAATTTTTATCTTAGATAAATTATTCTTGAAAATTGGAAGAGCATTGAGTAGGGAGGTAATGTGGAAGGGTTTATGTTAATGATTTAGAGTGTGATTTTGAACCGAATATGGAGTTTTTGGTTTGTGGTTGAAAACGTGATTCTGAATGAATATGAGGTTTTGTGTTTTTGGTTAAGAATGCAATTCAAGGCCTTTTGTTTTTAGAGCAACTTGGGCCTTCTTTGATTGGGGATTTTCTCAAGCCCAATATTTGGGTATTTCTTCATTTTCCTTTTTCATTTTTTTTTCTTTTTCTTTTTCTTTTCTTTTTTTCTTTTTTTTTTTTTATTTTCTTTCATTTCTTTCTTTTCTCTCCCCAAAAATAACTATCTTTTTTGTCAAGTTTTTGTCTTTAGATGAGTCAAGGCCCTAAATTCATAGGTTCAGGTTTAGAGTGCATTGGCTTAGGTAAGGTATGTGTAGCCTTTGGGGTATTTGGAAAAATGTTAGCTCTTCTTCAAAGAAAAGAATTTATCGAAAACAAAAATTATCCTTGAATTGTTATTATTGGGGTAAGCACAAATTAGTTTTATCCTTTTCTCCTAATCAATGACCCTAACCTTCGAATTGCCCCACTGTGGGGTGGTTCTTAACAGGGTTTTCATTTGATATGACTCCATATCAGTCTAACGGGGTTATAAAAGGATAATTGTGTTTAGGGTTTGAAAATGAATGCCTAACTTTATTTCGGTCTGCGTATCAAATTCAAAATGGACCTCTTTTAAGGAATGAGTCCAAAATATCCTCACCATGATGTCTCTCATCTCTCAAAGTGTTTAAGGGTTAGTGTATAGAATATAGCTTGCCTCTTTTCATTCAAAACTTTTTTTAAAAGTGAGTTACCAATTCCTTACATAGGGATGGATTGACCTTAAGGTGATGACGGACCTTACTCCCCAATTTATTTGGAACATGCCCTAATTGTGAAATTTCAAAAACTGAATGCCCTATGCCCCGGACTTATGGGTCTTAACGCCCTTAAGCTTCCATATGTGACTTTGGGTTAGGTTCTTTCGAGTTCGAATGGGCTGGAACTGACAACTTTTGAAGTAGAAGGAACTAATGAATTTCCCTTTTTGTTTGTACTGGGGATCAAGCTTAGGATAGTGTTTCATGGCTTTGCGTTTTGACTCGGTTCATTGTTGGACTTGACTGCTCATGGGCTTTGAGTAGTTGAATCATCTTGATGGGCTAGGGTTCGGGTTTAGTTGGTTATTTTCTAGGGCCAAATGGATCTATTTAGGTTAGCTGCCTTAATGGGCCAAGTGATTGTATTTGTCTCGAACCCTATAAGGATTTGTAACCGTTAGCAACTTTCTTTTTTTTCTTTTCTTTTCTTTGCTTCTTTTTTCTTTCTTTTCTCATTCTTTTTTTTTTTTTTTGTTTTTTTGAAAGAGAGAGAGGAAAAGTTAGGGCTTTTATGTTATAAAAACTGAGTTATAGAATTGTGAATGGATGATTACGGAAGATTGCTTTCATGGAAATATATACAAGCCGAGAACAACATTACTGAGAGTCTATTTACAAATGAGGAATTCTGAAAAATAAAAGACTAAACAAAGAAAATATCTAAATCTTATTTATTCCAAATGGAGAAGGCTATTTGCAAAATGTTGAATTTACCTAAAAGAATGAATATTTCTGGTGGGTAGAATACTAGGCACAATGATAACTACCTATTATTTTACAGGTTTGATTATTTTGTTTTGTTTCTGTTTTATTTTTATGTTTTTTTTTATTTACTCTGTGAGGGTTGGGCTCAGCTGATGTGGGACCAAACAAAAAGCGATAGATTCAGGCTCCCATAGATGTACAAAGGCTTACACTAGAGTGATGTTCATAGGGATCTTCTGTAGAGAGAGGACAGGCCCAATCTTATTCTTAATAAACTCCTGTTTATCTAGGCTGAAGAGTCGAAACTACGTTTGAAGTGGTTTTTGAGGCCAATGCGGTAGGTGGACATGAATGTCTTTAAAAGACCCTTGACTTGGTCCAACCATGACTAATCAAAAATCAAAATTAAAATTACAATTACAACGTATTCTAATCTTTACATGAAATTATTACAAATTATTTACAATGGAAGATTACAATTACCATCACAACTTCACAACTGTCTTTATCAATTTAGGTTTGCCACATCATAAGTACTTGTAATTTTTTGAAAAAAAAAAAAGTTTTCATGAAATACAAAGGGTTGGTTCTAAAGGTTCTCAAGTTTTGCAACCACTACGTTTTTTCAAAGCAACGATTCTGTGGTCGCATTTGAACTTGAGTGGAGTAGCCTGATCAGCCTCGAAAGGTGGTTGCCCCACAACATCCGAAGCTTACACAATGGCTCCCCTCCTAAGGTCCTAAGACGGCCTGGTTCTGACCATGTCTACTATGTATTTACGATGCAGAAAACAAAGTAAAAATAAACCCCCCCAAAATTCCCCCTTTAATAAACTACTATAACAAAAAAATGTTAGTAAAAAAAAATAAATAAATAAAATAAACAAATACATCAAACAACATACCTAAGTTCTTTTTTTTTTTTTTTTTACTATTTCATTTTCTTTTTTGAAAAATAATCCTATTTTCGGCAACTTTTAGTAGCTAGCCTTCTAGCGATCCCTAGTAGAGTTACCAAACTGTCGAGTCTGATTTTTCGATTTTTGTTTAAAATTGATTTCTCATTTCTTGATTAATACTAAACCCTAACCTGTTTAATATTAATCATCGACTAAAGAAATCGAGAAATTCCGGTTTTTTATTGAAAATTATTTTTGGAGTCACCACCCGACTGAAGTCGGGAAAAGAAAAAGAAACTGTAATCAATTGGGTGGATTGATTATAATTTAGCTACCGGTCTTTGATTTCAATTTTAACAAAGAACCAGAGGGTTCCGAATTCGGGGGCTAACCTATTAAACCCTAATGGGTACCATTATTTATTTACCGAAATTAGGATTATTTCTCTAATTATAAAACTAAATAAATAAAATCAAAAGAAAAGGAACCTAAGTTTCTATATATTTTATCGTCGCTCCGAAGGTGCCTACGTACCCATTAGCCGGGATCAGACGATCGTACTTCTTTCCTTTAAAATCTTTAGTGTGTTGGTTGATTTTAATTTTGAAAATCGTTCAAGTTTACATTTTAATTTATTCGGTTTATGAAAAAAAAATCTAAAGGGGTCCTAACTCTTGAGTGTTATTGTTTTATAAAAAATTTCGCTAAAAGTCCTAAAATTTTGAAAAATTCATTGACTTTGTTTCAAAAAATGAGTATTCTAAGTGGGGACTCCGAGAAATATAATACTAAGGAAAACATCTAAGTTAAAATGTATATCTATATTATTGTTACATAACGACCTAAAATATAATATTCTTAACCTAAAATATTCACATATATGCTATGTTACATGACTAAAAATCCAAATAATAATAATATAACATAACAATAATAAATAGATAATTAATTAAATAGTAAAAATCTGATGAAGATCGAACCTGATGTTCTTTGGCAGTAGCTATGCGTTTGGTTAGCAGTAGCAGATTTGTGGTTGGCGAGGCGAAGCTGATAGGCAGCGATGCGTAGCGGTCATCGAAGTTCAAGGTGTGTCTTTCGTCATGGACGTTGCTACTGTAATTTTCTGGTCAGCGTAGCTCATCTGGTCGAGGAAACTTCAACAGCAAACTATTCGGCTCTCGCGCGTGCAGATGACGACTAGGTACTGTATCGTTGTGCTATAGGTAATGTCTAGCGATGGTGTCGAAGCAGGATCGTAGCTGTGGGTGCACGAATAGCCACCACTAATATTGGCTGGTGATCGGTTGATCGGAGTGTGTGTAATCGTAGCGAATCGATTGGGGCTGTATCCGTAGCGTCCAGATTGCACGGTGTCCGTCGGGTTGTGTAGCATCCAGATTGCGCCACTCAGATTCTGGATGAGAAGACGTTCGCTGCTGCTACTACGTGGAGTGATCGGCGTAGATGGAATTTGCTCAAGCCTACTATTGAAGAAGCTGCTGTGTTCGTGTGCTATGGACGTGAAGGGCTGCTGTCGGCTGGCTACGTGGATTTGCTGCTATTCGTTGATTACGGCTGCGCTGTGAGGATCTGCTGCTATTCGTTGATTACGGCTATGCTGTAAGGATCTGCTGCTGTTCGTTGGGTTCGGCTGTGCTGTTCCTTGGATGAAGCAGATTTTTGAAATTTTTTTGATGAAGCTGATTATGTCCCTTTCGTTGTAGTTTTCTTCTTTTTAGAAAGCCTAAATCAAATCTTAATATATCCAATTAAACTAGATTCATATCTCATTCAAATCTTATTTAACTAGACTCATATAACTTGATTAAATATGAATCTTTTACAAAGATAGAAAAATAAAGACATCGGTACCGCTAAGACTCGAACCTGTGACCTCTAATTAAATCCACTTAAGTACTCCGCTGCTTATCCGTGAGGCTGTTGACTTGTTTCTTAATATTCATTACCATTAAATTATATTTAAACTATCTAAATCCCTAAACTAAAATTTTTAACTAAACTAAAATTAACTAATTATTCTTAATATAAATTACTTCCTACAAATCTACGAAATCTTTATAATTTTTCCTTTTCTTATTTTTTTGGTATTTTCATTATTTGTTAATATCTTTTATTATTTTTGAATTAGGACAATTTTTGTAAAAATAAAAATAAAAAAAATAAAAAATAAAAACTAAAACTATGGAAGGGCAAAAATTAGGTGTTTACAATCACTATACCAAATATTCTTGCTTTTTGTGAATGTTGCTTTTGTTAGCTTATTAGTTGCCTTCACTCTTATCCTAACCCTTAACCAAGGCTAAGTAGCAAGTAACCTCTCCGAACTATCTCATACGTCATATCGAGTTATGTTGTGTATCCTCAGAAGTTCCACTAGTGCTTCATATCCTTTGAAGCTATTCAAAGGTTTGCTTGTTTTAATTTTTACTGTTGTTTTCATGCATTTCCATTGCCCTTTTCAAGCTTTCTATAAGCTTAAACCTACCCCAGTGACTAGCCTTGTATGTTCTTGAGTACAATTCGTACCATCTTAGTATCGAAGCAAAGGTTTCATTTCGATATGTTGTACTCAGGTTTTTGTGAAGTAGTGTTCGCTATAGTAATATGTCAAAGTTGTATGGAGATTCACAAAAGTGTTCAAATAAGTAAAAGAGTATAGTGGTTTGTTTTTGTATATACTCTATTTTGCCTTGTTTCGAATATCCGAAAACAGAGTAAGTTTCTATGTGGTAGTTTGTTCATTGGAATAGTTACTATATTCACAGGTTAACTAGATATTTGTATGAAGAGTGTACATACTGTTTGGTTTGGAGAATAGTGTCAACTGTATCTTAGATTTGAAGTTTGAAACCAAATTTGTAGAGCAAAATGATAGACTCGAGTGTAAATGTTGGTATTGGGGATGGCAATAGTGGTGTTGTCTACCATGGTTGACAATCGTAAGGTACCCCCAAAAGTACAAATGAAAGACTTTATCAGATAGCTAACCTCTTAGCTGATTTAACCAAAGCCATTCACTCGATGGCTTAATGACCTATTAAGGCCATGCAAAACACCCCACAAGCTGCTAGACCTGTTAAAGGACAGAACCTAGCTTTACAAGTTTGAGGTGGAGGAGTAGAAGGACTAGTGCAACAAAGGATTAATTTAGGTAAAATGGATGACAATGAAGAAGAAGAGTATGAAGGAGAAGAATAATAGGCTAGAGCACCCTGAGTTGCAAAATCTTGTGAAGCTCTAGATTCCAAGCTTCAATGGTTCCAGAAGTGTAGATGATTAACTAGATTGGGAGGAGAAAGTTAAGCGTAGCTTTGATTATTACCAATACAAGGACCGGAGAAGGTGAAGCCTAATAATATTGAGTTCTCAAGATATGCCACCATGTGGCGGAAGAACTTCTAAATCATAAAACTAAAGGGATATAGAGAGGTAACTACTTAGCTTGAGATGAAGAGGATACTTAGAAACAGGTTTGTGCTAGATACTTATTGCAAGACACTTTTGCTCGACTTTAAGAGCCGAAGCAAGGAAGCTAAACTGTTGATGAATATGTTTAAGAATTCTAGATACTTATGATCTTCTGTGAAGTGGATGAACCACCAGCTTAAGCAGCATGCAAATTTCTTACTAGATTGAAAGGTGAAATCTAAGATGTTATGGAGCTTTAATAGTTCATTACATTAGACGAGGCTATAAGAATAGCCCGATGAGTGGAGAGATAGAAGAGGCGTAGAATGCTGACCCAAACCCCTAATGAGCTAACCTAGTCAATTAAGCTAATATGCCTAAGGAAGTTACCGAGCTCTATCAAGTATTGATTGACTAAAATGGTAGATGTCAGAGTTGAGAAGGGTTGACTTATGGTGACCTACCAATGAGAGCATATGAGAAAGGGCAAGGATCTGGAAGGAAGATGAGTCAAATCAAGTGTTTTAAATGCCAAGGGTTTGAGAACATGGCAACTCAATATCCGAATTGAAGGACCATGATAATTAAGGGAGATGTCTCAAAGATCAAAGTTGATAGCACAGATGAGGAACCAGAGGTGGAGAAAGAAGTGGAAGATGAGGTTATTGTTAATGTTGACCTAATTAAGGAAGATGTGTTTATAAAAGACTTATATAAGTTGACTCTAGTTGTCTATTAAGCAATGAGCTTAGAACCTTATACCAAGGTGGAGTTGAGAGAGAACTTATTCTACATCACCTGCAAAGTGAATGATCAAGTGTATGCATTCATAGTAGATAGTAGGAGCTACACCAATGTAGCATTTGCCAACTGGATTAAGAAGCTCAAGTTGCTATCCACTTTACATCAAAAGCCATATAAATTACATTTGCTAAATTAGAAGGGATCACTGCATGTCACTCATTAAGTGTTACTGCCGATCTCAACTGGAAATTATTCCAACAAAATTCTTTGTGATGTGTTACCCATGTGTGCATCTCATGTACTGCTAGGTAAACCATAGCATTTCGATCAAGGAGTTATACAAGATAGATTTAGGAACACCTATGTGTTCAAGAAGGATGGAAGAAGATTACATTAAACTCTATGCAACTGAGCCAAGTTAGCTAACTGCAAACTAAACTTTCTTATGGATTAAAGAAGGCTTTGGTGTTGAGTAGAGCCATACTCTAAGAAGCCATTAAGGTCGATGTGCCAACTTTTCTATTAATCAAATGACTGCTAGAATTGAAGGATTAAAGTGAACTACCTCTAGAAGTCAGGGAACGAATGGATGAATATCTCAACCCGTTTCTAAAATAGTTACTTGAGGGATTACTTCCTTTTAAAGGCATTAAACATTATATTGACTTGATACCCAGTACTGCCTTGCTGAATAAACCAACTTATTCAATGAACCTTAAATAAGATGCCAAACTTTAAAGACAAGTTAATGAACTACTGGAGAAGGGATATGTGAAGGAAAGTCTAAGCCCCTATGCTGTACCACTGTTACTTGTGCCAAAGAAGCATGTAACTTGGTGTATTTGTGTGGATAGGAAAGTTGTTAACATAATTACAATCAAGTATAGATACCCGGTCCCAAGGTTAGATAATATATTGGATGAACTAAGTGGTACAAGAGTATTCAACAAGACAAACTTGAAGTTAGGATATCATCAAATCGAAATGAGAAAAAGGGATGAGTGGATGACTACTTTTAAGACTCGACATAGCCTGTATAAGTAGATGGTCATGCCTTTCGAGCTATCAAATGCCTCGAGCACTTTCATGATGCTAAAGAATCAAGTTTTGAGAGATTTGATCGAGAAATTTCTTGTCATCTACTTCGACAACATCTTTGTCTATAGTGCTAACCTAGGATTGCATACTAACTACCTTTGGGCTACTTTTTATGTCCTTCGAGTAGGGAGGTTGTTCAGAAACTTGAAGAAATGCTGTTTTTGTTAGGAAGAAGTGATCTTCCTATGATATGTAGTTGGTGGAAGAGGATTGAGTGCAGATGAAGAGAAGACATGAGCCATTGTTGAGTGGCTAACCTTAACCTCCTATGCCGAGGTGAGAAGTTTTCATAGATTGGCATCATTCTATTAACGCCTAATATAAGGATTCAATACCATTGTAGCACCTCTTATTGATTTGAAAAAAAAAGAATGTGGAGTTCAAGTAGGGAGAGAAAGAGGAGAAGAGCTTTGATAAAGTGAAAACAAGGTTGACCTCTACCTTAATCTTTGCTTTACTAGACTTTAATAGAGCTCAAGTGTCAACATCGGAGCTGTGTTGATACAAGAAGGCCAACCTATCACTTATCATAACGAGAAGCTTAGAGGAGCACAATTGAACTATTATATGTATGATAAAGAGCTTTTGGCCCTAATCTAAGCTCTTCACATGGTAGCATTATCTTCTACCAAAAGAGTTTATCATATACACAGATCATGACTCCTTGAGATATTTATGGAGCCAATCTAAACTTTCCAAATGCTAAGCCCGATGGATTAAGTTCCCAGAGAGATTTAACTTTATCATTAAGTATAAGCAAGGTAAAAACAATGTAGTGGCCAATACCCTATCGAGAAAACATGTTCTTCTCACAAAGATGCAGAATAGATTGTTACGGTTTGTTAGTATAAAAGAGCAATATTAGAATGATCCTCATTTTTTCCCTATATATAACTGTAGAGAGGGAAGAGCGATGGATGAGCACCATGTGGAGGATGGATATTTGTTTAAGGATGGTATGTTGTGTGTGCCAACCTATTCGATAAGGGAGCAGTTGGTGAGAGAAGCCTACAGTGAAGGACTCTTAAGATTCTTCGAAGAGCAGAGAATGTATGAACTATTGAATGATAAATTCTTCTAGCCTAAAATAAGAATGATTGGCATTGAGTGATTAAGAGATGTGCCATTTATAAGAAAGAAAAGAGTTAAGCAGACCAAGGGAAAGCAATGTCCCTACCTGTTTTGACTAAACCATGGGTTGACCTGAATATGGACTTTATCTTCAGATCATCCCAAGCTACTCGAAGCAAAGATTTTATCATGGTTATCATGGATAGATTTAGCAAAATGGCACATTTCGTGCCTTGCAACAAAACTAATGATGCTTTAGCTTTTGCTTCTTTGTTTTTATATGTAGTTCGCTTGTATGGGAGTGTAGTGCTTGATTGAGACCCAAAATTTCTATGCCATTTTTAGAGGACCCTATAGGGTTAGATGGGAATCAAACTACTGTTGAGCACCTCTTGCCATTCCCAAACCGACTACTAGATAGAGGTGGTCAACCATACCCAAGGATCACTACTTTGAGCTATAGTGGGGAAGAACATAATTAACTAGGATGTTTACTTGCCTATGGTCAAATTTGCTTAAAATAGGATAGTATATAGCACCTTAGGTATGCCCCATTTGAAATCGTTTATGGTTTCAACCCCAAATTACTCCTTGATCACACCTTGATGCCACCCATTAACTTAGAAATCTAGAAGAAAGAACTCGAGCCTAATCCATCCAATAGATCTATCAATGAGTCACCCAATAGTTTGATACAGATGGCAAAAAGTTAATGGACAAAGGCAAGTGAAGGAAGACTCGGTAGTTTCAACCTAGAGACTAAGTGTGGTTGCACCTGAGTAAGGAAAGATTCCCTAATAAGAGGAAGAACAAACTATCCGCCTAAGCTAAAAGACCATTCAAGATACTCCAGAAGATCAATGATAATGCATACTAACTTTAGCTTCTAGAAGACTTCAGAGTGTTAGACATGTTTAATGTTAACGACCTAAGGGGAACTTGGACGAGGACTAATTGGATTTAATCCTAATACCTAATTAGTTGGCAGGATGATAGGATCCAACCATCGAACCCTCGACCTGTGCTTGAGCTTAAGGACCAAAAAGCATGGTAAGTGAATTCTTTCCTTAAGACTTACCAACAAATAGTTCGAGCCGTTGTAATCTATCAATCTGATGCCTTAGCTAAGCTAAACCCTCTTACACTCATCATTCTTCTCCAGCTATCGACCTAAATTGCACTTAAACATTAGCTCGAATCATCCAACCATCAACTCAACCGACCTAAATCCAAGCCATATTGAATACGTTCAAGGCGAATTCACCTCAAAAGAATTATATGCTCAGCTTAGCATAGCTAACTTACCACCTTTGTTCGATAGTCACAAACTTGAACATATAGTTTATCTTTTCTACTAGAAAGTCATCCATTTGTAGGGAGCTACGTGTTCAAGAAACCATATGAAAGAATCTACCTACCAGATACTCATATTGTACATTAAATCTTTTTTTATAATACTCTTTTAATTTTTTTCTATTTTAGGTAGGTTTCCTTAGTTTTTCAAGTATAAATAGCCACTATACTTATAGTCGCATATTATTATCATTATCAAAATACTGAATATTCTTCCTTTGTGTGAACATTGCTCTCATTAGCTTACTTGCTTACTTTACTCTTATCCTAACTCTTAAGTAAGGCTAGGTAGCAAGTAACCTCATTGTACCATCTCATGCATTATATCGGGTTATGCCATAAGTATTTGAAAGTTACACTGGTGCACCATATCCTTTGGAGCTGTTTGTAGGTTTGCTTGCTTTACATTTTTCTATTGTTTTTGCATGTTTCCATCACCTTTTTCAAGCTTTTTACAAGCTCAGACTCACCCCAAAAATTGGCCTTGTTTATTCTTAGCTATAGTTCATAATAGATCAACCTTTTATCATGCCAACCCCTCTATAATATGTTAGCCCCAATCCAAGCATCAAACCTACATACTACCAACCTAATACATGGTTAAGGCCGAGTTGACCCTGATATCGAGCCGACTGGTCGAGGTTGACCTAACAATGGACCACCTCCAAAACAAGCTTTTCCAACTTGACCTATTCAAAACCTATTCTATTTGGTAAACCACATCATTGAGACCACATAATGGATAGCTGACACGTGCCTTATTTTTCTGACATCCGTATTGTCCTTTGTAATCGAATATTCCTCTTTGTCTGATTACAACTCTACCCTTGTAAATTACTCCTTTTCCTTTTTCCAGTTGGAATCTTTTTGTAATTTATACTAACATAGGACTTACCCTTATTGGGTCATATAAATACTTACAAAATTGTAATAGCTGCAGCGCTTAATCAAAAATATTTAGACATATTTTTCTTTTGTAAGTTAAGTGTCTTTGCTTACTATTAACTACTCTTATCTAGCTCATTGAGTGTAGTCTAATGGCGAGTGACCTCTAGCTACACTTCTACGTAATATCAAGTGTGACTTGAGCTTGTATGAGCCATCGCTGTATCATATCCATTACCGATGCACAACAACCCCTGCTTAGCCTTCAACTATCACTTTTCCTTTGGAACATCTCGAGGTTTAGACCTACCCCCTAGTTACACATGATATTGTGGTTTATGTGTTCACCTAGATGCCCGTATAGTCTTAGTATCAAAGCTTGGCTACATTCGAAAAAGTTTTTATTACTTTGTACTCTAAATGAATTATTACTACTTTCATACGTGTTTTTCTTTTTTTTCTTTTAGAAGTTCTATTGTTATCTAAAGAGTTTGGAAGGTGTGTTAGGTGTTCTTTGTTGTAGTTTGTAAAACAAAAATTTTAAGTTGTCTTAGTTGTTAATCTACTATAATAGTCAACAATGTTTGATTCCAATGTTCAAAGAGCTATTGGTAATGAAGAGAGTAGTACCTGAAATGACTAAGGACAACAAGGAAGCGCCATACCCTACTCGGTAGATGATCGACTAGATCAACTTGCTAACTTGGTGGCTAGTTTGGTGATTGTCATAAATGAAGATATACAAGCCAGAAATGATTCCTACTGAGGACGAGCCAATGAACATCCCAAAAGAGGCAATGACCAATACACTTGAGCTAATGCCCCGGCTTAACTACACCAAGCTAGAGGAGTAAGTAAAGTTATTGGATGTAGACTTACAATAGATGTGATGGAAGAAGAAGATGACGAAGAAGGTGATGAAGTGGAAGAGTATTATGAACCTAAGTCTCGGAGTAAGGATGCTGAGGGCTACCTAGATTAGGTAGATAAGACTAAAAAGAAGTCCGAATGTCATGTAGTGCACGATAATGCTATGGTGAGGCTTGTTGTGCTAGAGCTTACTAGATATTTCACCTTATGGTGAAAGAATCTACAAGCTACCTATAGAATAGAAGGAGAATGAGAGTTAGGAGTTAGGATGAGATGAAGAGAGTTAGAGGAGGAGGTTTGTTCCAAGCTATTATTTGTATGATGCCTTCATGAGGTTATAAGAATTGAGACAAGGAGGATTGAGTGTTGATGCATATGTGAAAGACTTCTAGATGTTAATGACCCGATGTGAGGTTGTTGAGCATAAAGACCAAACTGTATTATAGTTCATTAGTGGATTAAAGTATGAGATTGGAGATATTCTAAAGATCATGAACATTGGATAACTTGATGAAGCTATCTAAGTTGCCTAGAGAATTAGGAGGTATCAAATAAGGAAATTCTAAGCTCATGTCAGTTGACCTACCACTAGTTGGCTTATTCCTAGTAGACTTGTATGAGTGGAACCAAGTAAAGTCACTAAAACCCAACCTACTCAAGCTATCCAAGCAGAGGAGAAGGAGATCTTAAGGAAATTTGAGAAAGGCTAGAGCTCAATAACGAAGAAAAGTGAGATCAAGTGCTTCAAGTGTCAAAGATTTAGACATATGGCTACTTAATGTCTAAATAAAAGAACTATGGTGATCTAAGGTGAAGCATTAAGAATCGAGGTAGATAGTACTGATGAGGAAGTAGAAGAATTGAAAAAGATTAGACATACCAAACTATCCAAGGAGGACGAAGCCATCTATAGTGAGGAAGGTAACTTTATGCCTACCAGCTTGGTATTGAGGAGAATAATGAGTGTAAGTCCAGTGCTTGAGGGCAAACAGTGAGAGAATTTATTCCACATTAGATGTAAGGTGAATAAGTCATTGTGTACATTGATTGTTGATAGTGGTAATTGCACCAATACAGCATCCGCTTCCATGGTCTAACAATTGAATTTGCTGACCAAACCCCACCCCAAGCCTTATAAATTGCATTGGCTTAGTGACAAGGGAGCCCTTCAAGTGAGTAAACAAGTGATTATGCTAATTAGTATTGGAAACTATCAAGATGAAGTACTCTATGATGTGTTAGCCATGAGTGCATCCCATATTCTTCTTGGGCGACCTTAGATGTTCGACCAAAGTGTGATATATGATGGAAGAAAGAACACATGTTCCTCAGAGCAGAAGGGTAGGAAGGTGAAGTTGAGCCCTAAGATTGCTGAACAAGTTAAAAGAATGCAAACTCAATTGAGCCAAGTTCTAAAAAAAGAGGCTTTGGTGATGACTCGAGTTAAGCTAAAGAGAGAAATTGAGCTTAAAGAGCTAACTTATCTACTAGTCAGAAGGTTACTTGAGATGAGGGGATTAAATGAGGAGTTACTACTTACCGAGGTGAAAACCTTGTTGGATGAGTTTGCTAACCTGTTCCCAAGAGAACTACTTCAAGGTTTGCCTGCCTTCTAAGGTATTGAACATGCAATTGACTTCCAGCCAATAGCTGCATTGCTAAACAAGCCTACATATAGGATGAACCTTGAAAAAGTTGCCGAGCTACAAAGATAGGTGGATGAGTTGTTGGAGAGAGGATATGTGCAAGAGTCCCTAAGCCCATGTGTTGTGCCAGCTGTATTAGTAATTAAGAAAGATGTGACATGGAGGATGTGTGTATATAGTCGAGCAATCAATCGTATTACTATCAAGTATAGGTACCTTGTACTAAGATTTGGTGATACTCTTATTTAGTTGAATGGAGTAAGAGTATTCTCTAAGATTGATCTCAAACCTGGATAGCATCAAATCTAAATGTAAGAGAGAGATCAAAGGAAGACCGCATTCAAAACCCACCATGGATTGTATGAATGGCTTTTGATGCCATTCGGGCTATCAAATGGCCCAAGCATGTTTATGTGACTAATGAACCATGTGCTCTAAAAATTGATTAGGAAATTTGTGGTGGTATATTTTGATGATGTTCTAGTCTATAGCCTTGACTTAGAGACTCACTATAAGCATTTTGAGTGGTCTTTTCAAAACTCTAAGCTAAGAAGCTTTATGCCAACCTAAATAAATGTAACTTCTACTGATCTAAAGTAATCTTTCTAAGAATTGCTGTAAGTGGTGGTGGTATATGGGTTGATAATGAGAAGATAAGAGTGATTACTAAATGGCCTATGTCGACTTGTTTAGTAGATGTGAGAAGCTTCCATGACCTGGCATCATTTTATCGATGATTTATATGGAGTTTTAGTACCATGTAGCCCTAATGTTAGAGTTGTTAAAAAAGCATGTTAAGTTTTGGTAGGGAGAGAAGGAATAGAGAAGTTTTGAAGAAGTAAAGTAGAAGTTGACTACTGCCCCTGTCTTAGCTCTATCGAGCTTTAACAAAGTGTTTAAAGTAGAATGTGACACATCTAGACTAAGCAAAGGTGCTATATTTATGTAAGAGGACCGACCTATTGCCTACTTCAATGAAAAGCTTCAAGGAGCCACACTCAATTATTCTATTTAAAATAAGGAGTTTTGCCCCTTGATCCAAGCCCTGACAATATGGCAACACTATTTGTTACCAAAAGAATTTGTGATCTACACTGATCATAAATCTTAGAGATATTTGAAGAGCCAGCCCAAGTTGTTTGGAAGACAAGCTAAGTGGGTCGACTTTATAGAGGGATTTTCTTATGCCGTGAAGTACAAGAATGGAAAGAACAATGTAGTAGCTGATACCTTATCAAGATGACATTCCCTCTTAATCAAATTGTAGACCTAATTATTAGGATTTTTGTTGATTAATGATTTATATGTTGGGGATCTACATTTTGGTCCTATTTATGTCAGGTGTAAAGAAGGCCAAACACTTGATGATTATCACAAAGAGGATGGATACTTATTTAGGAAGAGGAGATTGTGTATCTTGACTTATTCTACGAGAGAGTTGTTAGTGCATGAAGTGCATGGTAGAAGGTTATCTAGACAATTTGGCAAGCATCAAACTCATGAGGTACTATCCTCAAGATTTTTTTAGCCAAAGATGATGAGGGATACCCAAGCTATATTGGAATGGTGTGTTACCCATAAAAGGGCAAAGAGATAAGCTGAGTAAGGACATTATTTACTTTTATCAATCCTAACCATATCATGGTCAAAGTTGAGCATGGACTTTATTTATGTTAGGGTTGCCATGGACGTCCTGAGGGAAGGACTCCATTATGGTGGTCATGGACTAATTCAATAAGATGGCACACTTTGTACCTGTTCTAAGACTAACGATGCTTCAACTATTTATTTTCTTTTCTTACAAGAGGTCATCAAACTTCATGAAGTGCCCAGGACCATTGTTTCAAACCGAGACCTAAAGTTAATGAGCCACTTCTAGAGAACATTATGGAGATGAATGGGAGCTAAACTATTATACAACATATCTAGTCATCTACAAATAGACGAACCGATTGAGGTTATCAATAAGATAGAGGGAACTTTACTTTAGGTTGTAGTTGGTTTGAACATGGATGATTATGAAATGTGCTTACTTATAATTGAATTTTCCTACAATAGGACCATCTACAGTGTTACGATCATGTCACCATTTAAGCTTGCCTTTGTGTTCAACCCTGAGCTCTCATTGGACCAAATGCCCCTTCTAAGCCAGGATGATGATCAATTAGCTGTAGAGAGATTTGAGGCCATTAGAGCAATGCATCAAAACTTTGTCGGACATCTAAGTCAAGCCATTACCAAGCTTAAGAGATGAGGTTGAGGACAAAAGAGTAGACAATTTCAGCTACGTGATTTGGTCTAGATATACCTCAGTAAGGAATGATTCCCATGTTTAAGGAAGGCTAAGTTATCTCCCAAAGCCGACAAACCATGTAGATTGCTTGAAAAGATTAATCTAAAGGCCTATCGGATTAAACTGCCTAAAGAATATGAAACCTCAAACTCCTTTAACATTGTTGACTTCCACCCATGTACTCGTGAAGACAATCAATGTAGAGTCGCGCTAGATTTGACCCCAAATCTCAAACAACTTAAGGGGGATGATAGGAATCATAGACCAATCATACGCTCTCGAGCTTAAGGACAAGTTCATATGGTTCACAGAGCTATTCGAGAGGAGTTTAACTTTGAAGAGTTGATGGGAATCAGCCTCCAACTACATCTAAGCCAAGGCCTATCAATCCTTACTGAGGCCGAATTGTAGCTAAAAGGATGAGAGGAAAGAAGATGAACACTCGGCATTAAGTCTGTCGTCAGCCAAAGTGCCAAGAGATCACATAGCTAAGTAATTAGAACCAAAGAACCACATAACACATCAGAAAGGGACTCGTGCCGACTGATTCTATGACTTGATAATTATGGGCTAACCTCTTTGGTGTCTTGGCCAAGACACATGAGATGTCAAGGACCCCTTCTTAGACTTAGACATCTAACTGCCAACCCCATCTGATTCAGATACTACTCTTAAGACATGCCAAGTAACTTCCTGTCGAGTCCTATAAAACACACAGTTTTGTATTCTTGTCTATGTTTTCCTTCATTTTATTTATGGGCCTAATTCATTAGGATTTAAGGCCTTATACATTATTTACAATATTCTCACTAAGGTTTAGGACTTGCTATAAATAACAACGTTTATATAGATACAAAGATATATACAGAGAGTGAAACTTTCCTCTTTTCGAGCAAGGTTATACTTGAGTTAGCATTTGTTGGATTATCTAGTGCTGATCATACTCTTTAATTGTCCCTGTGTTCTTATCAATCTTGTCCTCAGATTGTGGTGAACCCCTTCATTTGAACCGGTTGGTGAGTTGCATCTAACCTTCATTTGAAACCCCGAACAACATTTAGTGTTCGTGAGTTGTATCGAACTCTATTTCGAGCTCAAACCCTTGATCGTGTTTGTGTCTTTGTGAGTTATATCCATTCACATTTACCATCAAAACCCTTCTTGTTCTTCGTACCTATGTTCCTTTAGAATACTTATTCTTGTTCTTTCGTTCCAAATCCGCTACCATTTCTTTCTTATTTCGATCCCGTATTATATTGGTATTAATGTTTTGGGGAGACATGCATGTTAGTGTTCTTTAAAGAAGATTTGTGGTTCTAACATTTTTGTTAATCATTGTTCTGTAGTGTAGTGTGCTATTTGTAGTAGTAAGTAGTTGCAGAAGCCAAGTAGTGGTTGGTTTTGAGTTGTTGTAATCCTGTTTTGTTATTTTTTCAATTTTCTAGTAAATTACTGTACGAACAAGAATGTCAGAGGATAGTATCAACAGCACTAGAGATAGTCATCGTGGAAGCTTAAGGAGACGTGTCGACAACTTAGAATACCAGATTCATAATCTAACCAACTTTATTTAGGAGCTTATTAGGTTAATCAAAGGCTACAAACATGATGGTCAAGAAGAAAGGAGGGAACGGACACCCACCAGTAGGAGTGGTTCCAATGAACTTTGTAATGATGCGAGATAGCCGAGAAGAGCTGCTGAGTCGAGAAGAAAAGAAACCCTGCCAATGCCAAGAAGAGGCAATGACATGAGTATTCACTTTAAGTTAAACTATGAAGCTCGGAGAAGAGAGTCGACGCAAAGAAGAGATATAGTTGAGTAGAGCTCGAACAAAAGTGGCCAATCCGAGGTAAACCGACCTGCTAGGAATGCAAGGGATGAACCTCGAGCACCTAGCCAAGGACTTGACAATATAAAGATTAAGTTGCCAATCTTCTATGAAAGTAGCTGACCTAAAGAGTTCCTTGACTGGGTTCCTCGAGTCGAGAAATTGTTCGAGTGCTACGAGTGTGATGACCGAACAAAGGTTAAGTTGGCTTCACTATCCCTTGTTAAATACGCAAGTCTTTGGTAGGATAAGCTAGTTGCTAAGTGAGATGCTAAAGGAGAAGTGCCAATCAAAACATAGAGACTTATGAAGAGATTGATGAATCAGTGCTTTGTGTTGACCTACTTCAAGCAAGAGTTGCTCCATGCTTTCCAACACCCGAGATAAGGTTAAAATATTATTAAAGAGTATTTGCAAGAGTTTGAGACCTCGATAATGAGATGTGAAATTGTCGAGCCACAGGACTACACCATTGCCAGATTCCTAAATTGTAGTCGTTCAAATCTCTAGACAAGCTAATTAATTTAGCATTAAGAGTAGAGAGGCAAAGGAGAAGAAAGCATCAAAGGTCGAGTAGCCGACCTCAACAAGGCAGTTGAGCTTGAGAGGTATGCTAAGAGAAGGTAAGAAAAGAAGATGGAGAAAGGAAAGCCTGGCTGACCAACCCATGTCAAGAAAGAGAAGTCACTTGGTAACAAGGCTCGAGAAGTGAAATGCTTCAAATGCTTAAGCTATAGACATATTATGTCCCAATGCCCAAATAAAAGGGTCATGGTATTGAAGGGCGAAGGGCATGAGGCTCAAATCAAGAGTTAGAGTGACAAGAGCTTGGATGACTAGTTGATAGAAGAAGATGTCTATCTCAAGGACCTCGATAAACTCTTTGTTATGGCGACAAGAGCCAACTTGAAGGTAGATCCCGAACAAAGGGAAAATTTGTTTCATATGCGGTACCTAGTGCATGGAAGACCTATTCATTAGTTATCGATGGAGGTAGTTGCACCAATATCATCTCTGTGGAGATAGTGGAAAAGATGAAGTTGCCGACCTACTCGCACCCACAACCCTATGGATTAAAGTAGTTTAATGACAAAGGTATGGTCCATATACATAAGCGTGCTCAGATTGCATTCAAGGTGAGATAGTATGAAACAAGATTGAGTTTGATGTGGTCCTTATGAATGCTGCAAATCTACTTCTTGGCTGACCTTAGGAGTATGATTGGAAAGTGATCCATGACAGCTTCGTCAACACTTACACTATTTGGAAGGATAGGAAGAGTTATTGCTTAACCTTTATGAGCATCGAGGAAATCTAGAGACACTTGACACCTATGGTGAAGAGAAAAGGGAAGAGAAGCCTATTTGGCATTCCAGCCTATGTGCAACACTTAACGTCAAGTATGACTTCCTTTCAAACCCGCGGTAATGATGGGAATCAGCCTCCGACCACATCCAAGTCAAGGCTTATCAATGCTTACCGAGGTCGAACTGCACTTAGAAGGACGAGAGGAAGGAAGACGAACACTTGGCATTAGGTTTGTCATTAGCCAAAGTGCCGAGAGATCACACAACCGAGTAATTGGAACCAAAGAACCACTTAGCACATTAGAGAAGGACTTGTGCCAACTGATTTTGTGACTTGGCAATTGTGGGTTGACCTTTTTGGTGTCTCGGCTAAGACACGCGAGACGTCAGGGACCCCTTCTAGAACTTGGATATCCAATTGCCAACTCCATTCAGTTTGGATACTACTCCTCCCAAGACATGCCAAGTAACTTCATGCCGAGTGACTACATGCTGAGTCCTGTAAAACGTACAATTTTGTATTCTTGTCTATGTTTTCCTTCATTTTATTTATGAGCCCAATTCGTTAGGGTTTAAGGCCTTGTACATTATTTATAGTTTTGCCACTAAGGTTTAGGACTTGCTATAAATAACAACGTTTGTATAGATACAAAGATAGATATACAGAGATATATGCAAAGAGTGAAACTTTCCACTTTTTGAGCAAGGCTATACTTAAGTTAGCATTTGTTGGATTATCAAGTGTTGATCATACTCTTTAATTGTCCCCACGTTCTTATCAATCTTATCCTCAAATTATGGTGAACCCCTTCATTTGAACTGGTTGGTGAGTTACATTTAACCTTCATTTGAAACCCCGAGCAACATTTAATGTTCGTGAGTCATATCGAACTCTATTTCGAGCTCAAACCCCTGATCATGTTTGTGTCTTGGTGAGTTATATCCATTCACATTCACCATCAAAACCCGTCCTATTCTTCGTACCCATCTTCCTTTTAAATACCTATTCTTGTTCTTTCATTCCAGATCTACTGCCATTTCTTTCTTATCTCAATCCCATATCAAGAGTAATACATTCTCCAGTTTGACCTACTAAGTTACTCTCTCTCTACCTCATCCAAAAGACTATCGAGGTGACTGACCTATTGTCGAGCCGACCCTTCCATAGTAGGTTAGTCCCAAGCTAAGCATCGAACCTACATATTGCCAACCTAATACATGGTTGAAGCCGAGATGACCCCGATCCCAAGCTAATCAACCAAGGCTAACCCGATAATGGACCACCTCTTGAAATAACTCTTCCTTCACCTAAAGCATTTGAGCTGCTAAGCTACTGAGATGTTGACCCTAACCTAACCTATTTAGAACTTGCTTTGCTTGGTAAATTGTATCATTAGGACCATAGAATAGACAACTAACATACGCCTTATTTTTCTAACATCCTTACTATCATTTATAATAGAATATTTCACTTTTTTTTTAATTACAACTCTACCCTTATAAATTACTATTTTCCTTTTTTCCAGTAAGAATCTTTTTGTAATTTATACAAGCTTAGGACTTACCTTAATTAGGTCATATAAATACTTGTAAAATTATAGTAGTAGCAACAGTTAATCAGAGATATTCAAAAATATTCTTCCTTTATGGGTTAAGTGTCCTTCCATACTCTCAACTACTCTTATTAAGCCTATTGAGTGTGGATTGGTGGTGAGTGACTTGCAACCATACTTGTGCATAATATCAAGTGTGACCTATGAGGTATTGGTGCATCATATCCATCATCAATGTACGAATACCCTCTCTTAGCCTTTGACTATCATTTTTCCTTCGAAACGTCTCGAGGTTCGAAATCACTCCCTAGTTATGAGTGATATTGTGGTTCGTGCATTCACCCATGTGCTCATATTAGACTAGGTCTGTCCATTAGCTCCAACCTTTCATAACATGATTACATCACATATATAAAGAAATGAACAAACCACAATAGTTGGAAAGAAACAAACATTCTAGCAAACTTGTAGAACATGTCCACCTACAAACATGTCATATGTCATACAAACACAAACACTATAACATGATAACAAGAAAACTAATAAACAAATAAATAAAAAAATCTTCTTGTCTTCTTCAAATGTCCATCATTCAAAGTATGGTTTAAGGTTATTGGCATTCTACGCCCTAAGGATCGGTTGTCCATCAAGTCTCACCAACCAATAGGCATATCCATTCCTTACCACCTCTTTCACTCTAATAGAACCCTCCCAAGCAAGTGTATCATTAGGTCGAAAGCATTTATGCCTAATGTACTTATCATATTACTTAGCTGCTTACAACTGATAAGTAGTAAGATGAGCCATAGCAATGTACATGTCTCATGAATTGTATCTAGATTAGCTTAGAGGCTAATGTCATTATACTTAGGGTTTTACGCATAAATCCTTGCACTTTCCACTTGCAATTCAATTGGCAATGCCACCTCTAACCTAAAAGCCAATTGATATGGGGTACAACCTATTGAGGTCCTCTAAGTAGTCCTATATCCACATAAAATGTTGGATGGTTTATTCACCCATTTGCTCCTAGCCTGATCAAGTCTTTTCTTAACACATTCAAAATTACTTTATCTACTACCTCTACCTTGCCCTAAGGGTATAGAAAAAATGTATAACACAATCTAATCTACCTAGCTTCATAGAATTTTCTCATTTTATCATTATCAAACTATGGCCCATTGTTATTTATGATAATGTATGGTATCCTAAACCTACTTAAAATGTCACTAACCACAAAATCCTCAATGATACTTTCTATTATACTTACCATAGCCTTGGGTTTAACCCATTTAATGAAATAGTCCACTGCTACATTGATATATTACTTTTGCTTGGTTGTCTTTGGGAATTGACCATGTATATCCAATCCCCACAGGGCAAAAGGCTAAGGATTGGTGAGAGGGATCAAGTATGAGCTCAGGCTTGCTTAATTGGAGCATTCTTAGGACATTTGATCATAGGTCTAAGCTAGAAGAAGTGCATCTTTCCTTGTCATAGGTCGATAATACCCTAGTCTTAAAGCCTTAACATATAGAGATACAACTTTAATATGATTACTGCATATCCTAGAGTGCATACTAGAAAGAATTCGCTTTGCTTCAAATGGTTGCAATCATCTTCGATTTTGCACGCTCATACCTCTCTTGTATAGACTTCCAATCAATTATTGTAAAATTTACTACTTTGTAGACAACTCATCGAGACTCCTTAGTATTGAGAGTATTGCTGGATGGATCCTTATATTGAACCTCTAAACATTCTGTTGGTCGTACTTTCGTGCTCTTCTGAGGCAAATATTTGATGAAGATCCTTTCTTCCTAATTCAATAAGCCTACAGAGGCTAGCTTGGACAATTTGTTAGTTGCATAGTTCTCAACCCTTTGAATCTTCATCAACTACTGGAGGTCAGAATTTGAACCCATCTCCTTTACCAATTGTAGATACTTGATCATGTTCTCGTCTTTAGCCCTGTTGCTCCCTATAACCTGATTTACCACCAATTAGTAGTTAGAAAACACATTTAGACACTTTGCTCAAACCTCTTTAACCAGCTTCATACTCTGATTCATTGTTGTTGGTTAAGAAGCCAAATTTAGAGCATAAGAAATCCGAGCTCCCATTAGACTTTCCAAAATTAAACTTGTTCTACTCCCCCTCGTTAGTTGACAAACCATTGATGTATAACTTCTAGGTTAGTAATTTTGTGCCTAAGGTTAAACTTTCTTTACCCGTAAATTCCATTATAAAATCCTTCAAAATCTAACCCTTATGCACCTTTTTAGGTTGATATTGTATCTCAAAAGCACTAAGCTCTAAGGCATATTTCAACATGTGTCTTGAGGCATCAAGTGTGTGTAAAGCTTGCTTTAGTGGTTAGACAATCAAAACTACAACTCGGTAGACTACAAAGTAAGGTTAAAGCTTCCTAACAACCACAACTATGGCTAAGACAAACTTTTTTAACCTTGTATATCTCAACTCTAGTCTTTGCAAAACACGATATACATAATAAGTTGGCCTTTGCATTTGCCCTTTTGCTAATCAACATAGAAGAGAAAGCTCAATCACTTAGAGACAAGTAGAAGTAGAGATTCTCTCCCTCAATAGACTTTGATGAGATCAGTGGTTTTGTTAAAAACTCTTTCAAGGCCTTAAAGGTCTCCTCACAATCCTCAATCTAATGAAACCAAAATGATTCATCAAAAATTTGAAAATTCAACACATTTTTTTTGCACTTTTAAAGACAAACCTATTTCAGTAACTCCATGACAAGCACAACCTAAATCTTCTTTGGATTGGCTTCAATCCTACATTGTGTCACAATAAAGCCTAAAAACTTTCTCAAAGATGCACCAATTACATACTTCTATGAATTTAATTTCATATTGTATTTCCTCAATGTGTCAAAAGTCTCTTTGAGGTTGGTTAGGTGGTCGTCATTTGTTTTACTCTTCATTATTGTCCCATCCACATAAACCTCAATGTTCTTGTGTATTTGAGGTTTAAACATCTTTGTAACCAATCTTTGATATGTGGCACTTGCATTTTTCAATCCAAAACATTACTTTATAACAATAAGTTGTAAAGTTTATAATAAAGGATGTATGTACTTGATCAAAAGGGTGCATCTTTATTTGATTGTACTTGAAAAATGTGTCCATAAAACTCAATAAGGAGTGTTGTAAGGTCGAGTTGGCCATCTAATCTATTTGAAGTAGGGGAAAACAATCCTTTGGATATGCTTTGTTTAGATCGATGAAGTTGATACACATTCTCCACTTTCCATTTTACTTTTCTCACCAAAACACAATTTGTAAGCCATGTTGGATAAGGCTCTTCTCTAACAAAACCAACCTTCAAAAACTTCTATAACTCCTCTTCAACACAGCTTGTCTCTTTGGAGCAAGATGTCTTTTTTTCTACTATATAACCTTCACACTTAGTCGATATTTAGTTTGTAGGTGATAACCTCTTCAAATATCCTAGGCATGCTAAAAGGAGACCAAGGAAAGATGTGTTTGTTGGCTCAAAGGAAATGTACTATGCTTTCCCTTAAGTCAGTGGCATGCTAACTCTGACCTTGGTGACATGCTTAATATTATCACTAAGTTGAATTGTCAATGTCTCCTTGATAGGCTCTCTTCTTAACTATAGCCAATTACTTGAACCCTAATCAACATGCTATACTTGATCCCTCTTCAAGGCCTTCAAATACAGAGCTTAGGCTCATTGCTAGTCTCCATAACATGGTCCTATTCCAGTTGGAGTAAGAAACTTTGTCTTCTGGTGTACAGCTGATACTACAATGTTAAACATGTTGATGGAAGGTCAGCCCATTATGCCATTATAAGGCACATGGCACTCCATTATCATGAAATTAATCTCCTTTTCAACTACATTCTCATCATCATTAATCTATAAGGTCAAGGTGACCACTCCTTGCACTCTAAATGATTGATTGTTAAACTCATACAAATTATATTTGTATGGCTACATCTTAATATTTGCAAGCTTAGGATGTACGTAGTCAAATGCGTGCTTAAAAATGATTTCCATAGAATTCCCTGTATCCACCATTACCTTCCTAACCTCAAAATTCATTGCCTAGACTATAATGACAAAGGCATCATCATGTGGGAACCTAACTGCTTGCATGTCCTTCTCTAAAAATACAATCACATCATCAATCTTATGCCTCTTTCCTCTTAAATTCAATGCATAATCTCCCCTTACGTCTAATGAACTTATTAAGGGCAAAGCACTTCCTCCCATCAATCCACCAAATATCACATTAATAACACTTAAAGGAGCTCAGTTGCCCTCTCTTTCATTGTCTTACACCACTAACTCCTAATTATTAGGTTGGGCCTCAAGTATCCCCTTTAAACAGCTTCCTTAAGTACATTTCTGAAATGTATGCACTTATCAATGTTATGATCTTGATCTCCATGGAAATCACAATACTTGTTAGGATTCTTCCTTATGGGATTATTCTTTATCCTCTCCAGCCGAGCCAAAAAGCCTTGGTTATACACTTCCATAAAAATATCTAACATAAATTGGTTAAGGGGTTTATGCTCAACAAAGGCTAGAATCAACCTCCTCTAATCTCCTAAAGGTCGGCTAAGCTTGCTACAAGCATCAAAATTCCTTCCCAACTGATCAGTCATAGATCCTTATCTTTTTCCAACCTTCTCTCATTCTTATCTTTCTCCAACTGTCTTCAGGCTTGCATTTGGTCTTCTTGTTATGTAAATTTCTCTAACCTCTTGGTAAGTCATCCATAGAGGTTGGTGGGTACTTAGCAAGGGACTTGAAGAAGTTCGAACCTTCCCTAACTCCTCTATAGATGGTATGCAATGCCATACTTTTCCAATAGTTAGTGATTTTAGTCATCAGTAAATTGAACCTATGATTATAATTCTAGATTGACTCTCCTCGTTTCTAGCTAATTGAGGTTAAGAGGGAAGATTCCTTAGCTAAAGGTTTACTAGCCAAGAAATACTGGCTAAATTTATCAACTAGTTGGTTGGAGGAAGAGATAGAGGCTGTCTTCATTCAATTAAACTAATTACAAGAGGACTTCCTCAAAGTAAATGGGAAGACCTTGCAAGCAATGGCATCGAACAAACTGTGAAGCTCCTTTAACATCTAAAATGTATCCATGTGGTCATCTGGGTCCTTCCTTCAATCATAAGTGACAAAATGAGGTAGGTAAACACTTAATGGTAAGACTTCATTAACTATACTCTAAATGAAGGGACTTGCTTTTTTTCCTTTCATGTCATCCTCCTTCTTAGAAGCTCTTTCTACAACCAACTTCTTAATTTAGTCTTCTAGATCCTACAAACTCATATCTACTATGGCTCTTTGTGTTAGATAAGCTATTGCTCAATTCTTCTTCCCATAGGCATCTGCACATGTAGTGTAGTAGCATGCCATGGGGTCAGCTAATAGTTCTCTCTGAT
Source organism: Lumnitzera littorea (assembly GCA_024138015.1). Classification (NCBI taxonomy): domain Eukaryota; kingdom Viridiplantae; phylum Streptophyta; class Magnoliopsida; order Myrtales; family Combretaceae; genus Lumnitzera; species Lumnitzera littorea. The sequence continues at coordinate 59,000,779 of JAMXBB010000009.1, forward strand.
TCGTGGCTCTTGTCTTTCCTATCAGCCATCTTCTTTTTTCATGGGAGCTTTTCCTCGTAGTTGCCACAAGGCTTCTTCCTAGGTAATTTGATTAGCTACTCACCTAACTTACTGTAGAGAAGGAGTAGAAGAAGAGGTGGCATCCCTTTCATTAAGTTTCTAACATAACTCTCTATTATTGGCTCAAACTTCCTCGAGCTCTTCTGTAAATTTAGCACATAGAGCCTCCAATTGTGCTAAGCATGAATTCCTCCTCTTGTTCTTGATTTTGAGGCACCTAGTTGTGAATTTCAACTTGACATACCTTAAGGGTATGCTGTTGCATTGATTGCTCTTCTTGATTTGCTAACGGATTCACCCCCCTACGCTGGTGAAGTGTTGCTATCTTTTGACTTAATTCTAGCCAAAGTAGGTGTTTTAGAATAGCTAGCACCATTTGTTGATACTCAACATTGGGAAGAAAAGTAACTTGATCACTTAGCATGTAATTGCTTTGCAAAAGAAAAAGAAGTACGGCTATAAGGGTATTGAGACAACTCCAGTGTAACCACTCAAATTTATAAGTAAAAGTGTTTAAGAGGGAAATAGAGAGCTAGAGGAAAGCATAAGAGTGTCCAAAAGAATTTGCTACTTGTGCCTTAATCTCCTTTTGCAATTGTTGGTTAGTTTGAAATCGGTAATTACTGCCTCTAAAACTTAACACGTCTATTTAATTTGAATTTAGGATCACTTCCTAATTTTTTAGGACGTGGCTGATGTCATGACAACTGGTGGGTGGTTATTTAGGCAAAGAGTCTAACTGTTCACCCTTGGTGTTAGAATTTGAACCCTCTATGGTTGACCAAGTCAAAGTCTGATCTATAGGTAGTTATTTTGAGCTCAATGAAGTCATCCTAATCTACTATGGTCAGGTCAGGTTGTTCTACCTAAAGGCATTTAGCTAACCAGTCTTCCTGAGCTAGCCTACATAACTGGTGAGACCTAAAGCAAGTCAAGAATAATGAAGGAAAAGGATATAGTCATGTTGTCGGTTAAACACAATCCCATTTAAGCAAGTCTTGTCCTTAAGGAAAAACCTCTATCAACAAGTTTTATTTAAGAATTTGTTCAAAACCTCTTTTATTTCCTTTAATTTAGAAAACTGCCAACTAACTCAAAACAAATTATAATATATAATAAATGTAGAGATTTTTAGAAATTCTTCATACTGCATTTTAATACATAACATAAGTCTATTATACAAAATTTTTTAGCTTGAAACAACAATAATTAATATCTCAAAAAATTGATTTAAAATTCTATAACAAAGCACTTTCTTAAGGACGTACTATAAGTCATTTCAGCAAACTAATATTTTTCTTACAATCTATATGTAAAATAACTTATCAATACATTTTTCTAGAATATTCTAATGTATTTTATTATCTTTGATAATTAAATAAATAATAGGCTGTAAATTTGCACTCACTAGTAAGTGGAGATTCGACCATCCTTTGGCCACCCAAATATGTTGACCCAACTTCCCTCATTGTCACATCCTAGCTTAGTACAAAATGTACCATCACACATGAATACCAGTTAAAAACTTAACTTAACCTACTCATTCATCAAAAGACAACTTTATTTATGTGATAATGTAGATGTTACAACGGAGTTCACAACTCAAATGTGCAGATTATTATTTATATCAAAACATGAACCTTTTTTACTTCAAAATAATAGGACTTCTAATGTAGCGCGGGTTCTATCTAAGTTGTTGGCTCTAACTAACACTCTCAACATACATCCTACCCATGTATGCTTCACACATTTTACTTAGCCGACCCTAGCTATTTGATTTGAAAGTGATCTAGGATAGATTTAGGAACACATATGTTCTAAAAGGATAGGAAGATGGTTGTACTAACTCCTATGAGCTTGAGAGAAGTTCAAGAGTCTTAAGTCAAGGTTTTCAAATCCTTGCGGAAAAAGTCCTTAGTGATTTCTCAAGCTTAATTTTCTAAAATTGTTAAGGAAGACTATGTACTCTTATTAGTTAAAATACTACTAGAGTTGAAGGAAGTCAAAGCATTATCGGCTGAGGTGCATACATTGCCCCAAGAATATGACAATTTATTTCATGCCAAGTTGCTGAGAGGTTTACCCCCTATTAGAGGTATAAAGTAAAGCATTGACCTCCAACCTAAAGCTACCCTACTTAACCAACTTACCTATAAGCTCAATCCTAAGTAGGTAACCGAGCCGAAGAAACAAGCTCATGAGTTGATTAAGCATGGATATGTTTGAGAAAGTATGAGCCCTTGTGCCATGTCAGTAGTCCTAGTGTCGAGGAAGGATGGTTCATGGAGAATGTATATTGATAACAGAGCTATCAACAAGATCATTATCAAGTATCGATATTCAATCCTACGATTGGATGATATGCTCAATGAGTTGCATGGTATGCAAATATTCTCAAAGGCTGATATGAAGAGTGGCTATTACTAGATCTGAATGAGATTGGGAGATGAGTGGAAGATTGCTTTTAAAATGAAGGATAGTTTATTCAAGTGGTTGGTGATGCCATTTGGGCTTACAAATGCATGAAGCACTTTTATGCGATTTGTGAATCATGTTTTGAGATCTTTGATTGGTAAATGTATTGTTGTCTACTTTGATGATATTTTAGTATACAGTGCTAACCTCATTTCTCATGTCACGCACTTAAGATCTATATTTGATATCCTCCATACCGAGCAATTATTTGACAATTTGATGAAATGCATATCCTATCAAGACAAGGTAATATTCCTTAGATATGTTTTCTTTGACAAAGAAATCAAAGTTGATGATGAGAAAGTCTGAGTTATTTTCAAATGCCTAATGCCAACCAATGCTACTGAAGTAAGGAGTTTTCATGGTCTATCTTCATTCAAACACTCATTCAAAAATTTAGTCCCATAGCTACCCCACTAACCAAGCTGACTAGGAAGAAATCTGCATTTAAATGGTTCAAGAGAGCTTGTAAGAGTTTTGAGGAGATCAAAGCCATATTAACTTTTATCTTAGTGTTGTACTGTCTGACTTTATAGCAAAGTTTATGAGCTAGAATGTAATGCATCTAAAGTCAGCATAGGAGCTATTCTTATGTAAGAGCACTGACCAATTGTATATTTTAGTGAGAAACTCAGAGGTGCCACACTAAATTACTCAGCATGTGATAACGAATTATATGCCCTTGTCCAAGAACTTCAAAACTAACAACACTACTTACTATTGAGAGAGTTCACTATCTATACAGATTATGAATCTCTCAAGCATCTTAGAGGATAGTAAAAACTCTGTCAACGCCATGCCAAGTGGGTTGAATATCTAGATACCTTTTGCTATGTCATTTAATATAAGAAATGAAGTTCTAGCACTATAGTCAACACCCTTGCACATTGGCATGTTCTTATCATGACATTATAGGCTAGAATACTTAAATTTGATACACTACCCAATCAATATGAACATGATCCATACTTTAGGCCCTTAGTGGCCAAGTGCAACATTTGAGGTGTAGTAGATGGGTTCTACCTGAATAAAGGATTTTTGATTAATAGAAAATAAGTCTGTATACAGAGCAGTTCTGCTAGGGAATTACTTGTTCGGAAAGCCCATGTTGGGGGCTTAGTCAGCCATTTTAATAAGAAAAGAATTGGTGAGCTATTGAAAGAACATTTCTATTAGCTTAAGATGATGAGGGATGCGTGCAAAGTTCTTGAATGTTGCAATGTGTACAAGCGACCTAAGTGAAGAAAGGAGCCATATGGCGAATATAGACCTCAAACATAGCTGAGTGGCCATAGACTGATTTAAGCATAGATTTCATTTTTTGCCAACCCAATATACCTTAGAAACATGATTCAAATTATGGTGGTGGTAGATCAATTCAACAAAATGAGCCACTTCATCCCTTAGCATAAAACTAATGCTCTTTGTTTGTTACTAACCTTTTTCTATAAGAGATTGTACAACTACATGGCATTCTAAGGAATATTGTCTCAGACCGTGATTCAAAATTCATGAGCTTCTTTTAGAGAATAATATGGAAGAAGCTTAGTACTAAGCTCATGTTCAGTACTTCTTACCATCCATAGACAGACGGCCAAATAAATCTTGTGAAGAAAATAATAGGCAACCTCCTTTGTGCTACTATTGGGAAGAATCTACAAGATTGGGATCTATGCTTGCCCATCATTAAGTTAGTGTGCAACTACTCCACTCATAGCTTGATAGGAAGGTCACCTTTTGAGACTGTCTATGGACTTAATTCGAACTTGCCATATATATATATATTGGAACAACAAATGAAGGAACTTAAGGGAAGGGCTTCAGAGATGGAAGAGCACATCTCTAAATTAGAGAGCCTTATGACTTCCACTTAAGTTGTGCAATGTAGATTGTTGGGGCTACCATGTTGCTACACTTAGGAATTTTGAATTTTGAAAAGATTGTGTTCTTTATCAAAAATACTTTATCATTGCTGCATTCCTTAAATTTTCCCATCAACTAAATTTGTTTTAATGGGATTTTGACATTGCTTGATGATTTAATTCATGTCTAATTTCATTATATCTATTGTTACTATAATTGATCAATACTTGTGTTGTTATTTTTTTTTTTCATTATGGAAGTATTTACACTATTCTAGAGTGGTTAGATTAAGTAAGTTTAAAATAAATTTAATATTTTCTATAAAAAATATTTATTTCTCTCTTTCTCTTCTACTTCTTTTTCTATGCTTTCTCATAAGAAATTTTTTATACAATGAGCAATGCAAAGAAATTTTGGTACAACATAAAAAAAAAAAAAAAACAGCAACTCGTATTTGTGAAGTTATAATGGTTGTTAACACTATTTTTAAGCCTCTAATAGCTAACTATGCTAGTTTAGAGCCTTAGCTACACTTTAGACCTAACACTAATTAATCATGTTACTCAATTTATAAATTAAATTATACAAATCTAATGGGTTCATGGAAGATGGCCATGCCTATCATACCTTAAGCCCAGGCCATGCCCTAACATCCTGGCTATTATACCTTAAGCCTAGGGCATGCCTTGACATCTTGCTTTTCATGCTTAAGTTTAGCCAATGTTTTTGCAATTGTTACCATTGTCTTATAACAAAGCATCCCTCTAAGCTTTTTAGGGGTTATTTATTATATTGATTTTATCTTTTGAGACATTTTTTTTTTCAATCTTTTCGACCTTGGTTCTCAATTATCCATAGAAGTTTTAATAACACCATACTCTGACTAATCCTCTACTTCCCCTATTTTCACATTTACTTAATAATTTTTGCCTCTCAAATCTCCCAAAATTTTTCATTCTTACTTATGGCCACTTTTTACTCATGCATCCCAAACATTTGTTCAAGGGAGCTCTTTATTCCTCAACTTTTCCTTAAGTTCGAGTGAACACTAGGGGCTCATGAACCCGTTCTTTCTAGTTAACTTGTGTATAAAATAGTTTTCTTATAGAAACTTACGAATTTAACCGATTTTACATATCAAACTTAGTGTGGTCTATAGTTACCCACGACTATGCCCTTGTTGGCAACCAATAAGTGGTTGACTCTCATGGAGTACTGGCACACTTTGCAAAGTACTGAGCCTACTCAGTAAATAATATTAACCTGAATGAGCTCCAATTATAAGGACACTCTTTAAGTAGTAAGGGAGCAAAGCAAATGAGCTAAATGGGTTAGTTCTCGGACAAAAGGCTTAAGTGAGTTAAACCAATCTAGATCAATCCACTTTAGCCCATAGGTTATAGAGCTCAAGTCCATTTGACCTACTTTTTTTAGCACCGTTGTACTACTTGGACAATGTATAGGTATTACATGAGCATTACATAGGCGACCCTTGGGTGCTATTCGAGCGACACTTGGGTACTCGACATGCATTCATTAACTGACCGTTTGGCGACCCTTAGGAGCTTTATGGGTGCTCAAGAAAAATATATTAAAAAACAAAAAATTTGAGAAAATCCGTGCATGTACAGTATAGTAGCCTACTAAAATAATTTCAAATTAAAAGTTCTTTAAGGTCACCATTATATAATCATTTGAAAACATGTTGATAGCTTCGAAAATATTTTCAAGGATAGAAGTTACCTACTATTTAGGTTGGTAAATGACCCTAATACACATATGACGTCGATGCTTTCATCATACTTGTAATCTTGAGCTAGAGCTCCATAAAGTAATTGTTTTGTTTTAGTTTAGCTAAATATTCATTAGCAAGTGGAGCTAATGTCATTTTGCTATCATATATATACATACCAATCCAAAATCAATATTGTGATAATTTCCATAATAGGTTATTCGACCTGTTTGACCCATTAAATTCCTTATAAAGTTTAAGGTCGGGTTATGAAAATTGCTTTAGAACCTAATAGCAATTAGTGTAAGGTTATGGGATTTTAAAAAAAATAACCTAATGGAAAACCTAACCCAATAAAAAATAATCAATATCATACTTGTTATTAATCCAAAATCATTATCATGTAAAGTTAAATAACATCTTAGGTTCCATAAACTAAAAATTATTTTGAAACTATGTCATTAAAAGTTTCTAAAATAAGATTGATATCGATTCTAAATAAGAATATTCCAAGGTACGTATATTCTACTTCAAAACACAAATAGGATTATATTTCATCAACAAGCTCCTAGAGCATTTATATGCAACTCTCTTTCCTCTCAAATGTTCTTCACTTTTGTACCATAGAAAATCTATAAGTTTGATTCTTATGAAGCCACTCTCAATTTTTTTAGAATCTAATGATAGATATGAGTCCAATGTCAACTGGATTGGACAAGTTAGCTCATTGGAGGGGTTCACATAAGGGGGGTAGAAATATAAGCCTCGCAACCAGTTATTTGGGGTTCGATACGTAAAATTTAAGGCGATCGAGTAAGTTGTCCGATTGAGCCTAAAGTTAGAGACTCCATATTCTTTAAGTAGTAGATAATTCACTCTAGCATTTTAGATTAGATCCCAACTAATGGGTATATAGGCACCCTTTAGGGTCAGTAGTCCCTTAAAGATGCTCCTACCTAAGTTAGTCATCTTAGAGGAGCACAACACTTGATATTTATAGAGTATGGAAAAAGAAAAGATTGAGGTTAAAAAGCCAAAAATAAATAATTTCAAATTTAATGTTAATCATTTAATCTTTTATAATACTTCCAACACTTTTTATGATTTGGTCATATTTAATTCACATGAAGAATAGCACTATACCACATTTAACATGATTATTAGCTCAACCTCTCAAGGAGAAAGTCAGTTAAGTTTGTAACACACAAAGGAGTTTTAGAAGCTGCATCAAAAGGTTGTCAAACAATTGGCTAAGACTATGGCCCGACAAAGAGAATAAGGAAGCCAAGGTAAGAGGAGAATTATTTACAACCTAAGAGACCTTGTTTAGATTTACCTTAGTACAAAGCAATTCCTAAGGAAAATATGGTATCTCTTAGGTCGGATCGCCCTTTTAAGATCCTTTGATTCATCAATGACAATGACTATAAGCTAGAAGGATCTTGAAAGGGCAGATGGAGAAGAAGATCAAGATTTGAGGGAAAATCTTCAACAACTCTATTGAGGTGATGAATTGCTGACCTCTAGACCTCTCACTCAAGCCTGCCTTTGAGGCTTACAATCTCTCACCAAGAGGATCCTCTCTTGTCAACCTATCGAGGACAAGTTCCTATACATGGAAGAGCTGTAGGTGAACACTCTAAAGCCCAAGCTCGGACACACTTTACTCTGTTCAGACTCTTACCTAATTGTCGACCTACCAAATGTCAAAGCCAATTTACAAAGTGCTAAGTGAGAGGTCCTTATATGCTGAGCTCTCCTTTTTCCATCTTACTAAGCTATAGTTTCACCCAATCACCTCAACAACTCTCTGCATAGCTTAGCAACAGTAGCCCTAACATCAACTTAACTTAGCCACAATGCCCCAAGATTCCAAAGCACGAGTCCACTGATAGGCTACCACCTATCGGTCACTTTTCTTAACATTGTATTATATTCTCTTCACAATAATTGTCTCGTTTACTACTTTTTAGCAATATATTAGGTTATTTTCTTGCATTACCTTTGTTGTAATTACACACATTTCCTTATTACCTTAAGGACTTACTATAAATAGTCCCTTATCTTTTGTAGCCGAAATCATCTTTCATCTTACATCTTACACATCATTGTTAATGAATATTTTTTTTCTTACAAGATACCGTTCTCTAAGCACAATTTTTCTATACTCTTATTTAATCTTGCAAAGTAGCTCGAGATCAATAGCAAGTAGACCTTAGCATTGGCTTATGGTCATATCAGGCCAAATACTAAGTCGTGTTGTGTTTATTGGTATATCACATCCTATGAGCAACTTCACGGAAGCTACTATGATTGCCGACCCATCCATTCTTTTTTCTTTGATACCTCAAAGGACCCTCTTGGTTACTACTTCCTTTGGTAAACCCTAGTGATTATTGAGCTCGTAGGCACATCACCTCCTAAATCATATTGCAATAAGAAAAAACCATTCTTAAATTCATGACATAATACTTCTTTATGTTTCCCATCAATTTTCCTTAGCATGAAAATTTTCAACTCTAATAAATAGTTGCTAATACAATATCTGTTTACTCTTATGTTGTCGTTCCAATCTTTAACAATGCCAACAATATGTTTGCTTGTTTGTTCAAAATTTTCATATCTTCCTTTGGATATTTCATAACTCTTTAATGAATTTCTCTAGTAATATTTCTTACTTAGATTTTATTTTATTTTATTTTATGTTATTTCAGTTAGATTCTACCATGTCTCGATATAGCATAGGATGTACCATCATATAGGAGTACTTGCTAAAAGTAAATACCAAATTTGATAAAAGACCATACATTATACATTCAACACTTAAAATGATTTAGCTATAGCCTTTCAAGTTATAAGTATATACAATATTTACGGATCTCAAAAGACATAAAAGTTCGAAACTTCATATATTAAGACTAAACATTAATGTCCCTATTGTTCTTAGTATGTAAAACCCCAACTTTTCCAAAATCAACTGACTCTACTAACGCTCTCAAAAGTCTATCCCCATTAGTGATGGTGCTCCAATACCTACTCCATGACCTAAGGATTAAATATTATGTCTTGTTAACTTATTATAAATAGAGTGAGAGTGGAAAGACACGCAACAATATAATAAAATACATAGCATAAACATATAGTTATCGCATTAAGTTTATCACCTAGCAAATAAATAGGAAATGCAATTAGTGTATGCCATGCTAATGAATGTCTCATGCATCAACCCTTATATCCTAAATCAACCTAGCAGCTCATTTGGTTAGTCAACTCTAATCCAAGCATCTAGATAATACATCTAGAAACCTAGTAAAAATTTAACCTAGTAATAGCCACGGAATATGGTTGGAATTATTAGTCAATACAAATCTATATGTACGAAAACTCAACTTTGAAAAATTATCTTAGTAAATCATAAGTTTTGAAATCTAACCCGTTCCTTTTTATACAATTCCATGAATGTATCAACTAGATCTCAAATAAATGCTAACTAAAGTATACAAGCTTATTCCTTTAATCCCTTAGCCAAACCTTAAGTGAACACCATAGGAGGTGGGATTAGTACCTAACATTTGTTTCGTGTTAGTGTAGCACATCAACAAAATATGGCCAACTAATACTAGATACACAAAGCAAGACATCATAATGCTCATCACATAGTAGAATCAAACAATCCATGTACAGTCACCATAACCACATACAAAAGCACAATCCTTAGTGAGTAGATATAAATCTACTCCCCATACACATATCCACTTACTTAGCTTGCATCATTCCTAAACTTAATAATTAGTACAATGCTCCTGTTAGGCTGCTTTACTTAATAAAGGTAAATACTACTAAGGTTAGCTAAAGATCGTACATAGATATATATTTCAACTTAATCTTAACTTGTTGATTTTAGGTTTATTTTGTTAACAAAATATTTATCTTAGATTGCCTCTCAGTTAGTCTTTTATTTAACCTTTAATTTAGTCACTAAACTATCTTCTAATCTAGACTAAATTCAAATTTTCTATACAAATACTTTATGACTTATATCTGAAGCTTTACCAATTAAGAACCTCAAGTATCTCACTCGACTTAGTGTCTAAGCTTAACTTATACAAAATCCCATAGCATAGCCTCTAATTTTTTCTTTGATTTAACTTTTGATTCAATCCAAACATTACATTTACTTGTAATATTCACACTTTTTAGTCAAGCAAAGTTAAGACCAATAAAGAACAGATCAAATGTAACATCAACTAAGGCTCCTCTCGCTACGATGTTGATTATATAATTTACACTTATTTATCATTTTAGCAAAATATACACATATAGTAGGAAATTACTTAATAATTAGTATTGTTAATAGGTGTTTTTCCTAAGGACATAAACCAATCTAATTAGAGCTATGGTTGACCTGTTAGATGACCGCATCCTTTTACTCCTCTAAACCCCTCACCCCTACCTCAAGCCTCACTAAGTGTGTGGACTAGCCCAAAAGACTAGTTGCTTGAGTGTCTATAGGTAGAACATAACCAAAACAAATCATAATGGCCTCCTTTAGCTCGAATTATCCACCCATAGATTGGACTTTAACTTGATCAATTCCAAAAGGTTCAAATTCTAACACTAGGCATAATTAGTTAGCATCCCTATCCAGATAACTGCCCATCAACCTTCACGATGTTAGCTATGCTCCCCAAAATCAGGGAGTGGTCTCAAATTCGAATCAAGAGCACATGCTAGGTTTAGAGGCAATAGTTACCATATTCAAATCAACTTATGGCTATAAAAAGAGGTCGGATGATAGGTAACAAGTTCTTTTAGACACTTTAGTACTTTGATTCTTATCTTTCCCTCTTTATGAACTCTTTAACTTACTTAAGCATCAAAGTGGTAACGTTGGAGATGCCCTAACACTTCCCTTAGGCTTATCTCTTTTTTTTTTTTTTTTGTAGAGTACATGTAAGCACCATATCGAAGGTATTCTTCATTTCAAATCTAATATCAACAATTGGCACTATCTGTTTCTAACACCTTGTATTAGCTTGAACTAAGTCCATAGATACTAATGTTTAGGGGGAAGTTGGGGGTGGGAAGTGGTTAGGTGTATGTGGGTGGTGGGTATAGGGTCGCTTAAGCAATTGAAGAAAAATATTCACTACAACAATGCTCCTATTAGGTGTACCAAGTTGAAATTCATAACCATATGTCTCAAAATTAAGAGCAAGAGAATGGCGATCCATGAATAGCCCAATTAGAGGCCTTGAGTGGTAAATTTATGAAGGAACTTAAGGAAGTTCGAGCTAATAATAGAGAACTACATCAAAGACTTAATGAGAGAGATATCACCTCTTCTTCTACTCCTTCACAACAAGCAAGATGAGAGGTTAACCCAATAACCTAAGAAGAAGCCTTACGACAATTGTGGGGGAAAACTCCCATAGCATACAAGGATGATCTACAACAAGGATAGGAGCTACAAAATAAGGGAAAACTACCAAAATAAACCCCATTTCATGTTCCTAATACACTACATGTGCAAGTACCTATGGGTGGAAGGATTGAACATGTAATTGCTCAATTGCCACCAAAAGGCTGTAATAGATATGAGCTTGTAAGATTCAAAGGAGTGTAATATGAAGTTAGCTAAGGATGGAACTTCAAAACAAGAGGTTGACATGAATAGCAAGAAAGCAAGTCCTTATGTGTCAAGTAAAGTGGACGAGATCCCATGACTAAGTGTCTGGTTACCTCAATTTGACACTTAGAATGGGAGGAATGCCCTAGACGATTATTTCAACACTTTTTAGACATTGAAGGAGAATTATAGGTTGTTAGATGCTATTGCCTATAAGGTCTTCCCATCTACCTTAAGAAAGTACTTAAGTAACTGGTTTAACTCACTAACGGTAACTTTGATCTCTTCCTTTAATTAGTTGGCTCGAGAAATTTGCCTCACCAATACTTTTTGGCTAGTAAACCTTCAACAAAAAATTCTTCACTCCTAACCTCAATCAAGCAAATGTAAGGAGAATTGATCAAGGACTATCAATAGATTTAATCGGTTGATGGTTGAAATCACCAACAATGATAAGAGTATAGCATTATACGCTACCTGTAGAGGAGTTAGGGAGGATTCAGACTTCTTTAAGTCCCTTGCAAAACATCCTCTAACCTCATTAGATGACTTTACCAAGAGGTTGGAAAAGTTCATCTATCAAGAAGACCAAACGTATGCTAGAAGAGAGTTAGAGAAAGATAAGCATGAGAGGAGGTTAAACAAAGGCAAGGGATCTATAAAGTATAGAGTAAGGAGGAGTTTTGATGCCCATAGCATGCTAAGCCATCCTTTAAGGGATTAAAAAGGCTAATGCAACTTTTGTTAGGTACACTCCCTTCAACTAACCTATGTCAAACATTTTAATGGAGGTGCATAGTTAGGGTTTCTTAGCTTAGCCCTAAAAAAAGAAGAAGAGGAATCTAGTAAGAAGAAATTCCAATAAGTACTGTGATTTTCATCAAGATAGAGGTTACAATACTAATAAGTGCATATATTTGAAAAACGTACTGGAAGATGCTGTTCAGATGGGATACTTAAAGAAGTTTGTGGCTAACAAATTGGAACGTCTTAAATGACCTACACAAAGGAGAATCAAATAACAAACCTAGAATGGGGAGGCTTGACCTAAAATAGGGACTTAGTGTTGTAGGATAACGAAAGAGGGGATAACCAAGCTCCTCGAGGTGTTATTAATGTAATCTTAGGTAGACCAGCTTAGAGGGAGTACTTCGTCCACAGCAAGTTCATTAGACACGCTGGGACATCACATGTTGAGCTTAGGGGGAAAGAGGCATAGGGTTGATGACATGATTGTGTTTTTAGAAAAAGGATATACAAGGAGTTCAGTTCCTACATGATGATGCCTTGGTCATTACAACTTAGGTAGCAGGCTTTGAATTTAGGAAGGTGATGGAAGATACGGAAAGTTCTACCAACATAATTTTTAAACACATTTGATCAAATGCATCCTAAGCTTGCGAATATTAAGATGAAGTAGTATAAGTACAACTTATACGAATTCACATGTATTAGGTAAGTGCACCTATTAGCTTATAATATAGTGGATTAACTCCAAATGTCGATCCCTTAAAGACTTTAACTACTAGTACTCACTAGGTCTCTATTATCTAAATCAGCAAATTAAATTTCAAAAACTTAAAGTAAATCTAAATTATTGTTAAAACTAATTTAAAGATTAACTAAGACGCAATTCAAGAATTAACAAGAAAACACTTCAATTGGAAATTAATTCAAGATTCAATGTTGTACTTAGATCTTGTTTCTCTTAATTCTAACATATGATTTTCCTAAAGATAATCTAATTTGTTCTTTAATCCTTTTTAACTAGGAGAATTCTTTACTAAAGTTAATCACTTTCTTAAGCTAATTAACCCTAACCTTAGAACAATCTAGTAGAATCTCTTCTCAATAGCATGACTTAAGATTGCATTATTAAACCATGAATTCTGTACTCTTTGACTTGAAATTATAGAAGAATCTTGTAAATTATCTCTAATCTTACAATCATTTTCATCAACTATGTCTGGATCTAATTTTATAAGAAATCTCTTAATTCTCTTATAAGATATCTAACTCTAGATTACTAGCAAAAATAATAAGCTAAATCCTAAAACAAACATAGTTGAACCAATAAAACAATAAAGAACTAAATTAATCAAGCAATAATAATATCACATGAATAGATCTGGGTTCCACAAAACCTAGATACCAAGGATCTACTCTCTATACATCATAAAATAGGAATGTAAAAAAAAAGTATAAAAAAGAATAGAAAGAAGCATCATGAAATCTAAGCAAAATTAAATCTTGAAATGTTCTCTTCTTCTAGCTTTCATGATTATTCTTCACTTTAAAAACTCCCTAAAATTCATGCCAAAAAGTTCTCTCTCAAATAAACCTTAAAAAGGCTTTATATATGAAGAGAAAAAAAATAGGTCGGTTGGAAAAAACATAACTAAGGACACAACCGTATCTTTTGGTTGTATACTTGATTATGCTTCACATTTATCTCTTTTTTAAAAAAAAACTGGAAACAATATGACTGGTGATATGGTTGTGTCTTTTGGTTGTGTCCTAGGCTATGACAATAGAAAATCAGCTTCAATTTTGCCTGAAAACAACTTAGTTGAGTCGTTCGGCTATGTTGATTTTTAAACCTTCATAACTTGCTCATTTTAGCTTCGACCTTAGTGAAATTTGTTTTTATCTTCTCCTTTTCTCACATAGATTATTTTAAAACCTAGAAAACAAAATTTTACTCAATTAAATTTTATTATCTAAAAATAAACTTACATATCAAGGAAAATCATCAAAAATCACTAATTAAAATATAACCAATTTGGAACTCATCAAACTTCTCTACACTTAAGAATTTTCTTATCCTTAAGTAAATAAAGCAAAGAAAAATTAAGACATGAATTCTCAAGTTAAAAACCATTACTACTTAGACAACTGGCCAAAAATTACACTTAACTCAGAAAGACTCAACTTGCAAATCCAATCAATTTTCCTTAAATAACTTCCTTAACTCTTATACTCAGTCTTTTTTTTTTTCCATTGTCCAAGAAATACAAAGTATCAGAGTTCATAAACTAATCTATGTAAATTAAAGTTTAACTAGATCATTTAATCAAGGATTATATACTTAAGATCATATTTAACATCTTACTAATCAGGAAAGAGTCATAAAAATTTTAAACCTTCTTCATGAAAATGTAGATAACCCTCTCTTTAATCTCACTAAGCACCATAATTCAAGGTAAACACATATTATATCCACTCATCCTGTGATCATCTCCTTAGTTCATTCTTTAGTTGGAAAGCTTCAAATTTACTAAATTAAACACATTAATTAAGGAAAATTGTATTGGCAGCAAAAAAGAATCTTGCTCTTCTAATGGACCAAAGATCGATCTATACCAACATAGCTTGGGTATTAGTAGCAAGGAAGAACCTTACTCTTCTAAGAGACTAAGGTCGATTCATACTAATCCATTCTTTAAACCTATTTTGGTATTTACAATGGAATTTAACCTTGCTCTTCTAAGGGACTAAGGCGAATTCTTACCAATTTTTCCTTTCTTTTATTTTTTTTTTATATCACTTTCTACCTCCAACTATTTCAACTTTTTTAGGGTTTCTTAAAGGACAAATTTCATTTGCTTGTTTACTAAGGATTATAGGGTATTAAAGTCATCTAAGAGAAAAGTATACATCAAAGTAAGCTTTGAAAATAGTTATCACTAACTCTTAACCAGTGATCTTTAGTACTAAAATCCTAGGCTAAATAATCCTTAACTTTGCTTCATAAAGATTTTACCTATCAACTCTGGCATCATGTAACTCAAACATCAAAGACCAAGTATACAAATTACATTCAACTTAGTGGAAGTTATCAATTTTCAAATAATTGCAAGTAAAAAAATAATAAAATTGGATTAAATGTAAAAAAATTGGTCTCCAAAGTAGCAAAAGTTTCTTAAATTTCTATATCTCCTTCCATACACATAAAACCGTACATTGTCCTCAATGTATGAATTAAGTCACATAATTGAAAATATATCAATCAAAACAATCATAGGTAAGATGATAGAAAAGTGGGAAAGAAAAACTAATACTTGAAATTTTGAGTAATACAATTCATTAATGGAAGAAGTCCGAAGTCTGAAGTAGTCCAAACCAAATGTAGTCTCCAACATGAGCTTTAAAGATCCAATAGAATGACTCCACAATCCTCCTAATTGGAAGTATCATCTATAACTTCATCCTCATCCTCTTCGTATTAGTCATCCTCCTCCTCTTCCTCATCCACTTCTTCTTCTGAACTTAAAGCTTAGTTCATAGTGCTACAGTCCCATTCAATAAAAAAATTTGAGTCAATGTTTTGTTGACATAAAGTTTCCCCACACCTAAATCAAAGAATTATAGCAAAACCATAATCAAGTGTGGAAGAAATGGCACTATAACTCATTTAGGACTTTTATCAAACACTTGGTATGCATGCAAAATGTAATTGTGTTGTTGAGAAATCTTTCATGCAATCCTGACAACTATTGTTATAAAAGGGATTCTAAGCATGTTTAAACTCCAAATTCCTTAATGACATGAATCAATAGCACTTGTATGTTTAATGAAGCACTAAAAACCTAAGTGATGAAATGAAGAAGAAGGCATATAAAGCAATGAAATTCAGTGCTTCAACTCAAACATTCAAGAATCACACACCTATAGGAACGTATTGTAAGTGAGATCATGTCACACCCTATGTCTTTCAAACCCAAAGATTAACACCAATTCAAGAACATAGTCCTAGTCACTATGCATATTATTATCAAAATACTAGATAAATAACATCTACCATAACCCAAACTCACTAAACAAAATTATGCAAAAGCCCTAAGAAAAAAAAAAACAAAATCCAAATAAGTTCTTCCACTAAAGTTCAATAAAAACAAGAGATATTAAGAACTTACTAGAGTACTTGAAGTGAAGTGCACTTAAGGAAAGATTGAATCAGTGTAAGTGATGGATTGTGAATCAAAGAAGGTTGTGAGTATGTTCATTTATGTGTTTGGAAGCAAGTGACATGGTAGACAAGTGGAAAATAAAATCATGTGTGCATTTATGTAAAAGAAGAAGTGAAGAAGGGGCTATAGGTCGCAACTTTTTATACTAGGTGCGACATGACCTAAGACATGATTATGTCTCATAGTTGTGCAACCTTCTATGGTGCAACCAATACATCGCTTGGCATTGACATGGTTGAAGATACGACTGTGTCTTGAGGTCATGTAACCTATTGCGATCATACATTAGAGGCTATCTACAATTGACCATATCTTTGGACTGTGTAATACACTGTTTTGCTTTTTTTTTTTGCTTTTAACTTTTATTATTTTTTTATTTTAATTTATGTATGTGTAAACTAAATGCATGCATTCAAAAATAAAAGAAACAAAAATACTAAACTAAAAAAATGAATCAAAGAAAAATTAAACTGAAAGGAAAATTATTATGTTGCACTTATCAATTTTGAAATTTCATTTAGCTTCTGGGGTGTTACCTCGGAAACCTCGCAAGGGACGCTATTCCCTTGACCCCTGCCTACTAATTACCTAGTGAGACCCTTATATGCATAGTGTAACATAAAAGCAAACTAAACCCTAAAGTGAAAAATAAAAGTGTCAAAGTGCTAAAATAGATAATAAAAATTGCTAACATAACCTACCAACATAGGTTGCCTCCTAAAAGCACTATGTTTAACGTTAATAGCTCAACAAAATGCATGGGTCACTTACCTTTAGCCAAGTAGAGATGGATCTCCATCCTTACCTCGCTTCTGAACCCTCCAAACAAGGTTAGACTTACCCTTTTTTCATTAGTATAGTAAATTCTCTTGTCTAATTGCATAACTTCTATCGAGTTTCTACTTATCATGCCACTCATCAAACTCATGTTGCACGAGTCTCTTCTTTTTATTTGCTTTTCACTTAGATGAAGTAGTTGTTAATAGCTTTAAGCTCGTCAATACAAAAGCTCATTCTAAACAATCTTCTAAGTATTTTTACTCCAAGATTGGTAGTCTTACTTTGGTAAGTTCTAACTTTCCTTTGTTTAGTCTACAAAATGGTTTGATCCCTATCTTTACCATATTGGGTTCATTAGCTCCCAACGAAGCTGCAGCTTCTACTTGATTAAAGGTTTTCACCATTTCTCCATCTCTTATTTTAAAGCAATTGATCATAGGTTCTTAGGTTCTTTGACAAGTAATTCCTATACACATTCAGTAAAAATAGCATTAGAAGTATCACAATCATAGCTTGTACCCTCTAAGTCAAAGGACTTCTGCATTGAATCTGGAGTCTAGAAAATAGTTTCCTCATCTCTAACCCTTAAGATGAGCTTACACTAACTAACATCAAACATAACCCTAATAATAGCTAGAAAGGGTCTACATAGAATCAATGGTACCTCAAGATCCTCATCTATATCAAGGATAACAAAATCAATAGGGAAAATGAATTTATAAACTCATACTAGAACATCCTCTATAATGCCTGAAGGGTATGTGGTGGACCTATTAGCTAATTGAATGCACAGGTTCTCCCAACCCTAGCTTTTTAAACAACTTAAATGGCATTAAGTTTTTACTAGCTCTTAAATCTGCCAAAGCATTATTTACTAACAACTTTCCAAGCACATAAGGAAGAGTAAAACTCCTTAGATCTTGTAATTTCTTTGGTGACTTCTTTTGGAGTAGTGTAGAGCATTCCTCATTTAATGTGATAGTTGAAAGATCCTCTAACTTCCTCTTATTTGACAACAAGTCCTTCAAGAACCTCGCATACTTCGGTATCTACAATAAAACATCAACAAGAGGTAAATTCACGTAAAGTTGTTTGAAAAGATTGAAGAATTTTTCAAATTACTTGGTTGGATCAAGGTAGTCTTGCTTAAGGTGCTATAGATACAAGATGAGTGGCTTGTAATCCTTTAGTTTTAGTGGTTCTACACTCTCTTTTGACCTCAGTGGTTCTAAACTTTCCTTACCCTTGACCTCCACTTGTTTCTCAAATGTTTCCTTATCCTCCTTCTTCTCAACTTATAGCTCTCTACCACTTCTTAAGGTCACTGCATTGACATGTTCCTTAGGGTTTGTTTCAGTATTCCTAAGTAGTGATCTTTGCTGTCTCTTATTCAGCATCTTGGCAATCTGGCCAATTTGATTTTCCAAGTTGTGCAAAGAAGCTTCTTAGTTCCTTAAAGAGGCGTCTGCTTATTGCATACGTTCCTTATTAAACTGAATGTATTTTTCTAAGAGACTCTCCAACTTATTCTTTAGAGCTGGTAGAGGAGCCATAGGTTATTGAAATGCAAGTAGAGACAAATTTGATCTTTGTTGTAGCTGATTCCTTGCTTCCTATTGCTAGCCTTGATTCCAATCATGACCTCCCTATGAAAGATTAGGGTGATCTCTCTACCCCAGGTTATAGGTATTGCTATAAGGATTATATTAGGGTCTTGTAGGTTTCCCTAGAAAATCAACCTATTTTGTCAGCTTGTAACCTACAATCCCCTCTTGGATGAAGTGGTTAAATTATCATTGTTGCGAACTAGTCGAGAGGGATTCAATTTTCTTACTCAACATCTCCACTTGAGTGGCTAGAGACTATACAGCATTGAGCTCAAATATTCTTGTAACTTTTTGCTTCCCCCTTGGGTTTTCCTACTAGTAATTATTCATAGCCATACTGACTATCAAAGCTTAGACTTCCTCGGGCATCTTGGTGTTAAGTGTACCTCTAGCTGCTGTGTCTACCATTTGCCTTGTAGAAAGGTTGAGACCATTGTAGAATATTTACATTTCCATCCAAAGAGGGAGGCCATAGTGTAGATACCGCCTTAACAAGTCCTTAAAGCGCTCCCATGTGTTGTATAAGGTCTTACCCTCTATCTGGGTAAAAGATGAGATGTTGGCTATGAGCTTTGTAGTTTTTGTACACAAAAAATACTTCTCCAAGAATTTTTCCACCAATTAATTCTAGGTTGTGATTAAATTCCTTGCTAAGGAATTCAACCGCTACTTAGCTTAGTCGAGCAAAGAAAACAGAAAGAGGCATAGCCGAATAACATCATCAGTTGACACGTTAATCATATAAGTATCACATAGTTCCAAAAAGCTAGAAATATGTGCATTGGGATCTTTGTCTTAGAGGTTGTCAAATTGCAAGACTAGGTAACAGTTAATGACGGTCTGGAGTAGTCTAACATGGTCTGATTTTAATCCCCATTGTTGGCTATGATGTTATCAAGCAAGCTTTTGGGATTAGATTCTTGTTCTACCACTTAATTCTTGACTTCACCCTCTAATAACTCCACTTCATCTTTCAATCTAATTGGAGAACCTTAGTTTGTCAGCTCCACTATTTATTTGATAGATAATTGCCTCAAATTGTGCAAAGCCATCCTTTTAATCTCAAGATCAATTTTAAACAAATCCCTTGACTGGCTTCTTCTCATACACTATACCAAAGAAAATGGAAAATTTAGTTAAAGATCATACCTAGAAATAAAAGAATTTAAGAAAAGGAAAGAAATAAAGAAAAGACAAAAAAAAAATGGTTTGATTAATATATCTACTAACTTTCTTAATATCAAAAGTCCCCGACAACAGTGCCAAAAACTTGATGTATTAAGCAAGTGCCCATATCAATTTATAATATAGTAGATCAAGTCAAGTGTTAGTCCCTTAGAGCCTTTGACTACTAGTGCTTACTAAGTCTTTATTATCTAACCAGTAAATTAAATATTAACTAACTTAAAGAAGTAAATCTAAATTATTGCTAAAACTAATTTAAATATTAACTAAGATGTAATTCAAGAATTAACAAGAAACACTTCAATTGGAAATTAATTCAAGATTTAATATTATACCTAGATCTTATTTCCCTTAAATCTAACATGTGATTTTCTTAAAGATAATCTAATTTGTTATTTAATCTTTCTTGAATAGGAGAATTCTCTATTAAAGTTACCAATTAACCCTAACCCTAGAATCACTTATTAGAATTTCATAACCCAAAGAGGTCAGTCGTGGCAGTTACCGTATATCGTACAAAGAACTATAGATTGAATCTCTTTACAATCGACAACCCTTTATATGATACAAGGCTACAGCTACAACCAACAACCAAGAGTTGTACAAGCATGAGCAATATCATTTTATGATAATAATAATAAGTTAAAGAAATATAAAACATAATCTATTTATATAAGAATTTATAGATAAGATATCTATAATACTTCTTAACTTTAACTAATATCATTTTATTACATAATCAGATCTATAATCTAGATAAACTATCATGTGTATACTCTGATTATGTCTTACTCCCACATCGACCCCCTGATGGATAACTAACCTCGGACACGCAGCAGCCTGATTCCACGAACAACTCGACCTGTGAAAGAAGATTACAAGCGTATAACCTAACTTGCTTGGTAAGATAATCCCCTCAACCATACAATAATCAAGTTATGCATTAATTAAATTCAATCAAATGAATGCATGCTAATCAGTATGCCAAACAAATACATATAGGTGACTAGGTACTGCTGCAACTCAGATTTAACACCCTCTATAGTCAGGGGTGGAGATACATCGGTAAAGTCAAATCCAAATATCGTACTAGAACTTATCTCATAATGAAACTCCGCATTTTGTATTTAAAATGTAATGGTATATCCATTCTCAGTTTTATTAAAAACAAGTTCTACATATGATTGTGAGTAGGTTCACACAACCTTCATTC
>JAMXBB010000009.1:59022653-59248428 GCA_024138015.1 Lumnitzera littorea
ATATATATATATATATATATATATCAATGCCTAATTTGTGAAAATACTAAATACATACTATATGTATTCTTATTTATACATACACACATATACATATACCGTATGTTTTACATAATAATGTATCTATACATGTCTACATACATATATTTCTACACACATAAGAGATACATATATATCTTAATTTATCTACTCATGCATATATGTACATGTAATAGAATAATTAGTATATACATACACAAACTATATAATATACATATGTATAACTAAATTAAATATACTTACCTAGATTTGTTGGTAGTATTCTTAATTTTCATCTTCCTTTCCTCCTCTTCCTCCTTCTTCTTCTTAATTTTCTTCTTGTTCTTGGTTTTCTTTTGTTTTTGTTTTTCTTTTCCTTCTTCTTTTTATGTGTTCGGTTTCTATTTTTTTTTTCCAGATTTCTTTTGGACATGAAGATCAATAGATTTTTGGGAGCAAATAAAATAAAAAAAGTAAGGAAGTTTATCTTCTTAATTTAAGCATTAATTAAGATAAGACTCAAACTTTATCATTTTGTCCTTTATCCTTTTATTTTGTGACACTTGGACATTTATTTATGCACATGGGCTATTGATTTTTGCAATTGGAATTCAAGTGTGAAAAGGAAGAAAATAGAAGAGGAAAAGAAGAGAAGGAAAAAGAAAGAAAGGAAAATAGAAAAAATGGAAGAAAAAGGAAATTAGAAATAATTATATGTAATTTTTCTAAACATAAAAATCATAAAAATAATAATTATAAATTAATTTTGGAATTTTATGAAAATTTATCAATTTAATTGATACCCATTACAATTATAATTTTTACAAATTATTTTAACGATTTCGTTAAAAGTTTTACGTGATTATGCGATTTAGTCAATAATTGCAATCGACTACTATTATATCCCTATTGAGTGATATTTAATTATTTTATAGGCTTAAATTTATAGTTTTAGGGTTTTGATCAAGTTCGGGTTCGATTTTAGGTAATTGTGCATAAATCGGATTTATGGTTTCGGTACGCGATTTAGGGTTTCGATCAATTTTTAGGATTTTTATTATCAATGTTATATTCGATTTATTAAATTTTATAAACTTTTATTGTTACTAGTCTTATCGACTCATGACATAGTTTAAGATACTCGAACTTAAATTACGGTTCAGACTACCAATTTTCTAAGGTTTACATAGAATCTCTTCTTAATAGTGTGGCTTAAGATTGCATTATTGAACAACGAATTCTCTACTCTTTAACTTGAAATTCCAGAAGTATCTTACAAATTATCTCTAATCTTGCAATAATTCTCACCAACTATGTCTAGATCTAATCTTATAAGTAATATCTCGATTCTCTTCTAAAATATCAAACTCTAGATTACTACTTGCGGAAATAATAATCTAAATTATGAAGTAAACATAGTTGAATCAAGAAAATAATAAAAAACTAAATAATCAAGCAGTAATAATATCACATGAATCGATCTAGGTTTCACAAAACCTAGATACCAAAGATCTACTCTCTATACATTGCAAAATAAGAATCTAAAAGCAAAGTATATAAAAGAATAAAATGAAGCATCATGAAGTCAAAACAAAATTAAATCTTGAAATCTTCTCTTCTCCTCTCCTCACTTTCTTGATTATTCTTGGCTTCAAAAACTCCCTAAAATTTGTACCAAAAAGTTCTCTCTCAAATAAACCCCAAAAAGGCTTTATATATGATGAGATAAAAAAAAAAAAATAGGTCAGTTGGAAAAGATACAATTGAAGATATGATCGTATCTTTTAGCTGTATACTAGACCGTGCTTTCATGTTTGTCTCTTTTTTTTTTTTTAAATTGGAAATGACACAACCAATGACATGGTCGTATCCTAGGCTGTAATAGTAGAAAATCAGCTCCAATTTTTCCTAGAAACAACATAGTTATGTTGTATCGATCTTCAAACCTTCATACCTAGAAAACAAAATTTTACTTAGTTAAGTATTATTATCTAAAAATAAACTCAAATATCAAGAAAAATCATCAAAAATCACTAATTAAAATATAACTAATTTGAAACTCATCGATAACCAACCATTTAAGATGATGAGAATGTAGTTGAAAAGGAGATTGAATTTATGATAGTAGAGCATCATTCGCCTTATAATGGCATAATGGGTTGAACTTCCATCAATAGGTTTAGGATGGTAGTGTTGACTACCTACCAAAAGGCAAAATTTCCCAACCTTATTAAGATAGGAACATGTTATGAGACCAATAGCTCTCCCAAGCTCTGTACGTAGAGGCTTTGAAAAGAGATCAGGTCTATACTACAGAGTAAGGTTCAAGTAATCGAATGTAGATAAGAGGAGAACTTGTAAAGGAAACACTGACAATTTAGCTTAGTGATAATCTCAAGCATGTGACTAAGTTTAGGGCTAATACACTAGCTGACCTAAGGGAATGCATAGTACATTCCCTCTTAGCAAATACAGACATTTTTGCTTAGTCTCCTTCTGACATGCCAAGCATACTTAAAGAAGTTATCACTTACAAATTGAACACATATTTGTATATGAAGGTTGTACAACAAAAGAAAAGGCATTTTGCTGCGAAGAGGTAAGTCATGATTGAAGAAGAGGTGTAGAAATTGTTGATGGTGGATTTTATTCGAGAAGATCCTTATCTAAAATGGCTCACAAATTGTGTGTTGGTGAAGAAGGCAAATGGGAAATGGAGGATGCACATTGACTTTATAGATTTGAATAAACCATGCCCAAAGGATTGTTTTCTCCTACCTTGGATAGATTAGATGGTCAACTTGGCCTTAGGATATGCCTTATTAAGTTTCATGGATGCGTTTGTCAGGTACAATTAGATAAAGATGCACCCCTCCAATTAGGTATACATATCTTTCATTACAAACTTTGGAACCTATTGCTATAAGGTGATGCAGTTTGGATTGAAGAATGCGGAAGTCACGTATCAAAGATTGATCACAACGATGTTCAAACCTCAGATATACAAGAACATCGAGGTTTATGTAGCTGGCATGATAGTTAAGAGTAAGACAAATGATGACCACCTAGCCAATCTCTAATATACTTTTGACACCTTAAAGATATATAATATGAATTTAAATCTATAGAAATGTGTGTTCGATGCATCCTTGAGGAAGTTTTCAGGCTACATGGTGACACAACAAGGAATTGAGGCCAATCTAGAAAAGATTTAGGCTGTAATCAACATAAAGATACCAAAGTCTCTTAAGGAGGTTCAAAGGTTAACTAGCCGATTAGCAGCACTAAATGGGTTTGCGTAAAAGAGTGTTGAAAAATATATGGACCTTTTCATAGTGTTAAGGAATCTATTTGAGTTTTAATGGACTGAAGATTGCAAAAAGTCTTTTAAAGCCTTGAAAGAATTTATGACAAGACCAAACATGACCCTTGGTCTTTGTCAAATCCTATAGAAGGAGACACACTTTACCTATACTTGTTTGTAAGTGATTAGGCCCTTTCATCCGTGCTGGAATGAATAAAAGGACGAGTGTATAAACTAGTTTATTATGTAATTCATGTCTTCCAAGGCCCTTACTTAAGACATACGAAGTTGGAAAAGTTCATTTTGGCTATTGTAATTGCTGCTAAGAAGCTCCAACCATATTTTGAAGATCATTAAGTTGTAGTACTGACCAACCAACCTCTAAAGCTAGCTCTGCACAAGCCTAATGCCTCTAGTCACATGGTGAAGTATGCCTTGGAGCATAGTGCCCTTAGGATGCAATATCGACCTAGGGAAGCATATGAAGCTCAAATCTTTGCAAACTTCCTTGCTGAGTTTACTAAAACTAATAGCTTTAACCTAAGCATAGATTAATCAACCTAGAAATTATACATTGACGATTCGTCAACTAATGATGGAAGTGGAGCAAGTTTAATCTTAATAGGTCTAATGGGGGCTCGGAACTCTTGTGCTCTAAAATTTAGTTTCCTAGCTAGTAACAATGAATCAAAGTATGAGGCATTACTAGTTGGGATGAAGTTAGCTATAGAGGTCAGAGCGAAGGTTTTTAACTCTCAATTGTTGGTTAATTAGGTTACGTGAAGTAGTATGGCCAAGGATGAGAACATGATCAAGTATCTACAATTAGTGAAGGAGCATGGTTTGAATTTTGAGAACTGGCAATTGATGAAATTACCAAGGGAACAAAATTATGTAGTGGACAAATTATCTTAGTTAGCCTCTACAAGCCTACCAAACTAAGAAGAAAGGATCTTCATCAAATATCTACCTAAGAAAAGCCTAGAGTTACAACCATGGAATATTTGAAGAATGGGACTATGCCTCAAGACACTAAAAAGGTATGGTAGCTTATTTATAAAGCAACTAATTTTATACTGATTGATGGAAATCTATACAAGAGAGGCATGAGTATGCTTTACTTAAGATGCTTTTAGCCACTCGAGGCATAGTAGGTACCATACGATCTACACTCTTGGGGGTGCAGTAATCATACTAGAGCTATAGCTCTATATATTTGAGCTCTAAGACTAGGATATTAGTGGCTTACAATGAGAAAAGATGCTCTTGACCTAGCTTGGACATGTGATCAATGTTAGAGGAATGCTTTAATGAAGTAAGTCTCGAGCTCATACTTAATTTCGCTTGTTAGTCCTAAGCCTTTTGCTTAATGGGGATTAGATATACTCACTCTATTCCCAATGACAACCAAGTAAAGGAGATATATCATTGTAGTGGTAAATTATTTTACCAAGTGGGTTAAGTATAAAGTTGTGGCAAGTGTAACAAAATAGAGTATTGCAGCATTCATGGTTAGTGACATTTTAAGTAGGTTTTGAATACCTTACACTATCATAACAGACAATGGGTCACAATTTGATAATGATAAGTTTAGAGAGTTCTGTTGAGCTCCAAAGATTAGACTATATTATACATCTGTTGTACACCCCCAAAGCAATGGTTAGGTTGAGGCAATGAATAAGATGATATTATGGAGTTTGAAGAAAAGGGTAAAGTGAGGTGGTAGCAAGTAGGTAGATAAACTACCAAATCTTTTGTGAGTTCATAAGACTACTCTAAGGGCCTCAACAAGTCATACCCAATATCAATTTACTTTTAGGATAAAGGTAGTATTGCCAATTGAATTACAAGTGGAGAGTGTGAGAGTTCAAGCATACAACCCCGAATATAATGATGTTATCCTTTAGGCTAATCTAGATATGATCCACATCATGCATTGGCTAAGGCTCATCTCATTACTTATTAATAGTGGGCAACTTGGTACTATGACAAATAGGTTAAGCATAAGTGCTTCGATCCTAGCAATTTGGTCTGTAGGAAACTTGAAGCATTTGGAGTAAGGGAATGCTAAGGGAAACTCACCCCTACTTGGTAGGATCTTGTTAAAGTGAAAGAGGTAGTAGGGAATAGACATACCTATAAGCTAGAAAGGCTAGATAGATAGCCAGTCCCTAAAGTGTTGAATGCTAACGACCTCAAACCATACTTTGAATGATGGATGCCTAAAGAATGAATGAAGATATGTTTGTTTATCTACATGTTTTATTGTTGTTGTGATGATGTTTCATGTGACTTATAAGTTATATGTGGGAGGACTCATTCCCCATATTAGGAATGTTTGTCACTTTTTTTTGGTGTGATATGTTTGTTTTCCCATATGATGTAACTATGTTATAGAAGGTTAGAACTAATGAACTAGCCTAGTTCCTTTCCAATATTGCATATGTAAGTGCTTGTTTATTGTCCAACATTTCTTACTCTACTTTACTTTCTTATAATGCTTTGTCATTAAAGTATAACTTGATGGAAAGTGGGGATACAATCTTTGCCTCACCCTCAAACAAAAAAATAAAATCTTAAAAGTCTCTAAGCCTTGTGAAAAGGCGACAAGCAAACTATAAAGTGCTAAATCCCTAAGTCGTACATTTAATGAGCAACGAGAAAGGACATCCATAGATCTCTAAGTCCTAAGAAAGGATGATGAGGCTAGAAAAACTGAAGCCATGGATAGGGTGATAGGCATGATGGCTATAAATCCTCTTAAGGATGATGAGCTATTACATGTCCCTAAGTCTCAAATTGACAATGGGAGCAATACTCTAAGTATATTATATAGGCAATGAGCTATTAAAGATCTAACAAGCTTTAAGTCTAGTAATTGGACATGAGATATTTAGAGATTAACTAGTAACGGACCTAAAAGTCCTAAACTTATGAAGACTAGCAAATAGCTAAACATAACCAGATACATACTTCCTCATCATCATAAAGTCTTTAAGTCAAGGACATAGGGATCTCGCCAAGAACCCTAGTTACTAAGAAACAAATGAAGTAAGTTAATTAACAAACAACTTAAATTGATTGATTAATGTTAATGAAATTCATTATAGAAGATCAGTGAATGGTCATACAATCTCTTGATAGTATAAAGATGAGTTTGAAGATTAGATAAAAGTATTTTAAGAAGTCCTTCAAAGAAACCGTTAAGTAGTAACAAGGTTGGCATACTAACCTGAGAACAAGTCATAGTTATTGATTAACAAATAAATAGAAAATGATAAAAAGAAAAAAGAGAGAGGAAATGATTTCTCCAAAGCTTATGTGATCAGGATATCTTAGACATTGAGGCCTTGAGTTGAATTAGGTTGAGGGTTGGCTGAAGGATTAGGAGCAAGTGTTTCCAAGACTTTAGGAGCTTCATTCTATTCTTATGTGTTGGTGGAATCAATTACAGGGGTACCCATGTCTTCACTTGGTTGTTCCTCTACCTCAACCCCTCCCATATTGGCCCCTTCAATTGAACCTCATTATCTTGTGCTTATCTGGAAAAGTTTAGTCAGTTGAAGTTATACTCAAGATAATGAATTAAAACTTCCCTTAAAGCTAAATTGATTCTATCTAATACCTTTCGAAGCATTAAGCCCTTGTATTCTTCACTCTCTTAGATGTCCTTATAAGCTTTGTCATAAGCCCTCTGATACATAGTGCTTTGCTCCTTTTCAACTTCAGCCATCTTGATCTTTACCTCACTTTATGTTCCTTAAAGGTTGGTCATAAGTTGAGAGTTTTTCTTTTGCTCTTCTACCAAAGTTGCTTCCTTATCTTCTTAAGCCTTAGCTTCTTTATTGGCTTTCTCCTTCTAGACCTTGAGCTCATCTTCAACCATTGCCTTCTCCTCTTCCAACTTAGTCTTCTCAATTCCTTAATTCTCTTAGAGATTCTTCTTCTTAGCTTCTACACTAGTACTTAGTTCTTTGCTTCCACGACAATCTAGGTATAAGAAAAAAGGAAAATCATGAGTTCAAATGAACAAAAAGATACCTTAAAAAATAGATTAGAATGGAGGGCTGTAGCATTCTTTTCCTTAGTAAGAGCTTTTACAATCATCAATAGTCGTTGGGATTTTTGAGAAATCACTAGGGAATAAAAAATGAATAATAACTTTAGCAAGACTAAGCTAACAAGAACGGGAGAGACTTATAACATAGTAACTAGAGGTAACCAAATGTGATAAATTGTCTAACCTAGAGTGATGATAAAGCTTGACCATGTTAGTTAAGGTCTCAACGTCATTAGATAAATAGATCCCCTAAGCAACTCTATTACTACTTGAAATTTCCCTTTGGCATTGTTGGCACAATCAACAATCCAGGTCAAGAAAAACTCTAGTACCTCATCTTTGGAGTAGAGTAATTGAGCTTCAAATTCTAAAAGGGGCTTCCTTTCTTTCATTAGGGTTAGCTAAATTACACTTGGTTTTAGACTTGTTGCTTCTTAGAGATTTTCCTTTCTTTGGGTCCCTCTTTAGAGGACAACATTCATGCATGTTAGGTCGCTTTCTTAGTTTACTGACCTCAGCGACCTTTTTCTTGGTTCTAACCTTAGACTGTTGTGAGTCCTTAGCTACCTTGGCCTATTGGCCATCCTTTTCCTTGATAGCTTGAGAGGTGGCGGACTATGCCATTGGCTTCATTGGAGCTTGCTTAGTAGAGGTCTTCTTAAGATCGACTTTTCCTTTTGATCCATAGGCTTTCAACTTAGTAAATAAGTCCTTTGAATTATAATCTTTGAGCAAGATATTTGCAATAAGATAACTAAAGGGTCATATCGAAAAAATAAGAAAACAAAAACAAAGAACTTACAAAAGTCATGCTACGGATGGGTAAGGAAGACAACTCTGTTCCTAAAGTAGACATGGAGGTCCTTCCTCTTACGAGCCCTTCTTAGTATGGTAAGATCACAATAGCCCATACCCTACTCAACTACAATCCCCTTGTTCAAGCATTTGATATTTCCATCAAAGGTACCACTGGTACCCTTATCTACCAAAGCTTCATCCCAAGGGAAGATTAGAGCACCTTTATAATATTTAGAAATTATGACATTCACATCCCAATGGTACCATCTATTGTTGTAAGCATCCACAGTGGTGTCACGGGCCCTCTAATCACTGGGAAGTAAGTACATGAAGTCAAACAATCTAATTGGTTTACTACAAGTGGTTAGGAAGTTCAATAAGATAGCCGACTTAACTACCATACACTTTATCTTCCATTCAAGGATTGAGGACTCTAACCTTACCAAAAGTTTCCTACGAGGTCAGGTACATATGTAAAACTAACCCTCTTTCTTTTTCAATGTGAAAAATACCTAAATATAGTAACTGTAGCCATAACATATAAATCCTCACATATACACTCAAACGCCACTAATAGTTTATAGGAATTCAAAATAAGCATAGAAGGGCATAAGCGATGATACATATAATAAGACTTTTGAAATATAGCAAAGGGCAGCTTCAAACTCACCTCAAAATATTTTTCAAAGAGGGCAAACTCTTGGTCTCTAAGTATGATGATTCATTCATGAGTTTGAGGTCTCTTAATCGACCAAGCTCGAGGAACACCACAAAAACCGAGCCTCATAGCATTGAACTCTTGCTCGTTCACCGTACTTGTGATGCCATTTAGGATTAAAAGGTAGTACTAAAGAATTATGTTTATTATTTATAGGGTACTCATTGTATGGAAACTCCCTAATTTTCTATGATCTAAGAGCATAGATCTTTGCCAATCTAGTATACCCTATTAAATCCCATGGGCAATTAGCAACATCCAAATTCATTGTACAAGTAGAGGAGGGGAATCACCTACTTGATGTGTAATAGACAATTCTTGGCTCTATTTTTAGGTAAAATTCAAATCTTCATATTTGGTTGAAATAGGTGTACCTTAAAAATATGATTGCTAAGAGTGAAGAGCCAAGAAGAAATAATTGGTGTAAAGATTGAAGAAAGTGAAAGCTAGGGGAAACTAAACCAATGGGCTAGAAATTTGCAGAAACGAGAAAGAGGATAGTAAGAAAGAAGTTTAGAATGTAAGGAGGTGAATTTAGTGATAGATTTCTAGGGATCCATACATCCTACAATTACTAGTTAATGTGGTCCATTCAATTAATTACGTATGGGTTAGATTAGATAGTGCATGGCTTTGGCACGATTGCATAAATCCCAATGGTAATGCATGAAGTATTACATTTAGCTGATAAAAAACTTCTCTAGTAAGCTAAGTAAGAAGTAAGTTGACACTCTAATGATAATACACTACTTCCATGGTAAAGGTTAGAACCGAAGCCCACAATTTAGATACTAGCATAATAGCTTAGAGCTACCTTTGCCATAGAAGAAGATGTAATTGAGATTTTTTATTAATGAACAGTATTATCACTCCTCTTGATGTATTCATCAAGTGGAGTTGAGGGGCAAATGTTGATATAAGTTTTTCCAAAGAACATAAACTGATCTAATTAAAGCTATGCCCAACTTGTTGGATGACCGCATCCTTTTATTCCTCTACCCCTAACCTCTTTTAAGTCTCACCAAGTGTACAGATTCGCTTTAGAAGACTAGCTGCTTGAATGTATATAATTAGAACTTAAATAGAACAAATAAGGATAGACTCCTTTAACTCGGAATAACTACCCCTAGATTGGACTTTGACTTGGTTAGTTCTAAAAGTTTCAAATTTTAACACCAGGTGATGCAGGATCTTTACTACGACAAGTAAGAAAAGATGAAGTACTACGGATATCATTGCTTTAGAAAAAGCAATTTAAATTAGCGAACTGTAATTGTCTAAGCCATTGGGTAAGGTAAACCAGACCGAGTAGTTGAATGAAAAAGGAATGTAGAGTATTTAGATTTAGATAGGTCAGACGTTTGTGTGAAAACTCTATCTATCTAGAATAGAGACAACCCTCATGACATTAGCCACATCCCCCAAAATCAAGGAGTGGTCTTAAATTTAAATCAAGCACACATGTTGGGTTTAGAGGTAATAGTTACCATACTTAAATCAACCCATGACTATAAAAAGAGGTCAGATGATAGGCAACAAGTTCTTCTTGACACTTTAGTACTTTGATTCTCATCTTTTCCCTCTTTGTGAACTCTTTAACTTAGGCATTGGAGTGGTAATGCCGAAGTCACCCATATAGCCCCTTAGCCTTATCTTTTTCTGTTTTGTAAGGTACTTATGAGCACCATGTCCAAAATATTCTTCATTCCAAATTTTGTTATCAACAACTATATCTACTCAATTAAATCCAATATAGTATACTCGAAAAATCATACTCATTAAACTCTAGCCATAAAAAGTACTATAATAGTATAATAATTAGCTAAAAATAGGTAAATAATTATACTTTTTACTTCAATCAAAATATAACAAACATTTAAACATTAGTAGGGTCCAAAAATTATCATATGCTAATTTTATTCACAAATTACCTTAAAATTACAAAAACTGCCAACAAGGTCTAAACAACTTACAATAAATAGTAAACATAAAGATTTTCAAAAATCCATGTTACCATGGTTTAGAACATAATATGAGTGTCGTATGAAATTTTTCAAGTCAAAACAACTTCTCTTAATGTTTTGAAAAATTAAATCAAAATTCCTTGGAACATGAAACTTTATTAAGAAAGTACTATAAATCATTATTATTTTAATAAAATAAAATTATTACATGAAAATACATATAAAAGAACCCAAGGAAATAATTTTTCATAATTTTTTAAATTAATTTTCTATTTTTAATAATTACAGGAAAGACATTTTTGGCATGCGGCCATTCGACCACCTTTTGGCCCCTAAAATGAGTCAGCCTAACTTCTCTTGCAACCACTTGCTTAAGTTCAAAGCCACATGTTGTCAAGTTTTGTGTAGCTATAGAAACCATAATTCACCTTTGTTTCCTACTATTTATCAATTATTTAGTATATTTATTAATAAACATACATATCGAGTATATAAATCGTATACAATGAGGGACCCATTCTAGTGTGACTAGGTTTGGTAGCTGATTTAAGGTGTTTGGGAATGTAACTAGATTAGGAAAGAAACTTAAAATATAAGGGGCTTCATGATATTAGTGAGGAGTTTTTGTAGGCTTGCAATATAAAAATATAACAAAGTATTAAAAATATAGCTAAAATAGAAGTAATCTACTATCTTACTATATTATCGGTAACATGCAAATTAAGTTTCGAAAATTAACGAACATTGAGAGATAAGTTACAAGAGTAATATAATTACTATTATACGTAAAATAATAAACAAAAGACATGTATATGCACTAGGTATAATTATTATATAAATATATGTACTTGTAGTTGTTGAAAATACTTGAAAATATGCCAAAATTATTAAATAAGTAAATAAAAATAAGAGAAAAAAATTATAAAAATTTACCAACATGTCAAGAAACATATTTGTTGGCATGGCACAAGTATCCCATATACAAGTGTATATCCAAAATAAGGAAATAATAATATGTTATGTAATATACTTGTAGACACTTAATTTTTACCCTTCCATAGTCTTAATTTTTTGCAAAAAGGGTCCTAATTCAAAAAAATAAAAAAAAAAATAAAAAATTAATAAAAATTAACAAATAATGAAAATACCAAAAAAAAAAGAATGAGAAAAGGAAAAATCATAAAAATTTCGTAGATTTTTAGGAAGTAATTTATATTAGGAATAATTAGTTTTAGTTTTAGTTTAGTTAAAAATTTTAGTTTAGGGATTCAGATAGTTTAAATATAATTTAATTGTAATGAATGTCAAGACATAGACCAACGGCTTAACGAATATGTAATGGAGTATTTAGGTGAATTTAGTTTGAGGTCACGAGTTCGAGTCTCAGTAGGCACTTATGTCTTTATTTTTCTGTCTTTATAGAAACAAGATTTAAAATCGGATTCATATCAAATCATAAGAATGTTAGTTAAATCAGATTTGAATCTAATTTAATTAATGAATCAGATATAATTAGATATGTTATGATATGATTTGGTTTAGAATATATAAACACTTCACTAAGTCAGAAAAGAGAGAACGGAACAAAAAAAAAAAACAGAAAAAAAAAGCAACAACACGTTCACAGCAATCAAACCCCTACTATTACACTCCGACTCTAACTTCAGTTCTTTGAGAGAGAGAGAGATGGAAGGAGCCAACATCGAGAGAGGGATGAACGCCGGAGTGCAAGCCCTACTACTGCCTCCATAAGCTTGGCAATGCTTGAGCAGCTACGTGGATGACGGCAGCATAGAAAGCCATCGATACTACTTAGCCCATCGAATGCTCCTGGAGATGCTTAGAGACAGAGGTTATTTCATCCCAACTTCCGAGCTCAATGCCTCTCCTTAGGAATTCTGCGCCATTCATGGCCAAAACCCTAACGTCAATCGCCTTCACATTGTTGCCGCTTCTCACTCCGACCTTTCCAAATGCACTCTAGCTGTTTTTTGTGGGCCTGGTGCTGTGAAAGTTTATGTCATCCACAGCATTGCTACTCAGATTGTTAATAAAGAAAGTTTGACTAGGTTGATTATAGTCATGCAAAGTGAAATCACAAAGCAAGCGATGAAAGCAGTGCAAGATTTCCCCTTCAAAGTTGAGCTCTTTCCGATCACTGACTTACTTATAAATATAACCAAGCATGTCTTTAAGCCAAAGCATCGAGTACTCACCAATGAAGAAAAGCAAAAGCTGTTAAAGAAGTATAATATACAGGAGAAGCAGCTCTCCTTGATCATTGATCCAACACATACGCTCTACACAAGTAGCACAACATAGCCTCTACACCACTGCAATCTCGATCAGGCATACATACTCGGCTTTACGCACGAAACAAAATCTACACGACAGCTACAGCTGTTCACCGATGACCTACCCCGATCAGCACTGACTGCAACTCTACTTTCGCCTAAGCAGTACACGCTAAAGTACACCAATAAATCGCACTACACTATCAATCACGAACCCGCGCACAGTCGGCAAGCGAATAATACCAACAATTCATGCATGAAGAGTTATTATCCTTCACCACAATAATCAGTTCAGGTTCGGTTTCTTTAGATTTATTTATTTATTTATTTATTATGTTATATTATATTAGTATTTTATTATGTCCTTAGTTATTTAACATTATATATGTATGTGTGTGTGTGTATATATATGTTAGTTTAGGGCATTTCTTTTAACATTAGTTTTCTTTATTATATAGATTAGATAATGATTTAAGTGAATGGTTATTTAATAATAGTTATATGAGTATAAATGTATATATGTATTATTTTAAGGGTCGTTAAGATTTTTTTTTTTTTATGTATATACACATAATTATATTTTCTTAGTTAACATAATATATAATATGACTTTAGGAATTTTAGTATTAGTTCTTATATAAAGTGTATTATATGGAATTATTTTATTTCGGTAGATAGTTATATATATTAGTTTAGTGGTTGTTAGAATTAGTTATCTTTTAGAATTGGCTTTACTTAAGGTTTTATCACATGGAAGTTGTTTTTTTCTTTAAATAAAAATTAATAAAAGGCCCTTTTAAAAATAGGATTTTTAGAGTATTTTTTATAAAATAATAACAGCACTCAAGTGTTAGGACCCTTTAGATTTTTTTTTAAATAAATCGAATAAATTAAAATGTAAACTTAGACGGTTTTCAAAATTAAAATCAAGTAATACACTAAAGATTTTTTGAAAGAACTACGATCATCTAATCCCAACTAGCGGGTATGTAGGCACCTTCGGGGCGACGATAAATTATGTAAAAACTTAGGTTCTTTATTTTTCTTTTGATTTTATTTATTTATTTTTTAAATATTATAATTAGAAAAATAATCCTAATTTCGGTAAATAAATAGTGGCACCCATTAAGGGTTTAATAGGTTAGCCTCCGAACTTGGAACCCTCTGGTTCTTCATTTAAAATTAAAATCAAAGACCGGTAGCCAAATCGTAATCAATCTACCCAATTGATTACGGTTTCTATTTCTTTTTCCGATTTCGGTCAGGTGGCGATTCCAAAAAATTTATTTTTAATAAAAAGCCGGAATTTCTCAATTTCTTTAGTCGAAGATTAATATTAAATGGGTTATGGTTTAATATTAATCAAGAAATGAGAAATTAACTTTTAAATAAAAGAAAACCGAAAAATCATACTCGACAATACTAAATGTTATATTGAGATTAAGTTATATAACTTTAAATTTTGCATGGGACAGTTATAGGATCATCAAAAAACAAGTAGGGAGTGTGGCTTAATGCTTGGAAAAGGTAGGGACACCTTGCAATTTGATTAATGGCCAAGTAGTGTAAAAAACATAAGGGGAAATGTGGTGTTTAAGCATAAGAAATATCACCACTAACTTAGAGAGGTCCCTAAAATCACCAAAATGAATCTAGAATTTTTTTTTTACATAATTTAGCATCTAAGAAAAATATTGGGAGGCTTTAGCAGTATCAATTAAGGTTTTTGCAAAATTAAGAAGAAATAAGGCAATTTAGGATGAGATCCGAGTTCCTAATGCAAACCACCACCTGGGAGTAAGCCAAGCCACCTTGAGATGGTAGAGGTAGTGTGAACTTGGGAAGAAAAATCCCTACCCCTAGACAGTTGCTAAAATTGCAACTAGTAGTAAGTTTTAGTTTTAGCTATTTTTTATTCTATTTTTCAAAAAAAATAGTAATTGAGCTCTAAAAATTATGATTTTTGGTTTCTAAGGGCAATTTTTTATGTAGAATCCAAAAATGCAACCAAATTCTTCAAATTCTAATTCGAAATAACTATTCTTAAAGAAACTAAGTAAGAAACGAACCTTAATTCTAATTCTCAATAGCCTAAATAAAGTTATTTTGATCCCAAAATTTATGTACAAACATTTCAACATATCTAATTTGATTCCTTGAAAAGAGTTTTCAAAAATTCAAAAGCTAAAGTTTTAGGTCATTCTTAGCTAGCATGTATGTAGCTAAAAACTCTTTGAATGGATGATTAATTGAGTAATTAGGTCTTCAAGTGTTGATTTTTTATCATATTTGGGGTTTGAAGTGTTGTGTCAGAATGTTGGAGTGAGGAAGCAAAGGTATAGAAGCTAGAGTTGTGTGATTTGAGGATTCAAAGTATGTTTTATATAGTTAGAAAATAAGTTAAAAGGTTCATCAAAATGTATAGCAAAAGGGTATGAGAAATAGCTTATAAGCAAAATGTATGTCAGAAACTGATGTAGAGGGGGATTGAACCTTGGATATGTATAAGGGTTTTTATAATAACTTTCTATGTCCTTTAGGTGTAGTTATCAAAACAGTTAAACTAATTAATATGATATAGCAAAATGGATGTTTAATAAGTATTTTACCAAAGTTTATTTATGAGAATCAGAATATATATAAAGTCCATATTTTTATCAAAGTCAGAATATGAGTTAAAAGCCACTCAGACAATAATCTATACAATAAGGCTCTAAAACCAATGTTAGAAACTTAGTTAGAAAGTAGTTTGATAGAAGACACCAAAAGTAAGAGTAGGTGAAACTTTGAAGATGGTTGGTACTAAATATTAGATCTTTAGGAGTCAGAGAGTAGATCAGAAGATCACCTATCTTTAACTTCTAAGAATTTACTAATGTCAGTACTTGAGTCAAAAACTACTAGGCAGCAATCTATACTAGGTTAAAACCTTGGATAGAATGTATTCTACTTTACTAATATCTAATAAGTACCTTAGAAAACTCACCTAACACAATTGAAAACATACTTAAATGTTCATAACGAACACATATGCTATGTATTGGATGGAAACTAAAGATGCCATATTAAATTTTAGGCATAATAAAAAAAGTACAAGAGTGATGCATAAGGAGAATGAGCATCAATATCCTGCTAAGTGGGATCATGTTTCACTACACTTTGAAGTGTTTTTAGGAATGCTTAGAGACCTTAATATATTTCTTCCTTCTGATTGTAAATTAGTTGCTTGTGCATATGCAACGTGTGTGCTTAAATATGGTTGTACTATTCTGAGTGCTAGACTTATATATTGCTTACTTCATGATATCACTTGGTTTGGACTGTCTGAAATTGCTTAACCTCCTCAAAAGCAATTTAACATAGACTTGACATAATTACTAACTAGACTTGCATCAATAACTACTAGGGGAAATGATTAGGATTCTTGGGCAAAACACGAACCCTTTGATGAAGATAGTAGAAATAGTCCTCTCTCTTCCCTTAGTTGAACTAAATGATAAGAAAGGAGGTCATAGTAAGGTTGGGTCCATGGTTCAAAGCTAGTCTTAAGAAGAGGGGGATCTCCATTACACAATCCCCGGTTCGATTCTGATTCCCAAGTGCGCGACATCAAACTCCTTAAAACCAATATTAAAGCTAACGTAATTTCTTTGATCTCATGATGACTAGACAATGTTGTGTTATGACATTTGCTTGATCATGTGTTGCATCTAACTAAACTTGCTTGATAACCCTAGTTGCTTTGTGTCAAATGTGTGCTATTGTCTCCATCTCACTTATTTAGTAAGCTGTCACTCAT
This sequence comes from Lumnitzera littorea, assembly GCA_024138015.1. Lineage (NCBI taxonomy): Eukaryota > Viridiplantae > Streptophyta > Magnoliopsida > Myrtales > Combretaceae > Lumnitzera > Lumnitzera littorea. The sequence goes on from JAMXBB010000009.1 coordinate 59,039,609, forward strand.
TCCTCTATAGCTGATTTGTAGGTTTCCTAATAGATTCATTGGTACTACTTCAAGTTCTAAAAGATTAGAGAATGAGGTCAGGGAGTCAAATTCAAGATTACTCGACTAAATTTCTGCTTGGTTTATCGACTGTACTAACCTTTAAGAAAACTCATAGGGTCTCCCTAAGTGACCCCTATTTTTTAGCTAATGAGATTTATTCCATACTTTGTAAGCCTATGAATTTTAGTAAAATTTTAGAAGACACTTTATCTTTTCGTAACAACACAATTTTGGAAATTTTTATAAAATTCAAGGTTTTATTCTTCATATGATTTATAAAACTTGATTTTTCCTTGAACATTTAAGCTATAAAACTATTTTTAATAACTACTTTGAAAAGTTACACCATAAGTTGATTCTTACCAAGTACTAAATAGGATGCTTTCAAGTAATGGAGTGATGAACGCCTTATGTAGGCTATACCTACGTTAGCAGCTAAAGTGGCTAGCTTCTAACATAGGTAGTATCATCTTAAGAGCTCGCTTAAAGCGTCATTCTTAAGATTTTGCTTGGTAGCATTATAAAAAAAATTAACTAAACATCATAGGGAAAAATAGAGAGCGAGACATAAGTAGGTCATAACAGATTTAGACTATAGGCTTTATTTACTATTTATATATATACTAAAAAAAGGATACGACACTTTAATATTACATTTGAATTATAAAAGATGATAATTTCTAAACTTATAGAGTAGTAACGAGGAATTTATAATAACTTAAGTGGAATACTAATAAAAATGAGAACAAACCATTTATGGAATATAAAATATGATTTCTAAGGTTGTTATTGGAAATTGATTGTTTAAGTAATATTGAGAAGAAAGAAAGGTTTAGATATACTGAACTAATAAATATAAACTAAGTATACATGGATATATCAAATTCATTATTAGAAATGTTGCCTAAATTAATTGCCTAAAGATCTACTTCTTGTTTGTAAAGTTAGATTTTAGGTAAATCTAGTTTAATGTAGAAGTAATGTGTTAGATTTGTATGTGTAATATCATGGTTGTGAAGGTGTGTTAACATGCTATACTATTTTGGTGAAATGAGGAAACAGGGGAGTTGGTAGCGGAATTAGGTGATTTGATGACTTAAGAAGCAACTTAGGTAGGTCAGAATGTGAGTCAAAAGGTTAAGTAGATGAAAATAAGAATAACTAGAGATACAGAACATAAGTTAGAAAGTGATGCAGGGAGTGAGTTTAAGATAATCCCGAAGGCATGATCTAACTTACAAGTATTGTAGAGTTTGATTTAGAAAGAAAAGTAGATGATTGTGAGATGAATAGGTGAAATTTAATATCTATAGAAAAATCGTAGTAAACTTTAAATGATGATTCTCAATAAAGAGTTGTAGCAAAAATAAAATGTATATGGTGTGTTGATAGTGATTAATACAAAAGATACTGAGATGATAGTATGCTTTTCTGCCGATGATAACATCTGCTCCAAGTCTTGCTCTTATTTAAAGACATACAATTGAGAACCTTACCTAGGTTCCTCTAGAAATCAAATTTAAGATGCTACTAGAACTAATATAAAAGGGAAACATTGATTTATAAGTTTTGAAGATAGGTAAGCACCTTACTATAGATTATTTAGAAGTGGTATTCTTTACAAAATATAAATAACATATGAAAAGTGGCACCAATAGTAAGCTAAATAGAAATTCACACTTCGATGTAACATTTCTTGAAAACCTTACAGGAACTATGTATATCTTTTCATAAATTGGAGTATATATATATATAAAATGTGTACTAAAATACATCATTAAGTGTAATTATATAATATAATTAAGACACTTTTACGCATTGGTCATTCTTTTATATGAAACATACGTTAACAAACTAATTCCTTGCATTAATTATATATGCAAGTGTGCCAAATATATTAAGATGCTTACACCCGTAAAATAGTGTTATCACATATGAAGTAAATTGATTAATGCTATTGGTATATAAGTAATGTAGAGTATTGATAATTGTTAAATGTATAAAGTTATGGTTTAAAAAAACAATCAAATTGGAATAGTTAGAAGCATACATAATTTAGTTGGAAAGGATTGTGACTTGACTATCTTAACTTGAACTAGGAATGGGTATTTAGAGTTAAGTATTAAACTGCTACAGTAGCATTGGAACATAAGCTTAAAGTATGGAAATTTAGTAAGATTATATAGTATAGAGCTTATATGTCTTTGGGGTTAGGCATACAGAGAAACACCACAACAAAGCGAAACCAAGGAAACAAAGAAAAGTTAGAAAAGTCCAAGTAGCTACCAACTGGATATTACACATCAATTGATCTTACTTAGCCTGCAATCCGCTAAATATGACTTACAAGTCTAAACTGAAGGATCTCTTATCACTACTCCTTTCTAAAGGGAATAGATAAGAGTTGAAGGGGTAATGAGAACACTAAGGTTGCTCAAAGAGAAACTTGAAAAATATTCTGATAATGAAGATTGATGTCTATGTACGTTTTAGTGGGGGTTTATATACCTGTCCCGCTAACATTACCTTATATGTATGAAAAGACAAAAGGGTATTTTACAAATAAGATACATAAAACATGCTAAAAAGGGTAAAGTAATCTTATACGGAAAAGTAAAGAATCCTCTTAGAATGCCATGCCAAAAGATATGTGTGGCATGGTAGTTGGTCATCTTAAATTATCGTATAAAATGGATGAAATGAAGAAAAGAGGGAGTTGTAGTGAAAGGCCAACCTGATATGGATTAAGTCAAAGCTTGGTCAGTCATTTGCTAAAGAGTACTAAACTTAGGCTAGGGTTAGACGTCAATGGTCGACTCGAGAACTTGGCTTGGATGTCTCTAAGGCTATCTACTCAAATGTCCTATGATGGCATAGTTGTTCAGTAGGTCCAGCACACGTAATAGCTCAGTAATTAAGTTGGTAGTAGAGGAAAACATACAGGTTGGGATAGGAATTCTCGTTTAGGATGGGGCTTCGAGATGGTATTCTCTGAGTGAGTCCCTAAAGTCCTCTAGCTTGGCTACATGTGATCGATTCGGATGGTTAATTCCTATCAAGAGCCAAATCAGAACGTAAGGTAGAACTTGATTCAGAAAGTTAGGAGTTAAACTTGCAAGAAAGGCTTACCAAGAATAATAATGTTGTAAGTCTTAAGAAAGAGGCATATGAGGTTATAAATATTCCAACGACTTTTGAAAGTATATTATCAGGTGTAGATTTAAGGTTAAAAGTGAACTTAATAGTTGAAAAGGGCAAACGAGATTTAACTAAGAAAATAATAATTTATGTTGATTGTGTAGTTAGTATTATGAATAACGTGACTTTAGGTTAGGAAACACTATAGCACATAATTGTTGTTTAACATGATACACTTAGTAGTTTAGATATATTTAAAATACTAAGAAACTATTCTAATTTTTTATGATATTTTAGATTTCATGAGATAGTTTAATGATCTATAGTATATTTTGACTCTAAATACAAAATAGCAATTCATGAGGTTTTTAATTAGTAAAACAGGGTCATACTCAAATCTAGCATATCTAGGAATTAAGAAGGCTACTGAACATGAAGAGGATCAAATCTTTATTCATTTGTGATATAATTATTCAATAGTATGTAACTTAGATGTGTAGTTATATAAATGTTAAATTTATTCCTTTTGACTTATGTAAAAAGTACAACCAATGCAAACCTACCATAAGTAAATAGTGGAGTAGTGTGGTGAATAGTAAGGAATATACTTTTCATATTAGATATGTAGGGATATGTTGTTAATTTGTGAAAAGATGATAATATAATGCTCATAGGACCATAACTTACTACTCTTATGATGTATCACATTGGTGCTAAAATAGGAAGAATGTATAAGAATATAAAGAAAATAATCCATAAAAAATTATAGATAACCACCCTCTACTTCGAAGAATTAAAGTAAGAGAAGATCCTTGACGTACTTAATACTTCAATCACACCATCAGTCTAATAAAATATACTGTAATAAACATTGAAGGTAGACTCTTAAATTTTATGATATAGTTACACTATCCAAGAAGGATGCCAATAGTAAGAAATTCTGAAGAGTAAGTTTAAGGAGAAATCATCAATTTAGAAAAACCAAGAATGATCATAATATGTTATGACTAGGATATCAAAAAGTAAAGATCCTTGATTAAGATTTGAATCTTAACCTAATGAATTAAATATATAGTTGAACTAACTAAAATTCTATAACTGCTAACAAAGTGAGGTAAGGAATAAATGTATGTAGTAATTATATTAACAATGAAAGATTTACCAACTAACCATTTGATTAACTTCACCCTTTGTGGTGAAAACCTAAATACAAAAGTAAAGAAACTCCAAATCTATAATCTCCAACCAACTATATTATGAGAAAAGAAAAACGATAATTGTGATCCAAGGCATAATTAAAACATCACAGTGTAATATTTCTCATATGTACATTGGCATATTTGAGTAAACAAAAAGGGATGGGAAAATTGATGATCCTCAAGTCTCTTTGATTGAGTCTTTTGTTTTTGTTCTATTCAAGTTCTGTTATTTTTAAATAAATCTGAGTCATATCAGTCGGAGATGTTTCATGTGTCCACTGGGTCAAAAGTTGTACTAGTTTTTATCTAGTCATGTTAAGTCCATCTTATTCAAGTCATCCACTATCTCACTTGGATTAAAGATAGAGAATAGTTAAGATATACCAAACCAACTACTATCGACATTTGTACTAGTGACAAGAAATATACAGTTGATGCCAAGAACAACAACACAACAATCATGGAATGAAAGAATCACATAATTGGGATAGCAATGAAACAAATTTGTATTAATTGTAAAAGACACAATCAAGATATGAATGACCATCGATAGAACTTCAAATCTTGATAGAAGGTAAAATATTAACTACATTGAATTTGTATAGTAGAATAGAAGATAAAAGATAAGATAGATAATGAATTAATGGGATGTGCTAAGATACTAATATAGTATTTGGAGTAGGAAAGCTTATGACCCATAAGCTAGGAATAGTGTAAGAAAATTTCTTAATCCAATGATTCGCGACTCATTAGACATCGTGAATAGAATAAAAGAATTTCAATACATTTAACATAACATGAGAAAGTATAATAGTAATGAAACAACTAAAATATTCCTCATAAAAGCTTAATAAATAAAAAACTCGTAGTATAAGGATATAGTAAAGAAGAGATAACTACTAATCAAATACGATGTCACCATAAAAAGTTAGATGATAGAAAGATAGGAATAATGATGGTTCCTAAAACAGTTGATAGATGCCTATCTAACAAAACTACACTTTAGTAATATAAATAAAAGTTATGAAGAAGAAATAATCAAATTGACGATAAAGCACAATACCAAAATAATAACCTTCAGACAAATATAGATATTAAGATTAGATGTGATCTAAACAACTAACTAAATTTGGATAATATTCAAGGTATATGAAAACTTTGGTATGCAATAATCCTTACACTAAAGATTATCTCAAAAATGAATTGGAAAAATTCTCCTTATTAGAAACTTAAGATCTCCTATACTTAGAAATTGACTGAGAAACTTAATCCAAAAGTAATCGTTCATAAAACCTACTCAATAGACACTTGAACCTTGAATATTGAGTGTATAAAACTTTACTAAACTAATGAATTTGGTCTAATTAATCTACCTTCATATTTGTAAAATTAGAGAAAACACCTTAGGAATAAATAACTTATTAATATAATCAATTCAGATAATAAGGAGTAGAAGAAATAAAATGTAAACGGAGATACTAGCAATAATGATAAGTTATAATAGTGACTTAGATGTAATGTTGGTAGCGAATAAGAGAATTAGGGAAGTAGAAAAAAAGAGTTTACAAAAGACTAACATAGGAGTAACAAGTAAAAAGTTGCCTTAGAAATTTAAGTAGAAGTTAATCTAGAAAGTATGAATAAAAATAAAATATAATAAATTTTGGCATTAAAAATAAGGATAAGGAGGAGATATATTTTCTACTAAAGCATATGCTATGATAATAGCTTAAGATATCACAATTTTGAGGGTGAAACTTTTCTAATGGGGGTAGAAATGAGAGACCCATATTGGCATGATTAGGTTGGGTAGCCAACTTAAGGCATTCAAGAAGGTAACTTAATTAGGCTAGAAACATGTAAGAGGCTTCATGTTATTAGTCTAGAAGTTTTTGTAGGCTTAGAATTTAAAGATATAATAAAATAGTAAAAATATAGCTAAAATGGTAGTAATTTATTGTATTACTGTATTATTGGTAATTCACGAATTAGATTTTAGAAATTAACGAACATTTAAAGATAAATTATAAGAATAATATAATTGCTATTGTACATAAAATAATATATAAAAGACATGTATACACATCGAGTATAATTATTATATAAATATATGTACCCATAATTGTTGAAAATACTTGAAAATATACAAAATTATTAAATAAGTAAATAAAAATAAGAGAAAAAAAATTATAAAAAGTTACCAACACATTAGGAAACTTATTTATTGACGTGACATAAGCATCTCATATATAAGTGTCCATCAAAGAAAGGGAAATAATTATATATTATGTAATATACTAAATGATTGACATTAAGTTAAATAACTTAAATTTTTTCATGGGACAGTTGTAGCATCATTAAAAAACAAGTAGGGGGCATAGCTTAATGCTAGGAAAAGGTAAGGACACCATGCGATTTGATTAATGGCTAATTAGTGTAAGAAAATGAGGGGAAAAGTAGTGTTTAAGCATAGGAAATATCACCACAGACTTGGAGAGGTCCCTAAAATCACCAAATTGAATCTAGCAATTTGTTTACTCAATTTAGGATCTAGGAAAATTATTAGGAGGCTTCGGAAGTATCAATAAGGGTTTTTGCAAAATTAAAAAGAAATAAGGCAATTTAGGGTGAAATCCGAGTTTCTTGTGCTATCTACTGCCAAGGCATAAGCTAAACCACCTTGAGATAGTGGAGTTAGTGCCAACTTGGGAAGATAAACCGCCATCCCTAGATAGTAGCTAGAGTTGTAAGTAGCAATAAATTTTGCTTTTTGCATTTTCGATTCTACTTTTCTAAAAATAGTAAACAAGCTCTAAAAATTATGATTTTTGGTTTCTTAGGGTAATTTTTCATGCAGAATAAAAAAATACAACCAAATTCTTAAATTCCAAGTCAAAATACCTATTCCTTAAGAAACTAGGCCAAAAAAGAACCTTAATTCTAATTCACAATTGACTAAATGTTGTTGTTTTGATCCCAAAATTTATGTACAAACATTTCAACATGTCTAATTTGATTCCATGAAAGGAGTTTTCAAAAACTCAAAAGCTGAAGTTTTTGGTTATTCTCTAGTTAGCATGTATGTAGCTAAAAACTCCTTCAATGGATGTTTAATTGAGTAATTAGGTCTTCAAGTGCTGATTTATTGCTACATTTGAGGTTTGAAGTCTTGCATTAGAATGTTGGAGTGAGGAAATAGGAGTGTAGATGCTAGAGTTATGTGAATTAAGGATTTAAATTATGTTTTGTATGTGTTAGAAAGTAAATTGGAAGGTTCGTCAGAATGTATAGTAGAAGGGTATGAGAAATAGTTTATGAGCAGAATGTATGTTGAAAATGAATGCAAAAGGGGATTGAACCTTAGATATGTATAAGGGTTTTTATAGTAACTTTCTATGTCCTTTAGGTGCAGTTAGTGAGATAGTTAAACTAATTAGTATAATAGAGTAAAATGGATGTTTAATAAGTATTTTACCAAAGTTTATATATGAGAATCAGAACATATATAAAACCCATATTTTTATCAAAGTCAGAACATGAGTCAAAAGCCACTCAAACAATAATTTATACAATAAGGCTAAGTCAGAACCTAAGTAAAAAAACTTGATTAGAAAGTAGTTTAATGGACTATGCTAAATGTAAGGGTACGTAGAAGTTTGAAGATGATTGGTATTGAACATTCGATCATTGAGAGCTAGAGAATAGATCAAAAAGTCACCTATCTATAACTTATAAGAATTTACTAAATTTAGAACTTAGGTAAAAAAGTACTAGGTAGCAATCTATACTAGGTTAGAACCTTAGTCAAAATGCATTCTAATTAACTAATATCTAATAAATACCTTAGAAAACTCACCTAACACAATTAAAATCATACTTAAAATTCATAATGAACACATATGTTATGTATTGGATGGAAACTAAAGTTGTCATATTAGATTTTAAGGATAATAAAGAATGATAAGAGCAATGCACGAGGAGAATGAGCATTAGTATCTAGGTAAGTGGGATTAGTCTTTCACTGCACTTTGAAGTATTTTTAGGAATACTTAGAGATCTTAGTATATATCTTGGTTGCGATTGTAAGTTAATTGCCTTAACATATGCAGCATGTGTGATTCAATGTTTCTATGCTATTTTGAGTGATAAACTTATGTATTGCTTGCTCTATGATATCACTTGCTTTAGATTGTCAAAAATTGCTTAACCACTTCAAAAGAAATCTAACATAAACTTGACTTAACTACTTACCAAACTTGTATTGCAATCCGTTAGGGGAAATGATTAGGATTCTTTGGCCAAACATTGATCCTTTGATGAGGATAGTAGAAATGGTCCCCTCCCTATCCTTAGTTGAACTAAATGGTTAGAGAGGAGATTGCGATAGGGTTGGGGTTCGTAGTTCTAAGGTAGTCTTGAGCAAGCCTCAGTTTGGTTTCAATTCATGAGTATGCGGCTCCAAACTCCTCATAACTCTAATTAGAGCAGGTGCAATTTCTCTAATCGCATGATGACCGGTTAACATCATGCCATGGCATTTGCTTGATTATGCAATGCATCTAACTAAACATGTTTGATAACCCTAGTTGCTTTGTGTCAAATATATACTATTGTTTCCATCTCACTTATTGAACAAGTTATTGCTCATTCCTCTATAGCTGCTTTGTAGGTTTCCCAATAGATTCACTAGTACTACTACAAGTTCTAGAAGATTAAAGAACAGGGTCGGGGAGTGAGGTTTAAGATTACTCGACTAGATTTCTACTTGGTTTATCAACTGTACTAACCTCTAGGAAAACTAATAGGGTCTCTTTGGGTGACCCCTATTTTTTAGTTAATGAGATTTATTTCATGCTTTGCAAGCTTGCAGATTTTAGTAAAATTTTAGTAAACACCTTATCTTTTTGTAGCAGCATAGGTATGGAGAATTTTATAAAATTCAAGGTTCATTCTTCATATGATTTATAAAACTTGATTTTTCCTCAAACATTTAAGCTATAAAACTATTTTCAATAGCTATTTTTAAAAGTTACACCATATATTGATTACTACTAGGTACTGAATGGGACGCTTCCAAGCAATGGAGTGGTGAATACCTCGTGTAGGCTATACTTATGTTAGCAGCTAAAGCGGTTAACTTTTAACGTTGGTTGGTTTACATGATGAGACTATTATGACTCTATGGTTTAGGACATGACATACAATATGATTATATAATTATACTATATGCTATTTAACACTAAAATAATATCTTTATAAGTCGAATAATTTATCTATAAAGGTTCGTTACATTTCAAGACTCATATATTTAGTTCTTGATAATTATTGAATGATCCCAATAAAAATATATTTTATTGAAATTAAATATTATATATACTTTATTTTAGAGAATTACCCTTACCAAGACTCTTCTTATAACTTTTGTAGCTTTCTATTGAAGTTTGGTTCAATTCGAATAGAATTTTCTAGAAGCCTTAAATTACACCGAATACCCTACCTTGTACTAGTAATAGAGTAGCTAGAGTCTCACATTCTACTCCCCTTTCGAAAAATTTCATCCTCGAGACTTATTTATATGTATAGACACCCCATTATTGCACACCTCACCCTACCCCCCCGGTTGATTTTTCAAAACTTTTAAGTTAGGCTAAAGGGTCCTAAATTAGGCAAAAATAAAAAAAAAATTAGAAAATTAAAGCAAACCCAAAAAATAGAAATGATAAAAATTTTAGTAAAAAATAAGAAATTTAGAAAAAATACAAAAAATAGAAAAATTTAGAAAAATTGAAAAGTCACAAAACATAGAAAAAATAGAAGATTTAAGGAATTTAGAAAATAATAATTTTTTAGATAGTTTAATTAAAATAAAATTTTTTAAATGAGGAGAAGACCATTGAGCCTGGGTTTACATTTGAATCTAGCCCAAATTGACTTTATCCATATGTGCAATTTAATTATATATGAATAAGGCACAATTCATTGACCTAATGGATAAATACATGGACATTGCATATGGGTTTAGTTGGAGATTAGGGGTTTAAGACTGACTAGAGGCATAAAAATGCCTTTATCCTCCTCTTTTTTATACTCCACATGTTGCCATATATGTCAAGGCATCACTAGGCTATATGTCTAATTGCGATACGTGACACTCTATGATTAGCCTTAACAACAAATTTTCTTTCCCCATTTTTCTTCTCCCCTTTCCTTTTCTTTCCCCCACTTTCTCATTAAAAAAAAAAAAAGAGAAAACTCACACACAAGTACAAATAGATTTAACTCTCTCTCACAAAAAACCAAAAATAATACATATACCAAAGGATCCACTTCCTCTCTCTCTCGACTAACCCCTCTCTCTCTCCACTTTCTCTTTTTTGAACAAGGACACATACAGACGTAAGGGGCTAGCTTCATTATCTCTCCCTTATACTAACATACACAGCAAAGGGACTTTTCTAACATTCACATACATATGCAAGACACTATCACATTGCCACTCGACATTCTCTCTCTCTTATACCCAATTTGATAGACATGAAATAACACCAACCCACTTCCTCCCTCTCTCACGACTAAATCTCTCTTTAACATATAACCGAACCACAACACAATCACGACATGCATGTACGGCCATCCCCAAACCCTCTCTCCACATGACACACATAGCCACTTTCAACCTTCATCCTCTTGCATGTACTCCGAATCATATGCACACACTCGGCTAGATTTTCTCCTTCTTGCCCATCCACTATCGAACCTACGGTTGCACTTCAATCCCCTTTGCATGCTGTTACCAACTAAGCTACCCACATAACCACTCAAATCCCTTTCTCTTAGCCATCGCATCCTTGACCTCTCTCTCTCTGAACACCATCGCATACACAGCCACTACAAACACATCCTTACTAGGGCATGCATGACCCACTGTCACTTTAGCCAACACCTACACTGATGGTTAAGCCAAAACCCATACTTTACCATCCTTTCTTACGAACCACAGCACGACATGCCACCACCACTCTACTGCTCTCACTCGAGCCAACATAACAACAACTATAATACCCCTTATAAGCTTGGAGGGAGGAACTTTAATCATCGAGGCGCCTTTTGGTGTAGCAACTCAGAGTACGTTGAAACTCCAGAGTTAAGTGTGCTCATGTTGGAACAATCTCGGGATAAGTGACCTCTTGGGAAGCAATTGCATTAGGGGACAAAACAGTATAACGTTTTATGCCAAAGCGAATAATACCTCGGTGGAAAGAGCTCCGACCAAGTCATTACAAAATGGTATCAGACCAATCCACCAATTCGAAGGGTAAGGCCCTGCTTAGTGGTTGTCTTAGACCTGTGTAACAAAACTAACAAAGGCATCAATTCTGAAGGAGGGTGGATTGTAATACCCCTTACATGCTTGGAGGGAGGAACTCTAATCATCGAGATGCCTTTTGGTGTAACGATTTGGTGTACATTGAAACTCTAGAGTTAAGCGTACTCATGTTAGAGTAATCTTAGGATGGGTGACCTCTTGGGAAGCGACTACACTAAGGGACAAAACTGTGCAATGTTTCATGCCGAAGTAAACAATACCTCAGTAGAAGGAGTTCTGGTCGGGTCGTTACAAAATAGTATCAGAGCAGTCCACCAATCCGAAGGGTAAGGCCCTACTTGGTAGTTGTCTTGGACCTGTGTAACAAAATTGATGAAGGCTTCGATTCTATAAGGGGTGTGGATTATAATACCCCTTACATTCTTAGAGGGAGAAACTCTAATCATTAAGGCGCCTTTTGGTGTAGCAACTCGAAATACGTTGAAATTCCAAAGTTAAGCGTGCTCATGTTGGAGCAATCTTAGGATGGGTGACCTTCTAGGAAGCGACTGCACCAGGGGACAAAACCATGTGATGTTTCATACTAAAGTGGTCAATACCTCAGCGGAAGGAGTTTTGACTAAGTCATTACAAAATTGTATCAGAGTAGTCCAGCAGCCGAAAAGGTAAGGCCTTACCTAGTAGTTGTCTTAGACCTATGTAACAAAACTAACGAAGGTGTCAATTCTATAAGGGGGGTAAATTGTAATACCCCTTACATGCCGAGAGAGAGGTACTCTAATCATCAAGGTGCCTTTTGGTGTAGCAACTTAAAGTATGTCAAAACTCTAGAGTTAAGCATGCTCATGTTGAAGCAATCTTAAGATGGGTGACCTCCTAATAAGTGGCTACACGAGGGCATAAAACTGTATGGCGTTTCACGCTAAAGCGGACTATACCTCAGTGGAAGGAGTTCTAGTTGGGTAGTTATAGAATGGTATCGGAGCAATCCACCAGCCAAAAGGGTTGTTTGGTGGTTGTCTTGGACATGTGTAATAAAACTAACGAAGGCGTCAGTTCTATAAGGTGGGTGGATTGTGATACTCCTTACATACTTAGAGGGAGGAACTCTAATCATTGAGGTGCCTTATGGTGTAGTGACTCCAAGTACGTCGAAACTCCAGAGTTAAGCATGCTCATGCTAAAGCAATCTCAAGATGGGTAACCTCTTGAGAAACGATTGCACTAAGGAACAAAATCGTACGACGTTTCACACCAAAGTAGACAATATCTCAATGGAAGGAGTTCCAGCTAGGTTGTTACAACAACCATCCACAACCAACATCGGTGGGCTACCATCAAAAGTCATCCAAACACCACCGCACTTAAACCAACCCCCAAAAGTCCAAAAAGATTCATACGGAAACACTTTTCCCCACATAGTTTGGTGTTCGAATCCACCTTAGGAGCATCTGTGAGTGGTTGTTGCACGTGACATGACTTGCTTCGACCTAACTATTTAACTCGAACAACCCAATTCATAGCTCCAAACCAACCCAAGTCTCCTTGAGTAATTTTAGTCTAACCTTATTTGTTTCGGCCCATTTATTTTTTTGTTTTTGTTGTTGTTTATTTATTATTTGAGTTTATTCTCATTTGTTATTGTATTTTGTAACTAAGAAAAAAGAAAAGAAAAAAAAAGAAGAAAAGGTTTAGTTTAGTTTTACTTATTTATTTATGCTAAGTAAAATAATAAGCATAAAAAATTGGGAAATAAAAAGTAAAATAAAAGAACAAAAAATAAAAATGAACAAATCATTTTATCACTTGGAAAAATAAAATTTCCAATGAAAATAAAATAAATCAACCATTCTTTCTAAATTAAGACTACTTTAGATTTTCCAAAAATAAACCTTGATTTAGGACCCTTTAGGAAATTTCCTTAAATAAATCAAAATGGATAAAAACGTAAACTTGGTCTTTTTTCAAAACTTAAATCAATCCAACCTGTTAATATTTTTAGTAAACAAACTATGGAAGTTTAATCTCAAATAGTGACATGTAAGCACTCGTACTTAATTACGGGGTGACTTAAAATATGGAAATTTTTATTTTTTTTCCATCTTTGTAAATATTTGTTCAAATTAATTAAATTAGTTGCATGTGACATGATTAGTCATTTAGAAATTTGAAAAAGGGCATAATTGAAAAGAATAATTAAATTTGAAAAGTTAAAAAGTGGTACCTGTTTAGGGTTTATGAGGATAGCTCTTAGATCTAGATCTCCCATTTTAGAAAGCCATTTTGAAAATCGGTTTCATTAAAAAATCAGTAGCTAAATTATAACCAATTCATCCAATTGATTATAATTTAACTCCTTTTCTTAACTCTAGTTGAGTGGCGACTCTAAAACTCTTTTTAAAAAGTTATAAAAACCAGTTTTCTTTAAACTTTAGTTGAGGATCAATATTAAAGGGGTAAGGTTTAGTACTGATCAGTTTAAAGAAGATTATTTATAAAAATAAAATGAGAGGAAAAAACTAAGCTTGATAATTTGGCGACTCCACTAAGGACATCATGAAGGCTAATCACTTAAAAATATTCCAAAATTAAACTTGCTTTTCAAAATGCCCATGTTATTTATTTATTTGTTTATTTGTTATTAACTTCATGTTTATATTTTGTTTTGGTCATCATATTTATTTTGCATATTTACATTGGGATATGGGAGGTCATCGTTGCATCAAAGATGTAGGGTAGATGTAGTTAGACTTAGGCCACCCTAAGACCCTATGAAGGGGACCATTGTGTAGGCTCCGGGCATGGTATGGTAACTATCGTTTGAGGTTGATTAGGCCACCTCACTTAAGCTTAATGCAACCAATGAAAGTGTTATTTAACAAATAAAGTCACAAAGCTTAAGGACTTTTTAGAACTCACCCTAATTGTATATACTCCCCTTCGAGCTTGAGTTAATACATTACCCTTAAGAATTGCAACCCTACTAACTATTTAAGAGTTTTAATGCAATCAAATTTTTGAAAATAACAATAGGGTTGCAACTTAAGAAGTAATGCATTAACCCAAGCAATCCTAACATCTACATATTTCCATGTGTTTTCCTCTGTTGCATTGATGACTTGATGTGTCTCCAAAGTTAGACACATAGAGAAGCACTACAATGAAGTCGGGCAACTACCAAACGGATATGATGCACCACTTGATCCTATTCGGCCTACAATTTGTTGGATATGATATACCGATTCAAATTGAAGGGTTACTCACCACTGCTCCTTGCTTAAAGAAATAGATAAGAGTTAAATGATAACGAGAATACTAAGGTTGCTCAAAGTGAGTAATTCTATATTGAAAGTAGAATGTCTGCATACAAGGAAAGTGGGGGTTTATATACCTATCCACTAGGGTTATTTTACATGTATAGAAAGACAAAATGGTATTTTACAATTAAGTTACATGAAACATACTAAAAGGGGTAAAAGAGATAAAGAATATTCAATATAGAAAGAAAGAATCATTTTGGAATATTGTGTTAGGAGATACGTATCGCTTGGTAACTAGATATTAGAAATATGATACAAGGTAGGAGAAACAGGTGCTAGTAGTTAGGGTCCGACTTGATTTGGATTAGGTCAGGGACTAATTAGTTATGAAAAGAAGTTAGCTTGCTTAGGAGTCGGATGCCTATGGTTAGATTAGGAGCTCGCCTTAGCTATTTATGGGCTGTCTTCTAGGATAGAGTATTGCTGTTAATCAGGGGCAGATTTGACTTAAGTAAGGACCTAAGGCTCAAGTTGGTAGGAAATTAGTTCGACATAGGAATCCCTATCTCAGCTTAGGTTTCAAGTTAGTATTCTTAGAGTGAGTCCTTGGAGTCCTTTAGCTTGGCTACACGTGATCAGTCTGAAGGGTTGATTCCTATCAACTACTTAAGGGTCAAAAAGTTTTATCCTCAAATCTAAAGTGGTCTCTACTCTTTCTTTTGGGGTGCTTGCAAGGTCTTCTTCTGTTCGTTGGTAAGGGATCAAATTAGATACATTGAAGGTAGAAGAAACTCCATAATTATTAAGCAACTGGATTTGGTAAGCGTTATGGTTTATTTTCTTTAGGATTTTGAACGAACCACTAGCTCGAAGAGATAGTTTATTCTGTCTCAAGTGTAAGAATCACTATCAATTGAGGTGAATCCATACTAAGTCTCCAGGATGGAAAGAAACAGTTTGGCAGCCTCAGCTACTAATCTCTTGTTGTCTCTAATTAAACTTAGCAATCTTCCTCATTACAAACTGGTGTAACTCAAGCAATTCTTAGGCTCGATTCACTTTAGATTGACTTTCTTTAGTAGCTACAGAGGTGCCGATCATATCTAGGGGAATGGTAAGGTTAAGGCCATAGATGACCTTAAATGTAGTCTTCCCAGTGGTGCTATGAACAGTTTAGTTGTATGTGAACTCCACAATTGGTAGGCGTAGATCCTAATCCCTTAAATTCTTCCTTACAATAGCTTAGAGCAAATTACTTAGCGTCCTGTTTACCACTTCAGTTTGGCCATCAATATGAGGGTAGCTACTGGAGCTAAAAACTAGTCCCAAGTCTTCTCCAAAGAGTTTCCAAAAATAGCTTAAGAATTTTGTGTCCTAGTCTGAGACACTAGTCTTCAGTACTCCATGTAATCGGACAATCTCCTACAAAAACAAATCAGCAATATACAAAGCATCATTAGTCTGATGGCATGGAATGAAGTGTGCCATCTTATTGAAGTGGTCCATTGCAAAAAAAAAAAAAAAAAAAAAAATTAGAATCTTTCCCTCTAGATATCAAAGGTAACCTTAGCACAAAGTCCATGCTGAGGTCGGCCCAAGGTAAAGTGGTTGTTGGTAGGAGGTTCTCTCTTCCCCTTACCATGCTTGCACACTTCATAGCTACTGACTACCTTATGAACATCTTTAGCTAAACCAGGCCAATAAAAGTTTTCTTTCAATAGATTAGCTATCTTGGTCTCCCCGAAATGACCAAATAATACTTCATTATAAGCTTCCCTAATCAATAGCTCATGCATAGAGTAGTTTAGAATACATAGCTTATGGTCTTTGAATAAATAGCCATCTTTGATATAATATCCTCTAACTACTACCCTTTCTCGGTACTGTCCAACAATAGGATCAAAGCAAGGGTCAACAACATACTGCTCAATGATGAGTGAGAATCCCAATAATTTTATCTGTAAAGTGGTCAGCAAAGTCTATTGTTGTGACAGAGCATTGGCAAGCACTTTTGCACTTCCCTTCTTATGCTAAATGACATACAAGAACCCCTCCATAAACTTTAACCACTTGGCTTACCTCTTGTGGCAGTAAATAGTGTTACCAAACAATAAGGGCTTGGTAAAGAGAGTACAACTCTTTCTCATATGTAGAATAGTTCAAGGTAGGGCCACTTAGTTTCTCACTATGGTAGGTGATGGGTCGTCGCTCTTGCATTAGGACAGCACCAATTCCAACTCCCAATGCATCATATTCTAATTTGAAGGGTTTATTGAAAACTAGTAGTGACAATACAAGTGTTGAGGTGAGTTTTTCCTTAATCTCTCTAAAGCTCTGTTCAACTTGGTCATTCCACCTAAATCCTTCACTCTTCTTTGTAAACTTAGTCAATAGGGTGGCTATTGTATTGAAGTCCTTAATAAATCGCCTATAGAAAGAAGCTAGGCCATGGAAACTGTAGACTTCTGTGACATTCTTTGGCATCGGCCATTTTAGAATGACTCGGATCTTCTCCTCATTTGCTTGAATTCATTCCCCTAACACTACAAACCTTAGGAAAATCACCTCTTTCTAGTAGAACATGCATTTCTTTACATTCCCATACAACTTCTTGATTGGCAAAATGTCAAATACTTCACAAAGATATTGAACATGGACATTCAAGTTGGTATTGTATTCCAATATATCATCAAAGTACATGACCACACATCTTCCAATTAGGGGTACCATTGCATGGTTCATTAATCTCATGAACGTGCTTGGCGCATTGGTAAGTCCGAACAGCATAACCAACCATTTGTAGAGTCCATGCCTAGTCTTAAAGATAGTCTTTCATCCATCGCCCAGCCTCATGCAAATTTGGTGGTAACCACTCTATAGATCAATCTTGAAAAATATTTTGGCACCATGAAGCTTATTTAACATATCATCGAGCCTCGGTATCGAGTATTAATGCTTGACAGTAATTCAGTTGATTACTCGGCTGTCAATACACATGCGCTATGAACCATCCTTCTTCGGAATGAGCAAAGCTAGTATAGCACAAAGGCTTATGCTCTCCTTCACATATCCTCACTCCATGAGTTCATCTACCTATCTTTTCAGCTTGGTAGCCTGCTTAGGGTTCATCCTCTATGCAGGTCAATTCGATAAGGTGGTGCTTGGCTGCAAATCAATATAGTGCTCTATCCCTTAGATTGGTGGCAATCCTCTAGGCAATTCTTCTAGAAACAGGTCTGAAAACTCATTTAATAAGCTTTAGACTTCTTTTAGGACATCCTGTAATTCCTTCATCTCTATCAATCTTCTAACCAACAAGAACATCGGTTCATCAACCTTCTCAATAGATTGGAGCTCTTACGGCTCATCACTAGGGCTTTCTTCTTACTAGCACGAGTGAGCTAATTATGAGTTTCATTTACTTAGGATAGAGTTAGGGGTTGCAACACTATCCTCCTTCTATCCTTAATAAAGGCATAAGTGTTCTTATACCCATCGTACATAACACATCAGTCAAACAACTAAGGTCATCTAAGCAGTAGATGTGAAGCTACCAAAGAGATGACATCACACACCACTTCATCCCTGTATACATTTTCGATACTGAATGGCACAGTCACTTGTTCAGTTACGTGGAAAGCACCAACATCATGAAGCCAATGCAACTTGTAAGGTTGGGGATGCTTTGAGGTTAGCAAACCCAACCTTTGCACAAAGGATTGCGCAATCACATTAGTACAACTTCCTCCATCCACTATGATCATGCATAATTGCCCTTTGATAGTACACTTGGTATGGACCAAATTCTCCCTATAGTCCTCTTTAGAGTTCAGCATGGAACTCAATACTTGCTTTAGGACTAAGGTCATCAACTTCGAGTTTTCCAACATATTCTTCCTTCTCAAGCTCACTCTCATCAGTATTATCCACTACATCTCCTTAGAGTACCATGATACGTCGGTTCAGACATTCAACAGCCATATGTCTAAAGCCTAGACATTTAAAGCACTTCACTTCGCTAGTCTTTCATCTAGAGGACTGCCCTTTCTCATATGTCCTTTAGGTCGGCCTACTCTCGGCTCAACCTAGATGATCGGCTCAGCCCTACTAGTTTCCTCGACTATCTTTGAAACAGTCATTCCTCTCCTCTACCCTATGTAGCCTTCTCAGCTTAGCTTATATAGGTCGGTATGGTAATAAGACTCGCGAGACTATCAACCTAAGTCAGCTCGGAACATTTCTCCTCTGGCTTTCTACCCTTTATGCTATCTTGATGGCTTCTTCCAACATATGAAACCTCTATACTTCCACAACATTGCGAATCTTATACTTGAGCTTAGAAATGAACCTCAACATAGTACGAGCCTCTAGTTCTTCTATGTCAGCTCAAATCATTAACATCTGTAACTCTCTTATGTAGTCATCAATAGATCAGCTTTTTTAGCGAAACTCGTGCAACTTTGCAAATGTATCTTGCAAGTAAGTCTCGGGCACAAATCTACCACTTAACAACCTTCTCATCTCATCCCATGTTCTAACATCTCATCTTCCGTCTCTTACTCTAGTGACATTCAGATTCTTCCACCATACGGTGGCATACCCATTAAACTCCAATACAGCAAGTTCGACCTTATCGTTAACTGACCTTAAGGTGTTACTACCATTATGACCATGATCAGGTTAAGCACTACTGCTCTAGTCACCAATGATACCTTGAATACTTAAATTTGACATGGTATAATACTTTTCAAATAGATTAACAACTTGCTAACAACTTCAATACCTGATACTCATTCAGATGGAGTAGAAACAAACTTGCTCTATTTTTGCAATAAGAAACAGCGAAAAAACTGAGTAACAATAAAATCACTCTTGCTATCACACTAATACACTATAGTAGCTATTAAAGGAACATAGTAGCCACTAATTGTAAAGCGAACCAAAACTTCATTGCAACTTTATACACTCCCCTATAGAACCATGCTATGATACCAGCTAAGTTGATGTGTCTTCAGGTTTGGACACACGAAGAAGTACCACAACGAAACAAACCAAAATGAAACAGAAGAAAAGCTAGCATAAGCCTAGGCAGCTACCAAATGGATATGACTCAGCACTTGATCCTACTTGGCCTACAATCTATCGGATATGACACACCGGTCCAAATTGAAGGATCATTAGCCATTACTTCTTGCTAAAGAGAATAGATAAGAGTTGAATGATAACAAGAATACTAAGGTTGCTCAAAGTAAGTAATTTTGTATTGAAAGTTAAATACTTATGTACAAGGAAGTAGGGTCTATATATCTATCCACTAGGGTTATTTTACATGTATGAAAAGATAAAAGGATATTTTACAATTAGGTTACATGAAACATATTAAAAGGGGTAAAAGAGACAAAAAAATATTTAGTATGGAAAGAAAGAATCGTTATAGAATATTTGTTAGGAGACATGTGTCACTTGGTGGCTAGATATTAGAAATATGATGCAAGGTAAGCAAAACAAGCGTTGGCAGTTAGGGGCTGACTTGATCTAGATTAGGTTAGGGACAATTAGTTCTAAAAAGAAGTTAGCTTGCTTCAAAGTCGAATGCTTGTGGTTGGATGAGGAGCTCGCCTTAGCTATTCTTGGGCTATCTTTTGGGATAAAGTATTGTTGCTGATTAGGAGAGGATCTAACATAAGTGAGGACTTGAGGCTCAAGTCGGTAGGAGATTAGTACAGTATGGGAATCCATGTCTTGGCTTTAGTTTCGAGCTAATATTCTCCAAGTGATTCCTTAGAGTCCTCTAGCTCGGTTGCACATGATCAATCTGAGGGGCTGATTCCAATCATGACTAATTCTTGTTCAAAATTATGTAAACCTAGAATGGTAGACAACCAAGCAAACAATCAAGGGAATGATAGGCTATATAGGACATATCTAGGATTCGCAAGCAATTGCTGAAGGATGAGATCCCTTATCTGAAAGAAAAGCAAGAGTGTTTTGAAGCTCACAACCGGGCCTTAAGGTCTTTTCTACCACAAGTCATTAGGGATACATATTGTCGAGCCTGGTTTGTTCCCACCCAATTCTTTTAGAAATTAGATATTTTTTAAACGGACTAATATTAAACCCTGACACATTTAATACTAACCCTCGACTAAGGTTTAAAGAAAATTGGTCTTTTTATATTTGGAAAATGTTTTAGAGTCACCACCTGGTTAGAGTAAAAAAAAAAAGTTTTGAAAATGTTTTGGAGTCGCCACCCGGTTGGAGTAAAAAAAAAGTTTAAGTTATAACTAATTAGGTAGATTGATTATAACTTAGCTACTGATTTTAACGAGAAAACCAATTTTTACAAAAACAGTTTTTTAAAATGAAAGATGTAGACTGAGGGGCTTTCTTATTAAACTCTAAACAAGTATCACTTTTTAACTTTCCAATTTTAAATTTGGTTTTCAATAATACCCTTTTTCAGTTTCTAAATGGCTAATCATATTGTATGCAACTAATTTGATTAATTTACACAAATATCTATAAAAATGGAATAAAATAAAACTTTCTATATTTTAAGTTACCTTGTACTTACATACGAGTGCCTACGTACCTACATACTTATCATACGAGATCAAACTTCCGTAGTTTGTTCCTAAAAACATTAGCGAGTTTGATTGATTTTAATTTTTGAAAGGAGATCGGGTTTATGTTCTTTACCCATTTTGATTTATTTAAAGAAATTTCTTGAAGGGACCCAATTAGTGTATTATTTGTGGAAAATCTGTAGTGCCCTAATTTAGAAACAGTCCATTTATTTTTGTTTATTTTTAGAAAATTGATTTTCTTAGAGATAAAGTAACTTTATTATCTTCTACTATTATTTTATTTTTATTATTATTTTTATTCCTTTACTTTTTATTGTTAATTTTTTTATTTGATTTTTTTGGGTTAAAATGTAAAAATAAAAATAAAATTAAATACTTTTTCTTCTTTTCTTTTTCCTTTTTTTTTTTCTCTTTTCCTTTACTTTTTTCCTTTTTTTATTTTTTTTTTAGATTTTTCTTTTTTCTTTAATTCACGATTACATATTACAATAATATAAATAATAAACAAATAAATACAATAATTGAATCTACAAAACAAATGACAAAGCTAAATCAAACCTAGACTAGAGCTACGCACTCAGGTCAGACTTGGGTCAATCGGGTTAGGTTATGTATAGCAAGTTAGAGTAAGCATTTTGAAGGCAGTTTCAATGGCTAAAATAATTGGGAAAGGCCACTTTCGTGGCTACTCTATTAGAGATTGGGGGATTAGTTCACTGCCATGGCCAATAGAGGTGGTTTAGGCGGTGGTTAAAGCGATGCCCAAGGGTGGTAGAGTGTTCGCATGTGTGTAGTGAATGACTAAGCGAGAAAGAGGTGTCGTATGCATATCGGGGTAGGCTGTGCAATTGTGGGTAGCTTGAGTCGTGCTAGAGTTAGGCTTGGTTAAATTGGTGTGGTCGAGAGAATGGTTGTTGCAATTGCATGTAACGATCGAGGGAGTAAGGTTGTACATAGGTAATCCGGCATATGTTTGACTTGTAGGTCGTATGGCTGTGTAGATTTGAATAAGACATTGGATTGTGTTTTAGTGTTGGGTTTTACCGCAATAGTCATATGTGGTTTGAGTTAGTGAGGGTACTTAGTGGTTCGTACGTATGTTGCGTGTATCATGGCTGTGAAGTAGATGTGATGGATGTGTAAGAAAGGGTTACAGGGAGTTGGGATCTAGGCTTCGATAGTGGTGAGGATGGGGCTAATCGTTGGATAATGGCATGCATCGTATGTGTGTAGTGGTTCTTTTTGGTGTTGGTGCTATACATAACTGGTCAAAAGGGAGAGAGATTGGTAGGTCTATGTGTGTGATGTATGATGTTAGAGAGCCCCCCCTACATACGTGTATGTTTTGTGTATGTTTTTCAAATGTGCATCCCCCTTATATGTGTGTGTTCTTTTTTTTTTTTTTTTTTGTTTGCTTGTTTTTTAAATAAGAAAGTAAGGGAAAAAAGGAAATGGGAGAAGGGAAAAGAAAGAAAGAAAATTTGCTGTCTAGACCAATCATAAAATGCTATGTGTGACAATCAAATACGTAACCTAGTGATGGCTTGACATATGGCAACACAAGCAGTGAAAAACAAAAGGGTGAAAGGCATTTTTTTGCCTCTAATGAGATTCAAACCCTTGATTCCAAACCAAACACAATGCAAGTCCATATATTTATCCATTAAGCTATTGGCTTATGCCTTGTTCATATGTGCAATTAAATTGCACATATAGACAAGGTCAACTTAGGCTAAATTCAAATCTAAGCCTAGGCTTAACGGTCTTCTCCTTCTTAGAAAAAAAAAAAAACTATTCTATTTAAATTATCTAAACAAAAAAAAGATATTATTTTCTAAATTCCTTAACTCTTCTATTTTTTTAATTTTTCTTATTTTTGTAATTTTTCTAAATTTTTCCACTTTTTTTCTATTTTTTTAACATTCTTATTTTTTTTTTGTTTTTTTGTTATTTTTTATTTTATTTTTATATCTTTCCTAGATTTCTTATTTTTTATGCATTTTCCTAATTTTCTTTTTTTTGTATTTTTCTAAACTTGTTATTTTTTCCCTAAATTTCTTGTTTTTTTTTTTTTATTTTGGGTTTTCTTTAATTTTATATTTTTTGTATTTTTCCTAAATTTTTTATTTTTGGGTTTTCTTAATTTTTTTTTAATTTAGGACCCTTTAACCTATTTTAAAAACTAAAATAAAAAAGGAGAGGGCGGGGGTTGATGGGCGAAAATTGGGTATCTACACATTTGAAATGATAGAGGACCTTAAGGCTTATATACGAGAGTTGATGTAGGGCTTTTTTCCAAAGAGCTTTGAATAAATATCAAGTTTCAAAATAAATGTTAGGTTCTCTACCTTTCTTTTCTATATTTTGATTTTTTTCAAAATAATAAAGTTCTCTTTAGTTCGTTGTTCTTCATTTTTCGACATTCCCATCTTTGTAGATAGTCCTACAATAAACATTTGTCTATCCACTATTCCTTCTCATTTAAGGAAATGTAAATAAAATCCATAGACTTATAAATAGAACCCTAATAATCGCCATCCTTATTTGTACATTATTTTCTGTAAAATAAAACTTTATCTTTCTCTCTCTTAAGAAAAAGGAAAAAGAAACAAAAATTGTAAAAATAAAAATGAAAAGAAAAGTTGCCGACGGCTATAAGTCCTTACGGGCTTAAGGAGCCAACACAAGCTTGAGCCTTTATCCCATTCAAGTAACCAACTTAAATACCTATTTTCCAAACCACTCAAGGCCTCTCAACTTATTAAGGAAGCCAACATGAGCCCCCTGGCCCATCTAACCCAAACACTAGTCCCTTGGCCCATTCAATCTAAACACTAACTTTAGGCCTATTCAAACAACTTACCCAAACCCAAGCCACTTGGCCAGCCAACCAATCCAAACGTAAACCACAACCCATCAAGGCAATTGACCTTAATACAATCATTAGCTTACAAAGGTAACCAAACCAAGCTAAAACCCCTCCCAATCATAAACAAAGCCAAAACATAACCTAGAGCCTCAAACTCAAACTAAGTTAAATACTAAGGCATGATTTGAGAAACTAAGGGGCAAAGTTAATCTCTACTATAGGCCAAATGAAAAGTGGACTCCTTAAAAAATTAGTAACTCACTTTTAAAAGGTTTAAATGAAAAGAGGCAAACTATATTCCGTACACTAACTTAAAACACTTTGAGAGTTGAGCGACATAAGGGTGAGGATACTTTGGGCTCATTCCTTAAAGGAGGTCCACTTGAAACATGATACGTAGATTAAAATGAAGTTAGGCTTTCATTTTCAAATACCAAACACAATTACCTTTTATTAACCCCGTTTGACCAATTTAGAGAATTTTTAAATTTAAATCCTATCAACAACCCCCTACATTGGGACAATTTGGAGGTTAGGGTAATTTGATTCTAAGATAGGGGTAAGATTAGTTTATGCTTGCTTAAGCAATGTTAATTCAAAAATGACTTTTATTTTTGCCAATTTCCTTTTCAAACACTTAAAGCCCATACACTAGAAATCCATAGATTTAAGGCCTTGAGTTGTTTAAAAAGAAAAAAACTCAGCAATGGAGACAATCACTCTTGGTGCTAAAAGAAGAAAGAGAATAATAAGACATAATGGGGCAAATCAATTGAAAAAGAAAGAAAAAAAAAAAGAAGAAAAAGGGCTGAAAAATTAGGCCTAAGTAAAAGATGGAAAGCCCTAAGAAATATTTCACATTCTAGTAGGGGCAACAAAATTGAATCAAAAAGTAGGGAATCCAAGCCTAAAAAGCCCTTAGAAACACAAAACCATATTCTAAAGTCTAGAAACCTAAAATTTCTTTACCTACTCTAAAGTTTTTCCTACTTATGTTGAATCACATAAGGCCTTCATACCTACATCACCACCCTTACTCTGTAAAAGCTCTTCTAATCTTAAAAGATAATTTATCTTTAATAAAAAATTTTTTTGAAAATGGGGCAACCATACTTCTAATTTTTCCCTAAGGTTCTTAACTTGTACATTCAGGATGAATAAAAGAATTTCTTTCAAAACAAGCCTTCTCATTAGTCATTTTTGAAACCTTTGGACCAAAAGCCTAAATTCATAATGTTGAACCGAAAAAACCTAACGAATTGATCAAAGCCGTGTCACTTACAAAATGGATTGTAATTTTTGGAACTATAGTTGAGATCGAAATCTAGATCGAGAGTCAGCAAGGAAGCCCTCTTTGATTAAACTAATCATGGGTTACCTTTTCCTTAGGAAAGGAATGTCTGAAATCGCGAAGTCCTATGAGAAAGCCCTTGGGTTAAGGGCATTAAGAAACTCCACATGATTACCAAGGGTAAGGGGGGTTATAAACTTGTTCCTTAAATAAGAATTTATACCTATTGGCAAAACTTAAAAAGAGAAAAACAAAGAAGAGAGAGAAAGAAAAGGCTTATCATGAGATTCTTGTCTAATCCAGGTTGGCTCGAGTAGCCAAGTTTTCAATTCATGTCATCCGCTTCCTTTTCAAGGTCGTCACATTTTTTAAATTGACCTTAGTAGTCTAGATCATTCTTCCCTAATTGTAGTTCTTAATTTCCATTAACTCCTTTTCAAATTAAGGGGCCTATCCCTATTTTCTTTTTCATAAATGGGTGTTTTTCAACAATTTCCTTATAAATACTTTTCTAAGTCAAGAAGTCTTTAAAAACCGGTTGCTGTCCTTACTTTACCTCTTCAGTCCTTCATCAACTTCCCTTAGGGTTCTAGCCAACTCTTAGAGCGCTGACCCACTCTTCTCTTCTTTTTAGGGTTTAAACTAGTATTCTTTTTAGGGATTTAGCTAGCCTTTAAGGTACTATCCCATCTTTTATTATTAGGGATCTCGCTAGCCTCTAGGGCACCATCCCGTCATTCTTTTGAGGGTGCTAGCCAACTTCTAAAAGCGTTACCCATGCTTTCATCAAATTCCTCTTAAGGTTTAAGCCAACCCTTAGAGTGATGTCTCGTCTTTTATTATTTTATAGGTCTTAGCTAGTCTTTAAGGCATTATCCCGTCTTTCATTTTCAGGGTTCAAGCTAGCTTTTAGAGCACTATCCCTTATTTTATTCTTTTTAGGATTCTAGCTAGCTTTTAAGGCACTATCCTATCTTCTAGGGTGTTGGCCAGCTCTTAGAGTAACAACTCCTATTTTATTCTTTTTAGGATTCTAGCTAGCCTTTAAGGCGTTGTCCCATCTTTCTAGGGTGTTGGCCAACTCTTAGAGCGCTAACCCCTCTTTTATTCTTTTCAAGGTTCTAGTCAGCCTTTAAGGCGATGTCCCATCTTTCTAGGGTATTAGCTAACTCTTAGAGTGTTAACCCCCTATTTTATTCTTTTTAGGGCTCTAGTTAGCCTTTAGGGCATTGTCCCATCTCCTTAGAGTTTTAGCTAACTTTCAAAGTGCTACCCCTTTTTTTGTCATTTTTCCTTTAGGGTCTCAGCAAGCCCACAGGGCGTTCACCTTATCGATTCCTTATCGAGAGCCCACAAGGTGTTTCACTTCACTAAGTTATTGTAGTGAGCCCATAGGGTACTTCCCTCACCAACTTTCTCTTAGTAAGCCCATAGGGCGCCTCCTTTCATCATTAATTTCTCTTCATTAAGCTTGTAAGGCATTGTCTTTTACCATTTTTTCTCCTAAGCAAGCCTTTAGGGAACTTCCTTTCATCATTAGTTTCTCTCAAAGCAAGCCTATAGGGTACTTGTCCTCATCAATTCTTTTAGCGAGCCCATAAGGCACTTTTGTTCACCAAGTTCTGTTAGCAAACCCATTGGGGGCTTATCTTCATCAATTCCTTTTGGTAAGCCCATAGGGTGCTTTCTTTCACCAATTCCTCTCAAGCAAGCCCAAAGGGCGCTTTCCCTCATCATCGATTTCATTTAAGGTTGCTAGTCCTCAAAAGACGCTTCTACCTAGGTTAGTTAACTCAAAAGAGCACTACCAGGTTTCAATTTAGGGATCTTAGCCAACTTTAGTAGTGCTTTACCTACCTTAGTTAGTTAACTTATTGGAGCATGACCAAGTTTTCTTTATCTTTTAAGGTCTTAGTTAACTCAAGAAGCATTTCGCCTGCCTTAGCTAGTCAGTTTATAGGTACAAGATTAAGTTTTCTCTATCTTTTAGGGCTTTAGCCAGCTTAAGAAGTACTTCGCCCGCCTTGGTTAGTCAGCTCATTAGGGTACGACTAAGTTTTCTCTTTCTTTTAGGGTCTTAGTCAACTTAAGGAGCACTTTGCCTGCCTTAGTTAGTTAGCTCGTAAGGACGCGACCAAGTTTTCTCTATTTTTTAGGGTCTTAGCCAGCTTAAGGAGTGCTTTGCCTACCTTGGTTAGTCAGCTCATTAGTGTAAACCCTACTATTTAACAAGCATGTAAATCAATTGAGAGTACTTCCCGAACATTCCCAAGCATCAACTAAACAAAGAATTTAAGTTTAAATTTAAGAACGAACTTAGTTTTCTAGTTAGAAAGTTCATTAATGATAAAATTTGAATACGAGAACTGCCGACCTTAAGTCACCCAAAACCTTAAACCCTAAGATAACTAAGGACTTGTGATTCTAGTTAGTTAATTAAAAATTTAATTTGAACAATTTTATTCAACTCTTGAAAATTTCATAATTTTATGAGAATAAAATCATAACTTACAAGTTGACTTAAGATTCAAACCCTAAAAGAATTATATATAAGACAATTCCATTATTCCTAATGCATAAGCCTTATGCATGTGAATAAGTGAACCAACCAATTACCCTAGATGACTTATCAATTAAGAGTTGGAATTATTTATCAATTGATAACATAATTTATTAAAAGCTAGTGATAAGACACTTTCCTTATGTCACCATAACCTATACTACATAAAGACAAGTTATCACATTATTTTATGAATTCAATTTTCAAATAATTGATAAGACAACACAATGCACAAAAAGGACTTCACATGGCTAGTTGGAAGAAGAAGGGGGCCATGCTTTGCCATTCAACCATCAATCAATTTGTTTTACACATCTATTTTTAACCCCTTAATGCTTATTTTTTCAAAAACGTATAAGGTTAGAGAGCTTAAGAACCATTAAAACCTATCCCTTTTTAGCATACATGAATTATTAGGACTAGTGAATAAATAATAGCGGGGCATGTTCCTAATAAATGGGTTGTAACGTTATCGATATTCTACCATATATTACATCGGTTTTCCTACTATAAATACAAAAGGTTCCTTGTAAATTCCATTTCCTTATAAAATCATTGTTTTGATGGTAGAATTTTGATAAAGCTACCATCATAAACCCTTAAAGTTGCCCTGTTACTACTTTATTGTCGGTTCCTTACATTTGCATCTGTGTGCCTTCACATTGGATTTTGCATTTGTCTATAGCCTTGTAAATAATGATTGTAAAATTCTTCTCCTTGTAAAATATTAACTTTAGGTAGTTGTCTTTACCTTATTGGCCCTTTAAAGTAGGAATATTTCACTATTTTTCCCATTCAATTTTGCAAAATGATCATTTC
Organism: Lumnitzera littorea; assembly: GCA_024138015.1. Lineage (NCBI taxonomy): Eukaryota > Viridiplantae > Streptophyta > Magnoliopsida > Myrtales > Combretaceae > Lumnitzera > Lumnitzera littorea. Next base: position 59,068,701 of record JAMXBB010000009.1, read on the forward strand.
CCATTAATCCCTTTCAATAGAAATAAGTCGTTAGGTACCTTATAAAGTGTCTTTTACCACAAAGAAAGAAAAAATAAGAGAAAATGAAAGAAAAAAAAAAGGAGTTTTTCCTAGGTCACACTTTCTTTGTAGATATCTTCCTTTAATTGTAAGTACATGTCTTTAGGCTATCCTTTACTTAGGACCTTAGGTGTTCTTAGGTCAACTCATATCATGTAAATATAGCCCTTTCCCTTTACTTAATTATCTAAGTTATGTAAATATTCTTACTTTAATTGTTCATAGTTAAATAATATAATGAAAATAGTCTTATCAAGGTCAATTAGTTAGGATCAGTTCAAATTTTCATCAAATAATTTAAAGTGTCATCCTAATTAGGATTCATTTTCTTTCTTCCTCGGTTGTCTTTGTTTAAAATAGTAAACTTTCATTGCCACTTTTGGCTATAAGATTTTTAGGGTCTCACTTTAGAGTACATTCTTGATAAGATCATCCTTAATCATGTCCATAGATTGTTAGTCTCTAATTTAAGCTTGTAATTAGTAAGTTCCTCTTTCATCTCCATCTTTTGTAGAGTAAACTTTTTTTTTTTCCATCCAAATATTTACTCAAAGTCAATTGTCCTTGAGATATTTCTTTTTGGAGTCCCCCTTATTCATATTCTTTGTTCATTTTTCTAGTCTTTCTTTCTAGGCCAAGAATGGTCCCAATCTATCCCTTTTGTGAATAGTTTTCTCTTCTTAGAAAGTCGCCATTTCAATGACTACATCTCAACTTTAGATTCCCTTTGTTCTCCTTTCTTTTCTTTGAAATAATTATTTTTTTAACTTTTCCAATCAGGTACCTATCTTTCATTCTTAAAAATGTAAAAAAAAAAAAATGAAAATGAAAAAGAAAAATGTTTCCTTGTTGATAATGCTCATATTAGCTTTTCCAATCAGAAGCAAGGTTATTAATTATAATGAAATGCAATGTAGTCAATCAAATGAAACATCGTACAATGTTATCCAGTCTACTGTGAGGTTAAAGAAATTACATCCGCTCCAACTTGAATTAAAGAGTTTTATCGTGACTTAAATTAGACCAAACTTGGGCTTGTTTAATAGAGAACACCCTCCTCCCTTGACCGCCTTTAAGCCGCGGCCCCCACCCTTGCTGCGACCTCCTCGCCAGTCACTTAGTTCGACTAAGGATGGGGAAATGACCATTTTGGCTATCCTCATTGAAGGAAGTTGGTATTTGACCTAACACTCTTAATCGTTTCTCTTAATGGGTGTTATGTATGTCCAATTTCATTTTAGTTGAATAGACATTAGTTTTAATTAGGGATGGCTAAACAAATTCATACAATATAGAAACAATGCAAACATGTAAAACGGCACACCAAGGAGTTCAACTACTGCTACAATTGAGTATGATACACACACACAGCATGTGTACAATCAACTAACTACAAACACAACCAGAAGTACTTTTAAGTCTCCAAATACTTTAATATAGTAACCTAATAAGCGGTGAAGTCATAATCTTAACTTGTTTAGACATTCACTATGGTAAACTCGAGTCGTTAACAGTCTGTTCATTAGGAGATCCTATATACATAAAAGACCCAAATTCAGTTTTTGTAATAATTACGAAAATATTAAGGTTTGATTTAAAACAGTTATATATAAATATATTATCTCAATAATATATAGTTGTATTATTAATATATATTAAGTTAAGTTGTCAATTATCGATAATATACATAATTTATACTATTACGTATTATATATCATTTTGATCGCATTAAAACATACTTTTAATTTTTAAATTATGTTTTAATTTTAGTAGGGTTACCGAAATACGCACATTCTAGAATATTATAAAGTTATAGATAATAGTGCCCAAGATTGTTTGATTTTAATAAAATTAATATCGTTGAGTTCATACAGACCCAATAATACGTATTATGAGCCCTGTTCCTAAAGATAACTTTTAATAGATAATTCGAGTTTTTAATACAATTATATATATATATATCTATATCTATATGAATATTATCGTATTACATGTAATTTATGTTATTAAATTGTGTTTTACTTGATTTGCTAATAATACGCTATAATATGAGTATTATCTAACCCTAATATACCTATAATATATCCTGATAAAAAAATATCTAAAAATATATTAAAAATACCCTTTTTATTTAATATGATTAGCAACCTCATACATAGTCTTTATTTAACTATTTAATTCATTTTAACCTATTATTACTAAAAATACATCTCGCTTTGTAATTTAAGTTTATTACAAAAATTCATAATAAATAGTTCGAGTCACCAAATAATTCTCTAAAAATTTCTATAGACTCCTAAAAGTATGAGAAACTCGGCCATTACTTGGTTTCAAGTTGTCAACCTATTATCTATATATTTGTATTTACGATTTTACCTATGAATTATCTTAAATTACTCAATCATGATCCTTTTTACACCAAATTAATTTAAATCTAATTCACTAGAGATTAGTACATGTCCATTTCATCATTTAATTTCATAATTTCCTATTTATTTCATAATTTCAACCTATTTTCATGCCATTTTTAAGCCAAAAAATGCAATAAATATTAAAAATATTCAAATCAAAATTCGGGCTACATAGCAATTTTCTATATATCATACACATCTTATACAAAAATTTTAGGCTAGAAAAAATATCATTTAGTATATTTATTTTACAATTCAAATTTCGAATTAATAGTAATTTTATTAAGAAAATATACTAAATATTACAATTTTTTCAAAAATAAAATTATCACATGAAAGCATGTTCAAAATAACCTAACTATAAATTTTTTCATAATTTTTTAGGTGGTTTAGGTATTTTTTTCAAATTATTAAAAAACAGGGTAGAGAATCGACTTAGCTGTTTTTAAGTTCTCCAGTAGTTGTGGGGTAGTAGGGGTGTATCTGTAAACCCTAGGAAAAACAATAGTTGAACCTTAACTCGAGTCCGAGTGTTCTAAACTGTACAATAAATCGATAAGGCGAATGATAATAAAAGAATAAAAAGTTTAATGAATCAAATATAACACCGATAACAAAACCTTCGGAATTTATCAAAACCCTAAATCGCTTACTAAAACTCTAAAACTCGTTTATGCATCATTAATCGAAACCGAGCTCAAAATTACTCGAGACCCTAAAATCATAAACGTAAACCTATAAAATAGTTAAATATTACACAATAGCAATAAAATTATAGTCGAATGTAATTTTCGACTAAATCGACTATTTGTATGACATTGTAATAAAATTTTCATAATAACTTGTAAAAATTATAATTGTAACAGGTACCAGTTAAATTGATAAAATTTCACAGAATTTTGAAAACTAATCTACGAGGAAATTCGTTATAATTTATATGATTCGAAAAATTACACATAATTTTTAATAAATATCATTTTCCTTCTCTACTAATTTCAATTTATCTCAAATCTTCTTTTCATTTCCACATTTAAATCCTTCACCTGCACAAAAACGTAAGAAAGAAAAGAACAAAAGTTAACAAATTGAAAGCAAACACAAGTAGCCACGTAATGTTATGTTTTTGTCTTATTTCAATTAATAAAAAGTGAACTTAGCTTAAAAACTAAGCCTCCATCACGTGAGCAAAGGAAAGATTGTATAAATATGGAAAAAAAAGAAAAAAATTCTGCACAAACATATACCCACAATCTGCAAACCGAGAGCAAAAAAAAAGAGAGAAAAAGAGAAAGAAAGAAGAAAGAAGAAGGAAAAGAAGAAGGAAATAACTAAAAGAAAAAGGTAAATATTTATTTATGTAGATGTATATTATATATAGTATACATATGTATAAAGATAGTATTTGTAGAGTATTTTCTTATAAATATAATATGGTATATGTATACTAATGCATAAATTAAATAATGTATGTATGTATAAGATTAGATATGTATACATGTATGTACAAAGGTATATTATACATGAGTAGATGTATTATGTATATTTGTTGGAATACATATGATGGGTATTATGTACCGAAGAATCTCCAACCCTGACTTCGGAGGGCGTTAAATCTGAGTTACATGCAGTACCTGGTCACCTGCATGTATTTGTTTGGCACACTGCTTGTTCATGCATTCATTTGGTTGAACTTAACTGTGATATAACTTAATTGCTGTATGGTTGAGGGAAAATATCTCACTAAGCTAGCAAGCTTATACCCTCGTAGACTTCTTTTGCAAGCTGACTTATTCGTAGAGTCAGACCGTTGTATGCCCGAGGTTATCTTTCTATACGGGATCCTTGTGGGAGCTGTTTGAGGACAGAGAGTACTTTTGGCTAAATGTAGAGTTGAATATGTAATTTCTATATAGTTGACTTTAGGCATGTTTCAAACGCTATATCTGTAAATCTTTATACACATAAAGTATGTGTTATGTTTTCTATATTATTATTCGTCATGAAATGCTATTGCTTAAGCTTGCGCACTCTTGGTAGTTAGTAGTAGTTGTAGCCTTGTGTATCGATAAAAGGGTTGTCAATTGTAAGGGAGCTCAATCTATAATCCTTTGTATGGTATACGGCGACTGCTACGACTAACCCCCTCGGGTCGCAACAGTATCGGATGGCTATGGCACGGCGAGGTCTGGTAGTGGCCAATAGGGCTCCATAGCAGAATTACTTTTAGATGGGTTCCTAGCCTAGCACGAAAATTGCTTTGTTTTTCTAATTTTCTTTCCTATTTTTCCACGATTTTTTTCTTAATTTCCTTTAAGTGTATTTGGTTTGTAAAGTTGGAAAATGATGTAGGGAAGCTTATATATACACTTGGGAGTTGGTTGCTATCCTCATTGATTTTTTTCTTATTTTTTCTTTGCTTTTCCCTCATTCAATGCAAGTAGGAGGTGGCTTTCTCTTGGTAAATTATCTTTTGATTAAGCAAATTCACTCCCACAGCAAGCTACTTAAGTTTTTTAGCTAATTCCAGTAAGTTTTGATGCTTTTGGATAAGCTTTGTTAGATAATTGCTTAAATATGAATATTATATTAGTATTTAGTTATTTATTAATTCACGAGTATATATCCCACGTATATATCACACGTAATATATAACTATACTCACATAATTTAGTTTCTAACATATCTTTTATTTTTAAAATATGTTCTCTTAATTATTCACATGAGTTCAACACATTATAAATATAATTACGTAAATTAGGGTTAATTTACGGGTATAATTATTATTTAAACCGGATATACTCATAAAAATACGAATATATCTATATAGTAAATTATACTATATTATCTCATTTTAGACCTTAATTGGCTTATCTCTAAGTTCTTGTTACAATTTGAGCTTGATTTTAAGGGTTCCAAAAATTTTAGTATTATATTAAATAATCCTACTTCTAAGGGCAAAATTGAAATTTTAGGTCATTATTTCCAAAATCTAACTTAATTGTGTCACTTTATCTAACTTTTCTATCTTAATCGTAAAGTTTGAGCTTAATTAGATAACTTTTCCTAAAAGCCCTAAATCTAGGCTCGGTTGTCTTAAACACAATTTTAAAGGCTTACAATGAGAGGCAATCTACCTCATAGAAAAAGGTCTTACAACAAGCCAAAAAATGATTGGGGCAATTTTTCAATTGGGGGCATTCCTACTAATGGGGCATTTTGAAGGGACAATGAATTTCAATAAGGTGTGCACAAAAGCCAAGTCCAAGGAAATTTTCTTTTGATAGCATAAAGATCTATCATGGTTTAACACATTCAATGGAGACTTTCTTTAAGAGGAAAACATCTACTAAGAGAAATCAAAAAGCCATGAATTAGGACAAATAAAAAGGGACATGAAGAAGTCAACATAAACATTAGAAGGTCAGGGCCTTCATAGGGAATAAAAAAAGAAGATTGGCTTGTACTCTTTCTTATACATTTATTATACTATTCCATTGGTTTAAGGGGGTAACTTGGAAGAAATGAAATTTTTGAAGTTCAATTATGCTTAAGAAAAAATATCTCATCATATAAATATTTTAAAATGAAAAGAGGCAAATTGCATCCCATACACTAAATCCTATTCACTTTGAGAGTTAAGTAACGTAATGGCGAGGATATTTCGGGGACTTGTTCTTTAGAGGAAGTCTATTTTAAATGTGATACGCTAATTAAAATGAAATTAGGAATTCATTTATAATATCCCAAACACAATTATCTTTTGTTAATCCTATTGAGCCCATTATAGGAGATATTTTTCAAAACCTTAAGCACTATCAAAAACCACCCCATAATGGGATAATTTGGAAGTTAGGCTCAATAATTAGGAGAATAGGATAAGATTAGTATGTGCCTGCCCTAACAACATTGATTTAAGATCTTAGAGATAATTCATTTTCTCTGAAATGTAGAAGAGCATACAAGAGACTTATACTCACAACCCAAACACTTTAGAAAGACAATCACTTTTGGGCTAAAAGAATGGGGCAAAATGAAAAAAAAAAAAAGATAGAAAAAGAAAAGAAGAAAAAAAAAAAGAGAGAGAGAGAGAAGGAAAATAATGGGCCTTAAAAATGGACCTAAGAATAAACTTAAATAACATAAACCAAGGTATAATTTACCTAATCCACAAAGAAGGTCCAAAGTTAAAACCTAAACAACTCCCTAAAAGAAAAAGAAAAAAAAAAATCACTCATATCCTTTTTGAATCACATTTTAAGCTACACAACACAAAACCTACTTGCCCACCTTGAATCACAAGAACATAAGGTTTGCTTACCTACAATTCTACCCACATGCAATGAAAGCTCTTTTGATCATATAAAATGTTTATCTTAAATAAAAATTGCCTTTGAAATTTATGCAAGCGCACCACTAGTCTTTCCTAGGGTTTTTTACTTATAAACTCAAGATGAATAAATATTCTTTTAAAATTGGCCCTTTGCATAGATCTTTCTTGAAACCATTCGACCAAAAGCCTAATTTACAATACTAAACCAAAAAATACCTAACACATTAAGCTAAGTATATCACTTACAAATCGGGCTATAATTTTTCGAATAGTAGTCAAGAGTGAAAATTTATGAGGAAGTCCTCTTAAACTAATTAATCAACAATGAGATACTTTTCCCATAGCATAAATGCATTTGAAGTTAGTGGTCATGCTATTTGTACCAAAAAAGTTCCAAAGAAGAACAAAATGTTGGAGCAATGTGTCGCATGTTGATTTCCACCTGATAGGAAGAAGAAAATTAAGAGCCATGATGGATTTCAAAAGAAAAAAGAAATAAGAAAAAAAGATCCTTAAAGGAAATTGCCCCTATAATGCCAAAAGGCCCTTTTCATAGGGATCACGAACTAATAACATCAAGCTCAAGGATTCACTCATATGGTTTGCTAGGCTATTTGAGGGGAGTTTAACTTTGATGAGTAATGCATTCTTCGATCCAACTTACCAAGCTACTCTACTCTCTACCTCATCTAAGAGACTATCGAGGTGACCAACTTGTTGTCGGCCAGACCTCTCTACAATACATGAGTCCAGGGCCAAGCATCGAACCCACACACTACTAACCTAATACATGGCCAAGGCTTAGCTAACCTTAATCCTAAGCCAACCAGCTGAGGTTGACTTGACAATGGACTACCTCCTAAAACAACCTTTCCTCAATCTAAAACATCCGAGTTATCGACCTTGACCTAACCTATTTAAAACTTACTCTGCTTGGCAAATTGCATCATTAGGACCACAGAATGGACAGTAATTATACGTCTTATTTTTATAACATTTGTATGGTCCTCTATAATAGAATATTCTTCTATCTATTTGATTACAACTTTACCCCTATAAATTATTCCTTTTCCTTTTTCTAGTAGATATCTTTGTGTAATTTATACTAACCTAAGACTTACCCTAATTGGGTCATATAAATACTTGTAAAATTGTAAGAGTCACAATAGCTAATTAAAGATATTTAGACATATTCTTCCTTTGTGAGCTAAGTGTCCTTACGTACTCTTAACTACTCTTATCTAGTCCATTGAGCATGGACTAGTGGTGAGTAACCTCTGGCCATACTTGTATGTAATATCAAGTATGACCTAAGCTTATGTGAAGAGTTGGTGCATCATATCCACCATTGGTGAACAAAGACCCTTACTCAAACTTTAACTATCATTTATCCTTCAAACCTTCTTGATATTTAAACCTACCCCTTGGTTACGCATGATACCGTGGTTTGTGTGTTCACCTACATACCCTTATCACCCCTTAGACTTAGACCATCAACTCATGGAGTTAGTTTTCTCTATCTCAGGTGTAGAAATTACATTCAACTGAGTTAAATCTATACTAAGTCTCTTGATATGAAAAATAATAGCTAATCAACCTCGACTACCAATCTCTTGTTAACTCCCGTTGAACTTAGTGATCATAGACTGATGTAGCTCTTGCAATTGTTGAGCTTAGTCAACTCTAGATTGACTCTCTTCAGCAGTTGTAGGGTTACCTGATAGACATAACACTATACTTTTTAAGCTTATTTATCAATAAATTGGTCATAATTGTGTTTATTCTCAAGTTCTTGGTACTTAACTGTATAATATATCAATTTTAGATGATTTAAGAGCAAGGAGATGAAATTCTATAAGAATAATGAGATTCAAATCTATCACGCTCGAGATGGAGGGCATGATCAAGGAAGATTTGAATGCCCAACATTAGTTACACCTTTAATCACGGGAGTTACCAATTGTCAAGTTGTTATCCACCCGCTAATTACAACCGTGATAGTATATAAGAAGGTTGGTCACTCCCTCTATTACGGGTGTAAGGAGGTGGAATGTTTGCGATGAGACAATCACACCCCGAGTCACGGGCATGTGGGAGTGGACAAGATTATTCCTCTTTCACTTTTTCATATGAACTGGTGCATTTAACAGGTTTAAACACCAAAGGGTGTCTTAAAATGGTATATTTTAGACCTTTTGACGAGAAGAATATAAATACACCTGTAATTTTCAAACATTACATCACATGACATCAAATTAGATCAGATTCACTGAGTTAGACATCTTGGGCTTTTTTGCTCTAAACATTAACCAAAAACACATTTGTTCACTGAAATTGTACTTACGTATTTTTTCATTTTCAATACATTCTCTAAGAGTTGTATCGTACTTTTCCTAAAATTACTCCATAAAGATGATGTGACTTCATTATTCATGCATTGTAAAGATTTCTATAGTGGATCTGAAAAGGGGTTTTATTCTTCTACTAATCATATGTTGTATTTCTTATTATCTATGAGTTTGTTGATATGTGTTATCATTTCATCATGTATAAATAGTAATTTACGACTTGTTACATCAACTTAGCATGAATAAGTGTATGAATTAGTGATTTCTTGATTTTTGTTATTTCTAGTGAATTGAACTTAATAAATCTAAGTATAGTATAGTATACAACATTAACTTAGGATAGATTTTGATAGAATATATTGAGAGATAATTCTATTAAATAAATCTAATTTATTAGAACAATTTACTCCTGATAGTAGAGATATTATTAAAAAAGTTGCTGCATCCTTAGAGAAATTGATAAGTTATCATGATGTCAATCCGATTTTAAATTGGTTATTAATTTAGAAGAAATTCCAATATGCACAATTAGGATTAGGAGTAAGTAATTCTGAGAAGAATGCCTACAAACTAATAACTCCTTGTAGATAACAATCATTAGGATTAAATTAAGGGTGACATAATGCTATGTGATGAAATAAGTTTGCATGTTTAGCTTGGAATTCATAATCATCTTTTCTAGTCATTGTGTTATATGAAATTTGTTTGTAGGTTAGTGTAGTTTACTTCGTAGATTAAATGTTTTAGGGCTTAATCACTTGATAAATTGGGTTGTTAAATAATAGGAAGGTTAATTAGTACTAATGCTTGTAACCATTTCTAATGGATACGAACCTATACTCATCTGTACTACTAAATGATAGGTACACTAACCTATTAAACCGAGTTAATTCACTTGTGGCTCCTATAATGATGCTAGATTATTATGGGCCCAACCTGAATGGGGCTAGCACTAGTATCATTTAGCCTTATGTTCAAGCAAACACCTTTGAGACAAGTTTGATGGGTTCATTGAAGAAGACCTTAAAAATCACTTGTAGCAATTTCTGGAAATATGCGATGCATTCAAGATAAGTGGGGTATTGGAGGATGCTATCCGCTTAAGGTTATTCCTATTCTCCCTAAGGAATAATGGGTGAAGTAGTAATAATGGGCAAAGTTCAAACATGTAACTTCTCGGATTTTAAAGATAAGTTCCTCCCCCTCAAGCAAAACTAGGATCATTGGAAGAAATGTTAGTTTAGTTTATCAAGTCTTCTAAAGTACGTCACTAAGCTACTGAAACTGCTTTAAGAAATCAAGGGCCATCTATTCATAACTGGGAAAACAAAGTTGGACAGATTACGAAAACTCTTTTTGAAAGGGCTCTAAGATCATTATCAGGCAATACTGAAGCACACTCGAAAGAATAAGTTAAGGATGTGACCTTTAGGAGTGGGAAAGAGTTGCAAGCTCCTAAGAGAGCTGAAGAGAAGGACAAGAAGAGTGAGGATGTTGAAATGGAAAAGCAAACCGAGTAAAATGATCAACTAATAGAAAAAGAGCTTCCTATTTCGGTTAAGGAGTAGAAGCCACCACTACCATTGTAAACACCTAATTTTTTCCCCCGCTTTTATTTTTCAAAATAGGTTATAGTATCCTAAATTAGAAAAAAATACAAAAAAAAAATAGAAAGATAAAGAAAACCTCAAAAATAAGAAATTTAGGAAAAAAATAAAAAAATAGAAAAATAAGAAAACCCAAAAATATGAAGTTTAGGAAAATACCAAAAAATAGGAAAAAGCACAAAAAAATAAAAATTTAGAAAAAATAAAAAAAAATTAGGCAAATATATAAGAAATTTGAAAAGTCATAAAAAATAGAAAAAAATAGGGAATTTGAAAAAATAATAAATTTTTTAGGTTGTTTAAATAGAATATAATTTTAATTTAAATAAATTTAAATGAAAGACCATTGGGTTTAGGCTTATATTTAAATCTAGTTTAGACCGTCCTTGTTCATATGTGCAATTTAATTACACAAATAAACAAGGTATAGGCCAACAGCTTAACAGATAAGCACTGAATATTAGCAATGGATTTAATAGGAGTTTAGAGGTTCAAAACTCACTGGAGCCATAAAAGTTGTTTTTTATCTTTCTTCTCTTAAACTTTACGCGTGGCCACATGTTAGGCCGTCATTGGGCCACGTGTTTAATTGCAACACGTAGCGATTTATGACTAGTTGTGACAACAAATTTTCCTTCCCTCCATTTTATTCTCCCCTTTCCTTTTCTTCCCTTTACTTTCTTTTTAAATAAACTAGTAAACAATTAATAAAAAGGGGGGATACGGGGGAACATTTGAAAAGGTGAGGAGGGATTGTTTTTTCAAAAAGAAAACACATTAATACATAAGGGGGGGACCCAAAAATCAGACAACAAGTGCCTCTCTCTCTAAGCGTCTTTCTCTCCTTCAGCGTTTCTCTCTCCACTAACCTCTCTTTCTCTAAACCCCTTTCACCTCTCTTTTCTTTGATTCTCTCTTGTACAACTCTCTCTCTCCCCCTCTAACCCCTTACTCTTGGCCAATATGACCAAATACTCTCTCTCAACCACCACAGTCAGTGACCTACTATCTTCCATGTACAACTGAGCCATGAACTACCCCCCGCACACGTACGACCAAGCTATGAACTAACCCTACATACATGCTACCTACTCTAAGCGCGAGACCCACAGCATTACGCTCACTTATCTACCATCGGACACACCGCCACTCTCATACATCCACCGACCCAACATCATGTCATGCAGTCATCTACATAAACCCAATCCCCTCTCTTGACCACCATAACCCACGACCCACTATCCTCCATCAAAGACCGAATCACCACAGCAAACAACAAGTAGATTTGAACCGCCTCCTTCATCATCTATGCTCCAAAACTATAGCAGTAGTAGCGACAACTACCCTCTTGTGACCCACTACTGTGACAACCACTTCCATCGGCTAAATTAGGCCGCGGCACTTTGCCAAACCACTATTGTCTAATAAGCCACTCGCGAAAACCACCTCATTCGCTGAAGAAACGGGGTAGAAACACCTTGATTGAGCTACCGCGACCTGGATCTGACTTGGTTTGAACTGACTCGACCTGAATTAAAACTTGATCCGACCCAGAGATTCGACTTGTGCTCACTCTAGAACCGACCCATACTACAAGTCTAAATTCAGCCCTCTTCCAATTTAATTATTGTTGTTGATTGTTTTATTTATTTATTGTATTTTATTTCACTATTGTAGTTTATTGTAAAAGAAAAAGAAAACAAAAAAGAAGAAAAAAAAGAGGGAAAAAAAAAGAAAAAATAAATAAAAAGGATGATGTATTTAGTTTAGTTTTTATTTATTTATTTATTTTCACGTTTTAGCCAAAAAATCAAAAAATAAAAATAAAAAAGCAATAGGAATAAATAATAAAATTGTTTTATCACTTAAAAAATTGATTTTCCAAAAATAAAATGGAAATAAATCAATCATCTCCAAATTAGGACCACTTTAGAGTTTTTAAAATTGAAATCTAATTTAAGACCCTTAGGGAAATTTTTTCAAATAAATCAAAATGAGTGAAAACGTAAACCTAATATTTTTTCTAAAATTAAAATGAATTAACTCACTATATTTTTGCTAAATGAACTACTGAAGTCCGATCTTAAATAGCGAGTACGTAGACACCCATATGTTAGTACGAGGTGACTTAAAATATAGAAAAATTTATTTTTCCCCATTTTTTAGATATTCGTATAAATTGATTAATTTTAGTTGCATGTAATATGATTAGCCATTTAGAAAATTGAAAAAAGGTATATTTGAAAAACAAAGTTAAATTCAAAAAGTTGAAAAGTGTTATCCGTTTAAAGTTTAATAAATTAGCTCCCGGATCAAGATTCTGGTTTTTAAAAAAGCTGTTTTATAAATTGATTTTTTTAATCGATAAACTAGTAACTAAATTATAACCAATTTACCCAGTTGATTATAACTTAACTCTTTTTCCCGACTTCGGTCGGGTGGTGACTCCAATACCTTTTTAAATTGAAAAAACAGTTTTCTTTAAACCCTAGTTGAGGATCGGTATTAAACGCGTAGGGTTTAGTACTGATTGATTTAAAGAAGGCTTAATTTTTATAAAAAAGAATCGAGAGGGTGAAAAACCAAACTCAATAGCTTGGCGACTCTATTAGGGATGTCAAGAAGCTAACCACTTAAAAAAAATTTGAAATTAAAATCACTTTTCAAAATACCCATGTTATTTAGTTGTTTGTTTATTTATTTATTCATTTGTTTGTATATTTATTTGTTTATTAGTTATTGACTTTGTGTGTATATTTGTGTTAATTAGCAGATTTATTTTGCAAATAGCAAACATTGGGGTATGGGGGGTTCATTTGTTGCATCAAAGATGCAAGGTAGATACGATCAGACCCAAGCTGTCTTAAGACCCTAGGAGGAGGGCCATTATGTATGTTCCAGGCATAGTGGTGTAGCCACCATTTGAAGCTAATTAGGCCACTCCACTTAAGCTCATTGTGACCAATGAAAGTGTTTTCTAAAAACAAGTAAGGTTACAAAGCTTAAGGACCTTTTAGAACCCACCTTAATTGCACACTTCCCTCCAAGCTTGAGTTAATATACTATACTTAAGAAATTGCAACCACACTAATCATTCAAGAGTTTTAGCAATAAAGTTTTTTGGAAATTACAGTAAAGTTGCAAATTAAGGAGTAATGTATTAATCTAAACGACCCTAACATCTACATATTTCTATGTTTTTTTTCATCTGTTGCATTGATGATTGATTTATGTCTATGAAATGTGCAAACTTAGGATAACAGATAACCAAGCGAATGATCAGACGAGAAATAGGCCACTGGACACCTCTAAGTTTCACGAGCAACTGCTGAGAGATGAAATTGCCTATTTGAAGGCAAAGCTCGAGTGTTCTAAAGCTCATAACCAAGCCTTAAAGTCCCTTTTGGCACAGGTCATTGGGGATACTTACGAGATGATAAAGGACCTTAAGGTTCGTGTACAGGACTTAATGTAAGGTTTTTCCAGTTTAGATCTAAAGAGCTTAGAATAAAATTATTGAATAAATGTTAGGTTCTTTGCCTTTGTTTTTGTATTTTGATCTTTTTTCAAAATAATAAAGCTCTCTTTAGTTCATTATTCTTCGTTCTTTAACATTCCTACCTTTGTAAATAGCCTTTCAATAAATATTTATCTAACCATTATTCAATCTCATTTATAGAAATACAAATAAAATCCATAGACTTGTAAATAGAAACCCAAAAAATCACCATCCTTATTTATAAATTATTTTCTAAAAATAAAACTTTACCTTTCTCTCTCTTAAAAAGAAAAAGAAAAAAAATTGAAAAACAAAAAATATATATAAATGAAAAGAAGAGTTGCCGACGGCTATAAATCCTTATGGGCTCAAGGAGCCAACACAAGCTCAAGCTTCTAGCCTACTCAAGTAACCAACCTAAATACTTGGTTTCCAAATCACACAAGGTCCCTTGACCTATTAAGGAAGCTATAAATCCTTATAGGTTCAAGGAGCCAATACAAGCTCAAGCCTCTAGCTTACTCGTAACCAACTTAAATACTTAGTTTCCAAATCACACAAGGTCCCTTGACCTATCAAGGAAGCCAAATATGAGCCCCTTCACCTATTCAACAAACATGAGCCCTTTAGCCCACTCAAGCAACCAGCCTAAACACTTAGCTTTCAATACACACCAGTTCCTTCAACCTATTAAAGAAACCCATACGAGCCCTTTGTCACCATCTAACCTAAACACAAGTCGCTTAGCCAACACCAACCTTAAGCCCATTTAGGTAACCTACCCAAATATAAGCCACTTGGCTAAGCATTCAACCTAAACACAAACCTTCAGCTCATCCAATCGGCCTACCCAAACACAAGCTAGTAAGCTAGGCATCTAATTTGAACATGAACTATAGCCCATCAAGGCAGTCGACCTAAGCACAATCCTCAACCTTTAAAAGTAACCAAACCAACCCAAAACCCCTGATCTGTTCAAAAAGCCAAGCTCAATCATGAACCGAACCAAAACACAAAGTTAAATACTGGGGCATGATTTGAGAAACTGGGGGGCAAAATTTGATCTTAGGTAAATAAAAAAATAAACTCCTCCATAAGAAACTGGTAACTCACTTTTTGAAAAGTTTAGGATGAGAAAAGGTAAACTATATCCTATACACTAACCCTTGAAACACCTTGAGAGTTGAACAATATAATAGTAAGGATACTTTGGACTCATTCCTTAAAAGAGGTTCACTTTTGAATGCAATACATAGATTAAAGTGAAGTTAGGCATTCATTTCTAAATCCTAAACACAATCATCTATTGTTTACCTTGTTGGACCTAATTTGGAGAATTTCTAAATTCAAACCTTATAAAAAACCATCCTACAAAGGGGCAATTAGGAGGTTGGGGTAATTGATTAGAAGATAAGGATAAGATTGGTTTATGCTTATTTAAGTAATTTTAATTCAAAAACAACCTTTATTTTTGATAAATTATTTTTCTTTGAAATGAAGAAGAGACAATTTCCTTTTTCAACCACCTCAAGCCCATGAACTTAAAATTCATGGAATTAGGGCATGAATCATTTGAAAAGAAAAAAAAAACTCAACAATGGAGACAATTACTCTTAGGGTCAAATGAAGAGATAGAATGGTAAGAGATAGTAGGCAAAACAATATAAAAAAAAAAACAAAAAGGAGAGGAAGAAAACAAGCCAAAGAATTAGGCCCAGAAGTGTAGGACAAAAAGCCCTAAGAAATATTCATATCCCAATAGAGACGACTAAACCAAATCAAAGGATTAGGAGTTAATGCCTAAATAGCCTTAGAAAACACAAGGCCCCAAATCACACTCCTAAGCTCGAAAACCTAAATCTCCATATTCATTATGACACTCAGAAGCCTCTCTGACCTATACTAAATTACATAAGGCCTCCCCACCTACAATACAATCCTTACTTATGTAAAAGCTCTTCTGATCTTGAAAGATAATTTCTCTTTAATAAGATTTGTTTTTGAAACTACGACAAATGTACTCTTAATTTTTCCTTAAGGTTCTTGATTTGTATACCCAGGATTAATAAAAGTATTTCTATCAAAATAAGCCTTTTTAAAATCCTTGGACCAAAATCCTAAATTCATAAGGTTAAACTGAAAAAAACCTAACGAATTGATCAAGGAGTATATCACTTACAAAATCGACTATAATTTTTGGAATTGAAGTCGAGAGCAAAATCTAGACCAAGATCTAGTGAGGAAGATCTCTTTGACAAAACTAATTGTGAGTTACCTTTTCCTTAAGAAAGGAATGCCTTGAAATCACAAAAGCCCTATGAGAAGCCCTAAGGTCAAGTGCATTAAGAAACTCTACAAAATTACCAAGTATAAGGGTAATTATAAGATTGTTCAAACTCTTTTTTCAAATCAAGGGGCCTATCCTTACTATTTTCCTTATTCTTAAATGGTTTTTTAACAAGCTTCTAGTAAATACTTTTCTAAGTCAAGAAGTCTTTATTTTCCTTACCTTAATTCTTCAATCCTTCATCTTAGGGTTCTAGCCAACCGTTAGGGTTCTAGCTCTTAGAGCTCCCCCTTTCATTTATTTATTTATTTATTCTTTTTCTTTTTCTTTTTAGGGTTCTAGCTAGCCTTTAAGGCACCATCCCGTCTTTCAAGGGTGATAGCAAGCTCTTAGACCGTTGACCCCTCTTTCATTCTTTTTAGGGTTCTAGCCAACCTTTAGGGTACTATTCTGTCTTTCTAGGTTGTCAACTAGCTCCTAGAGCTCTAACCTATCTTTTATTCTTTTTAGAGTTCTAGCTAGCCTTTAGGGCATTATCCCATCTTTTGAGGGTGTTAGTAAGCTCTTATAGCACTACCTCCTTTTTTTATTCTTCTTAGGGATTTAGCCAACCTTTAGGGTGCTATCCCATCTTTCATTTTAAGGAACCTGTTAGCCTTTAGGCTGTCATCTTATCTTTCTTTCTAGGCTATTAGCCAACTTTCAACCCCTTTTTCATAATCTTCCTTAAGGTATTTGGTGAGCCTGTAGGGCACTTCACTCACCAACTTTCTCTTAGAGAGCCTACAAGACACGTCTCCTCATCTACTTTCTTTTAGCAAGCCCGTTAGGTGCTTTCTCTTATCAAATCTACTCAAGCAAGCCTACAGGGTACGTCTCGTCATTAGCTTTCTCTTAACAAGCCCGTTGGTCAATTCACTTCATCATATCCTCTTAGCGAGCCTATAGGGTGCTATATTTCACTAATTCTCTTAACGAGCCTGTAAGGCACTTCTATTCCTTTAGCAAGCCCATTGGGCACTTTCTTTCACTAATTCTCGAGTGAGCCCATGGGGCGCTTTTCTTTCAACTACCTCTTAGCAAGCCCATAGGGCACTTCTCTCATCAATTCCTCTCAATCGAGCCAATAGGGCATGTCTGTACATCAGTTGTTTCTTAGCGAGGCCATTAGGTGCTTTCTTTTAATTGTCTCTTAGCAAGCCCATAGGGCGCTTCTCTTTCACCGATCTCATAGCAAGCCCATAAGGCACTTCTTCTCACTAGATTTCAATTTAGGGTCTTAGCTAACTCTAGGAGCACTTTTCCCGTTTTGCCTAGTCAACTTAGTAGGGCACTACTAGTTTCTTCAGATCGATCAAATTCTAGGGTAACTAGCCCTTGAGAGACGCTCCTGCCTAGGATAGTCAGCTTAAAGGAGTATTAACAGGTTATTTAGATCAATCAAATTTTAGGATTGCTAGTCCCTAAAAGATGCTCCTGCCTAGGATAGTCAGCTCAAAGGAGCATTACCAGATTTTGGATCGATCAAATTCTAGGGTTGCTAGTCCCCAAGAGACACTCCCGCCTTGGATAATTGCTCAAAGGAGCACTACCAGGTTTCAGATCGATCCAATTCTAGAGTTGCTAGTCCTCGAAAGATGCACTTGCCTAGGATAGTCTGCTTAACTACCAAGTTTTTCAAGTCATTCAAATTTTAAGGTTACTAGTCCCTAACAGACGTTCCCGCTTAGGGTAGTCAGCTTAAAGGAGCATTACTAGGTTTTCCAAATCGATCAAATTCTAGGGTTGCTAATCCTCAAGAGATACTCTCACCTAGGATAGTCAGCTTAAAGGATTACTAACAAGCTTTTCAAATCGATCAAATTTTAGGGTTGCTAGTCCTTAAGAGAAGCTCCCGCTAAGGATAGTCAGCTCAAAGGAGCACTACCAGATTTCAAATTGATTAAATTCTAGGGTTGCTAGTCCTCGAAAGATGCTCTTGCCTTAGATAGTCAACTCAAAGGAACACTACCTGGTTTTAGATCGATCTAATTATAGGGTTGCTAGTCCCCGAGAGATGTTCTTACCTAGGATAATCAGCTTAAAGGAGCACTACCAGGTTTTTCAAGTCATTCAAATTTTAAGATTGCTAGTCCCTAAAAGACGCTCTTACCTAAGATAGTTAGCTCAAAGGAGCACTACCAGGTTTTTCAAATCGATCAAATTTTAGGGTTGCTAATCCCCAAGAGACGCTCCTGCTTAAGATAGTCAACTTGAAAGAGCACTACTAGGTTTTTCAAGTCGATCAAATTTTAAGGTTATAAGTCCCTAAGAGACGCTCCTACCTAGGATAGTCAGCTTAGAGGAATACTACCAAACTTTAAATTGATAAAATTTTAGGGTTTCTAATTCCTAAGAGATGCTTCTACTTAGGATAGTTAGCTCAAAGAAACACTACTAGATTTCAAATTGATGATGCTCCTGCCTAAGATAGTCAGCATAAAGGAGTACTACCAGGTTTTAGATTGATCTAACTTTAAGGTTTCTAGTCCCCAAGAGACACTCCTGCCTATGATAGTCAGCTCAAAAGAGCATTACTAGGTTTTTCTAATCGATCAAATTTTAGGGTTGCTAGTCCTTGAGAAACGCTCCTGCCTAGGATAGTCATCTCAAAGGAGCATTAACAGGCTTTCCAAATCGATTAAATTCTAGGGTTGCTAGTCCCTAAGAAACATTCTTACCTAGGTTAATGAGCCTAGTGAGACATTACCAGGTTTTTCAGATTGATCAAATTTTAGGGTTGCTATTCCTCGAGAGATGCTCCTGCCTAAGATAGTTAGCTTAAAGAAGCACTACCAGGTTTTCCAGATTGATTAAATTGGAGGGTTGCTTATCCCTAAGAGTTGCTCCTGCCTAAGTTAATAAGCCTAGTGAGGCATTGCCAGGTTTTCCAATTTGATTAAGTTCTAAGGTTGCTAGTCTTCAAGAGATGCTCCCACCTTAGTTAATGAGCCTAGTGGGGTACGATTAAGTTTTAGATTAATCTTAGTTTAGGGTTGCCAGTTCTTGAGAGACGCTCCCGCCAAGGTTAGTGGGCCTAGTGAGGCATGACCAGGTTTTAGATCAATCCCAATTTAAGGTTGCTAATCCCCAAGAGATGCACTTATGTAAGCCCTAAAGATAAGCCAAGTAATCGTAGAATCGAATTTAGTATACAAAATTTAGAGCAATTAGTTAAAGAATCTGATCAAACCTAAATTATAAACTAAAGCTAGAAATATTAGTAAAAGTGACCTTATAAATTTGAATTTAAGAAAATAAGAGAATATAAAATTTTCAAATTTTAAGTATATTACTTATTTATCGAAAGTATGTAAAATGTATTTTGATAACTAATAAATCGCTAAAGATATATGATATATATACTAAAAATTATAGAATGACCTAAATAATATTTAAAAGTGTTTATTGTACCTCACATATATTTACGTGTAGCTAGAAATATGAGAAATTATCTAAATTGCTCGAAATTAGCTAAAAATTTGCCAAATAATTAAAGAAAATTATAAAAATAATTAAGGAAAAATTAGAAAAAAAAAATCAAAGAAATGGGGAATGATCCAGATCAAGTCGTGGTAGTAAAGGGAGAAGAAAAAAAATATTAACCAATATAAAACAAATACCTAAAAAGTAAAAATAATTGAGATATGGGTTTTATTTTGTCTTAATTAATACACAACAAATTCTACATTACCCTATGAATAGCAAGCAAAATTTCAGAACTCATTTGGTTAGTTAGGAGTTGAAAGAAATTGAGAAAACCAAAATTGAGAGGGAAAATTAGGGTTTTAGAAAATTTTTTCCCAAATCTGTATAGTTAGGGCATGTAAGCCGAACCCACACATCACGACCACCTAGAACCGATCCACCACCACCACCCTACTCCACACCGACTACTTAGATTGACTGACAATTGGTGTTGGAGGCCAAAAAGCTCTTGAACCATGTGAGTCTCAAGTTTCCTCCGATTTTGCAAAATTCCTTAAAATTATTAATTATACCTAGAAAATTATGAAATTTATTATTCTGATGTTTTATTGTATGTAGATTTAGGGAAAAATAGTGATAAGTTTAATCATGTTTGTAAATATAGGATTCTTAAGAAATTGGACAAAATCGAACATGTTTAGAATTAGAAGTAAATAGGCTTAGGAGTGTAGTTTAGAACTCAATTTTTTTTTCTGTAGAATACTTAAGTGATGTAGAACAATGCTATGAAGACTTTTTTTAAAAATTAATTTTTGAAAATATTAAGTAATTTTTTAGCCCTAAAATGATAAAAAAAAATAGGTAATTTTGGCTTAATTAAGTGATTAAATGATTAATTATTAGCTTATAGGGTAATTAGATGTTTAAGGATGTTAATCTCTGATGTGGAAACCTAATCCTAATATTTAGAGTGTTAATTGTAATTAATATGGGAATTATGTGGTAATTGTAGGAAATTTAGTAATATGTGAAGTTGGGATTTTAATAAATATGAAATAATAGGTTAAATTGGATAATATGATAATAATATCAGTACAAAATAAATCTAGTACAAAAATTAATTTTAGGTAATTAGATAAAAAATGTGATTTTCTCACATCAGGAGTAAAATCTGGTACCTTAATTAAGATTAGAGTATATTGAATAGATTAGAATACTAAATTAAGACCTAATATGATATTAGAATACTCGATCTTAATTGATTAATTTCACATTAAGGTTCGAATGTATTTAAGATTCCTCGTATTTGAAAACAATTTAGAACCAAAACTGGAATCTAATTTAGAAACCAAACCCCAAGCTAATGTAGAATGAATTGTTAGTAAATAATAAGTATTTATGGAGAAGTAAGTTAAATCATAAATTAAAATATATATATCATTAAAGTATAAGTACAAAAAAGACATATTTATATTATAGGATATACAAAGGCAAACCAACCTGTAATTAAGTGATTGAGCGACCGAGAATTCTAAGTAAGTTGGGTTTATTACTTTACTATGTTTAGAGTACTATTTTAGAGTACTCGAAGACTTAGGATTGTATACGATTGTGACTATAAGTAATTTTATGCATGTGCTTGCATATCTGACTTCGTGTTAAAATTTGTGTTGTGATTGATGATTGTTATTACTAGATTAATGTGAAATTGTCTAAACACCCTAAATTGAACCTAATCCTAATTGATCCTAATACCCTAAATTGTCATGCATTGCAACCCTTGAGGGAATCATTAGGATTCTCCAACCAAATACCGATACCTTCAAAAAAGATAGCGTTGGATAGCAATTTGGTCTTCTCCTTATCCTTAGCCGAACTAAGTGACATTAGAGGAGATCACAATGAGGATGAAGGCATTCGTTTGAAGGATAGTCTTAGGAGGAGTAATGTCTTTATTGCATAAACTTGGGTTTAGTTATGAGCTGTTGCATAACATGAAAACTCCTCAACTCAGATTAAAGCGGGTGAAATTATTCTTATTTCGTAATGGACCGGACTACGTTGTGTGATGACACTTGCTTGTTACATTTACATGAAAATAATTGCTCGATAATCTTGTTTGTGTTTATATATATTCATAAGTCGGATTTAACTTACTGAGTTGTAGTTGCTCATACTTGTATAGATCCTTTTACAGGTCTCGACTTATGATTAATTATGCTACGTTACAACTATCCAGAAGTTAGTTCTCTTTTGAAGCTCTAGGGGAGTGAGAATCAACCCGTCTATGATCAAGCTTTTGTTTAAGGTCTTGTTAGAATCTTTAAGATAAATAACTGATGTATAATATGTAAACTAACTAGCTGTTATAATATGATGTAGAATCACCTAGGAATTCTACGGTAATGTACATGTAATTAGATATATTAACTTAGGGTTTTAATACTTATTGCAATTTTAGCTAAATTCTTAATTGAACTATTTACTTCAAAGCGAGGAGTTATCAACACCTTGTGTAGATCCTATCTATAATAGGCATTGTGAGACCATTACTATCATAGAATAGTTTATAAGGCGGGACTGTTGCGACTCTGCAACTTCGAGACGTAACACACTTGCCTAGTTTAGTAAGTACAGTAGAGAACTACTAAGTTTCAGTTTAAGGTCTTAGTCAGCTCTAGGAGTGGTTAAACCTGCCTTGGTTAGTTAGCTCATTAGGGTACAACAAAGTTTCTTCTATCAGTTTAGGGTTTTAGCCAGCTTTAAGAGTGCTTCCCCTACCTTGGTTAGTCAGCTCACTAGGGCATGACTAAGTCTTCTCATTCAGTTCAAGGTCTTAGCCAGCTTTAGGAGCACTTTATCCACTTTGGTTAGTCAGCTCATTGGAGCATGACTAAGTTTCCCCTATTAGTTCAAGGTCTTAACTAGCTTTAGGATCACTTTTCCCACCTTGGTTAGTCTGCTCATTAAGGCATGACCAAGTTTCCTCATTCAGTTTAAGGTCTTAGCCAGCTTTAGGAGCACTTTGCCCGCCTTAGTTAGTCAGCTCATTAGGGTATGACCAAGCTTCTCATTTAATTTAGGGCCTTAGCTAACTTAAGGAGCGCTTTGCCCATTTCACCTTGATTTGTCAACACATAAAAGCACAACCAAACTTCATTTCTTCTTTCCATCATTTGGCCAACTCTTAGTGTATCACCCCTCTCTTCACTAAATCCTCAATGGATTGGATCTAAGATAGCTAGCTAGCTAGCTATAGCGCTTCTTATGATAAAATCTACCCTTGAGGCTAAAATAGTGGTTTTTTTTTGTATTTGTGGTAAAGTTTTGCTTAAACTTCATTATAAAAAGTGAAGGAAAATCCCCAAAATAAGAAATTTGGGAAAAAAATACAAAAAAATAGAAAATAAGAAAACCCAAAAATATGAAGTTTAGGAAAATACCAAAAAATAAGAAATAGGACAAAGCCCAAAAAATTATGAAATTTAGAAAAAGATACAAAAAAAGGAAAAATTTAGGAAAATATATAAGAAATTTGAAAATTCATAGAAAATTAAAAAAAATAGGAAATTTAAAAAATAATAAATTTTTAGGTTGTTTAAATATAATAGAATTTTAATTTAAATAAATTTGAATAAAAAGTCGTTGAGTTTAAGCTTAAATTTGAATCTAACTTAGGTTGACCTTATTCATATGTACAATTTAATTGCACAAATAAACAAGGCATAGACCAAAGGCTTAATGGATAAGTATTGGATATTGGCATTAGGTTTAATTGGTGTTTAGAGGTTCGAAACTCACTACAGCCATAAAAGTTGTTTTTTTTTTTTTATCTTTTTTCTCTTAAACTCTACACGCAGCCACATGTCAAGCCATCATTTGGCTATATGTCTAATTGTGACACGTGGCGCTTTATGACTAGTCACGACAATAAATTTTCTACCCCTACATTTTCTTTTCCCCTTTCCTTTTCTTCCATTCACTTTCCTTTTAAATAAACAAGTAAACAATTAAACAAAGGGGAAAGGGGAAGTGGGGGGTAGAATTCGAAAAGGTGAGGAGGGATTGTTTTTACAAAAAACAAATACACTAACACACGCAGGGGACCTAGAGATCAAATAATAGGCGCCTCTCTCTTTCCTTTTGTGTTCCTCTCTCCGCTAACCTCTCTTCCTCTTACCTCTCTCTTCTCTAATTCTCTCTCTCTCTCTCTTTCTCTTTAACCCCTTACTCTCGACTAATACAACCCAATCCTCTCTCTCGACCACCATAGCTCACAACCCACTGTCCTCTATGCATGACTGAGCCATGAACCACGCACACTACCCCTACACACACACAACTAAGCTACGAACCACCCATCACACTCATCTACCATCGGACACATAGCCACTCTCACATGCCTACTGACCCAACATTGTATCACACGGTCATCTACACCGACCCAATCCCCTCTCTTGACCACCATAACCCATGACCTACTATCCTCCATCAAAGACCAAACCACCATAGTGAACAATAACTAGATTTGAACTGCCTCCATCATCTACGCTCGGAAACTGCAGTAGTAGTAGTAACAACCACCTTCTCATGACCCACCACTATGACAACCATTGCCACTAGCCTAATTAAACCACGTTGCTTCACCAAACCCCCATTGTCTAATAAGTTACCCATGAAAACCACCTCACTTGCTTAATAAACTAGCTAGAAACATCCTGCTTGAGTCATCGCGACCCAAAACTGACTTGATTTGAACCGACCTGACTCAAATTAATACCAGATTCAACCTGGAGATTCGACTTGTACCCACACCTAAATTAACTCGTACTGTAAGTCTAAATTTGGCCCGCTTCCACTTTAATTATTGTTGTCAATTGTTTTTATTTATTGTATCTTATTTCATTATTGTAGATGTTGTAAAAAAAGAGAGAGAAAAAGAAAACAAAAAAGAAGAAAATCGAGAAAGAAGAAAGAAAAGAAGGAAAAGAAAAAAGGATGAAGTATTTAGTTTAGTTTTTATTTATTTATTTATTTGCACATTTTAGCCAAAAAATCAAAAATAATAAAAAAGAAAAATTAAAAAAGAAAAAGGATTAAATAATAAAAAAAATAAATAATAAAATTGTTTTATCACTTAGAAAATTGATTTTCCAAAAATAAAATAAAAACAAATCAACCATCACCAAATTAAGACCACTTTAGAGTTTTCAAAATTAAAATCCAATTTAGGACTCTTGAGGAAATTTCTTCAAATAAATCAAAATGGGTAAAAACGTAAACCCGGCATTTTTTCCAAAATTAAAATCAATCAACCCACTATATTTTTAATGAACGAACTGCGAAAGTTTGATTCCGAATAGTGGGTATGTAGGCACCTATACGTCAGTATGAGATGACTTAAAATACAGAAAGATTTATTTTTCCCCATTTTTTAGATATTTGTGTAAATTGATTAATTTTAGTTGCATGTAATATGATTAGTCATTTAGAAAATTGAAAAAGGGTATATTTGAAAAGCTAAGTTAAATTCAGAAAGTTAAAAAGTGATATCCATTTAGGGTTTAATAAATTAGTCCTTGAATCTAGATCTCTAGTTTTTAAAAAAGCCGTTTTATAAATTGGTTTTTTTAACAGATAGACTAGTAGATAAATTATAAACAGTCAACCCATTGGTTATCACTTAACTCTTTTTCCAGACTTCGGTCAAGTGGTAACTCCAATACCTTTGCAAATTGAAAAAAATGGTTTTTTTTTTTTTAAATCATTATCAAGGATTGATATTAAATGAGTAGGGTTTAGTACTGATTGATTTAAAGAAGGCCTAATGTTTATAAAAAAGAATCGAGAGGGTGAAAAATCAAGCTCAACAACCATATCCAACAAGATTGAGAAAGGTAAGAGATGATGAACAATATAACAAGTTTTTGAAATTATTCAAGCAACTACACATCAATCTACTGTTAGTGGAGGCATTAGGTCAAATACCTAAGTATGTTAAATTTCTTAAGGAACTATTATCCAATAAGAGAAAGTTGGAAGAGCTATCTATGGTTACCCTTAGAGGAGGGTGCTCTATTGTGATTTTGAACAAGCTACCATACAATGCTTAATTTGTAATCTACCTATTGAGAGGGTTTGGCGAACCTTGGGGCAAGCATAAATCTCATGCCATATAGCTTATTCAAACGATTGAATTTAGGTAAACCCAAAGCTACAAGGATGAGTCTACAATTAGCTAATAGGTCTATGAGGTTTCCAAGAAGTTCAAGATTTTATCTTCCTAGTAGATTTTGTAGTCCTTGATATGGCCAAGGATGTAGATGTTCCACTCATAATGGGTAAACCGTTTTTAGCTACAATAGGAGCAGTAATTGATGTCAAAGATGGTAGACTTGTCCTTAGAGTTAGAGGAGATAAGATAGTGATCAAGATGCCGGATGTTTTTAGAGAATCCATAACCACTGATGATGAATGTTTTAATATTGACTCTTTTGATTTCATTGTTTTTTATTTTATGCAAGACTTTCTAAGCAAGGACCCCTTGGAGTTATGTTTGAAAAAGGGGATCATTTAGATGAAATAAGGGAGATGTATGAGGTGGTTGCCCATTTGGAAACCAAAGTTGCACAGAAGAAAGACATGGGGGTAGAAGAGATCAATACCAACAACATCGCCCACTTGAAGCCTTTAGTAGAAGAACCACCTGAGTTAGAGCTAAAACAATTACCTTCTTACTTAGAATATGCATTTTTGGTTGATAATTCAAGACTCACAGTCATCATTTCATCAAAACTTGATTCATCCTAAAAGGAGAAGTTTCTATTAATTTTGAAGGAGCATAAAAGGGCAATAACATGGAAGATATCAAATATTAAGGGGATTAACCCATCCTTTTATACTCATAAGATATTGATGGAGGAAGATTATAAGTTAGTAGTGCAACCATAAAGGAGACTCAACTCGAGCATAAAGGAGGTAGTTGAAGAAAGAAGTGGTGAGACTATTAGATACATGACTTATTTATCTAATTTTAGATAACTCATGGGTAAGTCCAATCTAAATAGTTCCCAAGAAGGGTGGCATGGTGTCGAATGAGAAAAACAAACTGATCCCAATGCACACAGTTACTGGTTAGAGAGTGTGCATTGATTATAGAAGACTCAATGATGCCACAAGGAAGGACAACTTTTCATTACCTTTTATTGATCAAACATTAGAAATGTTAGCAGGTCATGAAGGATGTCCAAGTATTTCCAGATTCCAATTGCACCTGAGGGTCAAGAGAAAATCACTTTTACTTGTTCTTATGGTACTTTTGCATACTATAGGATGCCATTCGAGCTTTGTAATGCCTTGACCACTTTCTAACATTACATGTTGGCTATCTTTGGTAAATTGGTAGAAGATGTGATGAAAGTCTTCATGGATGACTTTTCCATATTTGGGGACACATTTGATGGATGTCTTGCTAATTTGAAAAGGGTACTTCAAAGATGTGATGAGACGAGTTTAGTTCTCAATTAGGAGAAGTTCCATTTTATGGTACAACAAGGCATTGTGTTAAGACACAAGGTGTCAAATAAGGGGATTAAAGTTAACATGGCTAAGGTTGTAGTGATCTTAAAGCTACCACCACCACCATTTGTTAAGGTTGTGCATAGCTTCTTAGGACATGATGGGTTTTATAGGAGGTTCATCAAGGATTTCTCCAATATAGCTAGACCTTTAACCAAACTTTTAAAGAAGGATGTATCGTTTCAATGCTAGTTGTTTTGGAGGCTTTTGATGAATTAAAAGAAAAGTACACCAAGGCTCTTATAATGGTGGTACCAGATTGGACTCTACCATTTAAGTTCATGTGTAATGCAAGTGATTCCACAGTAGGAACAGTATTGGGGTAGAGGAGAGACAAACACTTCCAACTTATATATTATGCTAGCAAAACACTTACTGAGGCTTAAGAGAACTGCACTACAATTAAGAAGGAATCGTTAGTGATAGTCTTTGCATTTGATAAGTTCTAACCATATCTCATTCTTTCAAAGGTAATTGTCTATATAGATTAGTCAAATCTAAGATATCTTCTATCTAAGAATGATGTAAAACCAAGGTTGATCCGATGGGTGTTGCTACTAAAAGAGCTTGATTTAGAGATAAAGGATAAGAAAGGAGTAAAAAATTTGGCTACCAATAATTTATCTAGATTGGACAACCCACATTTGAAGACATTACAGGAGGAAGATATCAATGACAAATTTCTACAAGAGAGTTTATTTGCTATTCATACAGTTGAGGATTAGGATATTTCGTGGTTTACTGATATAGCAAATTACTTGGTAGGGAAGGTTTTACCAAAAGAATTGGACTTTCATAAGAAAGTTTTTCTTAGATTTAAAATATTACTTATAGGAGGATCCATTTCTATTCAATATGTGTGATGACCCAATTATATAGCATTATAATTCACATCAGAAGGGATAAAGGATCCTGTTTCATTGTCATAGCAGCCTAATAGGAGTCCATTACAGTGCCAATAGGATATCTTATAAAGTTTTGGAGGCTAGTTTCCAGGCTAAGCAATTTCGGGATGCTTATGAGTATGTATTGACTTGTGATAGATGCCAATGGATAAGGAATGTCTCTAAGAGGGATGAAATGCTACAAAAATATATTTTGGAATGTGAAGTCTTTGATATTTAGAGAATAGACTTCATGGGGCCATTCCCTAGTTCTTTGAGAAATAAGTACATTTTGGTAGTAGTGGACTACGTTTTGAAGTAGGTTGAGGCTTAAGCCTTACCAACGAATGATGCCAAAGTTGTGGTAAGATTCTCAAGAAGGCTGTTTTCTAGATTTGGAGCACCTTAGGCATTGATTAGTGATAGGAGAACCTATTTTTGCAATACTTAGATTGAGTCCTTAAACGATACAAAGTACATCATAGGTTAGTCACTCCTTACCATCCACAAACTAGTGGCCAAGCGGAAGTATTTAATAGGGACTTGAAAAGAATTTTAGAGAAGATAGTGGCTTACAACAAAAAGGATTGGGCTGATAAGTTAAATGATGTTTTATAGGCATACCGGACTACTTACGAGACTCCTTTAAGTATTATACTTTCCAGATTGATGTATGGAAAGGCTTGCCATTTACTACTAGAGATTAAGCATATGGCCTATGGGGTTATCAAAATGACCAATCTAGATCTTGGAGTAGTTGGTAGACATAGAAATCTCTAGATCAATGAGTTGGATGAATGGTGTTGGATGGCTTATGAAAACAATAAAGTGTATAAGAATCGAGCTAAGCATTTGCATGATTCCCGGATAAAACACTCCAAGTAGTACAAAGAAGGTGATCCGATACTCTTATGTAATTATAGACTCAAGTTATTCCCTAGGATACTTAAGTCTACATGGTCAGGTCCAATTCTAGTGTAGAAAGTTTACCCTTATAAAGCAATAGAGGTAAAACATCCTGAAAAAGGGACCTTTAATGTTAATGGACAACGGTTGAAGATATACCATGGAGAAGTTGATTAAAATGAAGGTAAGGAAGATTTAAAATTTCTTTAGTTCAAGGAATGAAATTGAAATTTCTAGGAACATCAAGCTTGAGACATTAACCATGCATGTATCCTTTGATTCGTTTAGTTTACTTGTGTTTGTTCTTATCACTTTGAGCTTGTTAAGTTTAGATTATTTGTCGTTATTGTTGTTGTTGTTGTTTTTTTTTTTTTTTTGTTTTAATTGTATTTGCAGATGTTTAAGGCAAAAAGAAAAGAAAAACTAAGTGGAGTCATGGAAATTCAAAAAGAAGAGGAAATTTTCATTAAATGTAGAAGTGTAGATGGAGGATGGTGTAAACCCAACTTTTAGCGGGCCTATAATTTGACCAAGAATAATTCTAATTGCCTTTGGAATTTGCCGGCAAGCTTTCAACAAGAGAAAGGATATTTTCATAAGGGGTTTAATTACTTAAATTTTGAGAAATTTGAGGTAGTAGCTTAGCAATAACAGGCCAAAAGACTCCTGTGTTGATCTTAAACTACTTCTTAGAACCCCTTCCAATTAATAGGGTATTGCAATAGTCTTCAATACCAACATAGATGTTGATGACCTTGTTGCTCCAAATTTTGCACTAGCTACCTTAAGTTTCTCAATAGGAAATCTAAAACGTTTAAAAACTAGGGTGGTTGAAATCATGGAAACTTAAAAGGGGAACATTGACTTCATGAAAAATATTGCCACAACAGTAGGAGTAGCAATCCCCTCCTATTTTTCTTGCCCTTCAACTCAAGTGGATGTGAGTCCCAATTAGCCTCCAATTCCCCCACTAGCAAGTGGCCCCATTGCTGCCCAACACAAAGAAGGTGATAAGACAGAAGAAGAAGACTTTGATAATGAGGAGGATGAGTCGATGGAAGAGGAAAGTGACAATTTAGAGGAGACTTAAGGAGCCTAGCTTGAAGTAACAGGATAAGAGGCTAGGAATGACGGTGAAGAAGAGTCATTAGGGGAGGAAGAGAATAGCTTGAATGAGGAAACCAAAGTCGATGATGACTAACTTTGTTTTCTTTCTCTTTATTTTATCTTGCTGTGTTTTTCATTCAAACTTAGTAACTATTTGAGAGCTTAACCTTATTATTGTATTTCGATGAAGACTCATATCGAGTGTTTGTTATGGTTTGTTTTAGTTTGTTTAATGGTTAGGTTTTTCTTTTTTCCACTTTTCATAGTGTTTGAATGATCTTCATTCTAAGGATAAGGCTACCATCCTTGATATCAATTACTACTCCTACTGTAGCCATAAAGGGTCTACTTAATATGAGTAGAATGTCCACATCCTCATCTATATCAAGGACTACAAAATCTACTAGGAAGATAAAATCTTGAACTTTCACTAACACATCCTCCACCACACCTCTTAGAAACCTCATAAACCTATCAGCCAATTACAAACTCATCCTTATAGCCTTAGGTGCACCCAAATTCAATCGTTTGAATAGGCTATATGGCATGCAATTAATGTTTACCTTAAGGTTTGCTAAAGCCCTTTTAATAGGTAGATCACCAATCAAGTTTGGTGTGGTAAAACTACCTAGATCCTTGAGCTTAGTAGGTAGTTTACTCAAAATCACAGTAGAACACTCTTCTAAGGGTAACCATAGACAACTCTTCAACTTTCTCTTATTAGATAACAACTCCTTGAGAAATTTGGCATACTTGGGCATTTAACCCAATGCTTCCACTAAAGTAAGATTAACATAAAGTTGCTCGAACAATTCCAAAAACTTGTTGTACGATTCATCATCTCATGCCTTTCTCACTCTTGTTAGATATGGTAGTGGTGCCTTATACTCCTTAACTAGGACAGGAAGCTCCTTTTCTACCAATTGATGATTTTGCTCTACTTACTTTTCCACTTCAACACCCTCACTCTTCTCCTTCTCTTCAGCTCTCTTAGGAGCATGCAACTCTTTCCCACTCCTTAAGGTCACAGCCTTAACTTGTTCTTTTGAATTTGCTTCAATATTACTTGATAATGATCCTAAAGTCCTTTTAGAAAGTGTTTTTACAATCTCTCCAACTTAGTTTTCCAAGTTATGAATGGATACCCCTTAGTTTCTCAAAGTTGTTTCGATAGCCTAGTGATGTGCTTTAGAAGTCTTGATAAACTAAATTAACATTACTTCTAATGACTTAGTTTAGCTTGAGGGAGAGGAACTTATCTTTGAAATTTGAGAGGTTGCATGTTCAAACTTTTCCCATTATTACTAGACCTAAAATTTGGAGGATTCCTTTAACTTAGGTTATAAGTATTGTTGAATAGATCATTGTGAGGCTAGATAGGATTTCCCATGTAGTTAACCTATTCCACTTGATCTACTTCATATGAACTTATGAAATCAGAATCTACCATTGCCAAAGCTTTGTTCTAACCCATATTTAGGTTGTTAAGCTTCCTCGCTAACACTTCTACATTATGTGCTAAGGAAGAAGTAGCATCCAACTCATACTTTCCTACTGGCCTTTTCTCTCTAGCTCTTGCAGATGACCACTGATAGTGGTTATTGGCCATATCTTTGAATAATTGGATGCATTACTCTGGTGACATATGATTTAAGCTCCCATCAATTGCCGCATCAAAGAGTTACTTGGTTTTATAGTTCAAACTGTTGTAAATGGTCTAAACCTGATGCTACTCTAAGAGCCCATGATGGGGGCATTTCTTGAGTATATCTTTCCATCTTTCACATGCCTCATATAAAGTTTTTGATTCCAATTGTCTAAACGAGGAGATATCAGAACTTAACTTGGTTATTCATAGTGGTAAGAAATATTTCCTCATAAAAAATTTTGCCATTTCTTGCCAAGTATTTATGGAGTTCCTTACAATAGAGTTTAGCTGCATTATTCCTTAATGAGAATGGAAATAATCTTAAGTAGATAGCGTCCTTCGATACACCACTTATTTTTAATGTATTACATATTTCCAAAAATTGCTACAAGTGATTATTAGGGTCTTCCTCATTGAACTTGTAAAACTAGACGCACTACTAAATCATCTAAATAACACTCGACTTTATCTCAAAGGTGTTTGCTTAAACATGAGGCTAAGTGATGCTAGTACTAGCCCTGTCCAAATTAGGCCTACAATAATCTAGTATCGTCTTAGGATCTACAGGTGAATTAACTCCAGGCTCATTCCTTGGGTGCACTTCATTCGCATTCCTTTGAATAAGTGGATTTACATTCAATGGTAGAACTCTTAAGATACCACCTTCAAAATTCAAAACCAGTTCCACAATGGTGGCTTGACATTTTCATTTTGGTTATTCATGCTGGATAATTCTGATGTTAGTGTGCCTAGGAGCTTAGTTATCACTAGGGCTTACTGTAAACCTTTAAATTTTTCGACGTAACATCTAAAGTAGACTCAAGTGTATTAGATATTCCTAAGAGTTTACAAAGCTAGTAACAGTGAAAACCCTAAAATAACCAATCAATCACATATAAAACTTTATACCCTAAATATATCTAAACACTAAAGATTTCATTCGAAAGTGATAAAAACCCTAAAACTATAACTTTAAAGATATAAAAGTATTAATTCATCATAACTTACTGATACGAGGCAAGCGCACCTATCAATTTTAATATAGTCGGATATGAGTCTGAGTCGATCCCTCAAAGATTTTGAGTACTAATATTAGCTTTAGCTTTATTATCTAACCGGAAAATTATGATGAGTTGAATGAATTAAAAATACTGAAATTAACAACTAAACTACTTATGAGACTTAATTACGCAAATTAGAAAGCANAACCCTGAAATCAACATTTTACTCAATTAAGTATCAATTTCTTTAAAGAAAACAAAAAAATGTACGGGAAATGTTATAAAATCACCATATGAAATATGTTTAAAATCAGAGTTATCACTTACTATGAAACTTTAATTGATATTATATCCTTAGTATCTTGCCAAATCATTAGTAAAAGATTAAAGATAACTTTCAATCATTCATAAAAACATATAGTACTAAAGTAATCCTTTAGGAACTAGGATGATGCATTATAGGTCATATCTATCTTCCAATTATATAACTAGGTTAGTATTATGTAGAATTAAGAGCTTAGTTGATGATTATACTACATATAGTAAGTATTAATACTCTAAATGACACTTTTTATGATAATTACAATAAGTATCCTACCAAATGATTTATATAGGATAAAAATACCTAAAAGAAGATCTCATTACCTATTCTTACTAATTATTTCAATAAACCCCATATTTCCTTAATTTTCTTCCTAATTTTCCCTAATTACTTTATTATATATACTTAGATTACATGTAAACTTAGAGTTGACCAAGTCAAAGGTTGACTAAGTCAACATGTTAAAAAGTCAACAAATATGTCATTGTCATCTATAGATTTCTTTTCTTTTCCTTAACTTTCCACACAAATTTTTCTTTTCCAATTTCACCCTCCTTGTGTCGTCTACTTCCCTCCCCACTTGTCTTCTTCTTTTTAAACTCAAAAACAACACAAAACAAAGTCTTTTTCTTCCTCACCAAACCATGACTCCCTTTGCTCCCTTATTTCCACACTTTCTCACTTTACTTTCACAATTCCTACTATCATAAGTCAAGAAGAAAAAGGTATGTTATTATGTATCTTTTCATCTTATTTAGTAGTTATGATGTGTGGCCTAATGCTTTGATCAAACTTCATATATGATAAGAGTCCTATTCTCATAGTTTATAGTTTTTCATTTTTTTAGTTTTTTCTTTTCTATGCCTATTATGTACTTGCCATCATGATACATTAGGGGAAATATATCTCTCTAAGTATAAAGAAGGGTTAGACTTGTTTATCAAACATCTCCCATCTAAGTAATTGTTTGTTTCTAAGTTGTGAATTAACTAAATAGATTGTAAATTTAGCAAAGTGGTAGTCAATTTTGTACCTTAGTTACTTCTTGTGGACTTAGCATACTTGATCAAAATGGTAGGATCAAATCTAAGTGAAGCAAACTTACTTGCCATTTAATGAATGAATTTAGAGGTTAGAAGTGAATCAGAGTCTTTAGTTCAAGGTTAAATAGTTGTATTTTTAAACTTACTAAGTAGTATATTTACTCTTTATTTACTTTTAGAGCTTATTTAACCTTAAATGAAATGGAAAATGAAATAATTCACTTGTTGATACTTCTTGAGAATCTCTTCAATATAAAGTAAATTGAAATGCTTAAGGACATATAAGGATTGAGTTAGTAAAGGAAGGCTTTGATCCCTTAGAAGAGCGAAGTCTGACCCCGTTGCCAATTTTTGTCCTCATAACTGAGTTAGTAAGGATGAGCTTTTTTCTCTCAAAATAGTGAAGTCTGACCTTGCTACTAATCTTTAGTCTTTATTCTTCTATTAAATAAAAAAAAAAAGGACAAATGAGGAGAAGTAGAAGAGCTTATACAAAAAGAAAAGAAAAATTGAAAATGTGATATGTAAAGTTGTTCTTAGAGAGATTAAATAAAAGAAGTAGAAATACAGGAGAAATATGAATGCAAAATACTTTTCTTCTAAATTATTGTGCTTAAAAAAATAATTGAAGGGTTTTGATATACTTACATAAGTAGATTAAGTATAACCAAGTTTCTTTTGTTCTAGTTGATTTTGTGTTCACTTTGTACCTTTAGAAGCTATCATTAAATAGTAAGAGTAAAGTTTATTTTACTTAGATTAGTCTTAGAATACTTACGCCTTATTTTTCTAACATCCATACTATCCTTTGTAACTAAATATTCCTTTTTTTGTTTGATTACAACTCCACCCTTGTAAATTATTCCTTTTTCTTTTTCCAATAGGAATCTTTTTGTGGTTTATACTAACCTAGACTTACCATAATTGGGTCATATAAATACTTATAAAATTGTAATAACTACGATAGTTAATAAGAGATATTCAAACATATTCTTCCTTTGTGAGTTGGTTGTCCTTACTTACTCTTGACTAATGTTATCTAGTCTATTGAGCGTAAACCAGTGGCAAGTGACGTGTGGCTACACTAGTGCATAATATCAAGTGTCATAGGTAGTTTACTTGACTTGCATGCAATCCTAACTTATTAGCAAGTAATAAGAAAAAAAAGAAAGCAAAAAGGAAAAAGAGAGAAAAAATAAATTTTCCTTCGTTTTTTTTTTTTTTTGCGTCTCACAAACCTTAAATTTGAGTCATTTTCACTATTTAGGTCAGCCTTAGTCACTAAGATTAAAGAACGCTTTCTTCAATCCATTCCGACACTTCCTTCCCAAGTTGATCTTGGTTATCAAATTCTAAACACTTCTAATCAATTAGTCATTAGCAAAAGTTTTACCATGCCCTTCAAGTTTCCATAGTCCCTAATGGTCAGCTTCAACTGATTCAAATAACTTTACGGGCTCATCTTATCTCTCAAAACAAAGGCTAGTTTCCCTATTTGGGAAGTTTGACCAATCTTGATGCAACTACTTGAATATCCAAATCCATATCTTTATTTCTTGCCTCCCTACACTTAAGACCCTTTAAATCAAACAATGCAGCACTTTTTTGGATCTATTGGCCAAAAAGTGTCCTAAAGGAGTATCCCATCTTCCTACAAGCAACATGACATGTTAAAATGTTGCAGGATATAAAGCTATATCCAAATCATCGAATATATAAGTTCCCATCACTACAGTGACACTCTTCACTCCAAGAAAACATTTTGAAAAGGCCTCTACCAAAAGTCACGTGGACTCTTTATCCAACATAGTAGCATCTTGTTTTTCGGGCAAATAACTCTTAGAACAAGATTAGGATTTGATCTTTTCTAGAGGTAATGATGAGGTGAAAAATAAATAAATAAAAAAGAAGAAGAAGAAAATAAAAAGGAAAAAAAAAAAGAGAAAGGAAGAAAGAAAAAAAGGGGGAGAAAAGTTGTCAAGAGACAAAGCAATAGACTTAGATATGGGTTGTCATGGAGTTGATATTAACTATCTTAATATGATCTATGAAAACGTCGATATGTCAGAAACTTTAGAGAATAATTTGCTTTTGTGAAGCCACCATTTGAAGATAATGACTAAAGTGCTCCTATTAATAAAGCTTATGACCTAGTTGGATGAAAAATAAAGGTCTGCCAATAAATGCTCTTTCAAAGAAGCAAAAGAAGCCTATTGAATCCAATGGTTAGTATGCCACTTCATGGGATAGAAACAACAAAATGTTGAAATTTAGGTATAGTTTGGTGTTTTGGAGAACATAAAGAGTCGACAAAAAAGAAAGTAATGAGTTCACCTTAGTTTAGAATGAGTTGAGAAAAATTAGGAATTTTGCTTTAGACATTTCCCTCTTTGGAGATTTGTCCCAAAAAAAAAAAAAGTAGTGAGAGAAAGAAGGGGAAAAAACAAGAAGAGTTCCTAAAATTCCTAGTGATTAACCCTTTTTGGTCTTATCATTCTAATGGCTAAAGTTTAAGCACATTCAATCCCTATCATCCAATCTCCTTTTCTAGTTTGACAACTCAAGGGACTTAGTCCCTAATGTCTAGTTCAAGCAGCCCTAGTGACTTGATCTTTGGAATCTACCCTAGTTGTATATGACAAAAGGCTTTTTTGTCGCTTTCCCAAAGTACAATATTCAAATCGAAGTCAACAAAATCTTGTAATTTTTCTCTTTATCGTGAAAGTGTTAGTCTAGTGGCTAGTTTTGGCCATTTCCTAAAGCTTTTCTAGTCCAACCTTCTAGTCTCTAATGTCAAAGCAACGGATTCAACCCCTAACAAACAAGTCAAATAGCCTTAGTAGCTTCGTTTTTTCTTTAAAGCCAGTGTATAGGGGCTCAATCCCTTCAGAAGTTCAAATGAATCCTCATAGTCAGTCTTGTTTGGGACTCCTTCCCATTTGTCTAAACCATTAAAAAGTTTGATCAAGAACAAAAGACCCATCAATCTAAGATGGTGATCAAATTTTTAAGACCCATTAATTCAAGACAGTAAGTTATTGAATTCAAAGAGTTTAAAGAAATGATTTTTAATTGTCCATCCAAGGTGCTACTCCTCCTTTAAGTTCATCCCCTATTAGATATCTTTAGGTTTCCCTTCAACAAAAATTTTAAAGAAATTGCATCCTATATAGTTTTTTCCCTTGTAAACTTCACCAAAATAATCATTAGGATTGAGAGCACTCTAGTAGGAGAATAGCCCTTTCCACCCTTAAGATAGTCATTAATACTATCGCTCTCTTTAGGATTATGAGCTGACCCTAAAGAGCTGACCCCTTCATAAGGCTAATTAGCTCATTAAGGAGCCATCTTCAACCCTTAGGATAGTTTTTAGTACTATCCATTGCCTTTAGTCTTCATAATTTATTGCAAGTAGGCATTCTCTTGTTTTTATTAGCTTTATTTTCCTTTTGATATTAACCCAGTTATCAAGCAAAATGGAGAGGGAATCTTTCCATGACTAGATAGTCTAGAGAGGAGAAAATCCACAATGAAAGATTTTATATTTGAATGACTCCTCCCATGTATTTCAATAAAATGATCACGTTGATATATGGAAATCTCATAATAAATCCATCCTATAAACTCAATATGCAGTAGCACCCATTAGATAAAATGGTAACCATTTATTTTAAATATGAAACATAACTGACCTTGACAATTAATATGTTTGTCAATGCAAAATATGTACACAACATGGCAATCAGAGTGGTCAAAATTAAGTTAGCTCTAGTGAACAAAATGAATGTCACAACCCTGAAGATGGTTTAGTAGTGATAGACCGCTACGTACTAATTAAAAGTAACTATTTATGTACTTGAATTACTTGCTAGTTATTTCCAATAAGCACACGAAGCATCAACGTTAGAATATTCAAAGTATCATAGAGTTAATAGTATAAAACTAAGTTCAAATATTATTAATTAAATATAAAATTATAAACTTAATAAAGACAACTCATAAGTCTTTTAAATAAAACATATTACAACTAGCTTAACATATTTCTTTTCTAATTACATAATTTAATTCCCTTGCTTACTCTACCCTAGTCTAGTTCCTAAGCCCATAATTCTCACCAAAGGTTTCGATCTTCTAAGGTAGACCCACTATGGTTTATTTAGGAAATCAAAATTATTGGGGTATAAGCTACAATTAGCTTAGTGAGTTATCCAATACCACCTTTCAAGCAAGTTAATTAATCAAGCAAATGCTATGTAATTAATTAAACATATGCAACAATATACACGATCATTTAGTATTTGACATGCATTTTAGGGTATATTTCCCCCCTTGACCTTGAGTTGAGGATTCATAGTTCAACTAGTCTCTAGATGTCTAATTTAAAGTAAAGGGCACATAGCATAACATTCTTAGATTCCATAAAATAGCCATAGAATCTTAATTCTTGACTAAACCAATACCTATGCCATCATAGTGATCAAGAGATGATACTTGATTGGTCTCAAGAGAATCAAATGGGTAACATTCTCATTGACCACACTAGAGAACCAATCTCTCAATTATTTAGGAAAACCAACAAATGTTCAACCTAGAATCAATATAATTCCTAGGAAGTAAGATCTTCTAATTAGCTAACTGAACGAAAAAAAAAAAGTTCATAAAGGCCATTCAAATAAGATACAAGAGAAAGCTCTATTGATCAATCCTAAGAAGGCCTAAATGAAATTTAGAAACAATGCTTTCCTTGACCACCTAAATGACCAAGGAGTAATTGAATCCTTGATCAGACTCCAGATGAATGCATGCCCAAAACATAAGAATGGACAGGGCCTCATCTAGTGCATGATCATCCTCAAAATCACTTAGTTTGCAATAAACAAGGAAGGTTTTAGCCTTTCCATTCCTTTTATGATAATGGTGGCAATAAGTGAGATTATTCAACATGCTATGCATGATCACTTTAGTATGTAAATTCAGATATGCTAACTTTCATTTATTTTAGTGATCACACAAAAATCATATAATCACAAGACTTACATCACATCACATCACAATTGTTAACTATATTCTTGAGAATAATTCCTAAATGTCTTAACAAAAAATCAAGCACATATGCTTTTCGAATACCTCAAGCATAATTAGTTAATTATATAGAAATTAAAGGTGCAACTATGTTATAAGCATATACAAGTGATAATCATTGTAGATATTCACCTACCATTTCCTATTCATCGTAATAGTCTTATGGGAGATCTAAATCAAGAATACCTAAAAGAATGAAAGTAACTGAGAAACATATTTGATTACTAAGCTTTTGTTTCAAGTTTTCTTCCTTAAGTTTTGTTCTAAGATTTTTCTTTTAGAAGTCTTTCATTTTGTTGGATTTGTTATGTTTAGATATTCTTTCTTCATATTGTGTATGGATGGTTGTAATATGAATTGTTCATATGTTGATAGATGTCTTTGGTCTTCGTTCTACACTTTACTGGTCCTCGTATAGGGTCCAATTGTCATGGTATTGAGATAAAATGTCCATATGTCATAAAAGAAATCT
The DNA here is from genome assembly GCA_024138015.1 of Lumnitzera littorea. Classification (NCBI taxonomy): domain Eukaryota; kingdom Viridiplantae; phylum Streptophyta; class Magnoliopsida; order Myrtales; family Combretaceae; genus Lumnitzera; species Lumnitzera littorea. The sequence goes on from JAMXBB010000009.1 coordinate 59,108,754, forward strand.
GTCATAAGGTCTAAGTCATGGTAAATTTAATTAGACATGATATGTAAGTTATTTTAAGGCATGAATTTACCCACTTGTCTTAGTTTTTACCATTTTAATCTTTTATTTATGGAAACTCTTTTGGTATCATATCTTATTTTGAACTTCTTTAAAATGAATAAAGTGTTTAAAAGAACTTCCTTTTCTTGAGCAAACTTTGCAAATCAAGTTAGAAACTGGTCAAAAAACAAAAGTGTCACTTAGTTTAAAGACTTATGAGAATAAAAGGTTTTTGAAAAATACTCTTTTGTTTGAGAAAGTTTAGGATTTGAATCAAAACAAAGATTTAACATGAATTGGGTAAAGAATCTTGCCTTTTTATAAAACATAATTGTTTTTAATGCAACTTCAAGTTCTTTTTGTTTTGAAAGTAAGAAACTTACTTGTTTCCTTAAAGGAGTTTCTTAGTTATTGAAGAAAATAAGTTGAAAATGGTATTTCCTTGTAAAGTAGAATTAAAATAGTTGATAAGAATATTGAAGCTTACCCTGAAGATGTTGATGCTTAGAAAATGGAAGAAATGGTTAGAGAGTCTTGTTGGTGGAGCTTTAGCTGCAATAAGAAAAGGAAAGAAAAGGATGTTTGTTAGGTGAAATGGAAACATAGATGTGGTCCTAAAGGTTGGTGGGTTTTATTTATAGGTATGGTTAATTTAGTTTATTTCATAAGCCTTGTAATTTCTATGAAGGTTAAACACACTTTAGGGTTTCTTCTTCTTATGTCTTTTCCTTTGAACACATGATAATTTGAGTAGAAAATTTTAGGACATCTTTGACTTTAGGTGTTTGAAAATTGGATGCATGTAGCATCCATTATTGTTGCCACTAGTAGTGTGAATACACTACATTTTTTTTCATGTGTTTATTTCATGAATTGAAAAACATCATCCATGACATTATCTTTCAAAACCATGGTTTGTGTTTTCTTTTTTTTTTAATTTACTTCTTGTTTCCAACTTCCTTGAAAAATATCCACATGATTGTCTTTAAGAATTTGGTTAGGTTATTCATAGTTATAAAAATCTTGATCATATCATTCTTTTCTAAGTTGTTTTGTTTAAAAGTCCTAGGAATGTTTGTAAGATATTAAAACCTAGTGGTTTTCTATTCAAGTGGTGCCTACTTGTCAGGTTGAAACCGATTCCTCTCTTGTTTCCTCTTTCTTGATGTAATGGGAGTGATACATCATTGTTTGCATCATTGGTCAATTGCTTATTCAACTTTCCTTCTTCAATTTTTATCTTGAATGACCAAGTCTTTTTAGCCTTTTACACATGTGAAAAGGCACATGCAATTGGCGCCATATGTAGGTAGTTAGGGGTCTTGTTTATTTTTCTTTCATTTGTTTGATATGAAGATCAATTTACTTGTCTTGTTAGTTTTTCTTAAACCTTTTTAAAATAGTTGCTGACTTAGGTTGACCAAATGTTTCTACCATTAACTAGTCAAATATGAGGAGTAAAGGCAGTTCCTATCACTATTTATAGGTGTACTAACAAATCTTGATCATATTTCTTAAATCTCTCCTAACGATTTTTGCTCATCTCAAGTATATCTTTAAATATTTCCAAATGATTAATCAACATATATTAAGTGTTTTAGGGGTTTACAATGATAAACCCCTAAAAGCTTTTCTTCATTTTTTTTTAAATGAACAATAGGAAAGCCAACATCCCTTTTAAGAATGTGCACTATAACGCTTGAATTTCATTCTTCTCCTCAAATCATGCTAAAACAAATCATTCTCATTTATTTCTTAGACCAAGACGGATGCTTGTAGTTTCAATCGAAACACCACCCAAGCATAAAGCATGAGGATGATTGTTATGAACTAAGTGGTTCATGAAGTTGCAATGGTTACGTTAGAAGATGATAGCTATGAACTAAGGGGTGATGATTATAAACCTTAAAGATGAAATCGCAACTAATTGAAAATGTCCATGCACATGTGGAAGATAGTTATGAGCTATAAAAATATGGAATTGTGGTGGTTACATCTTTACGAGAAATTCCTACTAAGCTTCTTTTCTTTCGTTTTCATGTATCTTCCAGGAATGGTTATAACATGGCAATTTAACTTAAAAACATAGCCAAACAATCCAAGTCTAAAGTAAAAATGCATCCTTAGCAAATTGCAAATAAGTATAACCATACATAGAGAAGAGATCCATCCAAGGACTATCAAGATATCTGGAAAAGTCATTCACGAGACAATGTGTTACCAAAATTCTACAATTTCAAAAATTCAATTTAAAGCTGTGATAGTAGATTACACTCTCCCTTTTTTTATTGATTCGCACAGATAGCACCAAATTGTTGTTGGTGAATTTTCATCCTAATATATTGATACTTGCAAAATAGAAAATAGACTATGAAGGGCACCAGAGGATGCATCGGCACAATCACTCTGATGCCTAAGTCAACTCTCTTATGATGAGAGTGAAATTATAAAGTTACATGAGAGAAGGAGAATGGAAAGAGGATGTTCCCTTACCTATGGGTCTTAGTACATATTTATAGTAGATGAGGACAAGGTGTACCCAAATTGGGCCTTTATTGTTGGGAGGATGTAAACCCCACAAATCTAACCTTATAAGTATAGAATCAAACCCCCAAAACCGTAGATGATTTCCTAAAATCAATAGAGCTAGTGAGATTTAAAACCAATTAAAATCTCAATTCAAAACCTAAAGTGAATATGAAAAACCCTAAATTATCAATTGAATCTCTAATCACATGTGAAGATCTTAAAACCTTAAGTATATGTAACTGCAAAAGTTGATCTCGAACCTTATCAAAACCCTAAGATAATAACCGAAGATTTAATTGCATAGAAAACTTTTATACCCTAAATGTATCTAGACACTAAAGATTTCATTTGAAAGTAATAAAAACCTTAAAACTATAACTTTAAGGATATAAAAGTGCTAATTCACTACAATTTACTCTAAAACCCTAATTAATAATATATTCTTAGTAACATGCCAAATCATATAAAATCATTAACAAATGAGCAAAGATAACTTCCAATTGTTCATAAATATTTACATACTAAATTAATTTATTAGAAATTATAATATTACATTATACATAATATTAATTTTATAATTATACAAATAAGCTAGTATTATGTAAGTTTAAGTGTGTAGTTAATATTTATACTAACATTATAATACATAATGTTAGTATTATAAATTGTACTTTTTATACTAATTATATTAAGTATGATACTAAATCATATATAGGGATATAAATGCTTAGAAAAGGGTTTCAATGATTATTTTTACTAATTATTTCATTTAATTCCATCTTTCCTTTCATTTCCTTAATTTTTCTCCTAATTATCCTTAATTCCATCCTTATGTGCACTAATTACATGTAATTTGAGAAAGTTGACTAAGTCAACATTTGACCAAGTCAAAGTGTTGACTAAAGTCAACATGTGTCCTTTTCATCTAGAATTCTCTTCAATTTTCAATGGATTTCTTTTCATTTCTCATATGATTTTTTTTTCATTTCCTCCCCTTCTTGGTCATCCACTTGTCCCATTCTAGAATCCTCTTTTCCTTTCTTACACATTTAAACACAACAAATCAATACTCATTGGGCCTCTTCTCCAAACTATGACCCCTCTTCTCCCTTCCTTTTCTTTAACTTTCAAATTTCACTTCCATATTTTCAACAACTCATCCATAAACTACTACACTATATGCTTGCTTTTCTTCTTACATATTACAAAAGAGGAAGAGGTATGTTTTCATGTGATCTCCTATTTTAAATAAATGAATAGTTGTTTATGTTATATTAGCTTTAGAATCTTTATATAATATGTACATATATGTTAGTACAAATAGGAATCTCCATACCCATACATATAAATGTAGAAATACTTAAGTATATGAATAGGAATACATATGCCCATATGATATATGGATACATGTGAAGTGTTTATGTATGGATTTTGGTGAAATACATAATATAAGCATATATATATATATATATATAGGGTAAGAATAGGAAAAATCCATGTACATAGGTATGGACATCTCTATACATGAGTATTCCTTATTTACATAACCAAAAATAAGGAAAATACTAAGTATACATACATGTAGCTTACAAATTGAACCCATAATATGTAAAAATAGGAATTATATGAAGGTTTCTTAAGGGTGTATTAGGAACATACGAAAATACATATAAAAATACATATACCACCGTATGTATATATGGGTATGTGCATATGTACACATACAAGTATGCTAGAAGTATACATACACATAACATATGGATAAGAAATATAAGTGTAAAAGTTTAAGGTTGCCACATATATGAATTATAACATAAATATCTAATATACTATAATATAATATAATAAAGTAATAATATACAATGTACACATATATGTAAGTATGGGGCGAAAGTTATAATGGACCCATAATACATATATCAAGTTATATCAACCTTATGCAAATACATGTAATAATAATAATAATGTAAATTTTTATGTAAGAATATGGTAAGTAATTAAATCATAAAGTAATAAAATAAGATACCAAAGTAATAAATAGGAATATTGAAGTCATAATAATTAAGAATTATAATAATTTAAACCCATATCATAAAACACGGGTCTTAACATCTAAAACAGACATCACCGTGTGAACGTGTGTTCCAAAATGATGAAAAATGACTATAAGCTTGTAAATATCGAAGATAAAATGAAAAAGTTACATGCAACTAAAGATGTAAGATAAAATTGAATAGAATAAGTAAGAGAACTAAGTAATAGACTTGTAAACTGACAATAAGGAGAAATAAATAACTAAATACATAAAGTATGATAACTTACAAATATACGAATATAGTTACAATCGATCCCACTAAAGTATGATAAACCCCGTATATGTCATACTTGGGTCATATTGGGAAACTAGACAAATTACAATAGCCTTTTAGTTAACTGAGGAATCCGTTTCTCAGAATACTTATAAGTTTTACCATCTTTTAGGTGTTTCAATATCGTCTTTTGGAAGCCCCAAAGGCTTGGAGAATGAGCAATAATCTAGGTGAGGGAGTTCTAATAACCTACTACTTGTTTGTACGTGTTACTTGTATGATGCTTTGCTGCTTGTTGTTTCCTATATGTCTGAATGATTATTTTGCTTGTATGCCACCATCTGTGTGATCACCTTTTTAAAATTCATAAATATAAATATCTGACCAAAATAACTGGTTTTATTTGTTGCATGTCTATAACTTAATAAATGTATGGATGGAGAGTGCTAGCTTTACAAAATTTTAAAAAGGGTATTTTTGGAAAAAAAATTTCTAATCTTAACGTATTTTGTACGATTTTGATAAGGGTTCGCAATGTTGAAAATGATATTTTATCGTTAAGGTAAAACTAGCATGGGATCTCTAATTAATAGCGAGATGACTCACTTTATTGTGCCTATGAGGCCTTAGATAATTTTGATTGCAAGAGGACTCGTATGTTTATGCTTGAAGAGCCTTAGATGATAGATAGTCCTAGTTTGGGATCTACTTGTTTGGGATTGGAACTCTTTCCTCAACTAGAGTAATAGTCAAGTGTCGTCTATAGGGGTAGTGCCCTTAGGCAGCCTCACGCGGATAAGCTAAGGTACCCTATGTGGTTAAGTACAAGGGATAATCAAAGTGTAGATGAGGTAATTCTACACCTTCCATAATTTTAGACTCCTATGGATGTATTACTTGCATTCATTTTGTATGTAGATAGCTTGCATGTGTGTTAATAATGTGTGATAACTTGATTGAACAGTAGCGGTGAGAAACGAACTCACTAAGCTATTTTATACTCATTCCCCCTTAGTTCCTTTTGCAGGTTTACTTACGTTAGGATCGGGATAAGTCTCGAGTGCCAAATGTAAGGTGAGGATAAGTATGTTAGTATTAGAATTAGTTGGGTTCTTTAAAGATGATACATAAACATCCTTTATAGAAAATATTTATATGTTAGAATTTAATATAATTAAATTCTTCTTACGGCTATAAATTTGGCATATCCTGTGTTATTATTTGGTAAGGGATACTAATTTTCTATGATTCTGAGGAACTATGGGATATCAAACATCCATAGTTATTTATATTTATATGTTACAATAAATTAATTACTTAAAAATCAGTAACCTTAGTGATAAATCATTTAGAGTCTTGCAATCTTTAACTTGCAAAGCAATTTCCATATCATGAGTGCATACATGACATGGAAATTTTCAAGCAATCCTACTAGGCCTCTTTTAGGGTCCTCACAATTTAAGTTGGGGGTCAGGTAACATATGTCTTAGGCTTATCAAAAGAGCCCTTACCTAATGAGGAACATGTGAAAATTGTGTTTCCTACATGAAAAGCTCCTTAGAACCACCCAGATCAAGCCTCCTCATCATCTAAAATTGACCCTCAACCTAATCTGATGCCACATACGTATGATCTAAGTTGACTCGGTATAAACCTACTAGATATAACACAATGTCCACTCCTAATCTGCTCTTTAACCTAAGTCTGGCCCCTTTTGCATTTTTAATTATGTTTTTTATTTTTTTTTATCTAAAAAATGTATAAACAAGAAAAAATTCATTATTTAATACTACCCCTTTTTACTTTTCCTTTTTCATCTTTTGCAAGCTTTTTAAAACCCTTTTATTTAAAACACATATGTGTGTTCCAATAAGAAAAATGTTTTATAACTTGGAAAAATTTATTTTCAAAAAGCATATAAAAATTAATGAACCTTTTTCAAAATTTCTCTATACTATGCTACTTTATGTAAAACTAAGCTACTATTCTCAACTACGTTACTCGAGTTCCCCTCTTCTCTTAGATAGATTCAAGGAGGTATTAATTTTAATCCCTTCCAGTCAAAAGCTTGGATTGCTTAATAAGATGTGATCCAAGAAGCTCTTAGCCAATGAGGTTAGCTTAGTTGCTATCCAAAGTGATCATGATTTGTTGAAGTGGAATTAAGACCAACTAGGATCCGAAATAAGGATTGCTAAATGAATCAATGAAAGATGGACTTGAAGAGGAGTTGCTTATAATTATAATAACATCATTATGGCAAGAAAAGATAACAACTCAAAGTCTTGTAAATGATAGTAGTCTTAAATCTAGAATGAATAATTGAATAGCATTACAACATTAACAAATTCATCATTTCAATGAAGATTTGGATGAAAACCGTGCACTTAAAAAGATGATAGTCCTAGATATTGGAAGCATGGAATTGTATTGAAATTTTCATTCTAAAAGTTGGTTTATAATTGAAATCAGAACCAGTAGAACTCATAAACCATTTAAGCTCCATTTTTACCCTTTAGTTAAGATTTTTGAATAATTGATCAAAAACACGTATCCATCAACTTTTGAGTATAATTTGCAATACAAGTGCTAATACATGTATGAATGTGTGCCATTTTGGTTTAGATAAATATGTATTTTATACATTCATCATATACCCCTAACTTAAAACTTTTCTTGTCCTCAAGCAATTTTAGATATCAATTTCAAAACCTAATTTTTATGAGGAAAGCAAGCACACTTAAACCATTATCAACATCAACTTCATAATAGCAACAAAATGAAGCTCATTGGAACTAGAAGCATTCCTTTTTCTACGGATGAACAAGAGTAGCTGACGTGAAGCTATTGAGAGGATGTGACTCATCAACAAACACAACACGACTTGACACCTCACTTGATATGATGTACAAGTTGATGTTAAGGTCAACCCGCCACTAATCCTAAGCTTCTTGGTAGGATTAGATAAGAATATATGAAAGATGGACTTGAACAGGGTTGTCTGACAAGAATAGAATATTTAATATTAAAATGTAAGTTATCCAGCTTACAAGGGAAAATGACTATTTATAGTAAATCCCTAGGGCAACATTACAAATAAAGAATTACAAGAAAGTATACATATTATACATGCAAGTGATGAGTTAGGAAAAGTCAGGGTGAGCTAAAATAATCAAAGGAGAAAATTTTGAAAAAATGGCAAAATTAGTGCATGGTTTAGGTGATTTGGTGGTTCATTAGTGTAAAGTAGATCTAGAAGTCAACCAATTACCTCACCACAAGGAGCAGTCAACGACTAGAGCTACCAACAAGGTTAGAGCCACCATGGGTGGTAAGAGTTGGATTTTCTGATGAGGTCTAATTTCAACTTGATTTTAAGTAATTTATTAAAAATATAAAAAATACCCAAAAAATTATGAAAAAAAATTATTCCTACATATTTTAGTGAATAGAATTTATAAAAAAAAAATCATTTTATATAAATTTAGTAGCTATCATCTATGTTCTTAAGAAATAGAAAAAATTAGACAGTTTTCAAAGTTCAAATAAATACGACAAATAATGTAATTTTTACTTCAAAATTTTTCTATAAGCTATCCTATACTAATATTTAATTGCTATGTGAATGTAATTTCTAAACTTTTATGTGATTTTTAAGCCTTAAAATATGTATTAAATAGTGCTTCTGGTGAAAAGTGACATGTTTTTCCTAATAACCTCACTTGGATATTAAGCTTAATTCATTGTTGAAGTATTAGTACTATTGTAGAGTGGTTAGATTGAGTAATGAAGTTATGAGTTATGGAGCATTGTAGTTAGTCATTAAAAAGTGAAGTTGGTAATTTCAATATTTTGTTGGAATTGAAAATTGATGAACTATGATGAAGTCTATGAAGAGTTGAGAAGTAATGAAGTTGAGGAAGGTTGTTTGAAATGTTACTTACTGATTTAAATTGATCACATAATTTCAACTCGAAGGAAAAGTGATTAAATTAACTAATTAGGGGATATTGGTTAAGGTAGTTGATAACTTAAAGGATTCTATGAATGAATTTTGTACTAAAATGATACTCAGAAGGTGAATCAGAAGTAAAAATTTAAGAATAAAATGTATAAACAAGGGATTCAAAAGCTTGGTTAGAGGATGATTTTCCTAAAAACTTTAGAGATAATAGAGTTAGAGGGCAGCTCAGAGGATAGCATAATAAAAGGCTTAACTTGGAGTAATTCTGAGGTTGCTTCAAAGAGTAAAATTAATATCATGAATGACCCCTATGTAGCTTAAATAGTAACTCAGAGGATTTTTTACTAAAAAGAACTATTATAAAACCACTCAGAACCTAACTCAAAGGATTTAGCAATTTAGGGTAATGTATAAAAATCAATGAATAGTCAAGAAATCACAATTTTTAAGTAAACTTATGAAATTTATGACTAAACAACCAAAAATGTATAAAAAAAACTAATGGCTAATGAATTAAGGCTTGAAAACTTATCTATTGTATATTTTTAGGAACAATCGAAGAGCAAGAAGGCCACGGTCAAGCGTAAGGTACCAGTGAGTGCAAGTAAGTTGGGATCAATGCTTTGTAGCATATTAAACTATCATATCAAGATACTTAGAGATGTAAGAGTGCTTGTTTGTGGTTGTAGCTAGATTGTTTGTGCATGTGCTATGTGTGCACTTGTGATATTGATTGATGATTGAGAGTTAAACTTTGAATGTTGTTTTCTACTTGAATATATCATGTTTGGAGTGTATGAACTTAGTTGCTTACCTTATAATTTGGACTAATCTTAAGTTGACTAAAATCTAACCTGACATTTACAAACCTAATAGGGATAACAATTAGGCTATCAGACTAAAAACTAACACTTCAATGAGGATAGCAAAAATAGTCCTTTTCTTACCCTTTGTCGAACTAAGTGACAAGAGAGAGGCTTATGGCAAGGTTGGGAGCTGTGGTTTGAATGTTGTCTAGGGAAGAAGGTGTTCTCCATTGCATAAGTCTGGATTTAGTTTGATAGTACTAAGTTAAAACTCCTCAAAATCCATTTTAAAGTGGATGAAATTTCTCTATCTTCACAATGGATAGGTTAAACATTGTGTGATGATCTATTATTTACTTATTACATTTGCATTTAATTAATGATTGAACAACCATATTTATTAATGTGCTCTTATGACTTTGTCTCTCCTTACTAAGCTAATTAAGCTTACATTCTAATAAATTGTTTTGCATGTGTAGTGTAGAACCTAAAGATGCTCCATTACAGTTGTCCATAGGTTATTTTTAACAGGCTAGGAAGTAAGGTGTCGAAGTCTATGAAATGGATCATTACTCATGTTACTTTTTTTTTTCTCTTGTGGGAAGATTATAAGGTCTTCTTAAGAGACCTTATAGTCTTTGTTGGTGTACTAGTATATCTATAATATGTAAGGAAGTCCTCCTATGGAGATTTATAGTTCCTTTTAAAAACTTTGGAACTTTTGATGGATATAAAGCTATGTAAAAGAAGTAAACTATCTTTAGATATGAGAAAATGTGGTGCAAACCGTAACCAAGAATAGACAAGGCCAGTTGCTAGATGGGTCCAAGCTGGTAGAAAGCTCGAAAAGGAAGTGATGGGGATTGTACGGAAAGGACTAATGCAAATGAAGAGTAAGTAAAAACTCACAAATAGCTCTAGAAGATATGACACTCCAATGGAACTTTTGAAGACTTACGACACAATTCAATATAATGCACGAATTAGTTTGATGAGGTTACTCACCACTTAACCTTGCTCAAGGGTTAAGATAAAGTGATGCTGAGAGTAAATAGGTAGTGTTTACACAAGGAAGGAAAAAAAATATTCAAGTGTATTAATGGTAATCTATATGCAACTACAATTATAAGGGTATTTATACCCATAAGTTAGGGAAACTTACCTAAAAGGAAAAAGAAAAAAAGGAAATAAACAAGATATAAAAGGGTAAAAATGAATATTCAAGAAAATTAATCATTGTTATAATGAATTCTACATATGATTCTGTGCATGTAACGAAGCTGTATAGGTGAGGGCGTTGGAAGATGCAAACAAAAAGTACGATCAACGACTTAGTTAATCCGAGGTCTCTATCAGGACCCTAAAGGAGGCTTAGTAGGATTACCTAAAATTTCCATAATATATGTGTACTCATGATATGAAAACCACCTTGCAAGTCAGAGATTGTAAGACTCTAAATAATAAATCACTAAGATTATTGATTTTCAAGTAATTAATTTGTTGTAACATAACATAACATATAAATATAAATAACTATAGATATCCAATATGTCACAGTTCCTTAGAACTGCAGAGAATCGGTATCCCCTACTAAATAATAAGATAGGATATACTAACATTATAAAAAAAAACATACAAGAAAAATTAAATTATAGTAAGTTCTAACATATACATATTTTCTACAAAAGATGTTTATGTATCATCTAAAGAATACTCAGCTACTTCTAATACTAGTATACATATCTTCATCTTACACTTAACACTCGAGACATATCCTAATCCCATCATAAGTAAACCTGCAAAGGAAGCTAAGGGGGAATGAGCATGAAATAGCTCAGTGAGTTCGTCTCTTACCACTACCATTCAAGCAAGTTATCATACATTATCATCACAAATGCAAGCAAGCTATCTACATACAAAATGAATGCAAGCGCGATGAATGCAAGCAATACATCCATAGGAGTCTGGAATTTTGGAAGGTGTAAAATTACGTTATTTACACTTCAATTATCCATTGTACTTACCCGTACAGGGCACCTCAGCTTACTTGCCTGAGGTAACTCAAGGGCACCATCCCTCTAGACAACACTCGACTATTACCCTAGTCGAGAAATAAAAAAGTTCCAATCTAAATAGGTAGATCCCAAATTAGGACCATCCACCATCCAAGGCCCCTCGGGTACAAATATACGAGTCCTCTCGTAACCAAAATTATCCAAGGCCTTACAAGCATAATAAAGCGAGTCCTCTCACTATCAATTAGAGATCCCATGTTAGCTTTGCCTTAACGTTGAAATATTATTTATGTCTCTACAAGCCCTTATAGATCATACAAAAATATGTTTAAGGATAGAAAAGTTTTTTCCAAAAACACTTTTTTCAAGATTTTTGCAAGGCTAGCACTCTTCATTCATACCTTTACCAAGTCATAGACATGCGACAAGTATAATTGGTTATTTTGGTCTAATACTTATATTTATCAATTTAAAAAGATGATCATACAGATGATAGCAAACAACCAAAGCAATCATTTAGATATACAAGTAATAGTAAGCAACAAAACCTCATACAAGTAATATGCACAAGTAAGTAGCAAGTCATTAGAACTCCCTCACTTGGATTATTGCTCATTGTCCAAACCTTTAGGGTTTCCAAAACTCGATATTGAACGCCTAAATCAAAATAGTAAAACTTATAAATATCCTGAGAAGTCAAATTCCTTAGTTAATTAAAAATCTATTGTAGTTTATTTAGTTCTCTCAATATAACCTAAGTATAATGTATATAGGGTTTACCATACTCAATAGGGTTAATAGTAACTATTTTCTTATATTTGTGAGTTATGAGACTGCCTTTATGTATTTAGTAACTTTTCATTCTAATTCCGATATTTGCGAACTTATAGTCATTTTTTCATCGTTTTCAGATGCATGTTCACACGGTGATGTCTGTTTTGGATGTTAAGACCCATGTTTTATGATATGGGCTAAATTATTGAATTTTTAACTTATTGAGGCTTAATTATTCTCATTGCTTATGTTTATCTCTTATTCTAGTATTTAATGATTTCATTAGCCATTAGCTTCTTACACTTAGGGAATTTTACATTGCTAATACTAATTCACGTACTTAATTAAGTTTAATTCAATTTAGGAAGTATATTAAGGTTTAAAGGATCTTCGACTCCTAAGTACATGTATACATATATAAGCTATATTCTTATGTAATCTTATAATTTATTATTTTACAAGCTTATGCTTATGTTATCGCTTAGGTCATCAATCACTTATGTCATCATTTGCTTATGTTATGGCTTATGTAATCTTTTGATGATGTCATGGCTTATGTAATCATTCACTACATATATATATATATATACCTTATGTACTCATACATACACTTTATACATATGTTATATACATACCTATACTTCTAACATACTAATATGTATACTTATGTACCTATATATATACTTATACTTATACCGTATTTATACTTGTACATATACTCATATACCTATACGGTCATAAACGTATTTTTATACAAATTTCGTATGCCAAATTTTCCTCTTAAGAAAGTTTTTCTAATTTCATTCTTTTTGTGTTTTAAGAGTGTATTTAGCACGGTATAGGTATGTATAGTTAGTATTTTTCTTAGTTTAGATTATGTACATAATGAATACTTATGTACAAGGATCTTTATACATGTATATCTCTAGTATACCCTTATGTACACATACTCAAAGACATGTACACATGCATCTTCCTCCATTGTCTAAAGATTCCTCCACTTCTACACATAAAGATTGAAACTTTAAGCCTTAATCTACATATATATACACAACACATAACTACTTAACCTAACCTAACTCTTCATCTAACTAGTAAAGAATATGAAGGAAGACATAGTAACATAAGAACATACCTTAATTTGCTCTTGAATATGGATGCAAAGTTGAAAAGTAAAGAAGAGTGAAAGAGAAAGGGAAGATACGGTTGGGAAAGGAGAAGAAGAAAGGGACTTTGTTTTGTACTCTTTTGTTTTTGAAAAGCAAAATAAGTGGGGTCTAAGAAAGGGAAAGAAGTGGATGGCAAAAGAGGAAAAAGGAAGGGAAAAACCAAAAGAAAGAAAAGAAATCATGAGAAGGAAGATATGTTTTCTTAAGTGAAAGTGACATTTTGTTGACTTTTCCACATGTTGACTTAGTCGACCTTTTGACTTTAGTCAACATGTGTTGAATTGGTCAACTTTCCAAAAAAAATGCCATTTTGTGTACATAATGAAGTAATTAAGAAAAATTAGGAAGAAAATTAGGGAAATGAAAGGAAATGTGGGGTTTGTTGAAATAATTAGTAAAAATAGGTAATGAGATCTTTCTCTAAGTATTTATATTCTAAAAACATCATTTGGTATGCTACTTTATGTAATTATCATGAAAAGTATCATTTAGAGTATTAAGATTTACTACATTTAACCTAAGTATCAACTAAACCCCTAACTCTATGTAATACTATCCTAATTATATACTTAGAAGATAAATGTGATCTATGATGCAATATCTTAGTTTCTAAAGGATTGCTTAAGTATTATAAATATTTGTGAATGATTGTAGGTTATCTTTAATCTTTTACTATTAATTTAGTATGATACTAAGGTTATATTATCAATTAGGGTTTTAGGGTAAATTATAGTAAATTAGTGCTTTTATATCCTTAAAGTTATAGTGTTAGGGTTTTAATTACTTCAAGGCACGATCTCTAATGTTTTTACACATTTAGGATTTCATATATTCATACGTGATTAAGTCTTCGATTGTTATCTTAGGGTTTTGATGAGGTTCAAGGTTAACTTTTGTAGTTACATATATTTGCGGTTTTAGGGTCTTCGTATGCAATTAGAGGTTCAATTGATAATTTAAGGTTTTTCATATTCACTTTAGGTTTTAAATTGAGATTTTAATCGGTTTTAAATCTTACTGGCTCTATTGACTTTAGGAAATCATCTACAGTTTAGGCGTTTGATTTTATACTTAGAAAGCTAGATTCACGGGGTTTACAGTCTCTCTCTCGGCCTCTCGACTAGAGTGATGTTGAGTAAGTAATTGGTCAGGCATAAGTGAGAATGAGGATTGGCTTATCCCTCGGCCTTCCGCTTCTTAACATACTACATGCAAGAAATAGGTAGTCATCCAGCTTATCATGTAGAATGTGTTGACAAGGAGATATACAGCCTCGGTAGGAGTTAGCTGGAACAGGAGAATGTGCCTTGATAGGCCTTCCAGTCTTCGAGCTCGGCTATAAATCAAAGGTCCTATAGCTTAATTCCCATCATTTCTTCTAGGTTGATTTGGATTTAAGATCTCCTTACATTCTTTGGTCAGCTCTTCATCAAGGTCATAGGGACTAAGGTCAGCAATGTTGAAGGTATCAGATACCCTATAATCATTGGTAGCTCCAACCTATAGGTGTTATCATTGATTTTCTAGAAGATCTTGAAGGGTCCTTTAGCTCTTGTAGATAATTTATGCCTCCTTTTGCTCAGAAACCATTCCTGGCTAAGGTGCAGCCATACCAAGTCTCCTTGCTGGAATTGTTTAATTGTCCTACCCTTGGTCTTCTCTCATATTCTTTTAGCAGCTTAATCGTTATGCCAAGTGACTTTGTCAAAGATGTGCTAAAGGAATTGTGCTTTAGCCTTTGTATCAAGGTCATCTTGCGCTAGTACAAGTACAAGGGTATGATTAAAAGGCAACTCGAGATTGAAACCATAGACCACTTTAAAGGAAGTTTGCTTAGTGGTGTAATGCACTGTCCAGTTTTAAGTAAACTCGATTACTAGCAAGCAAACGTCTCAATCAACCAAGTTCTTGCCTACTGCAGTTAGAAGCAATGATCTTAAAGTGTCATTAACTACCTCTGTTTAGTCATCAATTTAGGGGTGACAAGAAGTGCTGAATAGTAGTTTAGTCCACATTCGACACCATAAGATCCTTTAGAAATGGCTCAAAGACTTTAGTCCTTGTTAGAGACTACATTCCTCAGCATGTTGTGTAACCGTACAATCTCCTATAAGAAAAGAGCAACAATAGCTGAAGCTACGTTAGTTTTAGAGTAGGGCATAAAGTGTGTCATCTTACTGAATCGATCCATGACAACGATTACAAAATCTTTGCCTTGTGCAATTCATGGTAACCTAAGAACAAAGTCCATGCTTAATTTGGTCTATGGTTTCATCAAAATAGGCAATGGCATTGCTTTCCCCTTTTTGACTTAGCACTTCACCCTTTTACGCACGGCACAGCTCTTAACAACTCGGTACATATCTTGCCTCATTCTTGGCCAAAAGAATCGATCATTCAACAATTCATACGTTCTTTTCTCCCCAAAATGTTCGGATAGTCCTCCACTGTAGGCTTCCTTGATCAATAGTTCCCTTAGGGAACAAGTTAGTATGCATGCAGAACAAGTAGCCATCTTCCTTATGATACTCTTCCACTGTTCTTCCATTGACACACTACATAATTATGGGGCCAAAGTGTGGATCCTCAGAATATTGCTCTTTGATACTTGTAAACCTAAATAGTTTGGTCTACAATTCATTCAGAAGTGCATGTCTTCTTGAAAGAGCATCTGTAACAACATTGCTCTTTCCTTGTTTATATTTTATTACAAAGTTAAATCCCTCAAGGAATTCAACCCATCTCACCTATTGCTTTGATAACCTGGTCTGACTTTGGAGGTACCTCAACGACTCATGGTCAATATATATAACAAATTCTCTTGGCAGTAAATAGTGTTACCATACTTGTAATGCTTCAATCAATGCCAAGATTTCCTTGTCATACACAAAGTAATTTAGTTATGGTCCTCTGAGATTCTTGCTGTAGAAGGCAATTGGTCGGCCTTCTTACATTAGGACAATGCCTATTCCAATGCTTGATGCATCACATTCCAACTCAAATATTTTCTTAAAGTTAAGTAGAATTGACACTAGGGCAAAGGTCAATCTTTCTTTTATCTCAGCAAAGCTCTTCTATTCTCCCTATCGAAAGTTGGTGTTTTTCTTCGTTAACTTCAGTGAGGGTGCTAAAATTCCTAATAAATCATCTATAGAATAAAGCTAGTCTATGGATACTTCTCATGTCGGCCTAAGTAATAGGAGTCAACTACTCTACAATTGCTCAAATCTTCTCATCATCCACTTGTAAACCTCCTCTACTGATTACATAGCCCAAGAAGAGCACTTCCTCTTGGCAAAAGCAACACTTCTTTAAGTTACCGAATAATTTCTCAGCAAGGAGAATATTCAGTACAGTTCGAAGATACTCGTAGTAACTCAACATGTCGGTACTGTAGACCAATATGTCGTTAAAGTACACCACAATACACTTTCCAATAAGATGTCTTAACACGTGGTTCATCAATCGTATGAAAGTGCTTAGGGCATTCAACTAGCCGAATGGCATGACTATCCACTCATAGAGTCAATATTGAGTTTTAAACGTAGTCTTCCATTCATCTCCCAACCTCATGCGGATTTGATGGTATCTAGACTTTAAGTCAATCTTACTGAAGACCTTGACTCCACTTAACTCATCCAACATGTCTTCTAACCTTAAGATTGGATACCTATATTTGATCGTGATCTTGTTTACGACTCGGCTGTTGATACACATCCAACAAGTTTCATCCTTTTTCGATACTAGGAGTGCTGGCATAATGCAAAGGCTGAGACTTTCTCTAACATATCCTTTGTCCAGTAACTCATTGACTTAACATTAAAGCTTAGAAGCTTATTTGAGATTCATCAGATAGGCTGACTTATTCAATAGTGCGGTACTAGGTACTAAGTCAATGCCGTACTCTATGCTTCAAGTTAGGGGTAGCCCTTCAGGTAACTATTCTAGGAATTGGTCGGCATACTCATCTAGCAACTCTTTGATTTTCTAGGGTAGTTCACTCTGTTCCTTCATCTTTAATAGGTAACTGACCAACATAAGGGTTAGCTTATCAATATTGATGGCCTCTTGGACCTCAGCTTTACTCATCACTAGAGTCTTCTTTGATCTACGAGCAAGTTTTGTCTACAATTTATTAACTTCTCTTGACGACATCAAGCTCAATATGATCTTCCAGTCATCCTTCTCAAACATGTACGTGTTCTTGTAGCCATCAGGGATAACTCTCTTATCAAATAGCCATGACCTACTTAGCAACATGTAGGAAGCACACATAGGTAGTACATCATAGAGAATCTGGTTTTAGCAATTCCTTATAGTGATCGGTAGTAGTATTTGCCAAGTGACATGTAGTGCCCCTTTCTCACTCAATCAGTACAACTTATACGACTTTAGATGCGCAACAGTCAGCAACTTTAATTTTGAAATAAGATCGGTTGATGTCACATTGGTGCAACTTCCACTGTCTACAATGAGGGCACATACTTGATTATTCACCTTACAAGTAGTATGAAACAAATTCTCTCTCAACTCCTTCTCTCATAAGGGTTCCATGTTCATTGCGCATTGGACAACCATTATCAACTGATTCAAATCCTCAGCAAACATGTCCTCTTTAATCAATTCTTTCTCGACATTTTCTTTCTCGATAGTAATCTCCTCTTCAGGTTCCTCATCTATACTGTCTACCTCTAGATTTGGGACGTCTCCCTTAATCACCATAGTTCTTCAATTTGGACACTAACCATATGTCTAAACCCTTAGCATTTGAAGTAGTTGATTTTGCTCGTCTTCCTACTTGATCCTTACCCCTTCTCAAAAGTTAAGTTTGGGTCAGCACTTCACCATTAGGTCGACCTTTCTAATTAGCTTAAACATCCATCTTTTTGGCTCAGCTTGCTACTCAACTGAACTCGATGACTTACCTGTCTAGGTCGGCAGGTTGGCTAGTTAGCATCCTAGCCTATTCTGATAGCCTCATCGATTGTGATAAATCGTTAGAGTTCTACAATGTCTCAAATGTCACCTCTCAACCTAGTAACAAATCTTAAGACTGTTCGAGCTTGTGGTTTCTCTACTTTACAACAAATCATAAGTATTTGAAATTCTTAAACATACTCATCAATAGTCTGGTCTCTGTATCTCAACTCTTGAAGCTGAGTGAAAGTATCTTAAAGATAAGTTTCTAGAACAAACCTGTTTTTGAGTATTCTCTTCATGTCGAGCCAAGTATTAATCTCTTGATAGCCCTTTTATCTCCTCATGGCCTGGAAATTCTTCTACCACATGGCAGCATATCCGAAGAACTCAACAGTAGCAATTCTCACTTTCTCGTAATCCTCATATTGATAATAATAAAAAACACACTCCACCTTCTCTTCTCACTCCAAATATTCATCAGCATTCCAAAATCCATTAAAGCTCGAAACTCGAAGCTTCAGATGGTTAGATGCTCTAGGGGCTCATATGCGCTCTTCTTCAAAATACTCTTTTTTGTCCTCTTCATCTAGTTCTCTTAAGTATATATTTCGTCTTACTCATTCGTATACTCCTTTACCTCGAATGAGTTAAGCTAGGTTCTTACCTCTAATAGGTTAAGCAACTTGTAGGTTATTTTACATGGCCTCAATTGGTCAGCAAGTCAACACATGAACAGCTTGGGTCAGATCTACTAAGAGATTGGCTACCTTATCTAATCTCTCGTCATTATTTCTAAAAGTTCTCTAAAATTGTCAGCTGTGGTAGATAACTCTACTATTGTCATCTCCCATACCAACATTCACACTTAGGTGAGTCATTTTCTTCACAAATTCAAAGCTTAAACAAATACTTTAAGAAAGTGATGTAAACCCTAGAATATTGGTAGTCTGAACCCTAATTTAAGTTCGAGTGTCCTAAACTGTATCGTGAGTCAATAAGGCTAGTAGCAATAAAAGTTTATGAAATTTAATAAATCGAATATAACACCGATAATAAAAACCCTAGAAATTGATCGAAACCCTAAATCGCGTACCAAAACCTTAAATTCAATTTATACACAATTACCCGAAATTGAACCTGAACTTGATCGAAACCCTAAAACTATAACTTTAAGCCTATAAAATAGTTAAATATCACTCAATAGTGATATAATTATAGTCGATTGCAATTATCGACTTAATTGCATAATCGCATAAAACTTTTAACGAAACCATTAAAATAACTTATAAAAATTATAATTGTAACGGATAACAATAAAATTGATAAATTTTTATAAAATTCCAAAATTAATTTATAATTATTATATTTATGATTAGAAAAATTACATATAATTATTTCTAATTTCTTTTTTCTTCCATTTTCTCTATTTTCTTTTCTTTCTTTTTCCTTCTTTTCTTTTTCTCTTCTATTTTCCCTTTCCCTCATGTGATTTCCAGTTGCAAAGTTAGCAGCCCATGTGTGTACATTTTAAGGACATGTGTCACAAAATAAAGGGATAAAAGACAAAATGATAAAGTATATGTCTCATCTTAATTAATGCCTAAATTAAGAAGATAAGCTTCCTTCTTATTTTTTTTTATTTTATTTGCTCAAAATCTATTGATCTTCACATCCAAACAAATTTGGAGAAGAAAAAAAAACAACAAACCTAAAATATAAAGCAAAAGAAAGGAAAAACAAAACAAAAGAGCAAAACAAAAGAAAACGAAGAACAAGAAGAAAATTAAGAAGAAGAAGAAGGAGGAGGAGGAGCAGGAAAAGAAGAAGAAAATTAAGAATATTACCAACAAATTTAGGTAAGTATATATTTAATTTACTTATACATATGTATATTATATAGTATGTGCATATATATACTAATTATTCTATTACATGTACATATATGTATGAGTAGATAAATTAATATATATGTATATCTCTTTATGTGTATATAAACATATGTATGTGGACATGTATATATACATTATTTAGAAGATACGGTATATGTATATGTATATATATATATATATATATATGTAAGTATAAATAAGAATACATGTGCTAAGTATTTAGTATTTTCACTAATTAAGTATTGCTAGGTATTATATCTATGTATGTATGTATTATATATGTATGAATAATTAGTATTTGGTATATAATATATGTAGGAATACTTATATACTATATGTATATATACCTAATATTTCTTTTATGTACATGGATATGTATTTAGCATATTATTTAATTAACTATGTATATACATGCGTGGATATATATATATATATATAGAGGTGTATATGTATATAATAATTATTTTAGTATGTAATAGGTGTATACATGTAATATACAATTCCGCATATACATGTATATATATATATATATATATGTGTGTGTACATATGTTTACATATGCCTAATTGCTATTTTTCATATATATATATATGTGTGTGTGTGTGTATATATATAAAATAATAAATATACATATTATTAATAATAATTGTGTTTTAATGTATATATATATATATATATACATATTTAGTATAACCATGTATGTACATAAGTATATAAAGTATAAATAAGTGTATAATATACTTGTACGAAATGTATAAGTAAAGTTAGAATAATTTAGTATATAGCATATATTACACGTATAAAAGTACGTATATGACATAAAATACACATTTAATTAAATAGTATACATGATATATGATAATATTAATTTAATAAATAAAGTAAGTTAATAACTATATATATGGGTACCGTAAATTAGGAAAAAGAATTAATAATTAAGTTAATTAGAAAAGTTAATTAAGTATAATAATAAGTATTCATATATATATGTATATCATAAAATATAAGAAAATTAATAAAGTAAAATTTGAATTAAAAATTCTAAATTCTTAAAAATGAGTAAAAATAAGTAACTAGGGTAAAATAAGCTTAAAATAATACAATTACCAATTATATGATTTAACTAATTATTAAATCATAAATATACTAAGAAAAAGTTCAAATTCATATTTTATAACTTTTTAAATTAAAATAATAAATTTTGTGATATTTTTATATCACAATTCAAACTGTGAGTCATAACGTCCAAAACAGACCTCACTACGAGAAAATATGTCCGAAAACGATCAAAATAGATTATGAGTTCATAACAATCCGAGCTAAAACGAAAAAGTTATACGCGATTCGATAAAAAGCTCGAATCGATAATTTCACGTAACTAAGTGAAGTAAACATTATAAATTACGATACTAGTTTAGCTTCAAATTCCTAAACTTACAATTTTCTATATTCCTTACTCTTAGGTGATCTCGACCTTAACCTTGAGCTGCCTTCGGATTATTACGACCCTTGAGTCGATTATGGTTGAGTGAGTTTTTCCTAATGATTCCATACTTGCTTGTGTTTGTACTTAGTGAATATAAATTATGTTTAATAATTGAATGTTGTATGGGGATGGGTTATGCTTGTATATGATAACTGTTTGTTAATGGTGAATTTACTTTAAAGTATGATAATATATTGATTGTTGTATAGTAGATTCGTTAGGAACTGATTGTTTGTGACCTTGTTGATCATTAAATAATAAGATCTAATTTTATTCAACTTGACAAAGTTAACTTGAAATACGTATAATCATACACTGCATAACTAATTCTGGTTGTCACATTATACGGAGGTAGAGAGAGACCATACGTAAGTTGATTATTTGATTGTTATAGATTTCGTATAGTACATACGTACAATATGGCCTTACCCTGGCCCTTAGGATCACTAGGCGTTGGAGGCATCAACTGCCTGGCTAAGAGTTGAGTCTAGAGGCCTCTGTTTAAGGGCAAGTGAGGGCTATGTAAACCTACTCACAATCATATGTAGAACTCGTTTTTGATAAAATTGAGAATGCATATACCATTATATTTTAAATATGAAACGCAAAGTTTTGATATGAGATAAGTTCTAATATGATACCCTGATCTAACTATGCCGATGTATCTCTAAGCCTGACTTCGGAGGGCGTTAAATCTGAGTTGCATGCAGTATCTGGTCACCTACATGTATTTGTTTGGCATATTAATTAGCATGCATTCATTTGATTGAATTTAATTAATGTATAATTTAATTGTTATATGGTTGAGGGGATTATCTCACCAAGTTAGTTAGTTTATACCCTTGTAGTCTTCTTTTGTAGGGCGAGTTATTCGTGGAGTTGGGACACCGTATGCTCGAGGTTAGTTGTACACTAAGGAGTTGATGTGGGAGCAAGACATGATCGGAGTGTACTCGTGATATTTTATTTAGATTATGGATCTGATATTATAGACTTCTTATCTATAAATTCATTTATAAATAGATTGTGTTTTATATTTCCTTAACTTGTTATTATTCTCATGAAATGATATTACTTACACTTGCGCAACTCTTGGTTGTTAGTTGTAGTTGTAGCCTTGTATATCTCATAAAGGGTTGTTGATTGTAAGGGAATTTAATCTATAGTCATTTGTACGGTATACATTGACTGCCACGGCTAGCCCCCTCAGGTCATAACATAAGAAACATAACAGCTAAGATGAATACAATAACTTGCTCTGTTTTACGTACATAAAACAAAGTATAAACAGAACTTTGAAAATAAACTCTAACTCAAACAAAACCTCTACTCTGATACCAAGATAGTGCGAACCGTAACCAAGAATGGACAAGGCCAATCATTAAATGGGTCTAAGCTTGCAAAATGCTCGATAAGAAAGTGATGGGGAATGTTCGAAAAGGAATAATGTGAATGAAGAGTAAGCAAAAGCCTACGAATAGCTCCAAAAGATATGATGTACCAATGGAACTTTCGAGGACTTACAACACAATTCAATATGATGCACAAATCGATCTAGTAAGGTTACTCGCCACCTAATCTTGCTTAAAGGTTAGGATAAGAGTGATGCTGAGAGTAAACAGGTAGTATTTATACAAGGAAGGAAAAATACTCAAGTGTATTAATAGTAATCTATATGAAACTACAATTACAAGGATATTTATAACCATAAGTTAGGGCAACTTACCTAAAAGGGAAAAGACTAAAAGGGCATTTTCTAAGAAGTAATATATAAGATACAAAATGGTAAAAATGAATATTCAAGAAAATCAATCATTGGTGTAACGGATTCTATACATGATTTTATACACGTAGTGAGGTTGTATTAGCAAAGCCGTTAGAAGATGTAGGCGAAAAATACTGTCAACTTTTCTTGTCTGAGCAGAGGTAGCTTAATCAGTTTGGGGCCTCTCTCTCGGCCTTTCAGCTAGAGTAATGTTGAGTAAGTAATTAGTCAGGTGTGAGTGAGAATGAAGATTAGCTAATCCTTCAGTCTTTTACTTCTCAACATACTACCTATAAGAAATAAGCAATCATTCGGCTTGTCATGAAAAATGTATCGACAAGGAGATGTATAGCCTCGATAAGAGTTGGTTGGAATAGGAGAATTCACCTTGCCATGCCTTTTAGTCTTCAAGCTTAGCTACAGGTCAAAGGTCCCGTAACCTGATTCCCATCAAAATGTATTTTGTAAAGTGTTACTCCACAGATCTTATTTACTATAGGTACCCATTTGATTGCTTTAAAGCTAGTTGAGTCATCATTTACCTTATGTGAACTATGCTTGTATTAGTAGCTAAAAAGGATAGTTTTTATCTTAAGTTGGTTTATACAATGGAACTATTACGACTCCTCGAGTTTAGGGCATGACAAAAGCTAAATAACCTATGTAACCTTTACATATCAACTCCTATGCCTTGCTAGCCAAAATTAATAGGGGAATTGGCTTACTTAGACTTCCTTTGAAATGAATATCCTTCCCATTAGGCCACTTAAATTCTACTATCCTCCCTTTACAATCGACATTTGCTTTATACTTATTCATCCAATCCATCCCTAGTATTACATCAAATCCTTTCATATATAGAATAACCAATTCTGCAAGCATCTCATGAGTATTTACATGCACATTCCCATTTTTAATTTATGTTGTACCACTTATTCTCCTCCAAAAGGAGTTGTAATTATTAGTTTCTATGCTAAGGTCTCTATAGGGAGTTTATTTCTAACAACATACTCCTTCGAGGCAAACGAATGAGTTGCTCTAATATCAAATAGAGTATGGGCATGACTATCTCCTATGCGTACCAATCCTAAAACAAAAGTATTTTCTTATTTACCATTTATCATCTATCAATTATGCAGTCATTCTAGATTATCAAGTTCATAGATCATACCTACTACAACCTGATCATCCCTAGCTCCGTTTCGTTGGACGACATAGACTTTACCTTAGACCCTAGGCTTAGGTCCTTCTACTCTAGGTTAGTTCTTTCTATTCTTAGGTCTTAGTCTATTAGATTAGTTTTGTCGCTCAACTAGTCCTCCCTACTATCTTCCCTCATACTATTGAGTTCTATCCATCATTGATGGCATTAGTAGTAGTATATAGACCTAGAATCAGGTTTTTGACATTACATGGCCAGATGCTTAGCTTCCCTACACCATTAACACTTACCTCACAATTCAAGGCATTCCTAAGCTTAGTGCTTGTTGTTACATTTCTAGCAAGGCTGTATCTCTGAAGGAGGCCTTCTATTTCCCTTGTAGATTGAATAGGCTTCTTCCCTTTAGCTAGGTTACTTCTACTACTAGAACCAACATCCAACTTCCTTTTCTTATTCTCAGTCTCATCTGCAGCCCATTAAAGGTTACTAGCTTGCTCAATCAGATGAGTTTCATTAACAATATCTACATATCTCACCAACCTAATTCTCTTTAACTCTACTTAATAGTAAAAATCAAGCCCAGCCTAAAACCTCTTAACTTTGGCAACCTCATTATTCTATGTATCTTTTCGAGCAAATTTTAGTAGCCTATTAAGTTATCTTTCATATTCTTCAATTGTCTTACCTTATTGCCTTGACTTATAGTATTCCTCACACATTTGCTCCCCTGTACATCTAAGAAATTATTGCTCCAGAAAAGCATCCTTAAACGCAGCTTAACTAAGAAGCTCTAGTATGTTTTGTCTCTTACCTTTCCACCACTTATTTGTACCTCCATCTAGCAGAATAGCAGCTATCCCAACTTTCTTATTTTCCTCTACCTCATGAACTTCAAATGAATTTTCCAATGAGTCATTACATTCTTCTACCACTAGATGATTAATATTCTTCCCATCAAATGGTTTCACTATTCACTATTCTCAAGCTAACTTGTCTCAACTCCACTAACTCTTGCCAATGTAGCTACAATTGTTGCATCATTTCCATCATTTGTCGCACTTGGATAGGATTAGGTTGAGGCTATTGTGGTAGTTCCTCTCTATGCTCCTTTAGCACCTGATTCAATGGCAGTCTTCAATGTCCCCTTCGAAACATCATTTTGAACAAACACCACATGAAGTTCTACTAGTGAGTATTGTTATTGTTTCACAAAACTATGATACTTTATTGCTTAGCTACCCTACACATCTCATGCATTCTTAAAGGTTATGGTCCTTAACTAATGCTCTAATATCATCTAATGGATGTCATATCCCAACGTAGTAAAGGATGTACCATCATATAGGAATACTTATTAGAACTAAAATGTAGCTTATGTATTTAGCAAAAGATAACTTCATTTACATGACAAAATGACACTACAACAAAGTTCAACTTAAACTCAATTTGCAACTTGCATGAACACTTTATATTTACATATACAAAACATGATAGTAAACTTTTGACTTAGGGTAAGTTCCTTCCAAAAGATGCTGACTCTAACAAATGCTCTCAAAATGCATCCCCTTGTCGTTGGGCCCTTCCAAGTTCTTGCTAACTTGAGGGTAACATACTTTATCCCCTCAGCTTGTGAAGATAAGTGGGAGTAGATTGCAAACAACACAATAAAGGCAAAAACCACAATTTATATTACTTATGCAATCTCGTCTTTATCATATAATAATTGATAAGTATCTGATGTTAGTAATGCAATATGTTATGCTCATGTAGTAGCATACATCGGTATCAATATCCTAAGCTAACCTATCCACACATTAGTTGACATACTCGACAATGTAAAGCTGAAGCTAAGGATTGATAAAGCTAGACACAGTGGTGGGTCCAAGCTTGTAGAAAGCTTGAACAACCAAATGAGAATTGCACGAAAACAAGAAAATGTAAAATAAGAAAACCGTTGAATAGCTCTAAGGATATGATATACTAGGGAACTTTTGAAGACTCGTAGCTCAACTCGATATGACTCACAAGTTGATCCAATGAGGGCACTTGCCACCTAGCCTTGTTTAAGAATTAGGATAAACGTAAGGTGTGCAAACAAGTTGTAAGCAATGTTCACGAAAAAGAAGTATATTTAATATGTTGTTGATGATAATGCAGATACATTACAATGGAGTATTCATACTTGAATCATTGAGGCATCCAACCCAAAATGAAAAGGACTAAAAAAGGTAATATCTAAAAGAAGTAATGTCCAAGGAACAGTAAGAGTAAATTGAAAATGCAACAAAAGTAGTATCTTGTACGGGGGATTCTATCATATGGTTGCTTGGACACGTGGCTTCTTGTGTATGGATGGCTTTCTGGTAGAAAAGACAATTATATATAATCAGTTTGGTATTTGCCAAGCCGAGGTGCCGAGTAGAGATGATAGGTCAGCTATATTGGGCCAAGCAGATAATTCTTTCGAGGTGAATTCACTTTAGACACATTTAGTACGACTCAGATTTAGGTTGGCTAGGTGGTGGTCAAATATGCCAAGCTGTTGCTTGAGTATAGTTCTAGTCAACAATTGGAGACAGCCAATGAGTACAAGAAGGTTCAGCTCAACTAGGGCATCAGGTCAATGGATTGCAATAGCTCGAACTCCTCAGTAGTTGGTCATAAGGAAAGAATTCGCCTAGCTATAATTTCTAACCCTCAGGCTTAGGTCAAGGGTTTGGTGGTTTGATTCTTATCATATTTGTTGAGCTGTTTGGGATTTAGGATCAAATATGGCTGGTCTTCATCCAAGTTTTCCTCAAGTTAATAAAGGTTAAGGTCGGCAACATTAAACACGTTTGACAGTTTGAAGTCTTCTAGAAGCTTAACTTGGTATGAATTGCTATTAATCTATTGCAAAATCCTAAACAGTCCTTCAACTCTAGTAGATAGCTTGTTTTTCCTCTTATTAGGGAATTTGTCTTTACTCAGGTGTAACCATACTTGGTCTTCGGGCTGAAACTACTTAATCTTCCTTCCCTTACCTTTCTCCTTTAGCTTTTTTGTTTTTTGCTGCTTTGTCAATCTATTGGGTGACTCGTTGATAGATCTGCTAGATGGATTGGGCTTTGGCTCTTGCCTTAAGATTTTCTTTGTTAATGAATGATATGGAGATGTGATCAAAGGTTAGTTCGGGGTTAAAACCATAAACGACTTCAAATAGGGCATGCCTAGTGGTGGCATATACTATTATGTTGTAACCAAATTCAACCATAGGTAAGTAGACATTGCATTCGATTAGGTTTTTCCTTACTATAGCTCAAAGTAATGATCTTAGGGTATGGTTAACCACTTTTATCTATCCATCAGTTTGGGGATAGCAAGAGGTGCTAAATAGTAGTTTAGTTCCCATTCGATGCTAAGGGTTCTTTAGAAACAGCTTATAAATTTTAGGTCACTGTTAGACACCAAACTCCCTAATACGTTGTGTAAGCGAACTAATTCTTGCAAAAACAAAAAAGCAATTACTGAAACATTGCTAGTTTTGGTGTAAGGTACAAAATGTTCCATTTTGCTGAACCTATCCATAATAACCATCATTGAATCCTTACCTCGGGCAAATCAAGATGGTCCACAGACAAAATCCATACTTAGTTCAGCCCATGGTTTGGTCAAAACAGGCAGAGACATTACTTTCCCTTGCTCTGCTTGGCTCTTTACTTTCTTAAAAATGGTGCTTCACTCAATTATATGATGCATGTTACGCTACATTCTATGCTAGAAGGACCTGTCATTCAATAGCTCATATGTTCTCTACCCCCTAAAGTGTTTGGAAAGTCCTTCACTGTAGGCTTCTCTCATCAATAGCTCCCATATTGGATAAGTTAGCACACATAACTTACCCCCTCTAAATAGATAACCATCCTCAACATAGCAATCATCCATTGCTCTTCCTTCTCTATAGTGCCTTTATATAAGGCTAAAATGAGGATAATTCTAACACTATTCTTTTATGCTTGCAAACCATAACAATCTGGTCTACAACTCAAAAAGTAGAATATGTCTTCTCAATAGCGCATTAACAACTACATTTACTCTTATCTTGTTTGTACTTGATGATAAAATTAAATCCCTAGAAAAATTCAATCCATTGAGCTTCGCATTTGGAAAGCTTAGATTGGCTCTACAAATATCTCAAGGACTTGTGATATGTGTGTATGAAAAATTCTTTTGGCAAAAGATAATGTTGCCACATATGAAGAGCTTAGATTAAGGCCAAAAGTTCTTTATCATAAACGGAATAATTTAAGCGCTCCTTTGAGCTTCTCACTATGATAAGTGATAGGTCATGTAAGCCCCTAAATTTTTTTATCTAGCTTTTAAAATAGACTCAACTATGTTAGACAATTTAGGAGTTGACAAGGCTAATAAAAGAGAAAACCCTAAAAGAATTAAACAATCACGTAAGAAACTTTTCTACCCTAAATGTATCTAAATGCTAAAGATTTCATTTAAAAGTGATAAAAACCCTAAAATGATAACCATAAAGACATATGTGCACTAATTCATCATAATATACCCTAAAACTCTAATTGATAATATAATCCTCGTATTTTACCAAACCATTAGAAAAAGGTTAAAGATGACTTTCAAACATGCATATATATTTAGAATCCTTAAGTAATCCTTTAGAAACTAAGATAATGAATCATAGATTACATTTATCTCTTAAGTATATGATTAAGATAGTATTACATAGAGTTAGGGGTATAGTTGAAGATTAGGCTAAATATAGTAAACCTTAATACCCTAATTAGTATTTTTCTTACTAGTTACACTAAGTAGTTTACCAAATAATATATATAGGTTATAAATACCTAAAGTAAGACCTTATCATCTATTTTTATTAATCAATCCACCAAATACTTCATTTCCTTAATTTTTCCCTTAATTTCCCTTAATTATTACATTATGTGTACAAAATTACATATGCTTAAGGAAAGTTGACTAAGTCAACACATGTTGACTAAAGTCAACAATTTAAAAAGTCAACAAAAGACACTAATGCATAAGGAAAAATATTTTAGCATCTAATGATTTCTTTTCTTTTCTTTTCTTTTGGTTTTTCTTTTCTCCCTCCCCTTAATTGCCGTCCATTCATTTCCCCTTCTAGACCCTACCATTTCCTTTCTTCCATAATTAAAACAAAGCAAAAGAAACAAAACAAAACAAAAAGCCTCTCCATTGCCGTGACTCTTCTTCTTCCATTTCACTTTGAATAGTTTCCTTTTTGTCTCCATAATTCCAACACAAACTAAGGTATGTAATTAAGTTACTCTATGTTGCTTTATATTATTCATTAGTTAGGTAATTAGATAGATTAGATAAGTAGACATGTGTTATGTGTGATCTTGAAGAAGATGATATAAAGTTCCCATCTTTAAGTATAGGAAGTTAGGAATCATGAAGAAGAGGAAAGGAATACATGTGTATATGATTTGAATTATGTGTACATAAGGAAATACCAAAAGAATACAAGTATGGGAATCTTTGCACATGGGTCTTTACCATGTACATAACCTAAATTAGGACAAAACCTAACTATACATTCCTATACTATACTAAATACACACTTAAAAACACAAAAGAATGAAATTAGGAAGATTTTCTTAAGAGGAAAATTAGGCATACGAAATTGTACAAAAATATGTATATGACCGTATAGGTATATGAGTATGTATACAAGTATAAATATGGTATAAGTATAAGTATATATATAAGTATGCTAGTATACATATAAGTAGAGGAAAGATATAAGTATATGTACATTATGTATAAGTGTACATAAAACACATAATCATGAGATAAGGCATAGGTAAGCAAAGGATGATGCAAGTAATGATGTAATCACATGATGATATAAGCCATGACATCAGCAAGTGATGACATAAGCAATGACATAAGCGAATGATGATGTAAGTGATGACATAAGCATAGGTTTATAAAATAAGAAAATAAGAAGAGTGTATAATAATTAGGTGCCTAACTTAGTAAACCCTAATAAACTTTCTAAATTGGATTATACTTAATTAAGTACATGAATTAACAATAGCAAGGTAAAATTCTCTAAGTATGAGAATTTAGGGGTTAACTAAATCATTAAGTATAAACAAAGGATATAAATATGAGTAATAAGAATAATTAAGTTTCCATAATGAAAATTTCTATAAATTTAGTTCATATCGTAAAACACGGGTCTTAATGTCCAAAATGGACATCGCTATGTGAACGTACGTCTGAAATCGATGAAAAATGACTATAAATTCATAAATATTAGAATTAGAACAAAAAAGTTACATACAATTAATAATAAAGTCTAACTGGATAGAAGTTGATAGCAATTTAAGTAGAATTAGGCAAATAGGTATTTAGAATTACTAGTTAATTCAATTACTTACTAATGTTATCATATCGTAATGGTTAGGTGATCCCGAGGTGAGCGAGGATCTCTCGATCGATTACTACGATTAAGGTAAGTCGCCATGGCCGAGTGAGTATTTACCTTATGATTCCATGCTTGTATGTGATTATAGATAGTGGACTTAAATATTATTGTTAATTGACTACTGTATGGGGTTTGGGGAAAATGCTTGTGTATGTTATTATGTACTGTGTTATGAACTTACCCTAAGTACAGATAATGCTATGTTTGTTGCATGGTAGTATAGAAAATGATTGTATGTATTATTGGATGGTCACAGCATAATTTGAACTTAATTATACTCAACTTATAAAAAGAAATTGGTACATGCATTAACATGTATTGCATAGACACAATTCTAGCCGTCACATCACATTGAGGTAAAGAGAGGCCATTCGGGGGTTGTTATTATTAATTTATTTGGTTCTATATAGTGCACTCGTACAAAATGATCTTACCTTGACTCGTAGGAACACTAGGTATTGGAGGTGCCAACCGCCTAACTAAGGGTCAAGTCTAGAGGCCTCCGTTTAGGGATGAGTGTAGACTGCGGGAGCCTACTAACGATTATACTAGAACTTAGTTTTTATGAAAGTAAAAGAATTATTTAATTTAAGTACAAAACGTAGAGTTATGTAGTAAAGTAAGTTCTAGTATAATACTCGGATCTAATTGGTGCCGTATATACTCCAACCTTGACTTTAAAGGGCGTTAAATCTAAGTTACGTATATGAACTAGTTAATTATAAGTATTGTTTGGCATTCTGTTTGATCATTCATTCATATGTGTGAATATAATGTACTTATAACTTGCTTATGGTATGGTTGAGGGTTTTGCTCACTAAGCTTAGGCTTATACCCCTTTAGACTTTTGCTATAGGATAGCCTGTTCGTAGAGGCTGGTCGAGGGATACTAAAGGTTAGCTTAGGGACTTGGGCAAGAGCAAGCTGTCATGTGTATTGAGAGAGAATAGTTATGTAGACTCTTACTCTTGTACTTATGTTCTATTAGTATTATAGACTTAGATATACTAAATTACAGTGTATTGTAAACTTTGTAGTTCAAATTTTATATAAATATGTTTGTGTGAAGATATCATGTGAATCTATATGCTCTTGGGAAACTAGTGTTTGTAGAGCCTTGTATATTGTGTGAAGAGTTCTTGATTGAAAAGGTAACCAATTAGGAGTTCTTTGTACGATATACGGCATCTACCATAACTAGGCCGTCCTCAGTTCATAACAGGTCTACATTCTTGCATTAGTACAACCTCGATGCCGACTCTTGATTCTTACACTTAAGCTCAAATACTTTATCAAAGTCTGGCAAAGTCAAGAAGGGGATAAAGGTCAACCTTGTTTTCACCTCAGCAAAGTTCCTCTTCTCTTTCTCTCCTTACATGAACTGTACATTCTTCTTTGTAAGCTCAATCAAAGGTGCTAAAATGGTAATAAATCCTTAGACAAAACATCAATAGAATGATGTTAATCCTTGAAAACTTTTCACCTTTGCCCAAGAAGCTAGGGTCAGCCATTTAACAATAGGTCATACCTTCCCTTCATCAACCTTTAATCCCTTTCCATTGACCACATAACTTAAGAAGATCACTTCTTACTGACAGAAATAGCATTTCTTCAAGTTTTTGAATAACTTCTTTGCTTAAAGGACATAAAAATAGCTTTGAGATAATTAGTATGCATTTCCAGGTTAGCACTATCGATAAGGATGTCACTAAAGTAGACGACAATAAATTTTCCAATCAAATCTCTCAAAACATGATTCATGAACCTCATAAAAGTACTTAAGGTGTTCAACAATCCAAAAGGCATGACCATCTACTCGTACAGGCCATGTTAGGTTTTAAAAGCAGTTTTCCACTCATCCCCTTATCTCATTTGAATCTGGTGGTATCTCGACTTCATATTTATCTTGTTAAATACTTTGGCACCACTCAGTTCATCAAGCATATCACTAGCCTTAGGATAAGGTATCTGTACTTGATCGTAATCTTGTTGATAGCACTACTATCTACACAGATACGCCAAGTTCCATCTCTCTTTGGCACAAGCAATGCAGGTATAGCATAAGGGCTAAGACTCTCCCTTACATAACTCTTTGCTAATAGTTCATTGAATTGTCTCTAAAGTTTAGTAACTTGTTCAGGGTTCATCCGATAAGTTAGTTTGTTTTGTAGGGTGGCATCAGGTATCAAGTCAATGTAGTTTTTAAAGCCTCTAATTAGGGGTAATCCCTTAAGTAATTATTCGTGAAACAGGTCAACATATTCATCTAGTAGTTCTCTAACTTCCAGAGGTAATGTCGACTTTAATAGCTTCTCGAAGTTTGGCTTTACTCAACACCAAAGCCTTCCTTCCATCCTTCTTAAACATATACGTATTCTTTTAACCGTCATGAATAACCCTTTGATAAAAAGGCTAAGGTTAGCCTAACAGCATGTAAGATGCATACACAGGCAGCACGTCACAAGGAATTTTGTCAAAAAAGTTCCTAATTGAGATCAGTAGCAGTACTTGCTAGGTGACATATAGTGCTCTCTTCTTGTTCAGCTAATGCAACTTGTACAGCTTTGGATGTGAGATGGTCAACAATTTCAATTTCTTAATCAAGTTGGCAAACGCTACATTGGTACAACTCCTATTATCCACTATGATCGCATACACTTGATCATTCACTTTGCAAGTGATGTGGAATAAGTTCGCTTTTTGCTCCTCCTCAATAGAGGGTTCCAAACTCATTGCATGTTGAACAACTAGAGTTAACTTGTCCAAATCCTCTAGAAACACATCTTCCTCAATTAGGTTAACATTAACCTCAGCCTCATCTCCCACTTCTTTCTCCTCCTTTGGTTCCTCATATGTGCTATCTACGTCAATCTTCAGGACATCTCCTTTGATAATCATGGTCTTTCGATTTAGATATTAAGTAGCCATGTGCCTAAACCCATGGCACTTAAAGCACTTGATCTGGCTAGTCTTCGTTACAGATCCTTACCCCTTCTCATATGTTCTGGTTGGTACGTCACCATCAAGTTGACCCTTTTATTTGGCCTAACATCTACCCTTCTTATTAGCTCGATACTAAGTTGAGCTCGGTAACTTCCCTAAGTAGGTCAGCTTAGCTGATTAGGTCGGCTCATTGAGGTTCAAGTTGGCTTGTTTCTTCTCTACCTTTGCACTCATTGAGCTATTCATATAGCCCATCTAATGTGGTGAACTACTAAAGTTCCACAATATCTCACAGGTCATTTCTTAATCCAATTAGAAACTTAGAGACTATTCGTGTTAACAACTCTTCTACCTCACAACAAATCATGAGAATTTAGAACTCCTAAACAGATGTATTAATAGTTCGTCTTCCTTACCTTAGCTCTTAAGTCAATCAAAAGTGCCCTGCAAATAAGTATTTGGTACAAGCTTGTTTATTAGGATCCTCTTTGTCTTAAGCTAAGCATTAACTTCCTTAAATCCTTCTTGTCTCCTCATAAGTTGGAAGTTCTTCCACTACATCATAGTATAACCTAAGAATTCTACAATAGTAATCGTCACCTTCTTACGGTCCTTATACTAGTAATAGTAAAAAACTCGCTCTACCTTTTCTTCCCAGTCTAAGTAGTTGTTAGTGCTTCCAAAGCCATTGAAGCTTGGAATTTGAAGCTTAACATG
Source organism: Lumnitzera littorea (assembly GCA_024138015.1). NCBI lineage: Eukaryota > Viridiplantae > Streptophyta > Magnoliopsida > Myrtales > Combretaceae > Lumnitzera > Lumnitzera littorea. Next base: position 59,143,725 of record JAMXBB010000009.1, read on the forward strand.
GTCGTAGCTCGGGGTGCTCAAGCTTGCTCTTCTTCTTTGTACTCTTCTTACTCTTCATCATCCATATCTCCTAAGTCAATTCTCCTTCATACTCATCCTCCTACTCTTCCACCTTGAACTAGTCAAGTTGGGATCTATCCTCTAGTAGGTCAAGTGGCTTATGGAGTGTTTTATGCAGCCTCAACAAGCTAATAAGAAATTGCATGCATAGCTCTGATCAAATTTGCTATGAAGTTAGCTACCTCATCAAGTCATTCATCTATACTCTTGAAGTTGCCCTGGGTTGTTGTTCATGGTAGACTACACCATTATTATCATCCCCAATGCCAATGCTGACACTCGAATCTACCATTTTCTTTAACAAAACTTAGTTACAAACTTCGAATATGAGAAACAACAAACATTATCCCTCAAAGCTAAACAACACATATACTCTTCCACGTGAATGTCTAACTACTTTACAAACACAACAACTATTCCTATGAACAATAAACCTAACTGAAACTTTCTTTGTTTTCGCATGTTTGAAATAAGACAAAATAGAATATATGACTATAATGAACTACTACTCCTTTTGCTTACTCAAACATGCATAACCAACTTCTTGGCAACTTCAACACACTATCACAACAATCACTAATAATAAGAAAGTTCAAACACAACTTACCTAAACAAAACCTTCACTTTGATACTAAGATGATGCAAACCCGAAGCCAAGGACTAATAAGGTTGGATATAGGGGTAGGTCCAAGCATGTAGAAAGCTTAAAGAACAAAATGGGAATTGCATGAAAATAAGGAAAAGTAAAGCAAGCAAACCCTTCAACAACTTTAAGGATATGACACACCAAGGAAATTTCGAAGACTCACGACTCAACTTGATATTACATACGAGCTAATCCAATAAGGGCACTCACCACCTAACCTTACTTAAAGGTTAAGATAAGAGTAAAGTGTACAAACAAGTTGTAAGCAATGTTCACAAAAAAGAAGTATATTTAGTATGTTGTTGATGATAATGCGGCTACATTACAATGGGGTATTGATTCCCAAATCATTACAGCACCCTACCTAACATGGAAAGGAGAGTAGTATCTAAAAGAAGTAATATACAAGGAATAATAAGGGTAAATTGAAAATAAAACAAAAAGGAGTATCTTGTGTAAGGGATTCTATCACATGGTTGCTCACACATAGCTCCTTATGGATGGAAGGCTTTCTAGTAAAAAAGACAATTTTGTATGATTAGTTTGGTATTTACTAAGCCAAGGTAGTAGGTTGGCTATGCCGAGCCAAGTAGACAATTCTTTTGAGGTGAATTGACCTCAAACACATTTAGTGCAGCTTAGATTTAGGTTAGCTAGGTGGGTGGTCGAATCTATCGAGCTATTGCTTGAGTATAGCTCTAGTTGGCAGTTAGAGATAGTTAGAGACATCAACAAGTATGAGAGGGTTTGGCTTGACCAGGGCATTAGGTCAGTAAATTGCAGCAACTTGAACTCCTTGATGGTTAGTTATAAGGAAAGAATTCGCCTAATCATACTTTCTAACCCTCGGGCTTAGGTCAAGAGTCTAATGGTCTGATTCCTATCACTCAAGCATTTAGATACAATGTTTAGGAAACTAAAGACTAAAAGGAGCAATTTAGATGTAGGACCCCCATCCCTAATTCTACTAATTAGACTACAAAGAGTAGTTGGGTTGCTTAAGAATGCTAATCTATATTTATAAAATTGATGTTTTCTTAACTATCAAAAACTTCATATTTTGTAAATCTAAATCCGTAGGTTTCTTTTTGTATCATGCCATGCTACATTGTGTCATGTCGTGCCATGCTATGCAATAATAACTAAGTATATTATTCAACAGATCCAATTTTAAGTTTTATTTAAACAAGATATCCAAGTTTAGTTTTCAGTCTCTCCCTTGTAAAACATATTAACTTACTTAGGGTTCCCTTAAGTGAATATGCAAAAGATAGTGCTAGATTTCACTCTCCACTTCGAGTTAGTATGGCATTCAAAGAGCACCATATCAGTAGCAAACAATGTGTCACAATAGTCCAGCCAAGATCCAATCACATATACTCAACACAATAACAAATAGCATATAGTGTTATAAGTAGAAATATATCTACTCTAAGCATGGTTAGATTTACTTACCTAGTATTAATGATGATTTCGAGTTTATGCATCAAGACCTTATTCCCCTTCAGTTATACAACCAAAGAGATGTACAAAGTACCATGGTTAAATGTAGATCAAATAGAAGCTTATTAACAACTAGGGTTTACAGTTTAAAGTGTGTGTTTAACATAATATTCATCTTAGCCATCCTTTGATTTAGCCTCTTATTTCTGCTTTAAATTGCCCTCTGATTTAGCCATTGAATCAAGCCAATTCTAAAAATCTTAAATAAATGCTATTCACGTAGGTCCTCAGTCCCTATTTGTCAATCATACCTTCTAATTCAACATAAAACCCTATTTACATAAGTACTACTAACTATAGCCTTGGATTTACTCTCTAATTATGTCAAACTATTATATTACTTAAAGAACTACTACTTTGTATTACTCATGTTAAATTAAGACCAATAAAGGGGTTTATATCAAAATAAGTCTATCCAATATTACCTGATTATAGTGTCCTTATCATAAACTACCAAATTTACTATATTACTTAAGATATAAGTAAATATGAGGAAATTAGCTAATAATTTGTACATGTAGCAAATTAATCACACAAAAAATACCTTAGACTAACAAAATCATATGCTTCAAGTTCTTATTATAGAAAACATCAAATTATCATATTATGTAGATTTTTTGAAAATATTATCTTTGACTTAAATTGTCTAAAAATCGACATAAAATAAGTAGATACCCATATTTAACCTTAGGAACAGATATTCTTTAGTGACCCTATGCTTGTCTATTTCTTCCATCCACTTTCCCAAAATCAATTTTAAGGTTGACAGTCCTTATTTCCCACAGTTGCTTAATTATTTAGAGTTTAAGTATCTTTTGTGGCATTAATAGACGAAGATCTTCATAATCAAGGGTGGTGACATCTAATGAGGGCTTGTAAACTATATCTTGAATCCCCTTAAATTTCTTGATCATGTTGTTTAGATAATAGCCTATACACCACTTCATCCCAATTAGGAGGACTACTTGATTACCTTTACAAACTAATATTACCCTTTTGAAGTTGCTCTACTTGGCTATCTATAAGATATTAGCAACTTAGAAATTTTACAGGACTTCAACCCAATAGTAAGTGGACTTCTCTTCTAGCAAATAGACTTTGTCAACAAATGAATCGATTAAGTCAATCTTGTGGGAAAATTCTCCTTGAATTAAGTCAAGCTTGAAACATTTCATGTGACTTACGAACCAAACCATTAATGCCATGTTGGTCTTTAGTGCACCATCATTCTTCCTTTTCAAGATTTTCAAGCTTTTAACTTGTTCTACAAGGAGGTTCGAGATGTAATACTTGCCTTCATGAAACTAGCCTGCTCATTCAACGATCCTAAAGTGGATGAGGAACTTTCCATTTAAGAATATAATAGTCCTAAATATAGCTAGGATAAAAGCCTTAATTTTATTCTATCTCTAGTCTTTAAGATCGCCACAAAAAAATGGCCCGTTTGTTAGAATTAGGCTCAGTTGTGAACTAAGCTTTTAAGTCTTCTAACTTAATATAGTTCTCATTGCAACATTTTAAGGCCTTGTTTACTTAAGTCTTGCTGATCCCCAAGAATCTTGAAAAAGCGTTTACTAGGTTGACTTCCAAGTTTAGAGTATATATGCTTTCTAGGGGAAGGGCTTATAGTAGTTGGGTATCCTCTTGAAGTGTTGGATTAATTAGGTAACATCTAACTTAAAAAGTTACCTCTTTGGGTTCCTAGAAGTTGGTCAACGCCTTAATCAATTTTATCTCTATTTTCACCTTAGAAAGTGATAGAATAGGCCATATCTGGTTGGTGATGATCTCTTGCTCCCTTGGGTTGAAGTGTTGAAACCAGTGGTCCAAAGTAGGCTTAAGGTTGATGGGCTTATTAATGAACTTTTCTTTAAAATGCATGGAGCTAGATGAGTAGGCCATTTTTGGAATAATTTACAAAGAAACTTTGTTACAAGACTGAAAAATTTACAATAAAGTTATAAAAGAAAACAAAACTAAAACCTATTTACATTAGATCTATGTTTACAACTGATAAAAGAAACCTCAAGCTGTCTTCTCTTTTTTATTTTTTCTTTTTTATCTTGCTTGATTATTTGTTAGTTCTGAATGTGGTGTATGCACAAAGGGTGGGTTCTAAAGGTCCTTAAGCTTTTATGACCTTACTTATTATTTTAGAAAACCTCTTCATTAGTTACATTAAGCTTAAGTAAGGGTAGCCTAATCAACCTGGAGTAGTAATTACACCACAGTACCTAGAGCTTATATAATGGCCCCCTCGTCTTAAGGTCCTAATACGGTTCGAGTTTGACTGTATCTACCATGCATTTATGATGTATAAAATAAATTCCATCCTTCCCTAGACTTTAAAACTTAAATAAAGATAAAACTGGAAGAACAAAGGTTAGTATAACTATATATAAACATGAAAACAAGAATGAATAAATACATAAATAAATAAATCACACTTAGTAAGTGTATTTCAAAAAAGTAATTCTAAATTTAGAAGACTAGGTGGTTATCTCTCTTAACATCTCCAATATAGTTGCTAAGCTGTTGAGCCTAATATTTTCCTAGTTTTTATAAATTTTCTTTTATTTGATCAATATTAAACCCTATATATTTAATATTGATCCCTAACTAAGAATTCAAAAAAGTTGGTTTTTCAAAACATATTTTGAAAGCACTTAGAGTTACCACCTGACTAGTTGAGAAAAGGTTTAGATTAAAACCAAATTGATGGATTGGTTTTAATCTGAACACTAGGTTATGCAAAAAAACTAATTTTAAATAAGGTTTTTTAAAACCAGAGATTGAGTCTAAGGGCTAATTTTTCAAAACTTTTATGGGTATCACTAACTTTTCAAATTTATGTTTAATTTTTGAAATCACCTTTTAGAACTAAATTTAATCAATAATAATTAAATAAGGTTTATTTTAAAATTATAGATAATTCAAGCTATAATTTACAATAAAGGAAAAACTAAAATTTTTACAAGTTTTACATCGTCTTAAAGGTGTTACTAACCCACCAGTCGAGATTAGACTTTTGTAGTTTATTTACCAATAACATTAGTGGATCGATCCATTTCAATCTCGAAAAAATAGTCGGGTTTACATTTTTAACCCACTTCGAGTTACTTAAGGAAAATTTCTAAAGAGTTCTAAATTTGGTTTGTTTTTATTTTTATTTTTATTTTTTTAAAATGTCCTAAGCAAGGTTCTAATTTTGAAAAGATCAATTTTATTTTCATTTTGTTGAAAAATGTTGTTTTGCTAAATGATAGCATATTATTTGTTTTTTATTTTTCATCAATTTTCTTTTTTCTATATTTTTTATTTTATTTATGTATTGACCAAAAAAAAGAAAAAGTAAACTAAGCTTTTGCATCTTGTTTTTTTTTTTTCCTTTCTTTTCTTCCTTTCTTTTCTAAAAAAATTACAATAAAATTACAACAAATAAATAAATAAAGTAAAGTAAAATAAAATAAAAAAATTAAACTAAATAAAAAACATGAAACCAAATAGAAAACATGAGTGAGAGCCAGACTTAGATAGCTTGCAGGTTGGTTTAGATGCGGCCATAGGTCAAGTTGGCAAGTCAAATCCAGCTCGGCTTATGGGTCGCAAGTCAAAGGCTACAGCAGGCATGAATGGGATTCAATCTAGTTGGCTTTAGTTACCAAAATGAATGGGTGATAGAAGATTTGTGAGGATTTTATTGAGATTAGTGGGGTAGGGTGGGGTGGGGGGTAGGGTTAAGCTTGATGCCTTGGTGTTTAGAGGTGGTTTAAGTGGTGGTTAGCAATGGTAGCAAGTGGTGGTGATGGGTTCACATGAATGGTGGTTGCTAAGAGTTAAAGTAAGGTGTGGTACTAGGCTTTAGGGGATGGAGAAGCTAGCCTTGGTGGTGATTTTGCATGGGGTTGAGTGGTAGTAGGTATTTGTTAAAGGTAGTAGGGGCAACGATGAGGGTTTGTTGGTGGCAAGTAGTAGAGGCTATAAGAAAGAGCAAGATTGGTCGAGTTTGAGAGAGCTTGAAGTAGAGAGTATACTTGTAGTGGTAGGCTTATGTTGAAGGCGACTGTGGTGGTTGCAAAGTTAGAAAGAGAGAGGGTTACCGCAATTGAGAATGTAGAGAGAGAGAGAGAGAGAGCTTGAGAATTAGAGAGGGAGAGTTCAGGAGTTGATTTCTTGATCTCTAGAACATGTCTAGCATGCTTAATTTATAGCATTCAATCCTCAACGAAGCTCGAGAAAGGCAAAGACGAAATTAATCCGAACTCCATCGTGAATGGGTATTTAATTTGAATTGATGCAATGAAGCTTGATTTTTGTTAAAACGAATGGTCAAAACGATCCTTGAATGCTTGCTTTTGCCCAAAAAAATTATTAGAAGCTTCAAATCATATTAAACGAGCTCGAATCATGCAAGAGGAAAGGGAAGGAAATTTCGAGTTTTAAGTTTTTGCTTGATTTTCAAAACTTAATTTGACCCATTAAATGGTCGAATCCGAACATTTTTTTAGATCAATTCACAATAGGCTAAGCATACTTTCACGATTTCATCATTAATTTGAAGAAATCATAGAGAAAATAAGATTAAAAATGCCTACAAGGTGTATTGCACGAGAAGGAAAGTGGGAGAAATGCTAGAGAATGTGAGGGAAAAGGAAAGAAAGGGAAAGAATAGGGGAGAAAGAGAGCTGACGTAGTGCTACGTAACCTGTGATCCAGTACTATCATGCTATGTGTCTTGACAAGACATGTAGCCGAACACGTAGTCGAAATGTTGACATATCAATATACTGCATGTCAAGACACATAACGCAATACATGGATGAAGGTGCTAACATGGTGCTACGTTTGCGTACGACCGAATGAAGCAGTGCCATTTGTCCACAGTAGACACATGGTACAATAATATCCCGACACATAGTAGTTGTGTTTGGTAGAAAAAATAAAAGGCACTTTGTGCCTATAGTGACATTCGAACCTAAGATCCCCAAGTATTTTATAGTGCAATTAGAGTGTAGTATCAATAGGCCATTGGCATGTGCCTTGTTAAATTATTTGATAAGATAATACTTAACCTATGAAACAACCTAAAAATCCTATAGAACAAAGTATTACTTAATTAAATTATTTATAACTCTAAATATTATTTTCCTTAAAATAATTTGTTTACTTAAAAAGTCCATTTTACTTAAAATTTCTACCTTTCTTTACTACTTTGAAATTTGTTCTATTTTTCCTAAATTTTTTGTTTTTTTTGCTTTTCTAAATTTTCTATTTTTTATACTTCTCTATATTTTCTATTTTTTTTATTTTCTAAATTTTTGGTTTTCTGAATTATGACACTTCTAAAAATCTCTAAAATTACAAGGAGGCAAAAATGGGATATCTACACATGGCATGCATGTAGGTAACTTTGTTTGATGTGTAAATGTTGCTGAATTTTTCCTTAACCTATTAAACCACTTTAATATGAGGATATCTAAAGAAAGGAATAAATTATTAAGCTTGAACTATACAATAGACTTTTTACCTAACAAAGAGAGAGAGAGAGAGAGAGAGAAACAAAAATCTTTGTAATAAGTAATTCACCCTCTCAAATGTATACTTCCGTATGTCAACTTATCTTAGACAGAGCTGCGTGAATGTTATGCTAAGAATAGGTCCTCGATAATCAGCTTTTTGATGCATTGTAACCAAGATAATCCATCCCTATAGTTTGTAAGTAAACCATTGATCTCTATTTTAATTCTAATAATTTTCTTGAAGCTATTTGATGTCACATGATATTTATTATGCAAACAAAACATAAGATGGTTTAGTATGTAATTAGAAATTGATCGTGGTATTAATACCATATCCATTTTCATCTAACCATAGATATGTTATATTGATAATTAGATTTCATAAGCACTTGGCAATCCTTTTGTCCCATTATGTACGTTATGAATAAGATATGTATGAATATCTAGTATGTTATATTCATAAATGTAACCTAATATGAAAAAGTATTGTGGAAATAATGTACATATTTGAGTCAAAACGTTGGTCAAATTGTTAGGCAAATAAAAAATATGAAATAACTTGATGTACAAAACTTAGATCAGAAGTAGGCATAAAGGGTTGGCTAATTTTATATTTCTATATGCGTATTTCTGAATTTATCACATCCTAACTTAGTATGGAACACACCGTCACACAAGAATACCTATTAAAAACTTAACTTAACCTACTCATTTATCAAAAAACAACATTGTTTACATGATAAAAGGGTTGCTACATCAGAGTCCAATTGGATATTCTACTACAACTTAAGTGTACAACATAATATTTACATCAAAACATGAATTAGCTTTTTCCTTTATCATCTTGACAATAATAAGATTCTTGACTAAGTACAGGTTCCATACAAAAGTCGCTGACTTCGACTTACGCTCTCAATATATATATCCCCCCTTAATGTTAGGCCCTTCATAATGCAATTAACATGAGGATAAAACATTTTATCCCCTTAGCTACTGAAGTTGAGTGAGAGTGGATAATGAACAATAAAATAAAGACAATATTGCATATCACAACTGAAACATTTCAACCATAACCCCTAGGTTCAACTTCTCATATGCATTTACCTAACAAGGCATTTATTGCTAATAATGCCACATGCTATGCTTATGTACATGGCATCTCCAATCTTCATCCAGTTAGTCAATATAGCCAAGCATCTAGATAAAGCGTCTAGGAACCTATAGGTAATAAGGAGCTACTTGGGAATAGGACCCCCACTAAATTAGACTACAAATTGTAGTCTACCATTATCAAATAAGGCAACAAGGAATTGCTAAAGAGTAGAACCCCCAACTTTGTTTTACAAAATTAGACTACACACTGTAGTTCACCAAATCAAAGAGGCAACACTGCCAAATTAGACCACATACTATAGTCTACTAAATCTAACTATCAAAATAATCATAATGTTCAGGCAATGTAATCTATATGCTTCCAAAAACTGAGTTCATAAAGCCATGCTTTTTCCATGATCACTTCGAAGCCTCATACTATAGTTTATGCCATACCATGATTTGTAATAACAACTCAAGTATATCACTCAACATAACCAGTATTTCAATTTTATTCGACCTAGTGATTTGATTCTAGTTTTCGAACTCTCCTTAGTGGAATTCTAACATCTCTCTTAGGGTTCACTTAAGTGAATACCCAGAAGATTGAGTTAGCAGTTACTCAACTTCTTTAGTTGGCTCAATCATTCGTAAACACAATTCATCACCTAACATTACAACATAACAATTTAACCAAGATACAGTTACTGTCATCTAAAATCACTACATCAGCATCCACTATAGTAGCATATCAGTTCACTTAAGATATGCTCATATTTAATCAAAACAGCATTAAATAGCATGTAGTGTTATGAGTAGTAATATATCTACTCTAAGCATGGATTAAATTCATTTATCTAAGCTTAGTAATAATGCAAAATCCTAAACTCCACTACGTAGTCCTTCCTTACTCATCACACCTATGAAAATAAAAACATGGTTTCTAAGTTAGCTATCGGTTGAACCCAAATTCTCATAAACTTTCCTTACCTTATCTTTAAACTTCATTTGATCATATCTTACTCATTCCTTAACCAATTTTAGTAAACTTTATATTGTCATGATCGTTATTTCGAGGACTATCAAGATATCTTAAGAATCAAGTCTATCGATATTATTAAGGTCTAAAAATACTATTTTCTCATTATGACTTGATCATATGTTATTCTAACTCCGTAATTGACCCAAGTAAGCTTTAGTACCGAACTAAAGACCCTAAAAATTATACTTTCCAAGCTTATCCAGAAACCCTTAATATTCCTTAAAGTGTTCATTTGACATAGATTTGATAAATATTATAATAGTACTAATTACTATATTACATATTAAGCTAATATATAGGTTTACACTAAAAAAATACACAATAATTAGTATATGTGTCCAATTAATTTCACAAAAAATCCTATAGACTCATAAAAATATATAGTTCAATTATTGATTATCAATTACACTAAACTAGCTATTATCTATTTTTATGAAAATAGTGGTTTTAGCTCGAAATTATGAAAAATAAACAAATTAATGTGTTAGATAAAAAATAAATGTTCCAAATATTGTTATAAACATCTAGAAGTCTAAAAATGGGGGGACTCATTCATTAATTTCATCAAAAACTAATTATTTCAACAATTTGGTAAAATTGGCAATTTTTTTCAAAATAATTATAAAAAATAGCAAACATGCTTAATTTTGAAAATTCTTGCTACCACAATGAAATATATATATATTAGGTGTATTATATACAAAAATTGAGCTTGAAAAAAAATCATTTAATATTTATAAAAAATAGTTTAATTTTCACCCAAATAGGGCATTTTCTTAGGGAACCTATATTTCTACTAAATATTTAATTAAAATAAAATTGCTACATTAATCTACACCTAAAATAATCCCAAAAAGAAAAAAATAAATTCCATAATTAATTGACAATATTTGATATTTTTAGCAAATTAAACAAATTACAATAAAAAAAATGGTTCACTTGAACCGATCACCTCCAGCCACCACCTGGCCACTACACCTTGTTGGAACACCTCCCCTGACCACCTTACCTCTAAGCAACTCCAAGTCAAGTTGTGGTTTGGTACATGAACTGTCCTAAACTCATTCCGACCCTATTTGATGTTCTATTTTTATTTTAATTTTTCCTAATTTTCTAAATTATTTTCTTCTATTTTCAGAGTTCCAAAATATTGAAATTGAAGGTTTGAGTCCTATTTATAGTTTTTGAAGTTTGGTTAATTAAATAGAATTTGGACATATACATGACACTTGTCAATTTTCCATTTTCCCAAGTGACATGTGTCATCCTCTCATTAATCAAGTATTAACTCATCATTTCTAATTGATACTAGGTTGATACATCATTTGGTGACTCATTCATTCAATTTTTTTTTATTAATTTTCCATTATTTTACCTAATTTTGATAATTTATTATTATTATATGTATATATTTAATACATATAATGCATATCACATGTATATCATGTATAACTCAACTTCATTTATTATTTTTAAAATTTAATTAACTTGTGTCTAATATCTCGCTATATCTAAAATCTCAAATTTTACAATTATTGGCTTTATCAATAAATTAACGTTTTTCTCAAATTAATATTTTTATATAGTTTATTTTGAGAAATTAACTCTACTTAAATTACTTCGTCTAACTTCTCTGTAAAGTTTGAAATAAAATGGATAATTTAGTTTGGCACCCTAAATTTAGGGGTTCAGATCCTAGGGTTATTGAATTGGCTCAAAATCTTAAGATATTATAAAAATAATTCCTTATAACTATTTTATGTGTTTAGTTATGTAGTTAACATAGGTTATATATTAATAATACTAAAGCAATTGAACATTAAATAAGTATTATATTGAAATATCTTATTTTAGAATTGAAGCAATATGGAAAAAGTATGGAATGTAGCAATATTCCTATAATAGTTAAGCAGTCAAAAACTATGTGAGAAGGTATAGTGAAAGAACATAATATACAGAAGGCAAGTCATAAACTAAGTTAGAAAGTACTTGGGACTAAAGTTGCATTATAAAGAACTACACTAAGACTTAGACCCCAAGTGTAAGTAAGTTAATAATCTCACTTATACTCAACATACAATTGACTTGGGTATCGTATACGCTTTATTTTAGGTGATGTGGGTGAGAAAGAGACTTAGGAACAAGAATAAGATTTTGAGATTTTGCTAAGTGGCCCAAGTAAATGGATTTCTTATGTACTAAGGTAGATTTTATCTACTCATAGCTTATCTAACTTTATTTAATTGATTGGTCTTGTATGTAAATGTGACATGTTGTCTAATCACTCATAATCTTATGGATATGTGTATTGTTAGTTTACTCATGTTTTGTGAATGTAATATATGTTATTGTTGGTTTACAAAATGGTCTCATGATGTTTGGTTCTATATTAACTGGACTCAAGAGTTAGGTACCAACCTTGCTTTTTAAGATTTTTACTTAAGTGGACCCGATACCAAAGCTTTAGATCTTAAAAAGAATATAAGTAAAAGTAAAAGCAAGATTAAGGCATAAACTTGCTTGATAATTTGCTAAGCATTGCTTGGTGTGTGATTTGATGCATTCATAGCATTGCATGAAAAGGACCTACAGTTTAAGTCAAGGCTGAGATTTTACTAAGATAGGTTTTTATGAAAGTTGAGTTTTGAAGAGAAGCAAACAACTTGACTTCTAAAAGCTAGGTTTATTAAGTCAATGACTTGATTATAAAAGTTGGGTTTTCAAGCATATAGAATTATGTTTCTAACCACATCATATGGTTTTTGTTAGGCTGGGTTTCGGCAACTCTTTGTTGCATTGCTAGGTTCCTAAACTTTGGTTTGTGTCCAAATGCCTAGTTGAAGTCAACCAACTAGATAACTACTAGGACAGGTTAAGATATCAATGTCAAATCATGTCACATGATTAGTATGGAACGCATTTGCTACATTTGCATTGCTTGGTTAGACTAATGAGTTTTGTGATCGAAATATAACCTATTTAGTGATTGTGCTATGATATTAATTGTATTGCTTTCTATTTATCCACTTTTACTCAACTTATAGTAAGCTAAAGGGATAAGTTTTCTTATCCTCAAGTTAAAGAAGAAGGTAGACAAGACTTTCCAAGAGCTAAAAGACTTAGTATGTTTGGTAGTGACAATTTTCCTTAAGGGCAAGTAACTATAGACTTGGATTTAGAAAATTTAAGAAGAGTGCTCTAAGAAGACTATCAAGTTATATTGTGAAGACCTCGGTAAGAGATTGAAAATATGGTGTACAACTTTTTGATGATTATATATTTCGTATAAGATTATGTGGTTGTGATATTCTGAGTATGACTTACTATTGTACAAATTTCTATTGTAAACCCCTACATTTTTCGATTTAGCTTCTGAAGTAGACTTAAATATGTTAGATAATTTAGGAGTTGATAAGGCTAATGAAAGTAAAAACCCTAAAATAACTAATCAATCGTATATAAAATTTTTCAATCTTAAAATAACTAGTTAATCGCGTATAAAATTTTTCTACTCTAAATGTATGCAAATACTAAATATTTCATTTGAAAGTGATAAAAACTCTAAAACTATAACTTTAAAGATAGAAAAGCACTAAATCACCATAATTTACCCTTAAACCCTAATTGATAATATAACCTTAGTATTATACCAAATCATTGGTAAAAGATTAAGGGTAACTTTCAATCATTCATAAATACATATAATACTAAAGTAATCCCTTAGAAACTAAGATATTGTATCATAGATCACATTCATCTTCTAAATGTATAATTAGGATAGTATTACATAAAGTTAGGGGTTTAATTGATGCTTAGGTTACATTTAGTAAACCTTAATACCCTAATTGATACTTTTCATATTAATTATACTAAGTAGCCTACCAAATAATATGTATAGGATATAAGTACCTAAAGTAAGATCTCATTATCTATTTTTACTAATCAATTCACCAAATGTCTCATTTCCTTCCATTTCTTTAATTTTTCTCCTAATTTTCCTTAATTACTACATTATGTATACTAAATGGTATATACTTTTGGAAAGTTGACCAAGTCAACACATGTTGACTAAGGTCAAAAGATTGACTAAGTCAACATGTAAAAAAGTCAACAAAATATTACTTTCACTTTAGAAATATCTCTTCCTTCTAATGATTTCTTTTCTTTTCTTTTTTTTTTAGACTTTTCTTCCTTTTCTTTTCCATTTTTGCTGTCCACTCCTTATCCCCTTCTAGACCCCACTTTCTTCTTTTTTTCAAACATAAAACAAAATCAAATCAAGTCCCTTACCCCACCTCCATAACCGTGACCTCCCCTTTCCCTTTCACTTTCCTAATTTTCCAAATTTGCATCCATATTTCGAGAGCAAACTAAGGTATGTTATTATGTTATTGTGTATTGCTTCATATTATTTATTAGTTAGATGAAGAGGTAGGTTAGTTTGAGTAGCTGATGTGTTGTGTACATCTATGTTGAAGAAGGCTTAAAGCTTCAATCTTTATGTGTAGTAGAGTAGGAATCTTTATAAAGTGGAAGAAAATACATGTGTATATGTCTTTAAGTATGGGTACATAAAGGTATACTAGAGAAATATAAGTATAAAGACCTTTGTACATAAGTATTTATTATGTACATAATCTAAACTAAGACATATACTAACTATACATACCTATACCATGCTAAATACACCCTTAAAACACAAAAAGAATGAAATTTGAGAAGCTTTCTTAAGAGGAATTTTAGGCATACGAAAATACGTATAAAAATGCATATGTCACCATATGTGTATATGGGTATATATACAAATATAAATACGATATAAGTATAAATATATGTATGAGTATACTAATATACATACAAGTATAGTAAAAGTATAAGTATACTTTATATATGTAGAAGTGTACATAAGACACTTAGGCATGAGGTAAAGCTTATATAAGTAAAGGATGATGCAAGTAATGATGTAATCACATGATGACATAAGCAATGACACAAGCAATTGATGACATAAGCAATGACACAAGCAATTGATGACATAAGCATAAGTTTATAAAATAAGAAATAAGAAGAGTACATAAAATTAGGTACATAAATTAGTAAAAACATGAATTAAACTTAATTAAATATATGAATTAGTAATATCAAGGTAAAATTCTCTAAGTTTAAGAATCTAAAGGCTAATTAAATCATTAAGTACAAACATAGGATATAAATATAAGCAATAAGAATAATTAAGCTTCAATAGTTATAATTTCCATAAAGTTAGTCCATATTGTAAAACACGGGTATTAACGTCCAAAACGGACATCACCATGTGAACATGCATCCGAAAATGATGAAAAACGACTATAAATTCATAAATATTAGAAATAGAACGAAAAAGTTACATACGATTAGTGATAAAGTTTAACTAGATAAAAATTAATAGTAATCTAAGTAAAATTAGGTAAATAGATATTTAGAATTACTAGTGAATTCAATTACTTACTAGTATTATTATATCGTAATGATTAGGTGATCCCGAGGTGAGCGAGGATCTCTTGATTGATTACTACGACTAAAGCAAGTTACCATAGCTAAGTGGAGTATTTACCCTATGATTCCATACTTGTATGTAATTGTGGATAGTGGACTTAAATGATATTATTAATTGATTATTGTGTGGGGTTAGGAAATGCTTGTGTATGTTATTATGTATTGAGTTGTGAATTTATGTTAAGTATGAATAATACTTTGTTTGCTGCATGATAGTATAGAAAATGATCATGTGTACTATTGGATGGTTACATCATAATTGGACTTAATTATACTCGACTCATAAGAAGAAACTGGTACATGTATAAACATGCATTGCATAGACATAATTCCGGCCATCACATCACATGGAGGTCAAGAGAAGCCATTCGAGGGTTGTCATTATAAATTTATTGGTTCTGTATAGTGTACTTGTACAAAATGACCTTACCCTGGCCTACGAGAATATTAGGCATTAGAGGCGCCAACTGCCTGGTTGAAGGTTAAGTCTAGAGGCTTCCATTTAAGTGTGAGTGTGGACTATGGGGGCCCACTCATGATTATACTAGAACTTGGTTTTTATGAAAATAAAAAACTTGTTTGATTTAAGTACAAAACGTAGAGTTCCATAATAAAGTAAGTGCTAGTATAATACCTAGATCTGATTGGTGTCGTGTATACTCCAACCTTGACTTTAGAGGGTGTTAAATCTGAGTTACGTATATAGATTAGTTGACTATACGTATTGTTTGGCATTCTATTTGATCATTCATTTATTTGCCTGTAGTGTAGCTGAGTAAGCTTAAGCTTACACCCCTTTAGATTTTTGCTATAGGATAACTTGTTCGTAAAGGTTGGTCAGGGGATGCCACAAGTTAGCTTAAGGACTTAGGCAAGAGAGAGTTTTCTAGTGTATCGAGAGAGAACGAATTATGTAGACTTATACTTATGTACTTATGTTTTAACAGTAATATAGATTTAGATATACTAAATTACTGTGTATTGTAAATTTTATAGTTTAAATTTTATATAAATATGTTTGTGTGATGATATCATATGGATCTGTATGTTTTTGGGAGACTAGTAGTTGTAGAGTTTTGTATATTGTATGAAAAGTTTATGATTGAAAGGGTAACCAATTAGAGGTTGTTCGTACAATATATGATATCTGCCACGACTAGACCGTCCTCAATTCGTGACATCTATCGTGTTTTACTATATTGTATAAAAAGATATTTGGAACCAAGTATTTATAAAGTTTAAATGACAGATGAAGTACAGATTGCACCTTGTCCTTAACTTAGGAAAGCAGTAACAAACTATCTTCAAGCACCCAAATGTTAAGAAAATTTTTAAGCAGACACCTAAAAGGCGACATGTTACATATAAAGTTTTTTGAAAATTCTTGATACTACAACTTAGTAGATAATGTAAGTGTACTATATAAAAATTTTCAAATCGAAAAAATATTTTTTAATATTTCAAAAAATTAATTAAAAATTCGTAAGAATAGAGCACTTTCTTGAGCAAGTATCATAAATCATTAATATTTCAATAAAATAAAATTACTACCTCAAAATACATGTAAAATAACTTCATGACACAATTTTTCATAATTTTCTGATTCAATTCAAATTTTTTTAATAAATAATTGAAATTGGGATGCAAAATTAAGAATCACCAAGGGATAACTTTCCAACCACCCTTTGGCCACCTACCCTTATCGACCCACCTTCTCTCTCTACCAATTGCTTAAGTCCAAAATCGCTCCTTATCAAGTTGCCCATAGTCTTAAGAACCCTATTTTTGCTTATTTTCCTTATTATTTGGTTAATTTTTGTTAAATTCTTAAACTAATCTTTTTAAGAGAGTTTTCTAGTATATGATCTATCAAAATGACTAAAGATTGATTCCTCAACTCCTTAAGCTTAATCAGCTGGAAAAGGAAAAACCAGAACTAAATTTCATTTGTTAGGTTATTAGATGTAATTATTAGTTAATCAAATAATATATGCCATGGACAGCTCATGTTTATTACTTCCTAAGTTCAACCAAAGTGCCATGCCACTTAATAGATTATTCCAAGTTATTTTGATATATTTTTTTATAATTTTTTAAGTAATTTATTATAGTTTTAGGTATTATTTAATATATTACGTTAATATATTTACATATTGGGTACATATGACGTATATAGAATAATTATATAATTACACTACATGCTATTTGACTCTCAATATTACTTTTACAAGTTAAACAATTTATCTCCAAGGTCTTATGATATTTCGAAACTCAAATTTCGAGTTTTCAATAATTATCCAACGATCCTGATAAAAATTAGGACTCTTCTTCTAACTTTTGGGACTTCATAGTAAAATTTGACTTAATTCGAATAAGTTTTCATGGAAGTCTGAAATCGTATCGAACGCCCTACCTCTTAATGATATCGAGCAACTAAGATCTCACAATAAAAGATACAAAAACAACTATAATTGAGGGTATTAAAATGTTAAGCCTACTATAGAAAGCAACATTAGTTAATACATATTCTATATATATAGTTTGATAAAGTGGGTGATTCCTTTCAAGCTAAACAATACTATCTAATCATATCAAATCAACCTTAAAATTAATCTTCTTGCCTAAGTAATGAGGTAAACGTATCGATGGCCATATCATGGAAGTCACTTCATGCCAAAGTATACATATTAAAAAGGAAAAAATCATTGGCCAAAAACTAAAAGTCGATCTTAGTTTTTATGTTATTAATTTGAAAAATTGGATAGTTTCTCTTTTTTTGTATGGTTTCAAGTCATGTTAGTTGAACTAATCTAGCTAATTTAATTACTTCCTTTGAATCTCATTTCTTTATACTATATCGGATAGTCAAAGTTCTTCGTCTTCATCCTCAATAAGGATTTATAAACTATGAAAATGAATATTTTGGGAAGGCCTACTCTTATAAAAATATGTATAATTGGTTATACTTATTCTTAGTTATATCTTTAATTTATATAGCATGTAGGATTTTAGAGCTTACATAGAAAAATTGAACCATATGCATCATAATTTTTCATGTCAAAAGTTCAATATAATATGTATATATTTCTCCATACAATCTATCCTATCTTCTTTTCCCTCTTTGAATGGTTCTCAAATATGTTTATATCTAGGTCAATGAGGTGTCAATGTAATATTAAAATATATATGAAAATAATAAATTTACTTTATTGAATTATCACAATTAAAAATAATGTGTGATTCCCTAAACCTTTAGGCATAGAATTATCATTATCATTTTAATACATTTTTGAATCTACATGACCATTGACAATCTTTTTACATGTTTTATATGAAATGCTACGTCATTTAGAAGACGTAAATTTAGAGTTTTATAATTTTATATTAAGTTATATAAAAGTTACAACTCTTAGTATTTCTTACATAAGAATATGTCTTTTGAATATATGGTTGAGGAAAAAAAATGACAAAATAAAGATATTAGTAATGAAAAAGTTAAATGTGATAAAAACTTAATATCATAAATAGTTAGAATATATTATACGAAATATTTTGAATAAAGATGTCTAAATGGCAAAAGTATAAATTATAAATTGTTAAAAGGTATAGTAAAAAGGTACTATGAAAATTATTGAAATAGTATATATTATAAACGATAATAATAAATGTATTGTTAAAGGGAATTACTAATGAAAAATTGTAACTGATGAAGGCTTCTAAAATTATAGATTATAATATACTTTTTATGTCTAAAATCCTATAAGCATTAATTATGGATGGATTGCATCCTTATTTTGGTCCATCATTTTGACAATATAATAATTAGTTCTTAAACCATAGAATCAATTGAAGGCATTGATTAAAGCAAATATGTAAATTTAACTCTTCTAATATAAAAATATAATTCCTTATTGAACATAACACATGGAAACTAATCAAAATTAGAGGATCTACCCTATCCCTTTCTCATATGTTTTTTTAAGATGATCTTCTTTCAATGGTGAGAAATAATCTTTGTCTCTTATTGTTATTATCATCATCATCATTATTTTGTATCCATGCTTAGGTTTAACAATATTACAGTTAGCATGAGTTTAACTAGTTCTATCATTCTCCTCCACCATACCACTCCATGCACTCCACAAATTCATCACTTAGCATACTTCAAAAAGACAAAGATAAAAACAAATAGTAATTATATATAACATATCAAGTACAAAAATACTGATAAATCAAATAGGAAGCAAAAGTAAAGTGTTGAAATCATATATTCAAAATATAATAGCTAGAGTAAGTAGTTGCTCTTATTCAAACCGAACCCATATTCTATGCACTCTTTTCATACCTTACTGTCCTATTGATCTACTATCTATGCTTTCAAAAGATCTATAACTTAAGCTCTAATACCAATTGAGTTATTATGCTCCAAACCTAGGATGCCACAAATCACTATATGTCACTACTAGCTAATAATATGCTAAGACTTTAAGCTAAACTTCTACTAAATCTAGGAATAATAACCATTTCAACTACCAAAGATAATAGATAACAAATCTCTACACTTAAGCATCATTTGAATGACTTACGAGCAAGTTAATCCAACCACATGTAATAAGAATGAATTAACTAGAGCCTAATTCCTACTACTATTATTAATATCATCAAATGATATAATAGATTTTGGGGTTCCTCTTCTCTAAAAAAGGCCAATCGAATCATCATTGAGCAACTAGAGTCTCATCTCCCATACCCAAAATCTATAAACATGTTCATCTACACCAAGCCTTTCACTGCTAATGCTTCTCCTAATTATAATAAACATCGCTCTCTCCATCTCAATAATAGTATTAAACATCTCCAAATTCATTGTAATTCACTTGCTCTTCAAAGATTTTTATAGTTGCAAAAATAAAAGAGTGAGCTAACACCCAATATGACATGAACACCACAAGCATATACCATGCAATTTACAATGCATATGCATTTAGTACAATGGGAATTACAAGCATTCAATATAGTTCTCTTTAATTTAGTCAAATGCTCATGACCTTACTAATCCGTACATAATATATATATATATATACACACACATATATATTGAACTTAGGATAAGAACTGCCACTGTAGGCGCTAACATTCTAAATTGGTATTAAGAACTGCCACTAGGGACAACACCAAAGGATCATAGGGGTATCCTTTTAGGTATCTAACACTCTTACCCTCTAGGTCTAATTATACATAAGCAGTATGTAATTTAAGTTGAATAATTATTTAATTCATATTTGTTTCTGACTTAGTAAGCACAACTATCAAACATGGTAAATACATACATAGTTTTGTAAGGAAAGACAAAGCTAAATCCAAATATAGAGTAGTTTTGAGTTTTTTTTTTTTTTTTTTGCATGTTTATTGATATTTTTAAAAAGGTTACACAAATATAAACTACATAAAAAATTACATAGATACCATTGCATATTGTAAATGTGATTTTGTGACAATATATAAACGTTGCATTTGATAATTGTGATATTCAGTTTGTCGCAATTGATTTTGCAATAATAATGTATCGTCACAAAATCGCATCTTAAAGATGGGATTTTGTCACAATATACTTATGTCGCAATTGTAAAATAAAATTTTAATATATTGTAAGATGTGATTTTGTGACGGTATACATATGTCGCAATTGTAGCATGTGACATTTATATATTATGGCAAAATTGCTTGTGGTACTTATATAATTTTTTTATATAATCTGTATTTCTATAAATTTTTTTTTTCTAAGATTGATAGATATATATTACACACTTTAAAATATTTTATACTTGATTTAATGATGTATGAAAGATAATCTTTTAGTAATCTAGACTTAATAGTTACCTAACTTATTATTTCAACCTTGCTAGAGCTAAACTTTAGTGTTAATCCTTTAAGCATAGCTTATAAAGTACTTAAATTACTAAGTTGGTGATTAAACAATTAACGAATTAATAAAATAGTTAATAAATAGATAAAATAAAAGAAATAGAGGTACACAACTTCAAGATACCCATGCACATGGGCGTATTAAAGTATATGTTTAACTCGAAAAAGAAATATGGGTGTCTTTTAAGAATAATACATGGTCAAAGAGGTACATGGCCTAAAACACAATTGTGTATTCCATTCATGTTTCAAGAGCATGCTCACAACACCAACATAAACGTGTTGTTTTAGAGATCTCCCAACTGAAAAGTTACACGGGCATGAATACAACCTTGTTCTTGTCTATATTCCCTTTATTTCTCTTAGGATTCTTGTCAAAACAATCTTCTTCTCTCTAAAAACCTCAACACCTGATCTAACACCCGAAAACTTAATATCCTTCAATTTCAAACTCATAAACAAGCAGTTAAAAGACACCTAGGTGTGTCTTTTCAATCATACTTGTATTAACACAAAAATTAACATAATCATAATTATATAGACCTTGCTTTGATTCAAATTTTATGACATTTGAACAATTTAAGGCCTTATCGTAATTCAAAACAAAACTTTGGTTCAAATCAAGAACTACATTAAATTTTCTCCATTTATTCCTATTAATTAAAAACTTACCATCTTGGGTCTCCTAAAACAAAATCCCTTAACTCAAAACTTTGGAGTTATCTTTTTCCTTAGCTAAATTGAAAAAAAACATTAGGTTAGATGAATTCCTCTATTTGAATAACCTTATAAATTAGTGTGATTGAGAAACTCGTGTACAATTCATGTGCTTTCTTAGTCTACTAGGGTAGAGTCTTATGGTAAAAGCAAAGGGATTGCAGGTGAGGGGAATAGATTAAATCTGTTTTAATATTGAAAATAGAATACTCATTTAGCCCTCTACTGACTCATAATTGCCTACTCACCATTGGCATTTACTTTTTTTACTCATTTTATTTTTATTTGTAGGTTTTACAAAAAAGTTTTGGAACTTTGAGTTTGACATCTTCTAACATATTATTAGAGAGAATATTGTCATTACTAATGTATTAGTCAATGCTAAAGCAAACAAAAATGTGATTTGATCTCTTTGATAACCTTTTGGTGGGGCTTTTTGTTTTTTTTTTTTTTTTTTGGATGTAAACAAGCTAGTTGGCCTTAGCCAAACTGTGGTTTAATTTTCTTGCTACTTGACTCTCTATTCTTAATATATGAATGTCGTATTCCATAAAAACAGAGAAAAGAAATGTGACACTATAATTAATGGCAATGATGAGTTTTAAAGAGTAGAAGGTATACTTTATCCTTATGATTAAATAAGTATTGCTCTCTCACAGAATTATCATTATTTTTAATTTGTAGAATAGCTACTCCACATGATTCCTGTTATGTTAAATAAGGAATCATGATTCCTTCTCAAGACCAAAGGATTTACTATCCTTTAGTTTTCTTTGACATATTTTCATATTTTATCCATGAAACCTTAGCCAATAGTCAAGTTATGGACTATCATAAAGATATCTAGAATTTTTTTCATACATTCCTCATTTATTACTTGTATAACTTCAAATTTAACCAAATAAGATAATAGTTATTCCTCTTCTGATCTATTCCTTAGAAATACAATTTTATTTTGATCATATTTCATTCTACTAATTAAACATTCTGTTATTTTAACTTACATGGCAAATTCTATTACACTCCATTACAATTTATTCTTTTAGACACCACTATCATCAATAAGGGGCTATTATATGTTCTACTTCAATGGCTTGTTGAACCATGGTCTATATCGCCAAGGACCTAAGCTCCTACTTTCTATCTTGTATAATTTAAAATATATATGCATATGCATATATACAACTTTCTAAATTCACTATCTCACTCTACATTGTACCAGTTTCTCAATTTCATAATTTAAAAAACTAAGAATGAATTTCTTAGATACCCTTTAAAAATTTTTGAAATTATACAGATCTTTAACTTTATCAAAAAATCAACATTTACACTCTTGAAAGTTAATATGTTGGTTAACATACAAATTTAAGTTCAATCAGCACTAACATAGCATTTAATGTATTTGATAAAGTAAAGTTAAAAAGTACTAAAATACGGAAAATTAAAAAAAAAAAAAGAAAAGAAAAATCACATGAAACTATAGTGACATCACCAAGTTCAATTGCTCTTATACAATAAAATTCTTTGTATGCATGCTATAAACCTAGGCTTCTCCTATTTTTCTCAAACTCAGTAGAATCGATTTGTTTATTCCTTTTTTCTTTTTAAAATTCCTCCAACTCTCTTCCTTTTCTACAATTTTTAATCTTTTATGGATATTTTAATATTTTTTACAGTTCTTAATTAGATATATTAATTTAACTGTCTTCATCAGCAACAAGGAAAAAGTAATCTAAGGCTATCTCCATTGCAAGTGACTTCACACAACTTTTGAGGTAAAGGTCTACCATGTGGAGTCACCATGCATTTGAAGAGAGTTACTTGAGCAAGTATTTTTTGCTGCAACAAGTGTCATGGACTAACTTTTAAGGCCCTAGAGGTACACCCAACATGAGTCTAATGACGAGAGACAAGACAAAGGAGATATAGGAAAGAGGTTCCTATGGCCCATTGGATGAGAAAAACCTAAGCTTAGATTCAAGGAAGATTTTAGAAGTTGGAAGGTTCTTAGAAGATTTTAGAGATGTCTAGATTCAATGTGTAATAGTAGATATGGTAGGTGGATAATAGGTAGGGTAGTAGACCGGAGCTAAGGTATGTAAATATGATTCAATTATAATAGTTAGATGAAATAAATCTCGGTCATCCATTGTAAGTGGCCATTTGTATATATAGGGGGTCTCCCCTCATTTGTATCCATCCTGACATCAAGTAGATCAATTGATAATAAGAGTTTCTCTCTCTACTTTCTCTATTTAAAAACATGCATGTGTGGTTTTCAAGTTGAACTTAACCTTCCATAGTGTGGTTAGGAGCGCTAAGTGAGTAAGAGCATTGAGGAACACACTTGTGACAAATGGCATTAAAGTAAGCTTTTGAAGGGAGAATGTGATGGGAATTAAGCTATCGAACCTCTGACCCACAGCCGAGCCTAAGGACTAGAGGGACTGGTACGACGAATCCTTCTATTCCAACCGACCCCTCTTAAGGCCGAGTACTTTCTTGCCGAGTCACCCTTCATGCCGAGTCGTATGACTACCCATCTTTCTATAGTACTTTGAATTAAAGATTACCCACTCACACCCAAGCTGACTAATTACTTGATATCTTCCTTACCGAAAAGTCGAGAAAGAGATAGTTCGGACTGACTAAGCCATTCCTGTTTGGGCAAGCTAGCCATCCGTACTTTTTGTCTGCATTTTCTAATAACCACACCAATGTAGCATCGCCACATGTATAACATCATGTGTACGACCAATGATTGTTTTTCTTATATATCCATTTTTACCGCTTTTGTATCTTATATATTACTCCCTTAGGAAATGCCCTTTTTGTCTTTTTCTTTTTTAAGCAAGTTACCTTAACTTAAGGGTATAAATACCCATATACTTATAGCCATAAAGATTAGATTATTTTGAATACACTTGAGTATTTTTCTTTCTTACATAAACATTATTTGTTTACTCTCAATATTACTCTTATCCTAACCCTTGAGCAAGGCTAGGTGGTGAGTAACCTTACCAGATCGATTTGTATGTCATATCAAATTGTATCATGAGTCCTTGAAAGTTCTATTAGTACGTCATATCCTCTGGAGCTATTTGTAGGTTTTGCTTACCTTTCATTCGTCATTCATTCCTTTTACACTTTCTTCCATTAGTTCTTCCAAGCTTTCTGTAAGCTTGGACCCATTTAGTGACTAACCTTATCTATTCTTGGTTACAATTCGCAACATTTTAGTATCATAGCGGAGGTTTTGTTCAAGTTGACTTATGTTTTCAATATTCTGTTATAGTCTGTTTTGCATGTATGAAAAAGTGCAAGTTACTATGTTCATTTGATTGCTGTGTTGTTAACTGTTAATTTCTTGAAGTGTTTGTTTGAGCTTTGAATCTGTGAGGAAAAATGACTGCCCCGAGTATGAATGTTGGTATTAGCAATGACAGTGAAGTTGTTCACCATGGATGACAATCTTAAGGAACTCCTAAAAGCATCGACAAGTAATCTTTTGGTGGATTTAACATGAGTTGTACATGCGTTGTCTTACCAACCCACTGGGTCAGCCTGTTAGAGGTTAGAACCTAACTCAACTCATTCAAGGTGGAGGAGTAAGTGGACAAGTGTGGAGAAGAATTGATTTGGCAGGCATGGGAGACGAGGAAGAAGAGGAGTATTTTGAAGAAGAGCGTATATGAGCCCCTACAACATCTAACCATGTGAAGCTTCGAATTCTAAGTATCAATGGATCTCAGAATGCTTATGAATACCTGGAGTAAGAAGAGAAAGTGGAGCGTATGTTTGATTACTATCAGTATAAGGATTATAAGAAGGTGATAACTGTTGTTGTTGAGTTCTCTAGATATGTCACCATGTGGTGGAAGAATTTTCAGGCCATAAGGAGACGAAAGGGATACCGAGAGATCAATACTTGGCTGGAGATGAAGAGAATACTCAAAAACAGAATCATACTGGAAACCTATCTTCAAGATACTTTCACTCGGCTTCAAGTGCTAAGGTAAGGAGGCTGAACTGTTGATGAGTATATTGAAGAATTTCAAATGCTTATGATACGTTGCGAAGTAGACAAACCACCAGCTAAATAGTCTTAAAATTCATTACTGGG
The DNA here is from genome assembly GCA_024138015.1 of Lumnitzera littorea. NCBI lineage: Eukaryota > Viridiplantae > Streptophyta > Magnoliopsida > Myrtales > Combretaceae > Lumnitzera > Lumnitzera littorea. The sequence continues at coordinate 59,169,887 of JAMXBB010000009.1, forward strand.
TTAAGAGGAGACATTCAAAACATTGTAAAGCTCCAACAATTTAACACATTAGATGAAGCTATTAGGATTGTCCAGTGAGTAGAAAGGCAAAGGAGGAGCTGACCAACACCTAGGGTGTCGACTAGCTAACTCTGACAAAAGGGCCAACCTGATGGTGAAGTGCTAACTTAAACTTATGAGAAGGGGTAAGGATCTAGCAGGAAGATGAGCTACATCAAGTACTTCAAGTGTCAGGGGTTCAGACATATGGTTACTGTAACGACCCTAGGAGAGGCTTAGTGGTATTGCCTAGAATTTTCCTATCATGTATGTACCTATGATAAGAAAATCGCCTTGCAAGTTAGAGATTGCAAGACTCTAAATAGTTATTCGCTAGGGTCTTCAATTTTAGTTCAATGACTCATTATATAATATAAATAATTATAGATATCCATTTTTTCACAACTCCTTAGAACCGTAGAGAATCGGTATCCCCTACCAAAATAGTGAAATAAGATAGATAATTCTAAAAAATTCTAAACATACTAAAGATACTAAACCTAATTGAGATATTAGTCATTTTTCGAAGTATTCCAAATTAACTACACAAGCTTTTCATCATACTAATTCAATGGTAGCACTCTGCATTCGATTCCTATCCCTGTCCTAGCTATTGATTAACTTGCAAGGAAAAGAACTATTGGGGTGTAAGCTTATGCTTAGTGAGATAAATACCCTAGTAAGTACCACATAGTAGAAATTTATTAGATGCACAATCATATCAATGCATGAATAATCAGTATGCCAAACAACTCATGTAATGGCCTAGGAACTGCATACAACTCAGAATTATGCCCCTTATAGTGTGTGCTTGGAGATAATTAACTAACCCAAACCGAAATCCAAGTTTTAGACCTTGGGTTTTAATTCATTTGCACAATTGTGCTTAAGTCAAAACAAAACCATATATATATATGTATATATATATATATATATACGTAGATTGTATATAATATATTTTCTTTCCAAACAACAAATTATATTTTCAAAAGCCTAAGTCTAGCTTAAGTAAAAGCCACAAGACATTGCCCCTCATCGACGATTGGCATCTCCCGGTGCCTAGTAAGCCCATTAGCTTAGGATAGAGACTTAATAAAAATAATGACATAGCTAGTGCCCAATCCTACAAGAGGCCCATCCTCCTATGAGTCCCTTCCCATCTTTCACGTGAAACGGCAGTTAGTGTTATTGGAATGTAATTGTGGGAATGCATTATTCATCTTATTTCTTAATCATATAGATCGTTAATCCGATTTTTCAAGGTGATCAGACAATTTCCTTCTATACACTTGTAGGTATAAATTATCACAACAATTCCCATTATTAGATAATTAACGAGCCATAGCATTCATTCACAAATTCATACACATGCATTTCCTATATCCCACAAGCATCCAAATTTATATATATAAGTTTAGGTGCATCTGTTCTACAAGCAAAATCAAGTAAAGAGCCATTGAGAATTTACTCACTCAGCCATACGGATCAATGAAAATAATCTAGGATAGGTTGTCTCCTAAAAGCCGGGTCCCCTAGACATTGCAAATACGATACTATAAGGATTTGAAATAAAACTTAGAAAACTAAGCTAAAACCCTTTAAACTATACTTTTGACTTGGTTTCATAATTTTTCCCGGTTTTACTTAAAAGTTTAATCATGTCTAACTTTCTCATTTTAAATCCGATTTTTATCATCTTATAATCAATCTTTATCGTTTTTTAGTGTACTTTCATGTGGTGAGATTATATTTTCATGATGAGGTACACAAAACTGCCCATAAGTCAAAACAGTAGCGATCCTCATGATTTGGAGTGTTTTTGGGCTTTGTTTGGTTAATGGGCTTTTTGGTAACTTAGGAAATTCTTTGGGTTTGGGCTTAGGACTTTATTCCAAACTTAAAATACTCCTTAAGGTCAAACTTTCAACTTTGGTTTACACTCTTGGTGCTAACAATAACTCCTTGGGCTTTTATGTGTGTTTAAGTTATCAAATGGGCTTGTGACTTTATTAGGCTTATGGAGTCTTAGGTGGACTTCTTGTGGGCTTCAAAACAACTTTTCTTAATATTTTAAAGTGCTGGTCAAAATTTTAATGAAGGCCTAACTTAAAGTTCTGGGCTCGTTTTGAGAGTTTTAGGCTTTGTATACTTGCTATACTTGCTTTGGTTAATCTTTTTACTTTGTTCACTTGGTTTTATCATATCTTTAAGTGACTTTTACTTATGTTCCAGATCTGGTCATGATGAATCCAAGGGGTTCTTACTTAGTTTTTCAATTTGTTTGATCATTTCCTTAAGTTTAAAAGTTAGATCACAAACCTAGGTTACTTATATTCAAATCTTAACTTAAATTCTCTTTCATAAGATGATTACTTAGCTCATACTTTACATGAAAATAGTAGATCTCATACTTATCACAACTTTCATATCATAATTCATATCTCACAAGGTTGGTTTCTTTATAAAAGCTTCATATAATGGATTTTCCTTTACCTAAGGCTAGGTTTAAGCATCTTTAACTTAATAAAAATGGAAATAACATCTAAATGACTCACATACACTCCACGTCCAGCATGATGTCTCCTCATTCATGTACACATTTCATGATTTTCTTAACTTAAAATCTTTCATTCTAAGTGTTAAACATATATCTTTACATAATACCAACTTAGTATGCTTATATTTCAACTTTCATGTAAAGGGGTTCACAAGCTTACTTCTTAAGGTGGTTTAGCTATTTTATCATCCTATGATCATGCTAAAATCTTTATAAAAACATGGTCTCCTAACATGTAATACTAAACTACTAACACGTAATACTAAACTACTAACACAAAGAAACAGCTTACTCGTCCTCAAAGCGGAAACAAGGTGGTGGTGCAACTAAGTATCCTCTTAGGTCGTTGTCTTCCTTCCTCTTCTTGTAAGTTCTTTTGAAAGCTAGGGTCTTGATCTTTGAAGTGGGTTTTTGGAGATATTCTAAAGTTCCTAAAAGTGGTTTTTGAAAATGACAAAAGGAGGCAACAAAATCAAGCTTTTGTGCTGTGAGTTATGAAGTAAAAAAGGTGGCGGCAATGTGGGGTTTTGTGGAGTTAGGTTTCTTCTTTTGATTTGTGTTTAAAGTAAGAGAAAAGGAAGTAAAAATGAGAGTGAAAGAGGGAGAGAGCAGTAGGTTTTTGAATGGGAGGAGAAGTGTGTTCAAGAAGCTTTAATTGGTTGTCTTTTAGTATGCACAAATGCCAACTTTTTTACAAAACTAGATGATATAAGCATTAAGGGGTGAATAATAGATGTGTAAGACAATTGAGTGATTAAAAGTTGACAAGGCATGGCCTCCCTTAAGCTCTCTTCCCAACCGGCCATAGGGTGTCCTCTTTGGGCATTGAGTTGTTTTGTCACTTAATTAAAAGTTGAACACATAAAATAATGTGATAACTTGTCCATATGTAATATAAGTGAAGGGGTGATAAGGAAAGTATCTTATTACTAGTTTTTGATAAGTTTTCAATTGATAAATGATTCCAACTTTCAATTGATAATTATTTAGAGTGATTGGTTGGTTTACTTATTCACGTGCACAAGTTTTATGCATGAAGATAAGAAGATTGTCTTATATAAAATTCTTTCGGAGTTTGTTTCTTAAATTGATTTGTATGTTATGATTTAATTCTTATAAAATTATGAAAATTTCTAGATTTTGAATAAAATCATTCAAATTAAATTATCAATTAGTCACTTAGGGTTATAAGTCCTTAATTGTTTTAAGGTTTAAGGTTTAAGGTTTTGAGTGACTTAGAGTCCGTGGTTCTCATAATTGAGTTTTATCGATAATAGACTTTTGAATTGAAAAATTAAATTCATTTTTAAATGCAAACTTGAATTCTTAACTTAGTTTATCCTTAGAAACATTTGGAAAATACTCTTAATTGAATCATAAGTCCGCTAAAAAGTAAGGTTTACAACTTATTCATATGTAACATAGATTATAAGTAAAAATAAGGGAATTATCTTATATAAAATTCTTTTAGGATTTGGTTTTCAAATTAATTTCTAAGTTGTGATTTGCCTCTTAAGAAATTTTAGAGTTTTCTAGAGTTGAATAAAATTTGTTAAAATTATACTTTTAATTATTTATTTAAGGTCGTAAGTCCTTAATCATCTTAAGTTTTAGGGTTCGAGTGAGTTTATGTATGTTTTAGGGTTTTTCACTAACTCGGGAGTAATTGACTTACACTTAGGAGCTTAAGGTTCAATTTGCTTAATTATTTAAGATCGTCGCTTTATTATGCAACATATATATATATATATCATATAATAGATTAAGAAAAGAGAAGGGAATTGCTTAATAATATATATATATATATTGTGGGGCTACTTATATACACAAGTAAAATAATTTTTGTAAATTTATTAATTTATTCCTTTAACTAACTTAGTTTTATTGTTTATTATTACTTGAAATAATCCTTAATTCGTTTATTATTAGTTTTATATGATTTCACAAAATTATTGATAATTTGATTGACTTATGACTTTTCAAGTATTAAGATAATTTTATAAAATTTAAAAAATTTTTATGATTTGATATTTACGGTTTCTATTAAGTTTAGGTATACATTTTTAAAAGTACGCGTATATAGGGATTAGGGTTTTCTTGCATGATTAGGGTTTGCAAATTGTATAATAGGGCCTTTCAAGTTTGTTTTAAGTTTCAAGTTTAAAATTTTAGTCGGTTTTCATTTTATATAGTCTTGTCAACTTAGGAAAATATCTACGATACTCGAGTCTAACACCATGTTTAGAAGGTTAAATTTACAAAGTCTATAGCTACTCAGTGTTGAACCCTAGGACAATGGTCATCAAAGGAGACATCCTAAAGCTAGAAGTAAATAGTATGATCAAGAACCTGAGGAGGAGGAGGTCCCTACTGAGAAAGAAAATGTGAAAAAAGAGTTGATTAAGGAGGAAGTGTTTGCTAAAAACTTGGATAAGTTATTTATAGTTGTCCGATGCATTATGAAGATGGAACCCTCACGAGAGGAGGAGTAGAGAGAGAATTTGTTCAATACCACCTGTAAGGTGAATGATCAAGTGTACACCCTCATCGTGGATAGTGGAAGCTATACCAATGTGGCATCAACTGATCTTATTTCAAAACTGAAGTTGCCAACTACCATGCATCCAAGACCGTACAAGTTGCACTGGTTGAGTGAAAAAAGAGCATTACATATCACTCAGTAAATATTACTGTCAATCACTATAAGGAATTACTCTAACCAGATTCTCTACGACATACTGCTTATGTGCGCTTCTCATGTGTTGCTGGGTAAGCTGTGGTTATTTTGATAGGATAGTTATACATGACAACTACAAGAACACGTATATGTTCGAGAAGGATGACCAGAAGATCAAACTGAATCTGATGCCGATGAGAGAAGTTAATAAGTTATAGAAAAAATTTGCTCGTTAATCGAATAAAGCTCTAGTGATGAGTAGAGCCTAGCTCCAAGAGGCCATCAATGCTAATAGGTGATTATTGGAAATGAAGGAATAGGGTGAGCCACCCCAAGAAATCAAAGAGTTGCTAGATGAATATGCCGACCTATTCCTAGAATAGTTACTTGAGGGTTGCCCCGAACTCAAGACATAAAGCACTACATTAACCTAGTACTCATTGTTGCACTACCAAATAAGCTAGCTTATTGAATGAATCCTGAGTAAGCTTCTGAGCTCTAACATCAAGTTAATGAGTTGCTAGAGAGAGGCTATGTAAGATAGTCTTAAGCTTTGTGCTATGCTTGTGCTTCTAGTGTCGAAGAAGGATGGAACCTGGTGAATGTGTGTAAATAGTCGAGCTATGAACAAGGTCATGATCAAATACAGGTATCCAATCTCGAGACTAAAAGATATGTTGGATGAACTCAATGGAGCTAAGATTTTTAACAAGATTGAACTTAAATTTGGCTACCATCAAATCTGCATGAGGCTAGGAGACAAGTGGAAGACTACATTCAAGACTCGATACAAACTTTATGAGTGGATGGTCATGCCCTTCGACTTATTAAATGCCCTAAGCACTTTCATGAGACTAATGAACCATGTTTTGAGATATCCTATAAGGAAATATGTCATGATGTACTTTGATGACATCCTGGTTTACAATGCCAACATGCTGATATGTTAAGTCACTATGAACATCTCAAAGCAGTCCTAGACATCCTCCGTGCCGAAAGACTATTCGGCAATTTAAAGAAGTATTGCTTTTGCTAGGAGAAGTTGCTATGCTTGGGCTATATAGTCAGTAGAAGAGACTTGTGAGTTGATGATGAGAAGATCTAAGCAATTGTCAAGTGGTTGACTCCTACTACTTATGCCGATGTGAGAACTTTCCATGGACTGACTTCATTTTACAAAAGATTCATCAAGAATTTCAATAACCTCGTTGCACTACTTACTAAACTAACGAAGAAAAACACCAACTTTCGATGGGGAGTGTAAACACCCAATTTTTACGCCCTTTGTTTTTATTTTTATTTTTATTATTTTTCTTTTCTCAATAGGCCCTAAATTAGGAAAAAACAAAAAAAAAAAAAGGAAATTAAAGAAAGCCCAAAAAAATTAAGAAATTTAGAAAAAAAAAAAAAGAATTTTAGGAAAAAAAATTTCAAAAATAAGAAAAAGCACAAAAAATTAAGAAATTTGGAGAAATATAAAAAATAGGAAGTTTCGAAAGAAACCCAAAAAGTAAGAAGTCTAGAAAATAAAATTGGAAAAAAGTTAGAAAATTGAAAAAATTACAAAAAATAGAAAATTTGAAAAAAATAGAAGATTTTAGGGGATTTAGAAAATAAAATTTTATTAGTATAGATTTTTTAATTTTAAAATAAGTTTAGAAAATGGGCCATTAAGCTTAGGCTTAAATTTGAATTTAGCTTAGACTAACTTGGTCTTAATTGTATATATGGATAGGATACAAGCCAATAGCCTAAAGGATAAGCATACGAACATAGCATTTAGCAAAATTAAGGAGGCCTTTTTATTTTTTGTTAACTGGCATATTGCAACATGTCAAGATCTTACTGTGCTATGTATCCTGACACGTGGCATCATAGGAATGGATAACCTTGCTGACGTAGTGCCACGTAGTATCCACATAGCAGGACAAGTGGCAAGTCGGGGTTAGTCGAGATTGGCTTATGTGGTGCCACGTCTTTCCCTCAATTTTCCCTCATTTTCTCTCAATTTTCCTCCTGTTTACTTCTTTAGAACAGGCTTACCCCCTCACTTTAGCCTCTGATTTTGTGCTTTTCCTTACTAAAATACCCTAATTAATGGTGCGAATTCATCCTCCGCATGGCCTACTTTGAATCAAACACAATAACGCATCGATTCAATCAAATGAGCACTCAAATCAAGCTCTAAAAAGTGGAAAAAAACTGAAAATCCGAAATTTACATTCAAATCTGAATTCGAGCTTTCCTTGTTTGTTTAATAAATTCATGTATAAATAGAGGGCTTACGAGCATCCAAAGGATACACACAACCATCCATAGGATACACACAACCATCCATAACTAACGATGAACACTTACAAGCTCTTTCTCTCCTTTTTGGGTAACTTTCTCTCTCTAACCATAATTCTCTCTCTCTCTCTCTCTCTCTCTCTCTCTCTCTTCAAGTCTCTCTCTCTCTCTAGGTCAACACCACGGCTTACCACCCTAGGAACATTCCAGTAGCTTAGGCACCTAAAACCAACCACTCCCACTCCTTGTTGTAGCTTCTAGCATCGCCACCAAACTACGTCTACAGAACCCTAACCACTGTACCCCATATCACGCCCATGATTAGTTAAAGATAGCGGCTATCTACCTTTACATTACGCTCGTGATCAGTTAAAGATAGCGGCTATCTACCTTTACATTACGCTCGTGATCAGTTAAAGATAGCGGCTATCCACCCCCATGTCACACTCATGATCAACTAAAGCCCCTCGATCACACCCATGACCCCTTCCAAGCGACTACCTAAAATGAGTCAATCCAGTCTATGATCAACCCAAGGTTCGGTCTAGGTCCAATCCACGTGCCCATTGCGTTTGAAGTCTAATTTCTTTTATTTATTTATTTTTATATATTTATTTATTATTTAGTTGTTTTTTTTATTATTTGTGAATGTAAATGTAATAATAAAAAAGAAAGAAAAAAGAAAAAAAAGTAGTTTATTTAGTTTAATAAGAATAAGTAGAAATAATAAAAAATAAAATAAAACTAAAATAAGTAAGTTCATAAGTTAAATAATAAAAATTGTTTTTGACACTTAGAAAAATCAAGTTTTCAAAAATAAACAAAAATAAATTAATCCTTTTCAAATTAAGATTACTTTTAGATTTTTTTGCAAAAATAAATCTTCTGATTTAAGACCTTCCCTTTCTAGAAATTTTATAAAAAAAAAAGGATTAAATTAAAAACGTAAATCCAGTGTGTTTTCTAAAATTAAAATCAACATCACTCGTTAAAGTTTTTGAAAAAGAACTACGTACGTTTGATCTCTAATAGCGAGTACATAGGCACCTACGGAGTGACAATAAAAATTAAAAAAAAAATCCTAATTTCCCTTTTTCTTTAGTTTAGATTATTTCATTTATCCAATTAAAGTAACCAATAATGAAGTTTTGTCGTTTAAAATCAAAAGGTGATTTTTAAGTTTAATTCTAATTTTCGAGAGTTAATGATACCTATAAGAGTTTAAAATTCCTAACCCTTGGATCCAGATTCTCTGGTTTAAAAAAAAAAAAACTGTTTTCTAAAATTGGTTTTAATCATTAGACTAGTAGTTACCCAATTGGTTATAACTTAACTATCTCTCCCAACTCTAGTCAAGTGATGACTCCAAAATTGTTTTTAAAATAAAAAGGAACAGTTTTCTTTAAACCTTAGTTGAGGATCGGTATTAAACAGATAGGGTTTAGTACTGATCGATTTAGAGAAGATCTAATTTTTAGAAAGAACTGGAAGGGTAAAAAACTAGGCCTGACGACTTAGCAACTCCATTGGAGATGTCAAGAGGGTTAGCCATTTGATTTTCCAAAATTAAGATTAATCTTTAAAATTACCTTAAATGCAATTTATTTACTTATTTTTTGTTTATATTCTAATTGTACTAACATTTCTTTGTAGGTTTAGTTCCATTTCTTTAATTTAAAGGGAGTTTATTTTTCATAAATGTATGATAGATACGGTCAAACTCGGGCTGTCTTAGGACCTTAAGACGAGGAGCCATTGTATAAGTTTTGGGTATAGTGGGGCAACCATTGCTCGAGGCCGATTAAGCTACCCTACTTAAACTTCAATGTGACTAAGAAACTGTTTTTTCATAAACGCGTGAAGTCACAAGTTGAAGGACCTTTAGAACCTACCCTTTTTGCATTCATTTCATGGAACAACAAATAACTAACAAGGCGACAATGTTAAAAAAATAAAATAAAAAATGACAAAACCCAGAGTTTCTTTCCTTGTATTCTTTCCTAGAGTTCATGTACATAAGGAGTTGTCTTTGTAATTTCTTTTCATGTAAATAATCCTTTGTAATTTATGCTTCCTTGTAATATTTCAGAAATGGCTAGCTCATCCAATGTTAGGGTTTTCACCAAGGAGATTTATGTACATAAACCTACAAACCCAAAGCTTATACTTAACCAATGGTTTCAAACCTTCAACCCAAGAGAGCAATAATTCATTACCAACAAGACTAAACCCATACTCTCGTTAGCCAAAGTGGATGTTAACATCATGCTAGTAAGGGCCTTATCTCATTTTTGGGAGTCTAAAGAAGTGACATTTCAATTTAGGCCACACCTAATCAGTCTAACTCTAGAATAGTACACCCAATTGCTCCAAGCTCCTCCTTTGGATGAAATATACGTCCTAGAACTCAACTTCGGTCCAGCCTACATTTTTTCAAAATTCTTAGGGATCCGTGAGACTAAGATAAATGAAGCCTTAGATTATTGCAACAAACACGCCATCAAGATATGGGATCTAGTCCATTGGTTCCACAACGAGCCCAACTCCAACAAACAAGCTCTGTTTCTTGGAAATTAGAAGGAAAGCTGAATCAAGGCCTATGTATTAGCAATGTTTGCTACTATCTTGTTTCTAAGTGAATCTTTTCTTATATACTTTAGGGTGATAGAGTTAGTGGCTCAATACTAGGAAGGGAGGTCTTACATCCCTACCCTACTTGTTAAACAAATAAAGAACCTTAATTTCCTTAAGAAAAGAGGCTGTAGAAATCTCAAGTCAAGCATGGCATTATTAATGGTATGGTTCATCAGTTACATCAAATGCTTTAGGTTGGACTTAATAAGGGGAGCATTCCCCGATAAGATTGATCTTATTGACTCTTTTGTTGATAAGATCAAATTATGAGAAGAATCTCGTAGATAGAGGTTCCACGAGATTTCCAAGTAGAAGACATACTATGGATCGCTGGGTGGAGCAATTACACTAAGGTTATACTAATTTGCAAAAATTACCATGTTGTACCATTGATTGGAATGAGTTAGTGTACAGGCTACTACCTAAACAACATGGTAAGACAGTTTGGAGAGATCTATGATATAGGTCATAGGCCCCATTGGATCCATTCACTCTTAATCTTAAAGAGCCTCCCTCCATAAAAAAGGCATCCAAACTTCATAAGATCAAAACTTGGTGGGACACCAAGACCATAAGCCCAAACATCAAGTTGAGTGAATTCATAAGAGAAGTGGATAAACACCGGGTTATCAAAGAGTACTTATACGATCAACTTCACAAGGTAGGTACAATACAATATCAAGCACCTGAAGTCCTTTAACCCTCCCTTATGCCCCTTAGCTCTGAAATGGTGACCTATATGAGTGAAAGCTTGTATGGAGGTCCTCTATGATGAAAAAGACAGATGGGAAAACCTATTTCGAGAGTCTAGGCAAAGGTTGCACACCTTGGAACACTAGTTAAAGATGGCCCAAAAGAAGATTCAAGCGTTTGAGGAAGCGACTAAGCTTAACCAAAAGAAGGAGAAAATGTCATCTAGCCTACAAAAAAAAAAAAAAAGGAAAATTAGTATAGATGAATTTGTACTTTTTCTTATGTAATAAAACTCTAGGAATTCAAAAATAATAAATAACTTGCCGTTTTGTTAATTATTCATTGATTCCCTCTTTTCCATCTATGTGGCTCATTTGCATTTCATTCATTTGCATTCTTTCAAAAATTAAAATATTCATGTGCTAACTTATTGAGAAGTGGTTTTATCCAAGTCACTAAGATAGCTCCTAAATGTCAAATCTTCTAGAGAAGTCCTATCAGAACTTGCTCAAAAACTAGAATGGCCAACTAAGGATATAACAACAACAACACCAACAATGGCAATGATAACCCCAAGGTTATTAACCCCACTGAGTTGAGGTTCCAATCTTTAGAATAAATAATGGGAAAGATTGCAGATTAACTAAGTTTTCTTATTGACTGCATCTCTTTACTTAAGTCCATAGCTCCATCAAATGAAGAGAGTTCCAAAGCTCAATATGGAAAGAATACTAAGGCCTCACCCCTTAAAACAAAAGAAGTGTACCCCCAAAGTCGATCAGGGCTTTGAATCCTTTAAAATAGAAGGGGTATTTCCAAAGGCCAACCTAGCTTTTGAGCTGAATACTTACTCATTCCTGATCAACCCAAAGCCTGAAGCTAACCAGGACAGATTGAAAGAGCTTAAGAAGTGGCTAACTCAACAAATTACCGAAAAAATGAAAATGCTCGAGGGTATGATGGATTTGAGCACACCGACATAACAGAATTCTCTGCCTATGATTATGGAAGCTTCCTGAAAAAGTTCAAAGTACTTGACTGTATGTACATAAAATGGGTTATATGTACACAAGATTGGCAAATTGTACAATATGACTAGCTCATGGTCTAGACCTTTCAAGATAGCCTGATTGGCCCAACCTTAATTTAGTATGCCTAGTTGGACTTAAATCAGGTGAATACATAGGAGAAGCCAGCTAGAGTATTCTATGAGCAATATAGATTTAACGTTGAAGTGGCACCAAACATGATGGATTTGGTTGCCCTAAGGAAGAGATACAATGAATCCTTCAAAGAATATGCCCAAAGGTGGAGGTCCCTTGCTGTAAGGGTATCTACCCTCGTGATTGAGAAAGAGTTAACCACAACTTTTATTAATACTCTTGAGAGGCCTTATTTTACTCACTTGATCGGACAAGCCTCTTCTAGCATTGCAGAAGTAATGGTAATAGGGTGTAGAATTGAAAGTGTCGTTTCCTCTAGCAAGCTTCAAGAGACAGTAGATAGAAGACTACCCTCTACTAAACCAACCACCAGCAAGCCTAAAGAAGCTACTGTTAGCATGGTCAATTCGAATGCTAGGCCAAACTCCTGAGTCTCTTTTAGGGCAAATCCCCTACTATCTCAACAACAGTACAAAAGCCAACCACAAGTTAGCAAAACCCCAAGGCAATTCACCAAAATACTTGTTCCACTCAATTAAGTACTTGAAAAGCTAAAGAGAGATAATTTGCTCCATCTGAAGCTCCAAGTGAAAGGTATAGACTAAGATTTTTTTATCCCAATGCAAGATGTCAGTATCATCAAGGGTAGGTAAGACATTCAACTGACTCATGTTGGAGGTTGAAAAACAAAATCCAAGACTTAATTGATGAAGGTATAGTATAATTGGATTTTATGGAAGGTCCTACTCCAAACGTCAACAACCCCCTACCAAACCATGGGCCCATCATCAATATGATATCTGACCACTCAAAGCTTGCCATCAACATGATTGGTCCTAACCAAGAACCTAAGGTTTACAGATTCTACAAAAAAGAAGTTCCACAAACTAAAAGGTATACCTTCCATGTACCTATAGTGCTAAAAAATTATAAAGTTGTCCTCCTCAACTACTAAGCAATAAACCAAGGGCTGTCAAGCTCGCTTGTAAGGGAGATCACCCATTTTATTAGAATCTATGATCCAAAGGAGAACTGAAAAAAAAGGTCATGTTGGAAATGCCAAGCACGAAACAAGTTGAACATGAAGAAGGATTAACTGCCTTTACCAAGATGATCATGTTTAACAAGTATAAAATAATGGATCAACTTACTAAGACTCCAACACAAATATCCCTCATGAGTTTGTTGATGGCATCGGACCCACATTGGGAAGCTTTGTTTAAAATACTAAGGGAAGTCAAGGTCCCTCAGAAATCCCGACTGAAATGATTAACTCTATCACCAATTCCATATTCACTATAGATCAAATTTCCTTCTCTGCTGAACAATTGGGTGAAGAAGGTAACTAGCACCCAAAACCTCTATTCATAATATTGAGGATAAATAACATCATCACAACAAGAGTCCTCATTGACAACGAGTCATCTCTAAATGTCTACCCTTTAGCTACCCTAGATCTATTAGGCATTGATATAACCGTTATCAAGCTAAGTTCAACAACTGTGAGGGTTTTTAGCTAGTCTAAGAGAGAAATAATATAAGAGATCGACTTACTAGTGGTTATCGAACCACAAACATTCAATATCCCATTCCAAGTTTTAGACATTCTAAGGAGGTTCAATTTGTTATTAGGAACGCTTTAGATACATTCAGCAGACCATCAAGTCTTAATAAAAAAGTTAAGTTCATCTCCAACAGCCAAGTCATCAAAATCTTAAGCGACCAAGATTATGAAATCTACAAAGAGACGACTATACCCTATATTGGCATGGAAGAGCAAGAAGACTTTAGACTTCAAATGTTTGATGAGGTATGCGTGATCACTAATCAACAGAAGGAAGAGAGGCCGAAATTCAAAGAAGGCCAGTTTAGGACTTATGGGCTAGGATACATTTCAACCCCGATGGAAGAGTTGCAAAGAATGCAAACCAGGGGTAGAAAAAGTGACCGTTATATCACACTCTAATGACTTTCCCTCCATTCTTAGAAACATTCATTTGGGCCAAAGTGCAGAACTCAAAGCCTATCAAAGAGGATACCTCTAGCAAAAATAAAATGGTTAGCCCCTCTGACAAGTCCCAATACTTAAATAATTGGTTCTCCATCCCTATGAATAATAATGAGTCTTCCCTAGGGTAAAGGGTGAATAACGATTCAGTATTTTATAGAATTTGGTAATAAATTATGTTTGTTCTTCAAATGATTGTACCTGAAAGAAAGCTCCTTGAAATAAAATTAGTCTCCTTTCCATTTACTCTTGCCTCACTTACACTCTCCCTTTTACATACTTTTCTTTTTTCTCCTGATTCAATGATCCAAATAAAGGCCGTAGATACCTTGTGTAGATAGGTGATGAAAATATTGATATCACCTTCGACCCTACTGGGTTAGCCATCGGGAGTGATGTCAATGATCATAATGACATGCAAGAAAACTAGCAAAACCATGAAATGAGTAGAATTTCCATTGATGAGCTAACCGAGGTAATTAATGTCAAGGCTAATGACAATCCTAAGGTATTGAATATTGGAGGAAACTTGAAAGAAGATCAAAAGGCAGAAATGACCACATTACTATCTAAATACCAAGAAGCATTCACATGGTCTCATGAAGATATGCTTAGATTAGATCCATCAATCATGGTCCATCGTTTACCTACACAAGAGGATATCAAACCTAAGAAACAAAAGTTAAGAAGGTTCTAACCAAATATCTTCTTGAAAATCAAGGAGGAAGTAAAAAAACTATTAGAAGTCAACTTCATTGAGGTGTGTGATTATCTTGAATGGGTAACCAACATAGTACCAGTTATGAAGAAGAATAGAAAAGTCAGAGTATGCGTAGACTTTCGAGACCTTAATCAAGCAACCCTTAAAGATAATTTTCCTTTGCTCCATATCAATGTCTTGGTCAATAACATAGATGGAAACCATATTTTCTCTTTCATGGATGGATTTTCCAAGTATAACCAAATTCAAATGGCTAAAGAAGATGAAGCCAAGACAACATTCATCACAACTTAGGGCATGTTTTGCTACAAAGTGATGCCTTTTAGACTAAAAAATGCTAGGGCAACTTATCAAAAGGCTATGGTAGCAATCTTTCATGACATGATGCACAGAGGTTGAAGTATATGTTGATGATATGATTGCAAGATCCAAAGAAGGAGAAAATCATATGGAACATCTAAGGAGATTGTTTGATAGGTTGAGAAAATTCCAACTGAAGCTTAACTTAGAGAAATGTACTTTCATAGTGACTTCAAGGAAATTATTAGGTTTTATAATTAGCTAAAGGGGCATCAAAGTGGACCCTGATAAAGTCAAAGTGATAATTAACCTACCCCCACTATGCACACTTAAAGAAACAAAAGGTTTGTTGGGCCGTTTAAACTATATAGCCCGGTTCATATCCTAACTCATAGACAAATGTTGTCCTTTGTTTAAATTGTTAAAAAAGAATGCCAAGATTAGCTGGGATGAAGAGTACGGGCAGGCCTTTACAACAATCAAAGAATACCTCATGAACCCTCTAATTCTGGTAGCTCAAAAACCCGGGAAGCCTTTATTCCTATACTTGGCAATATTACTAGAATCCATGGGGTGCGTGCTTGAACAAAAAGATGAGGTAGGGAAGGAATGGGCTATATACTACTTGAGCAAGAAATTCACTGAAGGGGAGTAGAGATATTTAGAAATTGAAAGAACCTATTGTGCTTTTGTCTAGGTAATGCATTGGTTCAAACAATACACACTCTACTATCAGGTTGAATTGTTGACTCAACATGATCCCTTAAAGTACTTGGTAGAGAAATCGACCCTAGCTGGTAGAATCTCAAAGTGGCAAATGCTGCTATCAGAGTTTGACTTACGTACAGGTACCAAAATTCGGTCAAGGGGCAAGCTCCAACAGATCAATTGGTAGAAAATCCCTCCGATAGCACTCCCTAAGAGGAACAAGTCAATTTCCCCGACAAGGATGTCTTAGCGATTAAGGGAAACTCTGATAAAAGAGAAGATGACGAGCCACCAAAATGGACAATGTTCTTCAATGGTGCAGCCAACATGTCTGGGTATGGAATTAAGGCAATACTAATATCCCCTAAAGGTACTCAATATCCTGTGGCCATAAGGCTCATTTTTCCATACACTAATAATATTATTGAGTATGAACTGTACATCATGAGACTCAAAATGGCCTTAGATAAAGACATTCAAGAATTGGAAGTATATGAGGACTCTTTACTCATTATTGGCTAAGCCTGAGGAGAGTACAAAAGATCCTAAGCTGGTGCCTTATCATCGGCACTTGACTGAATTGATAGGGAATTTCAAAGAAATCACCTTCAATCACATACCGAGGACTCATAATCAATTTGCTAATGCCTCATGCTAGCATTTATGATCCAGATATCTAGTGGAGTCAAGATTCAGCCTCTTACTATTGAAATTGAAAACAACCCTACCTTCTACCTAACAATTGAGGGTATGAACGATAAATAACCATGGTACCATGATGTTAAGATGTTCTTATAACAAGGCACATACCTTGAAGAGGTTGAGAAAAAGGATAGAAAGATGATTAGGAGATTGGCCACTCAATTCTTAGTAAGCGAGTCCACCTTATACCGACGCTCATTTAATGGTACACTCTTAAGGTGTGTGGATGATAAAGAGGCTAAGAAGTTAATGAAAGAAGTGCATGAAGGACTATATGGCCATCATATGAATGGATACATGCTAGCAAAGAAAATTATGAGGCTAGGGTATTATTGGTCAACAATGGAAAGTTTATGCATTAAACACGTTAGGCATTATCACTTATGCCAAGTTTATGCAAATAAGATAAACACCTTACCTTAGGAATTACATGCCCTCTCAGCAACATGACCTTTCTCAATGTAGAGCATAGGTATCATCGGCCCGATCACTCCAAAAGCATCCAATGGGCATTGCTTTATAGTAGTTGCCATCAATTACTTTAGCAAATGGGTTGAAGCTTCGTCTTACTCAAGTATTACTAAAGGGGTCATAATTAAGTTCATCGAGAGAGATATTTTGACCTGATACAAGACTTTAGAAACTATCATTACTGACAATAACACCAATCTCAACAACAAGCTTATGTTAGAATTGTGCCAATAGTTTTGGATCATTCATAGGAGCTCTACTCCTTATCGACCCCAAATAAATGGAGTCGTTGAAGTAGCCAACAAAAACCTTAAAAGAATCATTGAAAAAATGGCTGTCATATATAAGGATTAGCATGAGATGTTACCCTTCGCACTCATGGACTATCGGACTTTCATTAAAACGTCAATTAGGGCAACACTATACTCTTTAGTATACAGTACTAAAGCAGTGTTACCAAAAGAGGTTGAGATCCCGTCACTTAAGATACTATTAGAAACTTAGTTGGATGAAGTCGATTGGGTAAAGAAACACATCGAGCAACTGAATCTAATTGACGAAAGGAGATTGACAACCCTGTGTCATAATCAATGTTATCACTAAAGAATGGCTCGGGCATTCAATAAAAGAGTATGACCCTAGAACCTCAAAGAAAGAGTTTGGTGTTAAGAAAAGCTCTCCCCAATGCACCAGACTCCAGAGGGAAATTTACTCCCAATTACGGAGGTCCTTATGTCGTTAAGTAAGTATTATCAAGAGAGGCTTTGATTTTGTCCCAAATGGATGGTCTAGATTTGAGGGACCCTGTAAATGACGACACTGTAAAATTGTAATATCCATAAGAAGTTAGAGGAAATTTTACTCAAAACATGAAAATGCTAATCATTTTAAACGTCATTATGGTTTAATTTTCATTATCTACAAGCAAATTTAGTATCCTTAGTCGTTGTTGTCATTGGAATAATCACCCTCTCCATAGAAAGGTCCAATTCCCTTTACTCCATTTAATCGAACCCATACATTGCAAATACGAGAGGAGTTAAGGAATGAGATCCAGAACATTGGTAATTAACAAAATTCTTTAAAATACTTTATTATGGATTGATTCACCTCAATGGGGAGTTTTATTGTTTGTTTTTCAGGGGAATGCAAAACCCGAGTAAGCAATCATGGTAGATGAAAATAAGGCTTTTGCTTCATAAAGTTCAAAAGAGTCGATGAAGTTTTAAGCGTTCTATATCAGGAACATCTAGGTTGATAATAAGGGACTAAAACATGAGTAAGTGATTTCTAATGGGGCTTTTCTAAAAGGTTTGACAGTTTAGGCACTATCGATAAAGACTAGGTAAGTATTTCCACACCATGTTTGCATACTAATTTTTGAATCTTGCACTTGCATTTAGACCAAATTTTTACTTCCAACAATCTTTTTGGACCAACCATAAGGCATTCACTTTTGGCATTTAGTCTTTAGCTAACCTTCAAAGACACGATCCTAACCCAATTCATCCTTCCAATCCATAAGGCACTTCCCCTCACCAAGTTTCTCTCAAGCAAGCCCAGAGTGCACTACCTCTCTATTCACCAAATTTCTCTTAAGCAAGTCTATAGGGCACTTCCTTTTGTCAAGTTTTCTCTTAGCAAGCCCATAGGGTACTTCTCTTCATTGGTTCCTTTTGACACAACACCAAATTTAGGGTTGTTATTCCCCGAGAGATGCTATTGCCCAAGCTAGTGAGCGTTGTAAGGCACGAATAGGTTTTAGATCAACTCTAGTTTAGGGTTGCTAGTCCCTAAGAGACGCTCTTGCCTAAGTTGGTGAGTCTTGTGAAGCATGACTAGGTTTTAGATTAATCTTCGTTTAGGGTTACTAGTCTTCGAGAGATGCTCCCACCTAAGATAGTGAGCCATGTGAGGCACGAGTAAGTTTTAGATTGATCCCAATTTAGGGTTGCTAGTCTCCAAGAGGCGCTCCTGCCTAGGTTAGTAAGGTACGACCAAGTTTTAAATTGATCCCAATTTAAGGTTATTAGTCCCCAAGAGATGCTCTTACCTTGGTTAGTGAGTCTTGTAAGACATGACTAGGTTTTAGATCAATCCCAATTTAGGGTTGCTAGTCCCTAAGAGATGCTCCTGCCTAGGTTAATGAGTTCTGTGAGGCACGACCAGGTTTTAGATCGATCCCAATTTAGAGTTGCTAATCCCCGAAAGATGCTCTCACCTAGGTTAGTGAGCCTAATGAGGTACGACTAGGTTTTAGATCGATCTCAA
Organism: Lumnitzera littorea; assembly: GCA_024138015.1. NCBI lineage: Eukaryota > Viridiplantae > Streptophyta > Magnoliopsida > Myrtales > Combretaceae > Lumnitzera > Lumnitzera littorea. The sequence continues at coordinate 59,189,120 of JAMXBB010000009.1, forward strand.
TTTAGGGTTGTTAGTCCCTTAGAGATGCTTTTGCCTAGGTTAACAAATCTAATGAGGCACAACCAAGTTTTAGATCATTTCCAAAATAAGATTGCTTATCCCTTTGTGACACTCCAACCTAGGTCAGTGAACTTAGAGTAGCACGAGCAGGTTTCATTTTTTCATTCAAATCGATTTTAGGATAGCTATAGTTGTTTTAGAGTCATCCTGAGGGCAAAAATAGTGTCTCTTTATCTTTCTGGTAAAGTTTTATTCAAACTTTGCCATAAAGAGGAGCAGTTGTAGATACCCAATTTTTGCCCCCCCTTTATTTTTATTTTTTTCTTTTCTTAATAGGCCCCAAATTAGGAAAAACACAAAAAAAATGAGAAATTAAAGAAAACCCAAAAATTTAAGAAATTTAGAAAAAATAAGAATTTTAGGAAAATACAAAAAAAAACTTCAAAAATAAGAAAAGCACAAAAAATTAAGAAATTTGGAAAAATATCAAAAATAAGAAGTTTAGAAAGAAACCCAAAAAATAAGAAGTAAACCCAAAAAATAAGAAGTCTAGAAAATAAAATTGGAAAAAAGTTAGAAAATTGAAAATATTACAAAAAATAGAAAATTTGAAAAAAAATAGAAGATTTTAGGGGATTTAGAAAATAACTTTTTATTAGGATAGATTTTTTAATTTTAAAATAAGTTTAAAAATTAGGCTGTTGGGCTTGGGTTTAGGTTTAGGCTTAGATTTGAATCTAATCTAAGTTGACCTGATTTATATACGCAATTTAATTGCACATATGAATAAGATATAGGCCAACGATCTAACGAATAAGCATACAGACATAGCATTGGGTTTAAGTGTGAGGTGTTGGGTTCAAATCATGACAAAGGCAAGGAGAACTTTTTATTTTTTTGTTAACTAGTACATTGCCATGTGTCAGGATCTCACTACGCTACGTGTCTTGACATATGGCATTACAAGATTAGACAACCTTGCTGATGTGGCACCACATGGCGTACCACGTCAGCTACTACGTGTCACATTATGACACTTGGCAGGTCGAGGTTGGTTGAGATTGGCTAACGTGGCACTACATTAGCACTTTCCCTCAATTTTCCCTCATTTTCTCCTGATTTTCCTCTTCTTTCCTTCTCTAGAACAGGCTCGACCCCCTCATTTTAGCAACTGATTTCATGATCTTCCTTATTGAAACACCCTAATTAATGGTGCGAATTCATCCTCCGCATGGCCTACTTTGAATTAAACACAATAACACATCCGAATTCAATTAAATGAGCATTCAAATCAAGCTCCAAAAAGTAGAAAAAAAAACTAAAAATTTGGAATTTACATTCAAATCCAAACTCAAGCTTTCCTTGTTTGTTTCATGAATTTGTGTATAAATAAGGGGCCTACGAGCATCTAAAGGACACACACAACCATCCACAACCAAGGACAAACACTTACAAGTTCTCTCTCCCTTTACCTCAACACCATGGTTTGCTACCCTAGGAACACTTCTAATATCTTAGGTACCCAAAACCAACTACCCCTACGCCTCGCCATAGCCTCTAACATAGCCACCAAACCAGCTACTTGGAACCTTAACCACTGTACCCCATATTACGCCTTTGATCAATTGAAGACAGCGACCATCCACCCCTGCATCACGCCTATGATAAATTGAAGATAGTGGCCATCCACCCCCATGTCACTCTCGTGATCAGCCAAAGCCCCTCAATCACACCTATGACCCCTTCCAGGCGACTACCTCAACTGACCTAATTTAATTCGTAATCGACCTAAAGTCCCCTCCAAGTCTGACTTGCGTGCCCACTGCGTCCAAAGTCCAATTTCTTTTATTTACTTATTTATTTAGTTTTATATATTTATTTATTATTTAGTTGTTGTTTTTTTTTAATTATTTGTGAATGGAAATGTAATAATAAAAAGAAAGAAAGAAAGAAAAAAAATGTAGTTTATTTAGTTTAATAAAAATAAGTAGAAATAATAAAAAAATAAAATAAAACTAAAATAAGTAAGTTCATAAGTTAAAGAATAAAAATTGTTTTTGATACTTAGAAAAATCATGTTTTCAAAAATAAAAAAAAATAAAATAAATTAAGCCTTTTCAAATTAAGACTATTTTTAGATTTTTATTCAAAAATAAAGCTTTTGATTTAAGACCTTCCTTTTTTAGAACTTTTTAGGAAAAAGAAAAACAAATTGAATTAAAAATGTAAACCTGACGTGTATTCTAAAATTAAAATCAACATCACCCATTAAAGTTTTCGAAAAAGAACTACGTACATTTGATCCCGAATAGCGGGTATGTAGGCACCTACGAAGTGACGATAAAAATTAAAAAAAAAAAACTAATTTCCCCTTTTCTTTAGTTTAGATTATTTTCTTTATCCAATTAAAGTAACCAATAATCAAGTTTTGTCTTTAAAAATTATAAAGTGATTTTTAAGTTTAATTCTAATTTTGGAAAGCTAATTGTACCTGTAAGGGTTTAAAATTCTTAACCTTCAGATGTAGATTCCTCAGTTAAAAAAAAAAAAAATCATTTTGTAAAACTGGTTTTAATCATTAAACTAATAGTTAAGTTATAACTAATCCACCTAATTGGTTATAATTTAACTTTTTTTCTCGACTCCAGTCGAGTGGCGACTTTAAAATTGTTTTCAAAACAAATAGGAACGGTTTTCTTTAAACCTGAGTTGAGGATCAATATTAAATAGGTAAAGTTTAGTACTAATCAGTTTAAAGAAGACCTAATTTTTAAAAAGAACTAAAAGGATAAAAAACTAAGCTCAACAGGGAGAAAGGGAAGAGAGAAGCTTTGCCATAGTAAAAGAAAGATTAACCTTCGCTTCGTCGTTAGTATTACCTGACTTCTAGAAAGTTTTTAAGTTGGAATGCAACGCATCAGGCATTGGAATAGACACTGTCCTAATACAAGAATGCTAACCAATTGCCTTCCAAAGTGAGAAGCTCCAAGGACCCCAGTTGAATTACTTTGTATATGATAAAGAACTTTTAGCACTAATTCAAGCACTACAAGTATGGCAGCACTATTTACTACTTAAAGAATTTGTTATATATACTGATCATGAATTGCTGAGGTGCTTCTAAAGTCAGACAAAGTTATCGAAGCGATAGGCAAGATGGGTTGAATTCCTTAAAGGATTCAATTTTGTAATAAAATACAAGTAAGGAAAGAGCAACATAGTTGCAAATGCTCTTTTGAGAAGGCAAGCACTTTTATCTGAATTGTAGACTTGGCTATTTAGGTTCACAAGTATCAAATAATAGTACTCTAAGGATCCACACTTCAAACTTATAATTTTGCAATGCATCGATGGGAAGACAATAGATGAGTATCATGTGGAAGATGGCTACTTGTTCCAAAGCGGAAAATTATGCATACCGACTTATTCATTGAGGGAGCTACAGATCAAGGAAGCCCATAGTAGAGGACTCTCTAGACATTTTGGAGAAAGGAAGACCTGTAAACTATTGAATGGCTAATTCTTTTGCCCGAGACTGAGGAGAAATGTGCATCAAGTTGTACTGTATGCTGGAAGGCTAAGTGTCAAGCCAAGCAAGGGAAAGCAATGCCCCTGCTTGTTCTAATGAGGTCATAGACCGAATTAAATATAGACTTTGTTCTCAGACTACCGCAAACTACTTGAGATAGAGATTTTGTAATGGTCATTATGGATAGGTTCAGTAAGATGGCACACTACACCCTACACCAAGACTAATGACGCTTCAACTATTACTTCTCTCTTCTTGTAGGAGATTGTGTAGATACACGACGTACCGAGAAGTGTAGTTTCCGACAAAAACCCGAGGTTCTTAAGCCATTTCTAGAGAACCTTATGGTGTTAGCTGGGGACTAAATTACTCTTCAGTACCTTATGTCACCCCCAAACTGATGGCTAAACAGAGGCGGTTAATTGTACTTTGGGATCATTGCTCCGAGCTATAGTAGGTAAGAACTTGGCAGATTAGGATGTCTGCTTGCCAGTGGTTGAGTTCACCTACAACCGAACAGTACATGACACCACTAAGCAAACTCCTTTCGAAGTTGTCTATGGATTCAATCCCTGATTGCCCCTCGACTATACCCTTGCACCAGTATCCATACAAGAGGACCCTAACGTTGTGGCCAGAGCATAATCCCTTCAGCACATATACAATAAGGTCACTTGATACATCGACCAAGTTGCTAAAAGAATGCGAGAAAGGACCAAGGGTAGGATGGCTAAATAATTTCAGTCGGGAGACTTTGTATGGCTGCACCTCAATAAGGAATGGATCTTGAACAAGAGGAAGAACAAATTCTCTACAAGAATGGAAGGACCTTTCAAAATCCTCTAGAAGATCAATGATAATGCCTACAGATTGGAATTGCTCGAGGGCTATGGGGTTTTTTTCATTGCCAACCACAATTCGTATCACCCTAATGGAGAATTGAGTGAAGACCATTTAGATTTGATCCCAAATCTAAAATAACCTAGAGGGGATAATGAGAATTAGGCTACTGGACCTCTAACCTACAGCCGAGCCTAAGGACTAAGGAGACTAGCACAACAAATCCTTCTATTCGAGCCTACCCTTACGGAGGCTGAGTACTTCCTTACTAAGTCACCCTTCATGTCGAGCTATATGACTGCCTATGTTTCTATAATACGTTGAATTGAAGATTACCCACTCGTGCCTAAGCCGACTAATTACTCGACATCTTCCTTACTAAGAAGTCGAAAAAAAAAGAGTTTGGACCGACTAAGCCATTCCTATTCAGATAAGCCAACTGTCCGTACTTTTTTGTGTGCATCTTCTAATAATCTCACCAATGTAGCATTGCTACATGTACAATATTATGTGTAGAATCCATTGCACCAATAATTGTTTTTCTTGTATATTCATTTTTACCCCTTTTCTATTTTGTATATTACTCTCTTAGAAAATACCCTTTTGTCTTTTCTTTTTTAGGCAAGTTGTCTTAACTTATGGATATGAATGTCCTTGTACTTGTAACTATAAAGATTAGATTATTTTAAATAACCTTAAGTATTTTTCTTTCTTACGTAAAAACTGTTTGTTTACTCTCCGTATAACTCTTATCCTCACCCATGAGTAAGGCTAGGTGGTGAGTAATCTCACCGGACCGATTCGTACGTCATATTGAATTGTACCGCGAGTCCTCGAAAGTTTCATTGGTGCGTCATATCCTTTGGAGCTATTCATGGGTTTTACTTACCTTTCATTCATCATTCATTCCTTTTACACTTTCTTCCATTAGTTCTTTCGAGTTTTATGCAAGCTTGGATCCATCCAGCAATCGATCTTGACTGTTCTTGGTTACAATTCACAACAAAATGTCATCATCTAGAGTTGAGAACAACAACCAATTGGTTGACTAAGTAGTTGATATAGATGATCATCATGTTATCAAGTAAAGGGATAGGTCTTAGGATATGTTGAATTCCTTAAATGCCAAGATGAAGAAGGCTAAGTTGAGTATAACTGAGGTAAAGGAGCAACTTAATAAAATCCTAAGCCCATATAAAGGAGATTAAAGAGGAACTCTAAGGCGAGTTGCATAGGGCCTTAAGCCATGCCTTAGAGGAACTGTGGCAATGTAATGAGATTATTGAGCAGAAGGATGGAACACTTGAGGGTTAAGTAGATGCCCTTGGCAATAAGAAAAAGGCTTATGAGGCTAAAATTTATGTTCCTATCTTGGCTATGCATTAGGAGATCAAAGACCTTAAGAACCAATTAGTGCATGTTGGGATACTTTGTTGATGGAGTAACTATCCAACCAATTACAAAGGTAGAAGTGTTGAAGTTAAAGTGTTTTAAAGGGACATAATCTAAAGAGAGGTAGATAACTTTTTATGGGGTGTCAAGCAATACTTTGCAATAGGGCTTGTTGATGATGGGAGTAAAGTAAGAACAATAGCCTTATAGTTAAGGAATATGGCAATGATTTGGTGGAGAAGAAAGGCTGATGAGATCATCTTGTAACCACACTTTGTAGTGGAGTTCCTAGATCCGTTCTCTCCCCAAAATGCCAGGAGGGAAGCTAAGATTAAACTCAAACATCTCAAACAAAAGACTAGTATAAAGCTATATGTCCAAGAATTCTCAAAACTAATGTTGGAGATACCAATCCTCAACCTAAATGATGCTCTTGTTATATTCTTAGATGGTTTGAAATCATAGGTTAAGGTAGAATTGAAGTATCACGAGATGGAGAATATCTCTAAAGCCATTGCTATAGTAGAGGACCTTATGGAATTATAAAAGAAGGAAGACTAGCCTTCCATAAGTAATGAAGAAGAGGAAGAGGAAGATAAGAGATCTCTATGCTTAGGATTGTCGAAAAAGGAAATAGTTAGATGTTGTCCTTGTATGGGACGAAACCGATCAAGATGATAAGAGTTAGCTTGGTACCATCCGTCTCCTCTACGCCATGAAATCTTAAGATACAAAGGAGAGAAAGGGTTTAATGTATATGGCTGCTAAAGTGGTTGGAAGGAAGATAAAAGCGATGGTAGATACGGGGGCCTCACATTTATTCATTAAAGCATACTGCGACTAAGCTTAAGCTAAAGGTTGAATGAAGTAAAGCCTAACTCAAGATGGTTAACTCTAAGGATCTCCCTACCTATGGGGTTACTAAGAATGTGGAATTCAATATTGGAGACTGGTAGGGAAGGGAGAATATTGAAGTAATTCCTATGGATGATTTTGGGTTTGTTATTAGCATGGACTTCTTAGATAGGAATGATGCTATGATTATTCCCTAATCTAATTGTATTTTCTCGCTCAATTAGGGTTCTCAATGCATAATTCCAGTAAGTAAGAAGATGGGACAAGCAAAAAGCTTATTACATCAATACAAATTACAATAGAAGAGGAGGCGGCATTGACAAAAGTAGATAACTTGACTTTGGTGGGAGAGGTTAAGGAAAGGATAGATGATAAGGTCCTACAAAGTTCAAACCTAATAGACTTGGAAGGGTAGGACGAAGCCTCAATAACTAAGGATATGAATATAAAGGTGGGGTGCTACATTGGGTAGGAAAAAGGAAGATTAACGAGTATTCTCATAATAAAGGTATATATAGGAAAACAAGGTCAAGGTATTGAGTGAATCAAAATTCAAGAAGGAAGCTACAATGAAGATACCTCTAAATTAAGTGGGGGAGAATATCACAAACAAAGTTTTCAAGACTCTGGATGCCTAGCATGAGCCTAATGACAAGAGATAAGATAAGGAAGATATGAGAAAGAGGATCTTATGACCCATTGAAAGAGAAAAGCCCAAGTCCAAACTCAAGGAAGATTCTAGAAGCTAAAAGGTTCTAAAAAGATTCTAAATATGTTTAGATTTGATGTATAACAGTAGGTATGGTAAGTGGACGGTAAGTAAGATAGGCTAATATAATACAATTGTCACCGTTAGATAAAATAAATCTTAGCCATTCATTATAAGGAGCCATTTGTATATATAGGGGATCTCTCCTCATTTGCATCCATCTTGACATTAGGGGGAATTTAGTTAATAATCAGAGTTTCTCTCTCTACTTTCTCTATCTAAAACCTTATGTGTGTGATTTTCAAGCTAAACTTTGCCTTCCATAGTGTGGTTAAGAGCGCTTAATGCTACACGAGAGCATTAAGAGGAATACACCCATGACACAAGTAAATGAAAGAGTAGGTTGTTTTATTTTTTATTTTTTCCTTTTTTAATTATCTCATGACAAAAGTGAAATAGCTTTAAGAGATGAATTTTGAGCATTTAAAGAGAACAACCTCCTAGCCTACATGTTATATATTTAAGTGAATACATTAAATATTAAATATTTGCATGGATATTAAAATTTTGAATTTTCTTAATTACATGTTTATTTAATACGTAATTTTTAATTATATTTTTATTTTATAGTATTACCATTAAATTTCTTAATTTATTTTTAATTGATATGTTAAATCATAAACTAGTCTCATTATTATTTTTTTAATGTTTCAATATTTTGTTGAAAGTAATTTTCCTATGGGACCCATAAAAACTTGAAAAAAAATAGGTTTGAAAGTAACAAAAGGATAAAATGGATAGTGCTTGGGAGGAAAGGTTGGTTTAGGGACTGATGTGGCATTGTAAATAACTTATATAATTACATAGGGTTAGAGATGGCCAAAGGAACAACTCATACAAAAGCTGGGCCCAACCACTATTTCATGAGATCTAGGTGCTGATTTATTTTAAAAGTTTGCAAAGGATGTGCATGTAATTTACCTAAAAACTACATCCCAACTTGTCATGAGAATATCTTGTAACTATTTCTTGCATAAAAGTAAAAATTAGTGTTAATTTTTATTGTAACATATCGACACAGCAGTGTATATATATATATATAGATATATATGCACACACATGCACGCTAATTTATTTTATAACACACGCATTGTAATTGTGTATCCTTCTAATATACATCTGTACACTTGTGTACGTTTTTTTTCTTTCGGCCAAAATTACGTGTTTATTGATTAGTATATATTAGTGTATAGAATTTAAAAAGGCTGGACCCTTTATATCTACAACTAAATATACCTTATGTTATTGATTAGTATATATTGGAGTATGGAGTTTGAAAATGCCGCCGTACCCTTTTTATCTACACCTAAATATGGAATCTCCGCCAGTAGCCATAATCTCATAGTCAAAGGAGTCAGACGATATTGCTGAAAATACTTTGAAAAGAGACGAGAATTAGATTAACGTAAATCACTAGAGTAGAAAGCATTCTAGTCCATTATTTGGTTTGAAACAGCTCGATTATATTGTGTTTCAGAAAGCTACTGCTATAGTTGACCAATTTACAGCAATAGTTTGGGAAGGATTGGAAGAGGAGTTAAACTTGTGTTGAACACTAGTTAGACTTCTTTTGTAGCAAATACCTGGGCATGTAGAATTTGCATGAGTGGCTCTCGTCCTTCCCGACGTTATTAATATATGATATTCTAATATATGAAAATGTAAGTAGTAATTTTATGTTTAAATATTACTTTTATTTACTGACCATTCATCCAAATGTATAGCTTCTTAGTATCATGAATAATTTTTTCTCTTTCATGCATGTAATAAGCATACCCGTCTTCTAACTTTTACTTAATGGTTATATAGGCCTTCTAGATGGGAAAAGGAAAAAAAAAGAGAGAGAAAGAAAACTTACATAAATCTTGTTATAAACACTGTAGGGAAATTATTAGAATAAGGCACAAATCACCATTTGGTGACATGAAATGATCTAACAGCAGGGATTTTAAAAGAAGAAATTTATCATTTGAGATTAATTTATAAATTAATCAACGGTTTGGATCGAACACTTATTTTTAAGTCATCATATAATAATTTATCCCAATACCATCTCCTATACTTAGTAGGTGCTAGCCTCCAGTGGAAGACTTGCTGTCGGGCTGCTGCGAAATTTGATCCTTTAATTGGACATGTTAGCTGCCTTTGTTATAGTCCAATTAGGTTCACTGAAAGCTGGACTCATCAGTGAAAGAGAGTCAAAATCGCTGTGCAATGATAGTGGATTACTTTAATGTGGAGCGTGGGGTCAGGTGTTGGGAGTCCTGTTTTGACTTGGCTATGTGGGTATCGATTTTTGAGTCAAGATGCGTCCGCAGATTCTTTTATCATGTGACATGCTATTTTAAATGTTGGTGGTTCAAGCTATTGATCCCATTTGTCCAATGGAGAAAAAAAAAAAAAAATTTAATCCCATTTATTGAGGCTATTGTTTGAAAATTGGTCCATCACATGCTAGGACCCCAACTAAGAAGTCACAGTACCAACGCCGCCGGGATATAGTTTGCACCGCCATTGCCCGGATGGGTGTTCCTGCTCAGGTTTCCATCAACCAAACTAACTCACAAAAATATAATTTAGTATTTTATCATTTTAATATAAACCGTATGGTTTGGATAACGAATTTTCCAAACCATAATACACTGATTTGGTTTGCTTTAGTTTACTGATTAACTTATAATTTATAGTTAAAGAGAAATTAAATACATGCTCTGTAATCTCATATCACAACTACTGTCTTCTAATAATAACATGATTTAGTAGAATCTAAAAGGTAAATAGAGCTAGAAAATTACATGAAAGGTCATCATCATTTAGAGATAAGTTTAAATAGAGATCAACATTATGAAAAGTTTAAATAAATTATCAATATTTCAATTTGTAGTTAAAATAGAGGATCATTGTTATAATACTGTTAACTTTAACTAATGTAGTTATCTACTACATAACACTAAAGTAGTGTCGACCTAGTATACACATAATGCTTACATGTATTATTAAATAATAAATAAATACAGAAAAATGAAAAAAAAAACATAAATAAATTAATGAAATGTAAAGAAAAATTACAAAAAAATCAAAATAATTAAATAAAATAAATAGTAAAATTAAATATAATATATATGTAATATATATAATATGTAAAATATAATATGTATATTATAAACCTAATATATATTATGTATATGTGCATAAATAATATAATATACATGTAATGTAATATATATGTATATATACATATGTATAGACACAAACATAACATATAACTAAAAAATTCAAAAAAACTAAAAAAAAAATACAAAAAAAAGAAAAAAAAACACACAATAATAATAAGAAGCCTCTCTGACCACCATAAAGCTAAAGAGTGGCCAATGACCACTTAGAAGGGGTAACACAACCCCCCTTGAATGGCTATTGGCCACCCACTAGCCTTAGGTAACCAAATCAACCACCAAATATCTAGGTAGGTCATGACCCACTTAGGAAAGTAGGTCATTCAACCCACCAACTAGTTATAGGCGACTATCCTTTGACCGTGGGCAGCAACTCATAGCTATTGTTTAAAAATTAAAAAAGGAAAAGAAATGATACTAGAATTTTGATCAGATCGTGCAACTAGAATGAGATTCGATCAAATTTTCTCTCATAAATAGAGTTAATATTCGTGTAATTAAAAATTTTCAAAGAGAACAACTATTTTTACTTATAAAATTACTATATGATATCAAGTTTGAATCAATCTATATAAATATTCTAATAACCTATCCTATGGTATAAAAGTTTGTGCACATACACGTTTCAAGCAAGGCTACATTTAAATATTATGTTATAATCAAAGAATTTTTAACAATACAAATATAATATTACCTTATTTCTTAAGATAGTTTTTTTTTTTTTTAAGTTTAGTTACCCCTCTAAATCAATCATAATCTTTCCATTTAGTTTGCATTGAAAATTTTTTAACCAAATTGGAAAACAAATTACATTTTTGTTTAATTTAGTTGGTCTTATTGTTCATCTCTAAGCATTATTTTAAGATAAATTGACTTTCACGTTCAAATAGCTAGAATTGGATTTTTTTTCCCTCTTTTTTAAGGTTTCCTTCTTTTCAAGTTTAGGTATTTTTTAAAATCTATTGTTATATTACAAGCTCACATGTGTTTTCTTCAAAACACAGCTGTGAAAAGTACAATAGGTGAATATATATATGTATGAAAAAGTAAAAAGAAAAAAAAAAGAAAGAAAATGTAGGTATATAAAATAATTTCTTATTGTTATTATTTGCTATACCCTAATATTTCTAATGATTGACTATCGTTGTTGTCATAAAAAAAATACTTTAGTGATAAACAATCACATTTATAACTTTTGATTCAGCTAAGCAAGTTGATTTTATAGGCATATGTAAACTTTTATCATTTCAATAAGTTGGGTGTTGATACCAAATTTTTGCTCAACCTAAAGCTCAATTTCGACTAAGGCTCACCAATCTTGGAGATTATCATTCCTTAGCTTGGACTCCTTATTTGCCTTTAACCCCAAGAAAATAAAGCAAGGAAATGTCCCTCTAAGGACTTGAGCGAGCACCACGACAACCACAATGCCAAAGTCCTCCCTCTTGTGCTCTCCCTTATGTATGAAGACCATTGCAGTAGGCCGAAGGAATTTAGAACAATGGGAGCTCTCCCCCTCTTACTCGGGTTAGGCAAGTAGAAACACCCCTAACCATACGAGCCTCCTAACATTTGGCTCGCCTTAGATGAGACACTAGATCTACTAGGCGCGAATCCTCAATCCTTCTACTCAAGATCCCACTCATTGATTGTCACTTGACATCTATAGTACAGTTGATTTGCTTGACCTTCCCTAAGGATGTTAGGCTTACAAATCATAAACATGGCTACCAATGTAGTCATGGTCAACCAATCCTAAAGCCACCCTATCGACTCCGTTAAACATGTCCCCTCTTGCTAGCTGCTAGTACAAATGAACCCTAAGTCAACACACATCTAGGTAGTCTTACTCCTACTCACTATAAGTAAAGAAAGGATGCCAACACATAGGGTATGGAACCCTAATTCTTGATCAAAGGTTAAGTGTTCTCCATACCATACACAAATACATACATACATACGATAGGCAAGCATTCCTCACTCGAGCCTTGAGTGCTTGCTTGCTTTAGTTTCCCATTTCTACCTTATCATCCTCCTTATTGACTTCAACATCCGAAGGCCTTCATGGTACTATCCATAGGGGGCATTCTTATAGGTCTTCGAGAGCAAGGAGCTTGTTAGATTTAGCCCATACCAAGATTAATCCAACAAGACCCTTTGAAGTTAGTCTAACCAACTAACATTTTGGTGCCTACTGTTGCAAGCGACTATACATAAGATGGCTAGAATAAAAAACAATAACCCTCATGCATCCAATTTGGGTGATGCCAATATGTTGTAGCCACACGACAGCAACGTAACACTTCCACTACAACATACAGCAATGCCCCCACTACAAGCCAATGCAACTTTTGCTATCTAAGACCTTAGACTCTTTGTCCAAAAAATGCTTGAAGAAAGTAGAAGGACTTAGGATTCAAATGTAATCCTACATAAAAATGTTGCGACGTTTAAAATGCATTTAAAAAATGCCCTAACGAGCAGGCAATTGTCAACTCCTCCATAGAACCAAATCCAAGTCATGATTTACGAACCATACCAAATGACTAGACTTAGTGCGACCAGCAGACCTGCAAAGATCTATGTAAATGTCTAAATCATAGCTGTGGCAAAACGCACACATAAGATGACCTGTCCCAAAAACAGTTACCAAAAGCCCTCAATGATATGAACATTGAAGAACTAAAAAAACACATCCTTCATGCATCCATCATCCACAACTAGAAGAAGGTAAAGTCATTTACCCATGCATCACACTTCATGCTAACCAAGAGCCCTATCATCCTCTCAATCATAGAGGAAACGTTTCCTATAGGTGCAAGACTATTGCACCTTAACACATATGATGGAACCACCAATCTAGACTATCACCATGTCCATTTTCAAACAATAATGAGTTTACACAACTTCTTCGACGCAATAATGTGCAAGGCCTTTCCTAATACACTAGTAAAAACAACCTTACTTTGGTTCAACACCCTACCCAATGGCTCCATCACATCGTTCAATGACCTAGGAGGCAAATTTCAGCAACACTTCCTAAGTTCAAAGATCTCGAGAAGGGACTTTTCAATACTCTATAATGTAAGCACCCAAACGAAACCCTATAGGAATACCTTAAGTGCTTTAATCACACAAAGCTATAAGTGTCCAAGCTCGACAATGGATGACCTTCTAGGCTCTCATCACAAGAATAAACCCCACCAAAAGACTGTTCAATGCAATCTTATTAAACAAGCTTAACTTCTCAAATGAGTTCATGCAAGTGGCCAAGGTGTATGTAGCCTAAAAAGACTCCATCAAAGCTCGATTTGAGGTGGACAACAACATATGCAGGTAGGTGAAGGGCTACTTAGGGCCTAAGGACCCTAAACCATAGTCTTCGACATAAGACAAGTAAGAGAGGAAGAGATAGAAGTTTTAAAACTACTCCTTGTATACACTCCTCAACAGGCTTCTCGGGGAAATCATGCATGAGGTTAAGCAATAGCTCCTATGAGCATCTAGTGTTCATAAAACCTTAGAAGCAACAAATACAGGCAAGTTTTGCGATTACCATCAAGTGTATAGCCATAATATTGACAAAGCCATAATCTCAAGAATGTGATTGAAGGTCTTTTTGCAAAGGCAATTGACGACCTCATAGCAAACAAAATGAATAAAATACAATGGCCAACCCAATGCTGTCGAGTAGAACAACAGCAACATGCTTAATAGCAACAACATAATGAGCAAAATGATGCTCCCACAAATGAGCAAAACCATTAGGGACAACGGGGATGAGTGAACACCACATTCAGGGGACTTAGCCTCCTCTTAGATACTACAGCCATGGTAATCCAGTATGAAGTGTACTTTGTAAGAGCAAAAAAGCCAACGATATACGTGACAATTAGTTTCACCAATGAAGACAAGCAGGGCATTGACTTCCCTCGTAACAACGCTCTCATAACAAATGCCGAAATTAGTTTTTTTTTACATTCCCAAAACATTCATCAATAGTATGAGCTTAGTGAACATACTCTTCTACAACACTTACAAGAAAATGCAAGACTAGTTGGACGAACCTCTCTAACCATACAAGGATGGCCTCATAAGTCTCAGGTGAGGAAAACCAATGCCTACCAAAGGAATCATTACCCTCCTAGTACAGCTATCCAACAATGAATACATCGCTACAAAATCTATTGACTTCCTCATCATCAACCATTGGTCACCATAAAATGTAATTCAAATCCAGTTAAGCATTATAAAGTTTGACATGCTCCTCTACCGAAGGTGCTTGAAAGCAACATTCATGACACTAACCAAAGTTGTTGAAGCTTGAGGGAACTAGAAGTTATTTAAATCCCTCTACCTTAAAGCCTAAACTAAAGACAATGTTATGAACATAGAGTCTACCACCATTACAACCTCAGTACTTTAAGGAGAGCCAGCTAAGAAAACTATAGAAATCGAGCTCGTGAGCACCTTAAGAATGACCACAAGAATTAAGACAGAGTTGTCCAATGATAAGAAAGTTGAAAACGCAGAACTCCTTAGACAAAACATGGACACATTCATGTCCGCCTTAGAAGATATGTTAGGAATTATCAACATACTTAAGGCCGCTCATCATCTCAATGTCGACCCTACAATCCGCCTACTTAAGTAGAGGAAGCGACATTTCACCCTAAAGCATAAGCTACGATCAACCAAGAAGTGCAGAAGCTACTATAAATCGGCTTCATAAGGTAAGAGGAATACATAACCTAGCTTGCAAACACTGTACTCATAAAGAAAGCCAATGATAAATAACCAATGTGTGTAGATTACACCAGCCTCAACAAGGCATGCCCTAAAGATTATTTTCCTCTCATCTGTATTAACTAACTCATCGATGAGACATCCAAATACGTACTACTCAACTTTATGGATGCCTAGTCAGGATATAACAAGATCCAGAATGATCTCGAATATGAGGTTGACACCTCATTTGTTACAAACTTCAAAACCTATTGTTATAAGGTTATACCCTTTGGCTTGAAAAACACCAATATGGCGTATCAAAGGCTTATTTAAGCCACAAATCTGCAGGAATATTGAAATCTATGAAGATGAAATGATTATGAAGAGTAAAGATAGGAAAGGCTATATCAAAGACCTTTAATAAACATTCTAAACACTTTTCTAGTACCAAATGAAGTTGAACCCCTAAAAATGTGTCTTCAAGGTAGCATCGAGGAAGTTCCCCAACTTTAAGGTGATATAGCATAGAATAGAAGCCAAATTGGACAAGATAAAAGCAATTTGGGATATGTAAGCCCCCAAAACCTTAAACAAAGTGCAACGCCTAACAAAAGAATAGCTACCTTTAATAAATTTGTGTTTAGAAGCACTAACAAGTGCTCGAAATTCTTTAAGTTACTGAAGAACCCGATTAAGTTCAAATTCACAATTGAATGCCAAAGAGCCTTTGATAACCTAAAAGACTTCTTAGAAAGCCTACCCATACTTTCCAAGCCTATACCTAGTGAAGAGCTATACCTATACCTCGCTATTAGTGACAAAGCATTGTCGTCCATTCTTGTCTGAGTTGAAGGATGAGAACATGATCCTATATATTATGTCAGCCACATTTTATAAAGGTTGAAGATCAAATATATGAAGGTCAAGAAGTTTGCCTTAGATGTAGTCATCACTGTATAGAAGCTCAAACCATACTTCTAGGCCCACTCGATCACCTTGTTAACCAACCAACCACTTAAAGCTATCCTTCAAAAGCCTAATGCCTCAGATCGAATGATGAAATACTCCCTTGAGCTCAATGCCTATGAAGTCCAATTTTACCCTAGGAAGCAATCAAGGCTTAGATTTACGTTAATTTCATAGTAGAATACACTTGAGCGAATGACTCACAATTAGAGCTTGACATACCTATATGGATGCTCTATATCGATGGCTCCTCTACTAAGGAAGGGAGGGGAACAGGGCTAGTGTAACAATTCAAGGCCCACATGACACCAAGGCACTTTATGCTCTAAAGTTTAGCTTCTTAGGAAGCAACAATGAGGCTGAATACAAGGCACTCATTGTTAGCCTAGGGATTACTAATGATATCGGAGCTGAGAGGCTGAGTTGGTGGCCCAGCAGGTAAAAGGGGAGTACAAGACCAAAGGGGAGATGATGATCAAATATTTATAAATAGTCTAGGACCTACTCGTAAGGTTTACCTCCTAATTGATCAACAATATCCCTTAAATAGAAAATGTAGAAGCAAATAGCTATCTAGGTTAGCCTCATCCCTTGTTCCTGCATAGCATGATAACAATAAACCTCTCTTCATACAGTACCTCCTTGAATGAAGCATAGAAGCACATGAACAAGAGATCCTCGAGATACGTTGTACGGACCTTGAGCCTTACTAGATGGACCCCATCATAGAAAACTTAGAGATTAGAGCACCAATTGATGAATGGAGAAAGGTGAAGAAGCTAGTCTATACCTTAGCTAACTATACTTTGATTAATGGTATGCCATATCAGCTAGGGCAAAGCATCCCCTTACTAAGGTACCTTAGAAAGGAAAAGGGCACTTGTGCCCTCGAGGAACTCCATACAAGAATATGTGATAATCACATCTAAGCTTAGGCTTATATATTTGAGCACTAAGACTAGGATATTATTAGTAGATGATGAAGGAAGATGCCAAAGCCCTAGTCCAAAAATGCTACTAATGCCAAAAGCGTGCCTCCAGTCACCCATACTCCAAGCTCAAAGCTTTACCCCTAGAAAACCTCATGGTTGATTGCCCAATAGGGATTGGATGTCCTTAGACCTTTCCTAAAGGCATCATCAAGTCGATAATTTATCTTAGTAGCAATTGATAACTTCACTAAGTAGGTCAAAGCATTGGCCATCATGACCATCACAACCTAGATCACTAAAAGGTTTGTACCTACTTAGATACTCTCCCACTTTAGAGTACCATGTAGCAGGATTATCAACAATGGAAGATAGTTTGACACATTAGGTTTAGAGAATTATATGACAAACACGACATCAAACTACACTATACATTTGTCACCTAACCTAAACTAATTGCTAAGTTGAGGCTATCAACAAGATTGTCCTCAATGACCTCAAGAAAAAGGATAGAGCGAGCAAGAGGTAAGTGAGCCAATGAGCTCCCAAACATACTTTGGGCATATCGTACAACACATAAGATTTCTATTGGGGAAACTCCTTTCCCTCTTGCAATTGGGAAGAAGTTGTTCTCCTCATCAAGTTAGAGTTGCCTACCAATAAGGTCCAACACTTCGGCATCAACACCAATCACATGGCATTGTAAGCTACCTTGGACATTATCAAAGAGGTACATAACATTCCATAAGCTTGAACGGCAGCTTACTAATGGCAAGCCACCCAATATTATAATCGAAAAGTGAAGTACAATGTTTTTTGCCCCGGAGGCCTAGTATGCAAAATATTAGAGATGATTGGTTCGATTAAAGGGTAGGGCAAGCTTACTTCCAATTGAGAGGATCCAATTCAAATAGTAGAGGAGCAAGAAGGGGAGATTATAAGTTAGAAACCTTAAATTGACAACCATTCTATGAATGTAGAACATCAATAATCTAAGGCCTTATTTTTACTAGTTGTAGTGAGGTTAGAAACATATGCAACCATAATCGTAATTAATTAAAGGACGAGTTCCTTACACTTATCTCCCTTTTGTATAAGCACATGTGCACACATGCTTATATCCCTCACTACCGCTAAGCTATGGCCTTAAGACGATTCTCATTATTAAGTATACACCTTAAGTTAGTATTCACATTAACACCGTAGTTTGCATATATTCTCGAGCTATGACCTACATTGCACTCATGACCTCGAGTCGATTCTCATCCCCGAGTACGTACCCTAAACTAGTATTCATGCTAACACCACGAGTTGCATCTATTCCTAAGTTGTGGCCTATACCGTGCTTATGATCTCGGGTTGATTCTAATCCTGTACCCCAAGTTAATATTTACACTAACACAGTGGGCTACATCTAATCTTGAGCTACAACTTACACTACACTCATAAGCTCGAGTTGATTCTCATCCTTGAGTATATACCCCAAGTTAATATTTACATTAACACCGCAAGTTGCATCTATTCTTGAGTTACGGCTACATCGCGCTCATGACCTTAGGTTGATCGTCGTCCTTGAGTGTACTCCTTAAATCCATAGCAATGCTAACATTTTGGAATACTTCTTGTTCTCGTATACTAGAGCATGCCCATAAATAAAAGGAGAAGAAAAGCAAGCTAAGCAGAAGTGTATAAGGAAGCTTATTTAAAAATAGAAAATTCCATTAATTAAAAGAGGAGTATAAGGCTTTCTAGGTTGACATCTTGACCTTAAGTATATATAATAACAAAAGTAAAATTACAAAGGCAATTTCTACCCTACTATCCAAGGAGAGGTCTCCCTATCTACTCTCAATTAAGACTTCACCGCTTGCATCGAGCTCTTCTCCAAGAGAAACTACTCTCAACTTTGACTAAGCCTACAACCTCCATCGAGTAAGTATGACTACTTCCCTATGTTTTAGTTAAGTTGAGCTCCGAGCCTAAGGGGCCTCGGCAGCTCTGATCTTCCAAAGGAAGGTCCTTACTCCAACTAGGTGATTTGACCACCTATGGAAGTACCTAGAGAGAATGGAGACAACTAATTTAGCCACTCCATCTAGGCAATTACGGAATAGCAGAGAAAGCTCAAGCATGTCACTTTAAACTCCTCTGGTTTGCCCTAGTTAGGAAACCAAGTCCAAGAAAGAGGCCTCCTCTACCACTATAATCACCATAGTAACCTTCGCTTGCATTCAAGATTAAAAAGCAAGGCCTAAAGGTTCCACCCATAACCCCGTGTAGGCACATGCCCCGATGGTAGAGCTACCTCAGGAAGCTAAGAAGATGAGTCCTTAATCTCACCCTCATACAAGCGACTGTAGCTTAGATGTAACCTGACTGAGAGGCATATGTACACCTCCCAATTACTACTTAAGATACATCCCTCAGCACCAAGCAACTCTATACACCTCACAATCACAACTTCAAAGGGCACATTGAGAAGGCTCTCCTCTCAAGATATGCCCTCCTCCTCACTTTGATCATCCTCAACTCACTTATAGACAAGCAAAGTCCAACCCATAGCTTTTAAGGTAGCTTTCAACTGATATGGCAATAGAAGACCTATGTAAGCTTTATATAGAGGGCTCAAGTTAATCTTAATGTCTATACGACATTCATTCGATGGCCTAGAAGTAGAGGAAGCCTAACTAAACCCTGTAGAGGTGTTAATGCACTGTACCAGCATTAAATGGCTTCCAAAAGGCACTCTACCCAAGATAATATAACTATTGGGCGCATACCCTACGAAGGGATTACATGATGTTAGAAAAGATCCACCAAAGTTGACTTGCTTGACCTATGAGATTACATGAAGTTAGGAAAGACACATATGAGCAAACACTCCTCCCCCAAAAGACTGCACGATGCTAGAGGAAGTCTACCTAAGCTAACTCACTAGTCCTATATGTCGTACTCAACTACATTGGGCATCAAGCAAAATAGGGGACTTTAACAAGAGAAAAGCCAATTTAAATGGCCATCATTAGTTCTCAACTCATACCAAGAACAAGAAAGTTGTTACCCTTTAAGGTTCCCTAGCATATGTGCTTAGCTTACTATAAGGACGAGCAACACAAATGAGATAAACCATTGGCTAACTCAAAAACAATGAAGCTAATAGTACAATACAACAAAAGAAAGCAACAAGGAAAGGAGACAACAATGGATTCAAAAAGGTATGAAAATAGTTCCATTAAGCACCTTGATTACCTACATCAATAAAGTGGCCTTGAGAAAACAAGAAAAATGGGCACACTACCTGGCCAAGTTAAATCAAAGAAAAAACTGAAACAATAAAGACAATAGCCAAGGCTACCTTAGCCTTATCAACCAACCACGATGTTCTCATCTACCCCTTCCTCTCCATGGTCAGCATCTCCAACAGCCTTCTCATCTTCCCCACCACTCGCGAAGCTCTTATTAGATGACTCTTCACCATCACCAAAGTCTCCCTTCTCACTAGAGCTGGCTGCCTCACGGTCATCCAATTAATGAAGAAAAGGTAAGCTTACCTTAAGGGAATATTAGACTCTTGCTTTCGGGCCTCTACAACAACAACAAAGCCAACATTAGTTAGTGCATTCTCCATAAAGGGTCATCTAGCATCTCAAAGATGTCTTGCTTCTCTTAAATAAACAAACCCCTACCCACTGGCAGCTCTACTTCCCAATGGGTAAAACCTACTCGAGCATCCTCAAGCTCCTTTTTCTTTCCCCCAAACTCTACCCACAACTTGATGACCTCTTCCCTAAAGGCCTTGCCAAAAGCCTTAGCCTCTTCTAACTGGGTTACCAATTTCAGCATACGCTCCCCAAGCTTTTGGCATTACTACTCTAAATCCGTACACTTAGCAAAAGCATCTCAATGTAGCTTCTTCTTCTCCTCAAAGGCCCCTCAAAGCTACCCCACCTCAAACCTCATATCATACCTCCTCGACCTATGGTACTCATGGTTGTGTGTGAGCACATACTTAAGAATGTCATGAAGCTACAATAAAAATAAAATCACCTTTATTAGAAGGTCACTATGGAATACTTATACAAAACCAAGAAAGACTCCTAAGCAGTTCTATTAAGACTTTCGAATCACTTTGCTCAACAAGTAGGTGTTCGAACCTACCTTACATCTCCTTAACCCTCTACACAAGCCTCCCCCATGTGCCAATCGAAAGCTCTAGCTTTTGATGTACCATAAGCTACTTATTTTGAAGCACCAACTACTAAAGCTTCTCGTTGTTAAGAACCTCTATCACCTGAACCTCGACACTTTAAGGAGCCGCCTCTAAATCTACATGCACCTCAACCTTTAATGAAGCTCCTTGACATACTCAACATAACCACCATTAACTTCAGCCACTACTAGCGCCTATCTCGAACCCCTGCCCACACTTTACGGAATTAGGATACCCTTAAGAATAGCCCCACTAGCATGCCTAATTGCTTCGGGAAGAGTCTAATGACCACCCTTCCTCTTCTTGCTCTTCTTTGCTAAACAAGCTTGTAAGGTCTCGCCATCCCCCTCTATGGTGGCATGTTTCCTCTTTCCACTGGCCTCCACTTCTCACTCTTCATGCTTAGCCTATACAATGAGCAAATTTTGCTTCACCTTATCCATGGCCAACTCCATAGTTGTGAACACAAGAAAAAATTTGGCATAAATAAAAAATAGATAGATGTACTTACTATGCCGAGGATGAGTTGGTTTGACATCCCCAATAACGACGATGATGTGACACGGTAGACAACTAACCACCTCTCCTCGTCAAGAGTAAAGTATACCTATCTTAAATGTGAACAAAGGCCTACGCTTGGAATACTTTCGACAGATCACCAATAGACAAAGTAAGGTCCAAAACCTCATTTCTCATAGCATCATCCTCAAACACTTGATAATTCACAACCTTACAATAGGTGGGCACATTCCAAACCATTGGAAAATCTGATCGCTTTATTGTCCGGGTATGGAAGAAATGTTCCTTCCAATGATCTACCTTGTTCAGCAACTCGTCAAAGAGTTCCATTGGACCACCTCTATTAAAGAAATAAACCCAACCATCTAGCAACCTCTCCACTCTAAGTAAGTTCCTAAATAGCCAAGCTATCGGCCTTTGCAACTACTATAAGCATACCACCTCAAATGTGAGTAGTTATGCCTACACATTCGTACTCAAAGAACCAAGTGTCACTTACAAGTACTTGAATACTTCAATAAAAAAAATAAGAGAATAGCAGCCATAACCCCAATTCAAAAGGCTACATATACATTGAGAATGACCTCTCATCTCCTATCTCAAAGGATCTCTCCCTAGGTGCAGGTAACTCCACTAACTAGCCATATACCTCTCTAACAACCTAATTGACTAACCTTAAATGTATCTCATATGAGCATACACCTTCTCTCCAATGTTCATTGTACAAAGAGCCACCTCTTCCTTCCTATCATTGTCACTAAATGCATACACCTCCTAAAGCTGCCCATTCACCTAAATCTTCCTTTTCGTCCAAGATAGTAGCACACCATCACCTTCATTTGCTACTACTGTCACCACTATCACTTCAAGGGGAGTAGGTTTACCACCCCTTTTGTCAACCACCTGCTTATAGTCTTCATCGAACATTCTCAAAATGTACCTGTATAAGGACTCACCTTTAGAGTCGATCATACTCTGATCTACCATTTTTGAAGAATGGGATAAAATTGAATGGAACGAAACATAAGGCTCAACTTGGAGTTTGAATTTTAGTAGAGCTTCCACTTAGTGAATGCAAAATTGAGGCCCCTAAGATCCCCATATAAAGATAGCTATAAAGGGAAGCTTAATGGTTTCTCTTACTCTTAGAACACATATCCCTCGAAGGGATGTATGCTACATCCTAACCATACATGTATCCTACTTCTTAAGCAAACAACTAGGATTGTTTCACAATCATGTATCACTAACGTAGCCATCCGTGTCAAGCATACATGCATGTAGCCATCTCATGCAAGGCCATAAATGTCTACCATCCTTTCTAAGAAAAGTAATCATGGAACCTTAGGTAACCTAACAATCGCATCCTATTACCCAACTCGATGGAACTTCTCCTAGACCTCGGCTTGAACTCACGAGCTATTCTACTCCCGTCGTGTCTTTAATGTTGAGAAGGGAGTGGGGGTAGGTTTGGCAATGTTGATACCTTGTTTTTGCTCTACTTGAGGCCTAAATGATAATTCCCTTACTTGGACTCATAATCCACCTTAGACCTCGAGAAAAGAACACAAGTAAATGTCCCTCTATAGACTCAAGTGAGCACAATGCCAAAGTCCTCCCCCTTGTGCTCTTCCTTGTATGTGAAGACCATTGTGGAAGGCTAAAGGAGCTTAGAACAATGGGAGCTCTCCCCTTCCTGCTGGAGCTAGGTGAGCAGAAACGCCCCTGACTACATAAGCCTCCTAACATCTAGCTCACCTTAGATGAGACATTCAATCCATAGGTATGAATCCTCAATCCTTCTGCTCAAGATCCCACTCATTAGTTGTCACTTAACATCCATACTACGGCTAATCCACTAGACATCCATGGTTGCCAGCATGGTTATGGTTGACCAACCCTAGAGCTACCCTATTAACTCTATAGACCATGTCCCCTCTTATCAGCTACTAGTACAAATGAATCCTAAGTCAACATGCATCCAAGTAGTCCTACTCCCACTCATTATAAATAAAGAAAGGAAGGCAACAAGTGGAGGATCGAATCCTAATTCTTGATCAGAGGTTAAGTGCTCTTCACACCATACCCAAACATACACATACATACAATAGGTGAGCATTCCTTGCTCAAGCCTTGAGTGTTCACCTACTTTAGTTTCCCATTTCTACCTTATTGTTTTCCTTGCTGACTTGAGCATTAGAGGGCTTTCACAAAACTACCCACAGCTAGCTTTCTTGCAAGTCTCTAAGAGTAAGGAGCCCATTGCATTCAGCCCATACCAAGATCAACCTAATGAGACCAATTAAAGTTGGTCTACCTAACTAATACTGGGTAAGAAAGCTAATTGTTATGTAATCAAAGTTTTACATTATTCATTGTTTTGCATAACCAAATTAGTTAGTTAGAGCACATAATACATGTATTAATTGTATTTTGGAGTTAAATTGAATTAAAATTGATAAATAAATTGATCATACAATTCAATCCTCTTAACCATTTTTCATTATTAAAAAAGAAGTTTAAACAATTAAACAATAAAATGAAAAGTTAACACATAGAAGCTTAACCATGTCAATCATCATCAATAAACTCTAATGTTAGTTCACACCATGGCACCATGGTCACAATCCTAATAGTCATACCTTAATGTTACGCTTAACATATAGTGAACGATTAATGAATTTTAGTAAAATTGATTTGGGATAGAATATGTGGAGAAATGAATGATAATTGTTTCCTAGTTTGGAAATGTCCATGAAATAGTTGGTCTTATTCCTATATCATGCTTACTTGTAAAATATTTAAAATGGCATGAATTGTGCACATAATGGTATTTGTTGAAAAAGCTCTTAATTCGTGAATGTAACAAATATAATTCATATGTTATATAACTTACATATTATTGTAGATATATAAAAAAATAAATATATATATTGTGCAAAATGTCATATTATAATAAGTAATATATACTCAAATATAATAAATACAGCAGATATATAACATAAGCTATCAAAGCATAATAAATATGTAATATATGGAATTATATATGTGCTTATATATAGATAGATAGATAGTTACATACGCATAGATACATATAAATATATTGTAACATGCATTATATCATGTAAATAAAGATTTTGACACATGTACACAAAGATATACATTATGTGTCTACATCTCTGTATATATATTATAACATATATAAATATATATATCACTCACATATGAAATCTACTTTAATTAAAAGAATAGCTACTATTCAACTCCATACCTATTTTAGAAATAAATAATCTTAAGAAAATTACACATAAGTCCATCAAACGCTCATTCATTTTTCATTTTCCTTAGTTTTGTGCAAACCACCATGATAATGTTTTACTTATTTCCTTATTTTTACAAGTTATGTAACTAATGTATATTTCGATATAAATGACTTTTAAATATTCTTTTCTATATACATATTGTGGGTGCATTTACCATAAGTATATATGTGTATGTATATGTGTGTTTGTGTGTGCATGCATATAGTGGCAACAAAGAGGGCTAAAACAAATAAATGATTTATTATAAGTTAAAAGCTAGTTAAGTAAATTTCATTAATGAAGGTAGAATGGGATTGCAATTTTACTTTTTAAAAAGTAGAATTAAATTCTTCCTTAAAATTTGAATTGCCTTCTCTAAGGAATTAAAGGAATTCATATAGGATAGTGGAAGCTAAAGAATCATAAGACAATGGAAAACTTGGAAATATACTAAAAAAACATAATGTAAATAATAAATATAATTTCTAGCAAAAAAATAGTAAATAAAATAAGAATGTTTAGAAAAAATATATATATTTTTTAAATGAAAGACAAATCAAACCTGAAAAGATATGTCTCACATCCTTACACGATTAAATTTATATTTTGATGGCCTCAAATATTGATGAGAAAAAGAATGATCTCACACTATGAGTTAGGAAGAAAAGACATCACACTAATTTTGAAAATAATTTTATTTAATATCAAGTCACTCTATTATGAAGTGATTACAAGTTTTGCCCATTTACAAGAGAAATAAAACCTAAAATTCTTGGATTAAATCTTAGTGAAACTAGAAAATAAAAATTTTCAAATCTTAAACAAATACCTATCTAACTAAACCTTAGAAAAAAAAATAGAAATATAAAAGATAATAATAACATAGGATCTGTGAGACCCTAGTGGCCAATTACCAATACAAGCTAAGGCGTTCAATACAATTTAAGGTTTGTAGAAAATTTTGTCTAAATTAAGCCAAACTTCAATATGAAATTGCAAAAGTTAGAAGAAGAATACTAATAAGGTTAATTCTCTAAAATAAAGCATATATAATATTTAATTTTAATATAACTCATTTTTATCGAGATTGTTTGATAAGTATTAGGAACTCAAAATTTGAGTCCCGAAACATAACGAACTCTTAGATAAATTATTTAACTTATGAAGATAGTATTTAGAGCTCAGATAGCATATAGTGTAACTATATTACTGTATTATATACACGTTATATACCTGATATGTATGTATATTAACAAATATACTAAATAATTGACAAAATATACATTAAATTGCTAAGGAAAAAAAAAAACACCTGTAAATCCCTGGAATCAAGCACGGCAACTGGGAAATAGCTTCAAGATGTATTAAGCAGGAGGTGGCCTCTAATAAACCTTAGCAAATATAATAAATTGAGGTGTCAATTAGTAGAATGGACAAATGGACTCCACTTTTGGTTCCAATTGGACAAGCTTAGCTTAAAAAGAGTTGGATTATCATTTTACACTCTATTAGCAATTCAAACACCCTAAAATCCTCTTTAGGAAATTTAGTATACATATTAAACCAAAAAATAGGAAATTTAGGTTAGTTATAGTTCCTATAGCTATATAAAACCTAACGACATATGGCTTTGAACTTAAGCAAGTTATGGCTAGAGAAGTTGGGCTGATACACTTTGGTGGCTAAAAGGTTGTTGAACAACCATGTGTCAGTAAGGTCTAATTTTACACCTAATTTTCATGTAATTACTAAAATTAGAAAATTAATTCAAAAAATTATGAAAAATTATTTCCTTAGGTTATTTATGTAATAATTTTATTTTTCTAAAATAATAATGATTTATAGTACTTGCTTAATAAAGTGCCTAGTTCCAACGAATTTTGATTTTATTTTTTAAAATACTATATGACATTGTTTTGAGTTGCAAAATTTTGTATAACACACTTATATTATATACTAAATTGTGGTAATAAGAATTTTTGAAAATCTTTATGTTTACCATTTATTGTAAATTGTTTGGACTTAGTTGGCAGTTTTTCTAATTTGAAAGAATAATTTGATTTTGAAGTAAGTTGTGAATAAAATCAATATATTATGATTTCTGGAGACTAGTTAAGTGAAAATATATATTATAATTTGATCATAGTAAAAGGTATAATTATTCACCTATTTTTAGCTAATTATTAATGAAATTAAGCTAAAACAAGTATTTTGGAGTATCATATATATTATACTATTTTAGTAATTTTAATGACTAGAGTTTAATGAGTATCATTTTTTTAGTATAATACATTTTTTATGGATTTAATTGAGTATAAATACTAATTATTAAATAATTTCCTACTATATGAGTATATTTTGCTAAATATGATAAATAAGGAAAAATTATATAATCAACACCATACCAAAAAGAGCTCTAGTTAATGTTGCATTTGATCTATTCTTTATTGGTCTTAACTTGGCTTGACTGAAAAGTGGGAATATTGTAGATAAATATAGTGTTTGGGTCGAATCAAAGGTTAAATTAAAGAAAAAATCAGATGCTACACTTATGGGTTTTATATAAATTAAGCTTAGAGATTAAGCCAATGAGATACTTGAAGTTCTTAATTAGTAGAGCTGAGGATATAAGTTATATAGTATCTGTTTAGAAAAGTTGAAGTTAGCCTAAATCAAAGGATAATTGACACGACAGTTTAGAGGCTAAATTAGAATCAGAGACTAAGTCAAAGGTAGTTTGGAACAAATATTATCTTAACAAAACAAACTTAAAATCAACAAGTTAATTTCAAGCTGGAATATATATGTACACACAATCTGTACTTAACTTTGGTAGTATTTATCTTTATTAGGTGAATTAACCGAAGAGGAGCATTGCACTAACGAGTAAGTTTAGGATCAATTAATAGGCTAGGTAAGTGGATATGTGTATAAAGAGTATATTTATATCTACACATTAAGGAGTGAGTTTTGTATGTGGTTGTGGTAACTGTATGTGCATTGTTTGATTCTATTGCATGATAAGCACTATGATGTTTTGCTCTATGTATCTAATGTTGGCTAACCATGTTTTATTGATGTCTTACGCTAACATGGAACAAATGCCAAGTATTAACCTCACCCCCTAAAGTGTTTCCTTAAGTGAACCCAACGTTGAGATACTAGAAATAAAGATGGAAAAGAAAAGAAAATAAAGGCTTGTCTAAAGGACATGAAATAAGCTTGTTTAATTTGCTTGGCATTTATCTATGATCTAGTTGATGCATTCATGGCATGGCATGAAAAGTACCTATGGGTAAGATTTTTGAAACTTATGATTATGTTGGGAAAAGTTTTTGAAGCTGGGTTTTTATGCATATAGATTTCCATTAACCAATAATTCCCACTACATTTTGTGGTTATTACTAGGCTAAATTTTTCGCTAGGTTCTTAAGTATTTTATCTAGATGCCTAGATTGAAGTCGACCAACAAGATGTGTTACTAGGTTAAGCTAAGATATCGCTACTAATGCATGACACATGCATTAGAATGTCACACACTAATTGCCTTTGTTATTTGTTGGCTAGGTGATAAACTTAATATGATAACTGTATGTCTATGCTATGTATTTCATTATATTGTTGCTTTTTTATCCACTCTCACTCAACTTATAGTAAGCTAAGAGGATAATGTGTTTTATCCTAAGGTTAAGGAGCAAGTATTGGTGCACCATCACCAACGACAATAAACTTTTAAGAGCACTAGTAGAGTGAGCTGATTTTAGAAAAGTTATAGTTTTACAAACCAAGAACATTAACGACATAGATGTTTAGTCCTGATAAATGAAGTCTACAACTTTTAGGTCTTTTGAGATTTGTAAATATTGTATATACTTCTAACTTGAAAGGCAATAGCTAAACTCATTTTAAGCATTGAATGTATAAAGAATGATCTTCTATCATATTTGGCATTTAGTTATAGCCGATATTCTTATGTGATGGTACATCCTGTGCTATGTTAGTATGTGACATCCTTTATATAGTATCAAAGCGTAAATTAAGGACTACAATTTTCTAGGCATGAGTGAGGAGTGTAGGGTAGCTAAGTGATAGGGTACTATAACTTTATGAAATCATAAGGATACTTATTACTTAAGTTTTGTTGGTGATGTTCAGGAATGATACAAAGGGGACATAGAAGGCCTCCAACAAACCATAAGCCACAAGAGTAAAGGGTAGAACTACTGATTCGGCTCTACCTCAGCCAGTAATGGAATTGGTACAACAGTTTGCAGCTACTTTAGCTAAAAGTTGGATATGGTGAAAAGTTAGCTTGAGTATAATGGATAGTAAAGCCATATGATGGTAAGAGTACTGATCCTTTGGTTTGTTAAGGAACGGATTGATTCTTGAGAGAAAGCTTTTGAAGTATGTGAAGTGGAAGCAAATAGGAAGGTAAGGATTGCAGCTATTTTATTAGATGGGCATGCAAACGATTAGTGGAAGCATAAGAAGTGGTTCCTAGCATAACCTATCGAGTGGAATAAATTTTGGAACACATTCTTGGAGCAGTAGTATCATGAGTGTGTAAGGGAAAAAATGTATGAAGATTATTATAAGCTAAAGTAGGATGGTAAGTCAGTTAAGGAATATGAAAGGGAGTTTAATAGGTTGATGAAATTTGCTTCAATGGCTATTCAGAATAAAAAACTTAGCTAAGGTAGGAAGGTTCGATGTTTAACTTAACTTGTATTTCCAAATAGAGTTGAAAAGAGCTATAATAGTAAGATTTGGTGACTTGGTGAATGAAGACCGACTTATTAAACAAGCTCATTCTTTATGACAGAAAGTTGAGGATAGGGAGAGTAAGAAAAGAAATTCTATGCGAAGCTTTAATGGCAGTAACAATGTGGCAAAAGGGAAGTAAGGTAAGCAACCCATAAGGAAGAATCGGAGAGGTAATGAAACTACAATACCGTATTGGTAATGTAACGCAAGGCACCAAGTTATGGATTGCCTTAAGTTAAGTGGGGAAGTGTTTTAGGTACAAAGAGTTTAGAGATGTGGTGAAGATTTTTCAGCATCTAAACCCTAAGGGTATGTTTTGTACCAACTGTCACATTGTGGTCATAATGTAAACCAGTATATTAAACCATAAATAAGGAAAGAGCAAGTTCAAGATAATAGACTAGAACTTACCAACAAGAATAACAATCAACTAAGTAGGGTAGGTGGAAGGCCCAGGGTCTAAAGATTAAATAGGTGAAGCCCATGTTGTGGTAGGTAAGTACTACTTAAAGTTCTATAAATTATGCTAATCTTGTGGTTAGTTAGCCTTGGTTTATTAGTGTTACCCATGTATACAAAATGATAAAGTTAAAAATAATTATTTTAAGGTTGGTATGCATAAGAAATAATTATGCATACACTTTATTCAATACTAGAGCAACTCATTTATATGCCTTAATGGAGTATGTTGATAGAAATAAACTACCAGTAGAAACATTAGCATATGAATTGGTCTTCACAACCCCTTCTAGAGAGAACAAATTGTGCTTTGGATATGAAAGGATTTGACATGATACTAGAAATGGATTGGATGACTAAGTATAAAGCTAATATTAACTGTGAGAGTAAGGTGGTGATGTTTAAGGATTTGATGGAAAGGACTTTTTTTTCAAAGGAAGTCCTAATGATGCAGTCCTTCGGGTGCCCTTGGTAAGTAAGGTAGGAAAGTTGACATGTAAGGGTAATATAGATGATTTAGCCTAGGGGATACCCAAGCTATGGAAATCGAATTACAAGATATACTAGTAGTATGGGAATTTCCTAAAGTTTTCCCTAAAGACTTACCTAGATTACCTCCTGATAGAAAACTAGAATTCACTGTTGACCTTATCATAAGGAAAACACTTATTTCTAAAACCCCCTATCGAATGGCACCAATTAAACTTGTGGAACTAAAGAAGCAAATTGAAGAGCTATTAGACAAAGATTCATTAGACCTAATTCGTCGCCATGGGGTGTACAATACTTTTTGTTAAGAAGAAAGATAGAAGTTTGAGGTTGTGTGTAGTTTATCTAAAGTTAAATAAGGTGACGATTAAGAATAAGTATTGACTTCCTTAGATTAATGGTTTGTTTAACCAATTAAAGGGAGCCACTGTGTTTTTAAAGATAGAATTACAATCGAGATATTACCAGTTGAAGATTAAAGAAGAAGACATACCTAAAATAGCTTTTAGAACAAGACACGAACGTTAAAAGTTTTTAATGATGCCATTTGGTCTAACAAATGCTCTAGTTGCTTTCATGGATATGATAAACCATATGTTTAGAAAATATCTAAATGAGTTTGTGGTTAGTGTTTATAGACGATATTTTGATGTACTCAAAAGATAAGGAAGAACATGCCGAGCATCTAAGAAAGGTACTCTAGATTTTGAAGGATAATAAATTACATGCAAAGCTAAAAAATTGTAAGTTTTGGTTAGTGCAAGTTGGATTCCTCAAGCATATTGAATCAAAAGTTGGGATTGCCATTGGTCTTACGAAAGTGAAATCAAAAGCTGGGATTGCCATTGGTCCTATGAAAGTGAAGGTAGTAACAAATTAGGCAAGACTAACTACTATAATGGAAGTTAGAAGTCTCTTGGGAATGGTTAGCCATTTCTAGAGATTTATACAAGATTTCTCTAAAATTGCTATGCCATTAACACAGTTGACACATAAAGGAGTTAGATTTTAGTGGAATGATAAATGTGTTAAGAGTTTCTAGGAACTTAAGAAGCAATTAGTAATTGCACCAATATTGACATTGCCTAATGGATCAAGGGAATATGCAATCTATTATGATGCTTCGAGAAATGGTTTAGGATGCATATGGATGCAAAAAAATAAAGTGATCAATTATGCATCAACACAACTTCAACCACACGAGTAGAATTACCTAATGCATGACTTATAACTAGTAGTTATAGTATTTTCCCTAAAGATCTGGAGACATCACTTATATGGATCATAAAAGTCTTAAGTACATCTTCACATAGAAAAGGTTGAACTTAAGGCAAAGGAGATGGTTAGAGTTATTAAAGGATTATGATCTTTTAATTCACTATTACCTAGGTTAGGAAAATGCAGCTGTAAATACCTTGAGTAGGAAGAAGTTCAACAGTGCCACTACGTTAATTATAGATAAGCAAGTTGATCGAGGAGATGGAAAGGATTAGTCTAGAAATTCTAGTCAAAAGGAAGCAGATCTATGATAACAAGTCTAGAAGCATAACCAACACTCTTGGAACATACAAAGGAAGCTTATAGGGAAGATGCGAAACTACAAAAGATCAGGAACGATATGGAGTAACACCCCGACTTCTAAATTCGCGATAAGGGTGTGTTAAGATTCAAGGGAAGAGTGTGTGTTCTAAAGGATGCGGAAGTTAAGTAGGTGATTTTAGACAAAGCTCATGACGCAAGGTATTTGCTACATCTTGGAAATGATAAGATGTACAAGGATTTGAAGTAGAGGTTCTGGTGGATAGGAATGAAAAGAGATGTGGCATGGTATATCTTGAAATGTGTGACTTGGTAGAAGATGAAAGTGGAACATCAAAGGCCAGGCAGGTTATTGCAACCCTTACCAATACTAGAATATAAGTGGGAGCACATAATGATAGACTTTTTAGGTGGCCTATTCAGAACAAGAAAGCAACATGATAGTGGGTAGGCTTACCAAGTTTGCATATATTCTAGCAATAAAACAAACTACAACCATACCTTAGTTAGTAGAGGTATACATCACGAAAATAGATCACTTGCATGTGGTATTAATGTTAATAATCTTTTATTGTGATTCTTGTTTCATGTCGCGATTTTGGAAATCCTTACAAGTAGAATTCGGAACTAAGTTGAACTTTAGTACAACTTATCATCTACAAAGTAATGGACAATCAGAACGTACTATACAAACATTAGAGGATATACTGAGGGCATGTGTATTACAGTTTAGTGGAAATTGGGACAATACTATTAGTAGAATTAGCCTAGAATAATAGTAATCATAATACTATCCAAATGAGCCCGTATGAAGCATTATACAAGTGCAAGTATAGATCTCCAATGTATTGGGATGAAGTAGGGAATAAACAGACGATCGGACTAGTAATGTTACAAGATCTTAAAGAGAAAGTGCAAGTGATATGTGAATGAATGAGGATAGCCCAAAGTCAGTAGAAAAGTTTTGTAGATGTTAAAAGAAAGCCATTGAAATTTTAGGTGAGCGATTGGGTATTTCTAAAAGTATCTCCTATGAAGGGTATAAGACATTTTGGTATTAAAGAAAAATTAAGTCATCATACATTGGACCTTATCCAATAAAGAAAAGGATTGAGAAGAAAGCTTATGAATTGGAATTGCTAGAAAAAATAGTTGGTATACATAACGTTTTCCTTATAAAAATTTATATGTAATTTTTTTAAATGAAAAGCTGATATTTAACTAAACATGCTTTCAAATAAAATAAACCCAAAAAGGAAAATTAAAGCTCTCAAAAAAATGAAATTATTTGTTTCTTAGCGAGACAATTTTACAATGTTTTTATGAATAAATACTCGTCAGAAAGTGTTATAATATTATGTATTCTTTGTGATTTATTGTCGCTTACACAAGTTTTATGTTAATTCCACGTTCTTTTTGGACTTCTTGTTTCTAGTGGGTAAAACATTCTAGATCCACACCGGATCAATAAACAAGATGAAAGGGGGTTTTTATAGTGATTTTGAAAAAATTGGAGGTCTTGAATCAAAAAGTTGAAAGGTGAAGAATTCGAGTAGATTAGTGGTCAATAGCCACCTCCGCTCTTAGGTGGCCAGCCAAAGCCATTTCTTGATTTTATTTTATTTTATACCATTTTTGTTATTTTCTATATCTTTTTTTTTATTTTTTTATATATCTATTTTTTAAAAATTAATCAATCAATTATATTTAAATAAATATCAGGTAAGCATTTATGTGTCACCGTAAGATTTCCGAATAAGCTGTCGTATCGACCTTTTAGAGGGGGCTAAATACAAATTGCTTAAAAGATTAGGAATATGTGTAATTTATATAGTTTTCAAAGGTGATATATATATATATATATATATATATATTGCCTGTTATTTTTTCCAATTAATTAGTCATTGGCTTAATAAAACACTTTAAAAAGTAATATTCAGTATTATCAAATCCAGATTAAATGGTCAGTCTGAATATATGAAGGTATCAAAAATTAAGGAAAAAATCAAATTCAACTAGAAGTTAAATTATTGGAGTTGAATAAGACGTCCAACCCGAGTTTAATAACAATGATAATATCTTGTATGTCGGATCGATATACGAGGAGATTGACCGCGGTCTTTTGATTTTTGAAGAGCTAATAATAGAACTTCGCACGAAATATAGCACGAGGGCTTGACATTTTGAACTCTCTTGGCGAAAACATTAATGAGATGAAGAAATGTTAATGTGAGCGACTGTGCAGTGCAGCAGCAAACTGAGGAAGCGACTCCTTAAATGGAATGCAATGAATGGGCTGCCTCATCGTGAAGACAAAGTTGTTTAAAATTCGGCTGACATGTTCGACTTATTAATCATTTTCCTTAAATATAATATGGGCTGTGTATGAAGTTGTAGCAGATTTTGCTTCCCCAGAATATTTTCTTGTACGCGAAATCTCAGCACAAGATGAACATTTCATGTGGTTTTTAATTAGAAATTAGTTTTCAATATATATATATATATATGGATGTATGTATATATATGTATATTTACAGCACGTTTAGTTTAACGTATGGAATAGACATGTAATAAAATCTCTATTCAGTAAGAGTTAAATAAATCCGTAATATTTATTACATTGTTCATTTAGACAAAATAATAATAAAGAATAGACTCGTAATACAAGTAAAATGACTAAAACTATCCTAATCTTTCATCTTCATCTCTCTCTCTTCTCTATACTTATAACAATATAATATCCTTTAGAAAATTAAAAAAAAAAAAAGAAAGAAAACAAAAACAACATATACGACACACAAATTTGCAATTCCACATTAAACGGTTCGTAAAAAAATAAAATAAAAAATGAAAGAGTAGCTAAAAGTACAATGATGAAAAAATTGAAAAACAGAAAAAAAAAAAAGAAAAAGTTTCCTTCTTCAGCCAAGCACATGGCCTTTAGAAATTCCCATTAAAAATAGGTCAAAAGAACGAAGAAATCCTATATTCTATAAAATTGATGAAGGAAAAAAAAAAGTGATCTTTGGCTAGTACTTAAAATAAAAAAAATAAATAAATAATCGGATCTTTAACAATATGAATGAACATGCAACTTTGAAGAAGAACACTACTAGATTTGATGAACATGTGATTAGATCTGATGAATACAGTAATCTCTTACACCATTCTTGATGAAGAAATGATTGGATCTGATGAAACCATCATCCACAATATTGAAGCTTATTTCTTTTATTTTTGCTTAAATCTAATGAATATATCGGTCATGAAGAGAGAAAGAGAGAGAACAAATCAGATAGAAAGAAAGCGAAAATAAAATCTTAGAGAGAGAGAGATATAAAACAGATCAGCAATGGGTAATTGCCAACAATGGTACAATAGTGGTGGAGGACAATGGTGGTAGGTGTATGGTGGAGCTTTGGTGGTGCTGTATTAAAATAGAAAAGGGTAAGGTGAGTAATTTAGTCATAAAATCCCGATTCATAAGCCTCATTAAAGAATTCTGATTCCATGTTTTAAAGAATTGTAATTTAATGGTAACTGTAATTCATTAAAGTGGACATAATAATAGGACATTTGTAAGAAATAAGGAGGGAATAGATTTACCATTCCTCCCAAGTAAACATACCATTAGTCTTGATTTGTATTCAATGTTGTCAATCTATTATAAAAGTATACTTTTATTAACTTTATTGAATTATTCTGTTCTTCCTTAAGACAAATGGAATTCTAATCAATCCATGATAAATTGTAAAATACAATAATAATATTGAATACACGTAATTACATAATATAGTTAAAAAAGTAATATTAATTATATTTACTTAAATAGTAAAGTAGAAGTAAAATTATAAGAAAAATTTTAAAAAATTAAAAAAATATGGAGTTACCAAAAGTCTTAACTTCGTAAAAATATTGAAAAAGAAAAGGAGTCAAGTAAAAGAAAAACAAGGATTATGACTCAAATGTTAAAAAATAAAAACTGTTGGGAATTAAGTGTATACTTTACACTTAATATTTTAGGAGGATAATTACGACACAGAAAATGTAAGTTTATCCTAAAGTATGTATAGAGGATGCACGTATTAAGTATTTGCAAAATAAAAAATATAAGTTACGTATGCTAAAAGCAACTAGTGGATGTATTATGAAAATGTTAATGCAATATTCTTTTGGGTAGACTTGTTAATGCAACATCAAAGGATACAAAACACACATTGAGCTCGTGATCAGAGTCCGTGAATTGAAAAACAGAATCTCAATATTTTCAATTTGTACATGTACAACGTGCATGCACCATAAAACATGCACCATATACTCAAGCTTCTAATTGTGATGATTATGCTGATCCTTAGGTGAAATGAGAAGCCTCTGCACTACCCAAAACTACGCAGTGATTCGAAGCCCGAGGGAGGTGATAAACAGCCATCCGATGCATGCACCATAAAACGTGTTCCCATTTCCCAATTTGTTGACCAAAGGTTAATGCTTGAATTAAACGTTTCTTGTATTTGAAAAAGAATTCAACTTCTTTTACGAAGATGAGTCAAGACAGTAACTTAACAAAATATTATGAACGGCCGATTTCGGGGAATGAAGATATCGTATGTGAACAGGCATTTATTATATATCCTTATTAAGGAAATGAGATTTTATAAAATATACAAGGTAGATGATTTTGAGCTAAAATATCAATGTTTTGACTATTTTTCACTTGGATCTTTCACTTTTTCTTTCTAATTTCTATTTGTATCTATAACAGTTGAAAAAGAAATTTATTTAAACATTTCTTTAACTTTATAAAAAAGTTTAGTAGAGTTTGTGTAACACCTCATAACCTAAAACGTTACAGTTCAGTAGAGTTCGCGGAAAGTCAACAAGATCCCTTAAGCAAAAAACGTAGAGGTAGACAACTGTCTATAGCCTCGTTTATTATTCCAGCATCGCATGATGGTGACAAGTCATTATTCATATGGTACCTCACCGAGTGAAGTATGGAGGTACAGCAATAGGAAGTCCTTGAGATACGAGAAGTGATCCTTGAGTCCTCTTGGATGGACTTACTGACACAATATCTCAAGATAGGGATGTTACTTGAAGATCGAGCAAAAGCAAAGAGGTTGGCTTATACTACAACCAACTACGCAATGATTGATGACATACTCTACCGATAAGGATAAAGTACCCTACTCCTCAAATGCTTCAGGAAAGAAGATTATACCCTTATCCTTGAGGAGCTACATGTAGGAATTCGCAGCAACCGCATTGAGTCTTAGGCATTATACATTCAAGCACTTAGGTTCAGGTACTACTGGCCAACAGTGAAGGAAGATACTAAGTCCCTAGCTCAAAAGTGCCACTCATGCTAAAAACATGCATCGATCACTCATGCTTCTAGTTTAGAATTGCACCCTTTGATGAGCCCCTGGTCTTTCACACAATGGGGATTAAATGTCATTGGCCCCTTCCCAAAGGCATCATTAAGTCGATAATTCGTCCTAGTGGCAATTGATTAGTTTACTAAGTGGGCAAAGGCATCGGCCATAGCCACCATCATAACCTAAGCCACCAAAGGATTCATACTCACTTATTATCTACTTTGGAGTGCCCTATAGGCTGATCACTGACAATGGAAGGCAATCCGACAGTGACCATTTTTGAGGGTTTTGTGAAAAACATGGCATTAGGTTATACTAGACCTCGATCACTTACTCTTAGACTAATGGCTAGGTTAAAGTTATTAACAAGATAATCCTCAATAGCTTGAAGAAAAAGGTGTAGCAAGCAGGAGGTGGTTGGGTTGACAAGCTCCTAAACATCCTTTAAGGATACTATACGATGCATAGGACATTAACTAAAGAAACCCCATTTTGCCTTGCATTCAAAAGTGAAGTAGTCCTCCCAATAGAGCTAGAGTTACCACCAATAGGACCTAGCACTTCAACATGAATGCCAACCATATGGCCTTCCAAGCAAGTCTCAATACCATTAAAGAAGTACGCGACGTTGTATGGGTCCGCCCAATGGCTTACCAACAGTGGGTCATTCGGTACTACAAACATAAAGTCAAACATAAGGTCTTTCATCCAGGGGACCTAGTGTGTTGAAAGCTAAAGCTTACTAGCTCAGAGGAAAGGTGAGGTAAACTAACCCCCCAACTAGGAGGATCCAGTGCGAGTAATGGAAGACATGGGGAAAGCGCTTACAAGCTGGAAACTCTTGATGGACAACCTATCCCCAAGGTACGGAATGCCTACAACTTCAAACCTTATTTCCATTACGTATAGTGACAAGATTAAAAGCACATGTAACAACGATTGATATAATTAAATTGACTAGTTCTCTACACATGTTTCTTTTACGGTCCCTCTTTGTGCATGGACCTTTGTCCACACTAAGAGGCAACCTTAGGTCGATTCTCACCCCTAAGCATTAGCCCAAGTTAGTCCATACGCTAAAACTACAGGCATTCCCATCTAGGCATCGGTTTAGACCGAGCTCGAGCTTTAGGTCAATTCTCATCCTCAAGCATTTGTCTAAGTTAGTCCCTACACTAATGCTATGGGCACTCTTATCTAGGCCTTAGTTTACACCAAGCCCGAGCCTTAAGTCGATTTTGATGGGAATCAACCTACGACTATCTCTAAGCCAAAGTCGACCTATTGGAAGCTCAAGCTAAATTGTTCAAGGCCAAGGTCAAATAGCTTTTGACAAGATTGAACTAATAATAGAAGACCGAGGGGAAGAAAAGGATCCACTCAGCATCAAGTCTATCATCTGTCAAGAAGTTGAAAGACCACACGACTTAGCAGTCAAGACCAAAGAACCACTCAATACGGCATAGAGAGATAAGTGCTGACTAACTCTAAAACTTGGCAATTATGGGCCAATCTCTCTAGTGTCTTAGCTAAGCAATGCGGGACTTCAAGGACTCCCTGCCAAACCCGTACATCCAACTGCTGATCTCGTCCAGTTCAAATCCTACTCTTTAGGACTAGCCAAGTGACTACATGCTGACTTCTTCTATTAAATGCATAGTTTTGTATTGTTGTACATGCTTTTCTTTATTTTATGGGCCTAATTCTTTAGGGTTTAAGGCATAGCATGTTATTTACAGTTTTACCACTAAGGTTTAGGACTTGCTATAAATAAAAACATTTATAATAACATAAAAAGAGAGACAGAGAGAGAGAGAGAGAGAGAGAGAGAGAGATATGCGAATGAAGACAATCATATTTTACAGTGAGAATTTCCTCTTTTGAGCAAGGTTACACTTGAGCTCTTAGAGCTTATTTTGCTAGATTATCAAGTATTGATTAGAATCTTTAATATTTCTCATATTCTTATCAATCTTGTTCTTAAGATTGTGGTGAATCCTTCATTCGAACGAGTTAATGAGTCACATCTAACCCCTCATTTGAATCTCGAGTGACATTTAGTGTTCGTAAGTTGTATCGAACTCTATTTCGAGCTCAAACCCTTGATTATGTTTATGTCTTGGTGTGTGATATCCATATACATTCACACTCAAAACCCCTATTTTGCTCCCTATTCTTCATACTCCTCTTGAACCCAGAATACCCATCCTTCCTTCCGAAATCCACATCCCGCTATACACATCATCCTTGGGTTAGTCCCTACATTAACACTATGTGCACTATCATCAATGCTTTGGGTCAACCTTTACCCCCAAGTGGTTGCCTAAGTTAGTCATTACACTAACAATATAGGCACCTTTCCCATCTCTTAAATGTAATACAAAGCTAGAGTAATTGAACAAAGCACTTTCATATGAAGACATTATAGTCGGACAATAAGAAAGGAATGCCAAAGGAAAATAAGATAACGAACAAGCGAGTAGAAAAGGAATGTGCTATTCCATTAACAAAATAATGTATAAGGCCCTTTTGGGTAGGCATACCAACCCTAATTACATTTACAAAGGAAAAGAAAGCTACAAGGTTGCAAAACCATGCCCTACACGATTTCCTAATGCTAGCTTGAATAGCCGACTCAACTTCGACTTGGCTTCTCACTCCAGACTCTTCTCTAAGAGGAATTGCTCTTAACTTTGATCCGGCTTGCAAGCTCTAAAAGGATAACCGTAACTACATCCCTAAGTTTCAATAAGGCTAAATTCCAAACCTTAAGAACCCTAGTGGCACTCAGCCTCCAAGTGAAGACCTTTACTCCACTCAATAAAGCTAGTCTTCTACATAAGTAGCAATTAGGACAGCTGATCTAGCCACTCCACTCGAAGCTCCGAGCTTTAAGGGTCCTATTAGCATCAAAGTAATGTCGATGTTCTACCTAAATTGGCTAACCTCTTACCAAAGTAGCTTTAATGGGGAAATGAGGTATGATTTGCTCACCTCACCTAGGTTACCTATAGGATGAACCAGAGGGCTCATGATTTTGATCCAAAGGTCAAGGTAGAGAAAAAGATCCCCACTACTACCATATTCACTACGATTACCCCCGCTTGTTTGAATTCACCTAAGATAATCCATGGAAACACTGCCTAGAACTTCTTGTAGATGAGTGCCTCCACAGTGAAGCCACCACAGAAAGCAACAGGTAGCACTTGAGCCTCCCCTTCACTACGAATTATTAAGGAAAAAAGAGGGAAGGATTAAAAGGCTAGTATAAATGATACACTGTCGATCAGCAGTCCCATTATGCACGCATACCTCCGAGGCCTCCAATCCTTCTCCCAAAGAATTCTCTCTTGGCAACCTACTGATGACAAAAAACTGTATATCCAAGAAAAGTGGTTGAACTCCCTAAGCTCCCCACATTATCATACATTGATCTGTACACTCGGTAGTGATGATGCCGACCATTCCCTTGTTGAGTACTTTAACCAACTATTGCTGAGAATCACTTGCTGAGTGATGAGAGACTCACTTAAATGGCTGAGTAGTTTTCTCTAGGCATACCACCATCTCTCTCATCCTAGCCCCTTTAGTACAGCAAAATTTTGACCCTTCCCGCTTTCTATGCTTAGAGAATATTCATAACAGGTCCAATGCTACACTGCTAGCTATCCACCTCATTTGATATTTAACTACTTTTCCATTTTTGGTTTGTTGTCCTTTTTACCCTTTTTGTACATACTAGGAATCCCCTTTTTATAAATACTTTTTTGTAATTTCTTTATTTGTAACGATGTCCTAGGGACTTACTATAAATAGTCCTCTTCTCTTGTAAGCTAGAGATAACTTAGATCTTAATATTGAATACTTTGTTCTTGTGAGACAACACTCTCCAAGTACATACCCCTTATACTCTTATCTAATCTTGCCGAGTAGCTCAAGATTACCAGCGAGTGAACCT
The DNA here is from genome assembly GCA_024138015.1 of Lumnitzera littorea. Taxonomy (NCBI): domain Eukaryota; kingdom Viridiplantae; phylum Streptophyta; class Magnoliopsida; order Myrtales; family Combretaceae; genus Lumnitzera; species Lumnitzera littorea. The sequence goes on from JAMXBB010000009.1 coordinate 59,230,922, forward strand.
TGACATCAACTTGTGCATCATATCAAGTGAGGTGTCAAGCCGTGTTGTGTTCGTTGGTGAGTTACATCCTTCGAGCAACTTCATATTAGCTACTTTTGCTCGATTGTAGACCATTTCCCTCTAACTTTCTTTGATATCTTGAAGGACCCATTTCAATTCAATTCTACCCCAATAAGTTTTAGTGATAACTGAGCTCCTAGGCACACCATATATTCCTGGTATCAAAGCTTAAGGTTAAGACCGAGAGCTATGTAGTATTAGTCTGCTGTATCTACTGTCCGAGATATTTATGTGTAGGAAGCATTTGCATGAAGTATCCTTATTGAAGCTTGTATTGAGAATGTTAAACCCTAGTGTATAGGGAGAGATTCATGATGTTGAGAGTAATGCTCATGGTCGTGGTCGAGTTAGCCAACAAACACCATGTACTACTAATGAGTAGATACAAAATCTTGCTGCTATTGTGGCCAACTTAGCTGTCTTAGTAAATAGGGTCTTAAAGGCTAGACCACGTGAACGAGTAATTAAGTAGGGTCGAAAAATAAAGATTGGCTGGGGAGGCAGATGAATGAGTGAGCTCCGGAAGCCTTTCCTATGAACCAAACAACACTGTGACATGCTGATAGAGTCATGAGAAGAAGGTTAGAGTTGGACGAAGTGGAAGAGTACGAAGAGGAAGAGACTAGTATGATGGGATGGATGAGAATGAGTTCAAAGTGCCAAGAGGTGCCGAGTATCTTAAAGTACAGATTCCGAGCTTCAACGGATCTAGTAGTGTTGATGACTACCTTGACTAGGAAGAGAAGATCGAAAAGATATTCGACTTCTACGATGATGAAGATGTTATCTACATTAGGGTAGCTGCATTAGAATATTCTAAGTATACAGCAATGTGGTGGAATAAGCTATAAAACATTCGTTTGAGGGCCTAACGCGAAGTCCGAACATGGAATGGGATGAAGAGAGTTTTGAGAAGTAGGTTCGTTCCTAAACACTACAAGTAAGACACTTTCCGACGACGCCAAGACTTGAGGAAAGGTAGCTGATTCGTAGACGACTATGTCCAAGAGTTTTAGTTACTCGTGATACGATGTGATGTCGATGAGCTTGAGACCCGAGCTATAGCATAGCTCATCTCGGGACTCCGAGCCAAGATTGGTTACATCGTGGAATTGTAGAGCCTCACAACTCTAGATGAAGCCATCTGTGTAACCTAGAGAGTTGAAAGGCAACAGTGGAACCAGACTAACCGAATGCCGAGTAATAGAACCATGATGCTAAGTAAGAATGGCATACTGAGTCAAGCAGGGAGTGACAGGGCATCAAACAGATCTAAGATTGAATGCCGAGGTCACATGCCGAGCTGACTAGATGAAGGCTGAAGTAAGAGCAAGACTGAGGAACCTAAGATTCGAAGAGACTAGGGTTAGAGCTTAAGACGGAAAACCCGAGAAATCAAATATTTTAAGTATCTTAGCTATGGACAAATGGCTAGTCAATGTCTGAACCGCCGAGTCATGACCATCAAGGGAGATAAGCCCTAGTTTGAAGTAGAAAGTGTGAGTAAAGGAGAGGAAGGAGTGGCAACTGATCAGATGCTAGAAGAATTTGAGAGAGATTCGGGAGTCAAGATACCCCTTGAGGGCGGTGCCAAGTATTACTTTGTTATTCAGCGATCTCTCAGTACTTTGGTGACTAATGAGAACGAGTAAAGAGAGAACCTCTTTCATACAAATTGCCAGGTGACTGGCAAGCTATGCAATGTGATCATTGACGGAGGGAGCTATACCAACGTCATCGCGCAAGGGATAGTTAAGGCCATGAAATTGCCAACTCTGCCATACCCTAAGCCGTACAAGATTTACTGGCTGAATGAGAGAGGAGCATTACACGTTTCTGAGTAAGTCAGAGTGTCGATTACTATTAGTAATAGATATAAGGACGAAGTGCTATGTGACATCCTACCCATGTGTGCATGCTATATATTATTCAGCCGACCATGGCTATTTGACTTAAGGGTGTTACACGATGGGTATAGAAATACCTACATGTTTCAAAAGGATGGGAAGAAAGTTATATTGATACCAATGAGTCCTAGGGAAGTGCAAGAAGCCTAGGAAAAGGTTACGAGATCTTTGTAGCGGAAGACCTTAGTGATTTCCCGAGCTCAATTTGCATGAGAGGTCAAACTCGAGGACTATGTACTCCTTTTGGTCAGGAGACTCTTAGAGGTTAGAGAGACTGAGAACTTACTTGTCATATTGTTGCAAGTACTTCAAGAATTTGTTGACCTATTTCCATCCGAGATGCCAGAAGGATTACCTCCCTTGTGAGGAATTGAGCATTACATCTATTTTCAACCTGGAGCAGCCCTACTAAATCAACTCGCCTATAGACTTAATCCTGACTAGGCAGCCGAGCTAAAAAAGCAAGTTGATGAGTTGGTGGATCACAGATATGTCCTTGATAGCATGAGCCTATGTGCTGTCTTAGCCGTACTAATACCAAAGAAGGATAGATCATGGAGGATGTGCATTGACAGTCGTACCATCAACAAGATTACTATCAAATACCGGTACCTAATCCTACGGTTGGATGACATGCTCAATGAGTTGCATGGTACACATATCTTTTTGAAAATAAATCTAAAGAGTGGTTATCATCAAATACGAATGAGATCGGGAGATGAATGGAAAATAGTCTTTAAGACTTGGGATGGTCTATTTGAGTGGATGGTTATGCCATTTGGTTTAACTAATGCGCCGAGTACATTCATGCGACTCATGAATCATGTGCGTTAAGCATTGATAGGTAAATGCGTTGTGTTTTATTTTGATGATATTCTGGTCTACAGTGTCGACCTTCTTGTTCATATCAAACACTTGAGATTGGTGTTTAACATACTCCATGCTGAGAAATTATTTGGCAACCTGAAGAAATGCGCATTCTATTAGAGCGAGGTTGTATTCCTCGGATATGTTGTTTCAAGGAGTAGAGTTCGTGTTGATGAGGAAGAGGTCAAGGCTATTAATGAGTGGCCTACATTGACAAGTGCAACCGAAGTCAGGAGCTTCCATGGCCTAGCCTCGTTCTATCAAAGATTTATTTAGAACTTCTGCTCCATGAATGCGCCGTTGACTAAATTAACTAAGAAGAACGTTGAGTTTAAATGGACAAAAAAGGCTCAGAGGAGTTTTAAAGATTTGAAGTGTAAGCTGACATTTGCTCCAATACTTGCCCTTACAGATTTCGATAAGGTTTTTGAGGTTGAATGTGATGTGTCTGGTGTCGGCATTGGTGCTGTACTTATGTAAGAACGCCGACCCATTACCTACTTTAGCGAAAAACTTCGAGGTGCTGCCCTGAATTACTCAGCCTATGACAAGAAGTTCTATGCCCTTGTCCGTACACTCTAAAACTGGTAGCATTACCTGTTACCAAGACAATTCATAATCTATTCTGATCATGAATCTCTCAAGCATCTTCGCAGGCAATATAAGCTTTCTCGACGTCACGCTAAGTGGGTCGAGTTCCTGGAGACCTTTTGCTATGTCATTAGGTATAAGAAGGGAAGCACTAATATTGTAGCTAATGCACTTTCTTGTCATCATACCCTCATCACGACGTTGTAAGCTAAAGTGCTTGGATTTGGCACTCTACCTGATCAATATGAGCGTAACCTACATTCTGGGCCTTTAGTAGCCAAGTGTAGTAATAGAGGAGTTGTGGATGGATTCTACTTAAGTGAGGGGTTCTTGATGAAGGGCAAGCAGATATATGTGCCGAGTGGTTCTGCAAGAGAGCTATTAGTTCGAGAAGCTCATGCTGAGGGTCTAACTGGCCATTTTGGGGAAAAGAGAACGATTGAAATATTGAAGGAGCATTTTTATTGACTTGGGATGATGAGGGATGTGCACCAAATACTTGAGGGGTGAAAGGTATGTAAGTATACTAAAGGGAGGAGAGAGCCCTATGGGGAATACATGCCCTTGCCAATTCCTGAGCGGCCATGGATTGATATAAGTATGGATTTCATGCTCGGCCTTCTCTACACGCTAAGAAGATACAATTCAATCATGGTGGTTGTCAATCAATTCAGCAAGATGGGCCACTTCATTCCCTGCCACAAGACTAATGATGCTTTATTCATCGCTAATCTCTTTTCACAGGAAATTATGTGACTACATAGAGTGCCGAGAAGTATTGTGTCTGACCATGATTCAAAATTCATAAGCTTCTTTTGGAAAACCCTATGGAGGAAACTCAGCACTAAGCTCCTGCTCAGTACCTCTTGCCACCTTCAGATAGATGGCCAAATTGAAGTAGTTAACAGAACCATCGATAGTCTCTTGCATGCTACTGTTGGAAAGAACTCTTGTGACTAGAATTTATGCCTACCCATCATTGAATTTGATTACAATCGTTCAATTCATAGCTCCACTGGAACATCACCATTTGAGGTTGTTTATGGACTTAACCAGAACCTACCCTTCGACTTAGTTAACAATCTGTCTACACAAGGGTAGAGTCAATTCGACTTGCAATGTGCTGAGGAGTTTCACAAGTTATGCCATAGAATTGCAAGGTGATTGACCAAAACTGTAGCTTAATAGAAGGAAATAAGAAGCTACGGAAGGAAACAAATCATTTATGTGCCTGGGGACCTTGTCTAGATCTATCTTAATAAAGAATGCTTTCTTAGCAAGAGAACAATCAAACTATCACCTAGAGCGGATGGACCCTATAGGATCCTAAGATGCCTTAACGATAATGCCTGTAAGATTGAGCTACTTGAAGGTTTTAGTATATCCCCACATTCAACGTCACCAACTTAACTCCATATGTGCTCAATGATGATGAAGGCCAAGATTTGAGGGCAAATCTTCAATAACCCCGAGAAACTGATGCATTACCATTCAATGGTCCCATTACTTACGCATGCCTTCGAGGCTTCTAATCCCTCTCCTGAAGAATTCTCTTTTAGTAACCTATTGATGACAAGAAATTGTACATCAAAGAAAGGTGGTTGAACTCCCTAAGCTCCCCACATTGCCATACATTGATTTGTACACTCAGTAGTAATGATGCCAACTATTCCCTTGTCGAGGACCTTGTGCCTAGTACTTTGACCAACTGCTATTGAGAATCACTTACTAAGTGACGAGAGACTCACTTAAATGGCCAAGTAGTTTTCTTTCGGCATACCACCATCTCTTTCGTCCCGGCCCCTTTAGAACCGCAACATTTTGACCCTTCCCGCCTACTATGCTTAGAGAATATTCGTACAGGTCCAATGCTGCACTGCCAACTGTCCACTTCATCTGACATTTAATTACTTTTCCATTTTTGGTTTGTTATCCTTTTTGCCCTTTTCGTATGTACTAGGAATCCCTTTTTTGTAAATATTTTTTTGCAATTTCTTTATTTGTAATGTTGCCCTAAGGACTTACTATAAATAGTCCTTTTCTCTTGTAAGCCAGAGATAACTTAGATTTTAATACTGAATACTCTATTCTTGTGAGACATACCTCTCCAAGTCCATACCCCTTACACTCTTATCTAATCTTGCCAAGTAGCTCAAGATTAGTGGTGGGTAGACCTTGACATCAACTTGTGTGTCATATCAAGTGAGGTATCAAGCTGTGTTGTATTCATTGGTGAATTACATCCTCTAAGCAGCTTCACATCAGCTACTCTTGTTCGAATGTGGATCGTTTCCCTCTAACTTTCTTCGATATGTCAAAAGACCCATTTTAGTTCAAATCTGCCTCAGTAAGTTTTAGTGATAACTGAACTCCTGGGCATACTAATAAACCTTCGGGTCATAGCTCGAGGGCAACCCCCCAACTATCGAGCAACTCTCTATACCTCACAACAATAACCCAAAGGGAGGGACCAAGGAGACTACCTCTCTAGCTCAAGTACTCTATCCTTTAGCCCAATTACCCTTGACATGCTCATGCTAAAGGAAAAAAGTAAGGCAACTCTCAACTATACCCCTTAGAGGTGTTTTGATGTCTTGCATGGTAAATCAAGGACACATGCTATATTATCTCAGGATTTTGAGCTAATATAATAACTCGAGCATTTGAGCCCCTAAATTTAGGGCATTAGACAACATTATCTATTTTAGTTTAAACTTAACAGTAAAGTTAAAAAAATTAGACGAAGTATCATAGTAAAGTCAATTTCTTAAAATAAGCTATATAAAAGGATTAATCTGATAAAAAGGTCAATTTATCGATAAAGCCAATAAATATCGAAAACATGAAATTTAAACTTTAAGATATTGCGAGATATTAGAAATAAGTTATTTAACTTACAAAAATAATAAATGAAGTCAGTTATATATAATATATATGTATTTATATGCGATATTCATTATATATATTGAATACACATATTATAATAATAATAAATTATCAAAATAAGGTAAAATAATATAAAATAATAAAAAATTAATTAAAAAATAAATGAATCAATCACCAAATGATGTGGTAGCATAGGAATAACTAAAAAACATGAGTCATCACTAGAATAATGAGGGGACGATTCATAATGCTTAGTCACACTTAGGAACATGGAAAAAATGACATGTGGTAAAAACATGTTCAATTTTTATTCAATTAAACTAACTTGAAAACCTATAAATAGGACCTCAACCCTTAATTATAGTATTTTAGGACTTTGAAAATATAAGAACATAATTTAGGAAAATTAGAAAAAATAAAATAAAAATAGAACAAAAAGTAAGGGCAAATCAAGTCTAGAGCAATTTGTATACCAAACCACAACTTAACATTAAGCCACTTTAGGGACAAAGAAAGGACCACCAGGGGAGATGTTCCAACAACATGAGATAGCTTAATGGAGGCTTGGGGCAACCGATTTAGGTTAACCAAAATTCCACCCGTATCTTATTTAATTTTTTAGAAATACCAAATATTGTTAATTAATTATGAAACTTGGTTTTCTAGGGCTATTTTAGGTGTATTATCGAGTAATTTTATTCCAGTCAAATAATTAATGAAAATATAGGGTTATTAAGAAAATACCCTATTTGAGCGAAAATTTAATTAATTTTTATAAATATTATATGATGTTATTTCAAGCTTAATTTTTGTATATAATTACCTAATATATTTATTTAATTTCAATAAAAATAATTTTGGAAAATAAGCATGTTTACTATTTTTTAAAATTATTTTGGATAAAATTGTCAGTTTTACCGAATTGTTGAAATAACTAGTTTTTTACTAAATTAATGAATAAACCCTACATGTTTTTACTTCTTGAGGTTTATAAAGATATTTAGAACATTTAATTTTTATCTCACACATAAATTTGTTTATTTTCCCTGATTTTCCATAATTCCGAACTAAAACCTCTATTTTGTAATAATAGATAATAGCTAGTTTAGTATAATTGATGGTCAATAAATAAACTATATATTTTTGTGAGTCTATAGGATTTTTTATGGAATTAATCAAGCTCATATACTATTTATCAAGTATTTTCTTAATATAGGCTTATATATTAACCTAATATGTAAAATAATAAATAATAACATTATGATAATTGATAAGATAGTGTAAGATCAGTATTTTAGGTATAAAATAGATGTTGTTTAAGTTTAGAAAGTATAATTTTTAGGGTTTTTAGTTTAAGAATAAAGTCAAGTTAATTATAGAGTTATGGTAATGTACAATTGAATCGGTAGTGAGATAGGGTATTTTTGGGCTTAAAAACATATTGATTGTTATTGTTTCTTACGATACATTAATAGTACTTGAAACAATGAGCATGATGATATAAAGTTCACTGAAATCATATAAGGAATGAGTAAGATACGGTTAAGTGAAGTTTAAAAGTGCAGTAATGAAAGCTTATAAGAGTTCGGGTTCGACCCATTACTTGACTTAAAGAGCATGTTTATATTTTCATAGATGTAATAAGTAAGCAGTGGATCTAACTTATTCTTAAAGTAGATATATTGCTACTTATAATACTGTGTGCTGTTTGATGCTTTGTTGATTGGATATGGTTATATCTTGAGTGAACTAATATGTTACTATGGTGGATGCTGATGTGGTGATTTTAAATTATGGTAACTATATCTTAGTTAGTCTGTTGTGCTACTATGTTAGGCGTTGAATTGGTGCTTACGAATGATTGTGCTTACGAATGATTGTACTAACTTGGAGAGTCAAGGGATTTCTAACTCAATCTTCTAGGTGTTCACCTAAGAGAACCCTAGGTGAGATGCTAGATTTTTGCTAAGGAGAGTTCAAAAACTAGAATCAGATAACTAGGATGAATAAAATTTGAAGACTGATGGTGTTGAATGATATACTTAAGTTGTTATTGCATAGCAGAGCATAAAAGGAACCTATAGGTCAGAACATTCAGAATGAAGCAAACTGATCGAGAAAAATTATAACTTTATAAACTCAGTTTTTGGAAGCATATAGATTCTCATTGCCCTAACATCCTAACTATTTTGATAGTTTGATTTGGTAAACTAGAGTGTATAGTCTAATTTTGTAAAACAAAGTTGAGGTTCTTACTCTTAGGCAGCTCCTTATTGCCTTATTGATTTGATAGACTACAATGTATAATCTAATTTAGTAAAATAAAGTTAGGGGTCCTACTCCCAAGCAGCTCCTTGTTACCTTAGGTCTTTGGAAATTATATCTAGATGTCTAGTTATATTGATTAACTAGATAAGGATATTGGAGGGCATAGGATATCAGTATCGATATATGCTACGTACATAAGCATAGTATGCTGCATTGTTAGCAATAAATGCCTACTTGGGCTAATGTATGTGTAAAGCTAAACATGCTAATTATGATTGAAATGTTTTAGTTGTGATATTGCTTATATTGTATTGTTTGTTATCCACTCTCACCCAACTTTAGTAGCTGGAGGATAAAATGTTTTATTTTTAGGTTAACAGCATCGTAAAGAGCCCAATAGTAGGGGGAATGCGACTTTTGAATGAAACCTATACTAAGTTGGGAATCTAACTATTATGAAGATGACAAAAAAAAAAAAGGATTGTACATGTTTTGATGTGAATATTAGATTGTACATATAAGTTGTACCCAAATATCCAAATGAACTCTGATGTAGCAACCTCATTATTATATAAGTAAAGTTTTCTTTTGATGAATGAACAAGTCGAGTTAAGTTTTTAACTGGTATTGCTATACATTCCATGCTAAGCCAGAATGTGATACACGGATACCTTTATATTGGGGACCTAAAGCCCCCATGATCATATATGTAAAAATCAACCAACGACTCAATTACACTTAAAACCCAAGCGACACCTTAGAAAACAACAATGCATTGTATGTACATTGAATGGCTTCTAGAAAGCACCTTACTTGAGACGATACATCTACCAAGCATACATACTCCTTGTAATAAACCCTATTAGGAAGATTACGTGATGTTAGAGAAAGATTCACCTAGTCAAGCCTACTTTGCCTAGAAGACCCCAAGACGTTACTAAAAGATTCACTCTAGTGTACCCATCGTCCTCGAACAATGAGCCTGAGTGCATGCATGGTAGTACCATAACTTTCATGATCATGAGGACCCAACGGATTACCAGTGAGCAGCATGAAGTAATCTACTTAAGGAAAAGGTGCTCATGAAACTTCGCGAAAGAGTGAGAGGAATCAATCTACACAAAAGCATCGTTGGCAACACAAAAGACTTAGACAAAAATAAAGCCTAAATGTATGGCACCAATATACAAGCAAGGAAAGATGGCTAAGGAAAAGGCAAACAATGCAGAATTAATCCAATCACAATGGCAAAGCATTTTCATTTTTATTAAAGGTAATTACACTTGAGAAGGGGAGACTGGCATCTTGATTTCCTCTAAACATAAAACAAAAAGAAATACAACAAAAGCAAGTACATACCACTCAAGCCACCAACCAAAACAACAAAAAACAAAGTTACCCCTAACCTACTTGGCAACAACTCCCTCTCCTTAGCCTTTATCTTATTGCTCGGCCTGTTACTAACCCTCACTACACCCTTCCTTATCCTCCCTAAGACTTGCATTAGAGCTACTACTAAAGCTACCTAACGAGTCACCAAAAGACTAGACCTCCTCCCCACCACTAGTAATAACCTCGGGCTCATCCAACCAATGAAGAAAAGATAAATCAACTCAAAGTATATTTTGGTGAACCTACCTTTAGACCTCCTTGACCATAACATACCAATAGTGGTGAGGGCCTTCTCAATCAAAGGATCATCAAGGATCTTTAGAAAAATGCCTCAACTAACCTTAAGGGGCTAGACCTTCCCCTTTTAATAGCTCTGCCTCCCTTCGTGTGAATCTAGTCTATAACCCTTCCAGTTCTTACCCCTTAGCCTCCAACTCAACCTGCACTATGGACAGCTTCTCCTTAACATCCTTCCCAAAGTCTTCAACCTTCTTTTGCTCATCAACCTTCCCAACCAGCTCTCTATGTTGGTGCTTCAAGTTACTAAACTAGACAGCAAGGTCGATGCATACCTTATTCTCTTGCTTTAGTTCCTTTCAAAGCCTCTCCTCCTTGGCCCTTATTGCCAACTGCTGGTACGCTTGGTTATGCACAAGGATAAACTCCAAGAGATCATACAACTATGGGCACAACACATAGTTAGTCAACAAAGCAAGACCAAAATACTCTCACAAAAGCTGTGATTATGACACCTCATTATGCCCCTCAGCAACTCTACTAAAGCTTTTGAATTGCTCTTAGTGGCAAAGAGCCACCCGAAGCATGCATGCAACTGATCAAACCTTTGTGAAGGTCTACCTATGGACAAAGGAGAGGATATTTACCTATTGTGATGAACCAATGATGCAATGTCCCTACCATTAGGGATCTAGATGGTAGGGACCTTAGTATTTTGAAGGGTTCGCTCTAAATCCTCTTATTGCATGTCCACTTGATCACCTCCTACCCAGACCCCCTATGAAGTAGCCTTAACCTTAGCTTAGCCTAACCTACCACCAAAACCCACTTACTCAGCCCTTGAGCCGACTAAAGGCACACTCATTGGACTATCACTCGTAACATGCTAAACCACCTTAAGAAGTGTTTGCTACCTCCTATCCTTCTTCTTCTTAGATCTCTTCAAGGGGCACTACGAAGTCTCCCCCTCCACCTCCATAGCAAGTTGTTTCCTCTTCTATACTGATTCAAACGTACCCTCCAACCACCTATTCTTCACTGTGAGCAACTTTCCTCTTACACTTCCGATGCCCAACTCCATAATTGCCAACAACCAACAAACTCATTAGGTAAAAAAATAATATGAGGACAACATACTTACTATATTGAAGACAAACAGGCTTGATGCCCCCCAATTTAATGACAAAGCAACATGGTAGACAACCAACAACCACCCCTCCTTAGCAAAAGGTAGCAAATACTTGCCTCCATCCTAAACAACAGTGAACTACTTATGTACTTGCTACAAATAGACTGAGGACTAAACTTCTTCCTCCCCCACTAAGTTCAACAACACGATACTAGTAATGATGTCCTCATCCCCCAGTCTACTTAACCTCCTACCCCATGTAGGATACCTCCATTGAGATGGGAAATCGAGACGCTTAAGGGTGCAAACATAGTAGAAGAACTCTTTTTAATCATCAACCTTGTATGACACATAGTTGAAGATCCTTAGTACCCCCCCACCCGATTGGCAACATATACCCAACTGTTGGTCACCTTCTTTACATGGAGGAAATGCTTGAATAGCTATACTATTAACCTCTATAGCTTTCCAAAGTACAATACCTCAAAAAAGAGCAGTTGTGCCTACACATTGGTAGTGAGCCTCCATGGGGCAACTTTAAATAATGAAAGAACTCCATAAGAAACTTCAAGAAGGAAAGCCAAAGACCTAGTTTGAATAGATTTATGTAAATATGGAACGACCTATTACCCCCATATCATATACCTATCGTCTACCCATGGGTACCTCTACTAACCACCCAAGAACTTCCTTAACTGCTTGAGTCACAAGCCTCAGCTTCTCCTCGTGAGCCACATATACAACATGGGCACAGGCCTTATAATTGGCATTAGTAGTACACGGTAGCTTACCCTCCTTATCCTCCTAGCCATCCACTAGATACACATTATGTTGCCTCCGCTACGTACACTCCCTCCCCTCCACTTAAGATAGTATTACCCCCTCTTTATTACTTGTTGCCATCGTCGTTTCAAGGGAAGTAAGGTTATCACCCCCTTCTTGGGCCAAATCCTCACAACCCTTGTCCACTTCCCTTGAAATGGATCGACTACAAGACTCACTCTACTAATTGGTTATGCTTTAGTTAGCCATTGTTGAAGATCAACAAAGAAAGGAAATCATAGAAGGAACTAGCTTGTGAGTAAGAAATCTAACAAAGTCTCCCATCCAGTAAAGTCTCCCTTAGATTGGCAACACAAAGCGAAGAATGAAGATCTACCCACCCCCTCATATAGATAACGTAAGAGAGAATGTAAACGGTTTCTCTTACTCTTAAAGCATTGTCAAACCTGATTTTTTCCTGGTTTTATAAATTAGTCTTTTTAAACCAATCAATATTAAACCTTACCCGTTTAATACTGACCTTCGACTAAGGTTTAAAGAAAACTAGTTCTTTTTATTTTTGAAAACGTTTTAGAGCTATCACCCAACCGAAGTCGGAAAAAAGAGTTAAATTATAACCAATTGAGTGGATTAATTATAATTTAGCTACTGGTTTTTTTGATAAAACTAATTTTATAAACGGTTTTAAGAACCAGAAAATCGAGTTCAAAGGTTAAATTCTTTAAACCCTTATAAGTATCATCAACTTTCCAATTTTAAACTTAACCTCTTAAAATGATCTTTCAAAAAATCATCCTATAAAACAAAATTCAAGAAATTAGACTAAATTAAATAATTTAAACTATAATGACAAAATAGGTTTTTCATTTTTTACGTCACCCCAGAAGTGTCTACATACTAATTATTTGGGATCAGATGTACGTAGTTCTTTTAAAAATTTAAATGCGTTAGTTGATTTTAATTTGAGAAAATTGTCGATTTTAAGTTTTTAACCCAATTCAATTTTAATTAAGGAAAACTATAAAGAGTCCTAATTGATCAAAAAATTTTCATTGATTTGAAAAATTCGAAGAAAATCTTATTTTTGAAGAAAAAGGGTTAATTTATTTCATTTATTTGGAAAATGAATTTTTTCTATGTTATAAAATGATCTTTTATTTTTATTATTTTATTTTATTTTATGATTTTTTCTTGTTTTAGTTTTACTTGGGGAAAATAAATAAATCAACTAACTAAGCTACTCTATGTATTTTTTCTTTCTTCTCTTTTTTTTTTCCTTTACCTTCGTATTTTCTTTTATTTTTCTCTTTTTTTTCTTTTTTATTGGTTACAAATTATAGCAATAAACAAGAAAAAATAAAAAAAAATAAAAGACAAAAGAAAAAAATATGTATAACCTGGGCTGAAACTAAAAAACAAATAGATGTAAGTCAGGTTAGAGCAGAAGCGAGTCACAAGTTGGATCCAATGCTCTATAGACTAGGTTGGATGGGTCAAATTGAAGTAGCTCGGACTAGGTCAGATCACCAATCTCCATCATGACGAGGCGTGATTCTAAACGTCCTAAGTAGCCAATCGAACGAGGAGAGGGTTTTTTTTGAAGTTTAGATTGGGGTTATTAGGGGTAGATAAGGTGCTAAGGGTAGTGGAGCTCGATTTGGTGGTTGTAGTGGTGGTGGTAGAAGGTTTAGAGGTGGTTGCTTGGCTGCGTAGCTAGGAGTCACGGCTAAAAGTGAGAGTGGCTAAGCTTAGGTGCTCATGTCATGGGGAAGTTGTTGGGGGTTATGAGTTTGGTTTTAAAACCATTAGAGAGAGAGAATTGTAGAGAGAAGAGATAGTGGCTATCGGCTAAAGAGAGAGAGTGCGAGTAAGCTCGAGAAAGAGTGATGATTGTGTCCTACTACTTAATCGAGATCCTATTTATAGTTTGGAGGATCGAGTTAATCTTGTGAAGCTCGAAAATTTCGAAAATCCCCATTGATGAACATTGACCCGAAATCAATTTTTTTTTTAAATTTCAAACTTAATTCATGCTACATAAAAGGATGAACTTAGACAATTTTTTAATCCAATTCAAATTATGCCTAGTTTACTATACGATTTCACTATTAATTTGATGAAATTGTGTAATAAATAAGGTAAAAAATGACCCCAACTATGAATGGTGGAAATGGAAGAGAAGAAGAAGGTTGGGGGTGATGGTCACATGCGAGGTACATGCAACGTACATGTTAGAGCAATAATGGGTGCACATTTACGTACCCCTTTCTCCGTCTGTTGCTAGTCCTTAGCCAAAGGACCTTGGGCCTTAACCCAAGCCACATAGACCAGGCTTAGCATAGTCCGATCTATTCTATAATATATATATATATATATATATAAGAAAAAGGGAACTTTACGCCCAGCAAGGTTCGAATCTTAAACCTCTAAGCTAAACCAAATGATAAATCTAAGTGCTTATCGATTAGGCCATTGGCCTATGCCTTGTCCATATGTGTAATCAAATTGCATATATAGACTAGATTAACTTAGGCTAGATTCAAATATAAGCTTAAGCCCAATGGCCCTCCCTTGAAAATACTACTTTATAAACAATATTTTCTAACTTTCCTAAAATCCTTATTTTTTTTTTCATTTTTTATGACTTTTCCAATTTCTTATTTTTTGCATTTTTTCTAAATTTCTTTATTTTTTGTAATCTCCCAAATTTTCTACCCTATTTTTTGTATTTTTCTATTTTCATATTTTTTGTAACTTTTTCTAAATTTTCCATTTTTTGTATTTTTCTAAATTTCTTATTTTTTGGTTTTTCTTAAATTTTGTACCCTCTTTTTTTTTTTTTTTTTTTACATATTTCCTAAACTAGTACCCCTTTATCCTATCCTAAAAAATTTTTTAAAAATAAAAGAGGGTAGAAATGGGGTATTTACAACTACCCCTCTTTGTGGCAAAGCTTAAGTAAAATTTTACTATAAAAACAAAAAGAAACACTATTTTTGCCCTAAGGGTGGAATTTATCCTAAAAAGCGCTAAAATTAGCTAGCTAACATAGGTTTGGCTTACTAGGAATTTGATGAATGGCAAAGGGTAAAAGAGAGACGAAGCCCTCTTAGGGCTAATCGAGTGAGTTTAGGAAGGTCTAACGCTCTAAGAGCTGACTAGAGAGATTGGTTTAAAAATTGGTCGAGCTCTTCTAAGTTATCTAATCTAGGTGAGAACATCTCTATGAGACTAACAACCCTAAATTGGAATTGATTTTGAAATCCTGGTCGTACACTCAGTAACCTAAGTAGGAATGCCTCTAGGGGACTAGCAACCTTAAACTAGAATCGACTTTGAAAACTAGGTTGTACTCTTTTGAGCTCATTAACCTAGGCGAGAGTATCTCTAGGGGACTAGCAATCTTAAACTAGAGTTGATTTTGAAAACATAGTAGTGCTCTTCTAAGCTTACTAACCTAAGTGAGAGCGTCTCTAAGGGACTGGCAACCCTAAATCAAAATCGATTTTGAAAACTTTGTCGTGCTCTTTTGAGCTCATTACCTAAGCGAGAGTGTCTCTACGAGACTAGTAACCCTAAATTAGAGTCAATTTTGAAAACCTGGTCATGCTCTTCTAAGCTCACTAACCTAGGCAGAAGTATCTCTAGAGGACTAGCAACCCTAAATTAGAATCAATTTTGAAAACTTGGTCATGCTCTTTTGTGATCACTAACCTAGGCAAAAGCGTCTCTAAGAAACTAGTAACCCTAAATTGGGATTGATTTTGAAAACCTAGTCATGCATTACTAACCTAGGTAAGAGTGTCTCTAGGAAACTAGCAACCCTAAATTGAAGTTAATCTTGAAAACCAAGTCATGCTCTTCTAAGCTCACTAACCTAGGCATGAGTATCTCTATGGGATTAGCAACCCTAAATTGGAATCGATTTTGAAAACTTGGTTGTGCTCTTTCGAGCTCACTAACTTAGGTAGGATCATCTCTAAGGGACTAGCAACCTTAAATTAGAGTTGATTTTGAAAACCTAATGGTGTTCTTTTGAGCTCACTAACCTAGGCGGGAGTATCCTTAGGGGACTAGCAACCCTAAATTGGATTCAATTTTGAAAACCTGATCAATGTCTTTTGAGCTCACTAATTTGGGTGGGAGCGTCTCTAAGGGACTAGTAACCTTAAATTGGAGTCAATTTTAAAAGCCTAGTTGTGCTCTTCTGAGCTCACTAATCTAGATAAAAGCATCTCTATGGGACTAGTAACCCTAAATTACCTTAGAAGAAGTGCCCTATAGGCTCACTAAAAGGAATAAATGATGAAAGGAAGTACCCTATGGGCTCGCTTGAGAGAAAATTAGTAAAGGAAAGCACCCTACGAGCTCGCATAAAAGAAAATGATGAAGAGAAGTACCTTATGGGCTTACTAAAAGATAATAGAAAAATACCCTATGGGCTTGCTAAAAAACACTAAAAAGAGATTGAGTCGAGATAGTACCTTCAAAGGCTGGCTAAGTACCGAAAGATAGTGTAGAAGGTAAGCACCTTATGGGCTAGCTCAAAAGACAATTAGGAGAAAGAATCGTAAATACTGGTCATATAATCTAAAAGCAAATGAAATGTTCAAAAATCAATATCCTAACATCATATAGAAGTACTTACTTGGCCTTGCCAGTAGTACCTAAACTACCAAAACCTTTCTTTGAGAAGTCCTATTAAAACTAGCTAATCCATTCCTTGAAATGGGCTCAACTCCAAACCTTGGATCTTATCATGGAGCCTCTGAGGCGAAGTTAACCCGACATAGAGTGCCCTCTACTTGCTCTTCAATTAATTCGTCTCATCTTTTATTAGTAAATATCTACCGCAAGGTGATTGCCCGTCTAGGTTTCACCTTTCCTTGAAAAATAGACAATAAAACTCCCCATTGAGGGGGACCAATCCATAATAAAGTATTTTAATGAGTTTTGTAAATTACCAATGTTCTATATCTTACTTTTCAACTTCTCTCATGTTTTTAGTATATAAGATCATTTAAATTGAGTAAGAGGATTAGGCCTTTTGATGGAAGCCAAAAGAAAGGGTGGTGATGATCCTAACACCGACAACTACCAAGGATATCGACTTTGCTTGTACAGAATGAAAATTAGACCACAATAACATTTAAGACAACTAACATTTTCATGTTCTATGTAAAAAATTCCATTGACCTTTCATGTGTGGTATAACTTTACAGTGTCAACGTTTACAAGGTCTCTCAATTTTGGACCATTCATCTAGGTCAAAATTAAAGCCCCTCCTGGTAATACTTACTTCATGACATAAGGACCTCTATAATTGGGAGCAAACTTTCCTCTAAAGGCTTGTGCATTGGGGGGAGGGGGGGGGGGAGACAGTTTTG